>JALMGJ010000054.1:2410000-3090000 GCA_023362775.1 Charina bottae | reverse complement strand
CCTCTCTCTATGTCCCCAATTGGGCCTCCACAAATAACCCTCAAATCTGTGCTTCAGACAAAAGTGCCCTCTCTCTATGTCCCCAATTGGGCCTCACAAATAACATTAAAGTCTGTGCTGCAGACAAAAGAGCCCTCTCTCTATGTCCCTAATTGGGCCTCCACAAATAACCCTCAAGTCTGTGCTGCAGCCAAAAGAACCCTCTCTCTATGTCCCTAATTGGGCCTCCACAAATAACACTCAAGTCTGTGGCGCACGCAAAGGAGCCCTCTCTCTATGTCCCTAATTGGGCCTCCACAAATAACCCTCAAGTCTGTGGCGCACGCAAAGGAGCCCTCTCTCTATGTCCCTAATTGGGCCTCCACAAATAACCCTCAAGTCTGTGGCGAGGGCAAAGGAGCCCTCTCTCTATGTCCCTAATTGGGCCTCCACAAATAACACTCAAGTCTTTGCTACAAACAAAAAACCCCTATCTCTATGACCCTAATTGGGCCTCCACAAATAACCCTCAAGTCTGTGGCGCGGGCAAAAGAACCCTCTCTCTATGTCCCTAATTGGGCCTCCACAAATAACACTCAAGTCTGTGGCGAGGGCAAAGTAGCCCTCTCTCTATGTCCCTAATTGGGGCTCCACAAATAACTCTCAAGTCTGTGCTGCAGACAAAAGTGCCCTCTCTCTATGTCCCCAATTGGGCCTCCACAAATAACCCTCAAATCTGTGCTGCAGACAAAAGTGCCCTCTCTCTATGTCCCCAATTGGGCCTCACAAATAACATTAAAGTCTGTGCTGCAGACAAAAGAGCCCTCTCTCTATGTCCCTAATTGGGCCTCCACAAATAACCCTCAAGTCTGTGCTGCAGCCAAAAGAGCCCTCTCTCTATGTCCCTAGTTGGGCCTCCACAAATAACACTCAAGTCTTTGCTGCAAACAAAAAAGCCCTATCTCTATGTCCCTAATTGGGCCTCCACAAATAACCCTCAAGTCTGTGCTGCAGCCAAAAGTGCCCTCTCTCTATGTTCCTGATTTGTCCTCCAGAAATAACCCTGAAGTCTGTGGTGCAGGCAAAAGAGCCCTCTCTCTATGTCCCTATTTGGGCCTCCACAAATAACACTCAAGTCTGTGCTGCAGACAAAAGTGCCCTCTCTCTATGTCCCTAATTGGGCCTCCACAAATAACCCTCAAGTCTGTGCTGCAGACAAAAGTGCCCTCTCTCTATGTCCCCAATTGGGCCTCCACAAATAACCCTCAAGTCTTTGCTGCAAACAAAAAAGCCCTATCTCTATGTCCCTAATTGGGCCTCCACAAATAACCCTCAAGTCTGTGGTGCAAACAAATGAGCTCCTCCTCTATGATCCTGATTTGGCCTGCAGAAATAACCCTGAAATGTGTGGCGCAAGCAAATGAACTCTACCTCTATGTTCCTGATTTGGCCCATCATCTTTTTATAGCTGTATTGCAGGGGTGGGGTGTCCAACCTTTTGGCTTCCCTGGGCCACATTGAATGAAGAGGAATTGTCTTGGGCTGCACATAAAATATATATATATATTCTATATATATAATATAATAAAATAATATAACATTAAATATATAATATCCCTCTTAAAAATATTTAAAAAAAGAAAATCAATGCGGGCACTGACTATCGCGGCGGCGGCGCTTACCCACGTGGCGCTTCCAAGGACCGGGAAGGTGGTGGCAGGGCTCTGGGCAGGAACCGGCTGCAAGGCAAGAGGCGGCGGCGGTGGATGCAACCCTTGGCTCAGGTCCAGGGCTACACGTGGTGCGAGGGTAGCTCTCTCCAGCGCGTGCAGGCAGCAGGTAATGACCGGCTGCGCTAGCCTTTTATATGTTTGAATTTCGCGCCTCTCCGCCCTCCTTTGCCGCGCGCTAATTGGTGGAGGGGCTTCTTCCGGGCTGCCTCCAATTGGCAGGCCGAATTGCTAGCTGTTCAGGGCCGCATGCGCAGGTTGGACACCCCTGCTGTAATGGAAAGAGCCCAAAGTGACCCAGCCTCCGAACCTGTTGTGGCGCCACCACCATCGGTTCTCAGCCGCTTCCTTAAAAACACAGGGAAAGGCCAGAAACAAGCGGGCAGCCATCTCTTGGTTGATTAACAAATGAGTGCACGGGGTAGACAAGGGGGCGGGAGAGGTGATGATCCCCTGCTAACTAGGTAATGAAAACCAACCGTATCTTTGTCTGTACCAAGGGGGCTATTTCCACCAAGGCTGCTCCTCAGTCGTATGCGGGATTCAGGGAATGCGGTGTTGGCACGGGTACCGAGCGAGGACAGGAGGGTGGCCATGCTGGGAGGGTCGTTCGGAAAGGAAGCGGAGGACGGCTACCGAGCGAGGACAGGAAGGCGGCCATGCTGGGAGGGTCCTTCGGAGAGGAAGCGGAGGACGGCTACCGAGCGAGGACAGGAAGGCGGCCATGCTGGGAGGGTCCCTCGGAGAGGAAGCGGAGGACGGCTACCGAGCGAGGACAGGAAGGCGGCCATGCTGGGAGGGTCCTTCGGAGAGGAAGCGGAGGACGGCTATCGAGCGAGGACAGGAAGGCGGCCATGCTGGGAGGGTCCCTCGGAGAGGAAGCGGAGGACGGCTATCGAGCGAGGACAGGAAGGCGGCCATGCTGGGAGGGTCCCTCGGAGAGGAAGCGGAGGACGGCTATCGAGCGAGGACAGGAAGGCGGCCATGCTGGGAGGGTCCCTCGGAGAGGAAGCGGAGGACGGCTACCGAGCGAGGACAGGAAGGCGGCCATGCTGGGAGGGTCCCTCGGAGAGGAAGCGGAGGACGGCTACCGAGCGAGGACAGGAAGGCGGCCATGCTGGGAGGGTCCCTCGGAGAGGAAGCGGAGGACGGCTATCGAGCGAGGACAGGAAGGCGGCCATGCTGGGAGGGTCCTTCGGAGAGGAAGCGGAGGACGGCTATCGAGCGAGGACAGGAAGGCGGCCATGCTGGGAGGGTCCCTCGGAGAGGAAGCGGAGGACGGCTATCGAGCGAGGACAGGAAGGCGGCCATGCTGGGAGGGTCCTTCGGAGAGGAAGCGGAGGACGGCTACCGAGCGAGGACAGGAAGGCGGCCATGCTGGGAGGGTCCCTCACAGAGGAAGCGGAGGACGGCTAGCGAGCGAGGACAGGAAGGCGGCCATGCTGGGAGGGTCCCTCGGAGAGGAAGCGGAGGACGGCTACCGAGCGAGGACAGGAAGGCGGCCATGCTGGGAGGGTCCTTCGGAGAGGAAACGGAGGACGGCTACCGAGCGAGGACAGGAAGGCGGCCATGCTGGGAGGGTCCTTCGGAGGGGAGTGGGCAGGAAGCAGCAGGTGCCCATGGTAGAGAGGGCCAGAGAAGGCTAACGGAAGCAGCTGGCCCCGTTAAGGGAGAAGCATAGAGCGGCAATGGTTTTGCTGCTACCGTGTACTTCGAGGGTTCGCTTGGGCGACTCAGTCCCCACAATCCTGGGGGCGGGGAGGGGTCATTGTCAGCACGTTGCCCTCCCATTTTCTTGTTTTTTTTTACAGTAAATCAACTTCTTTCCCCTACTGTATATTTCAAGTGTGCAAAACAGTACTTTTATCTTTTTTTTTCTTCTTTTCTGGAATTCAGTTGGGGAAACTAATTACAGCAAAACATTTCTCTTTCCTCTTTCTATTCCCATCTCCCAATCATGGTCATTTAACCTACATATTACCAGTGGTCTCTGAAAATTATCCTGCCAGATCCTCCTGTAGAAATCCCTAATATGGGGGGGGAGGGGAGGCTCCGCTCCCCCAGGTCTGGGCAGGAAGTTGCGAGTTGATCAGCTTTTGAGATGCAATTACATTAGAGGGGGAAATTCTACATTTCAGCATCCTTACTACTGTGCTCCACATTTATGTCCAACCTTGGAAGCTGAACTGCTACCATTTCTTTAACATAAACAGCAAGCAGGCTGTCCAATACATTAGACAAGGAAACAGAGCGGGTTCTTTTGAAGGTCTTACAAAAACAATTTTATTATGTAAATGTAGGATGTGGGCTAAATCCCCAGCTCCTAACCTGCTGTACAATTTTCCCAGGGCTACAAACTGCACTCTCCTGTCTGCCAGAATTTGTGACTCAGTGCTGCTCTTCTCTCTCCCCAATTTGTGGGGGTGCCTTTGCTCGCTGACTAGCGTCCAAACCAACCTACAGAACTGGGAAAACACAAAACAAACAAGAGGGCTGTATAGCTCTAGGGCAGAAGGCTTCGGGAGAGAAGATGTTGTGATAAATGACTTCAGCTGCTCTTTAACCATTTTAAGTTGAGTTCTTCCAGACAGCGTGGCAGGAAAGTTTAGAGAGCGCACATTAAGATCCATAAACGGTTTCATCCCAAAGCCAAAAAATTAAATCAAACCCTCTGTTCTTTGGATCTGAAAAATATTTCCTTTAATTATATGCATTGTACTGTGAGGAACTTGAGGGAAAGAAGGGGAGGGGGCTCCAAGTCTAACGTTTCTGCTCAGTTCTTGCTTTGTACGTCAAACACCACAAATGTGAGGAGGGGCTCCAGAAAAGGCCATCAGTCTGTGGATTCTAGGACGGACTCGCTCAAAGCCAGGTCCCAATAATGCTCAGCGCTGTGTTTTTTAAAATGCTCCCGTGCCATGTTTTCAGTGGGACACTGCTTGAACTTCATCTCGCCGAAGCTCCGCTCCTTTGCCGTACCCTACAAAGGCAGAGAGGGGGCGAAACGGCAGGTTCAGAGCATGCCGACATACCAAGGGTTGCACTTAGGAGGAGAGGCCCTCTAAGCCATACACCGACTGGAGGCTCCCAATGCACCAAGTTCTCCTCTCCTTGCCCATGGCTCACTGGTGAAGCCCCAATGGGTTGGTTGCGCACAACATGCTCAAACCGTAAACCATGGTTTACAGGCCACAGGGAGCTGAAGTAACCATTCACAGTAATTCCAGAAGTGGGAGATGTCAAAAATCAGAGAGAGACTGCGGCGCTCTGAACGAATAATCCCACAGAGCACCCACAGTTGGATTCCTGTATATATTTCTCACTGTCCTGTCTCTAAGGGGCATGATAAAAAGCAGGACTTTCTTAGTGTAATCGAGAACCACCAAATGCCCCGGTTAGACCAGAAACATTACTCACCTCCCAAACCAGGGAACATTTGTTGGTTTTTTTCACAGATGCTTCATCAGATTCGTTGTCATCTGTAAGAAAAATAAATTGTTTAGGGTATAAGAATGAGAAAACAACTAAAGGAGAATCCATGCATAAAATTGGTCTGTCTATTCAAAAGTACATTCAAGATCAGTCATCAGTCAGATCAGAAACACCCTTTATTCAAACAGATGGTGAGAATTCTGCTGTTTCTTTAGAAAAGGGCAGGATCCGAACATCTGCAAGCTCACAAACACATGGAAAAGAAGTGAACTTTTTGTGACAGTAAAGGAATTCTTCACAAAGAAGTTTCCCTTCAGGTGTCCCAACTTCCTTTTACTTTCTAAGTTTCAGAACCAAATCTATGTAATGTAAAGGACGTAAATCAGACCAAAAATAGAAAAGGCACATCTCCTTGTAGAGTCATTTATTTTTATACAATAGTTTATCATTGTTTATTTGAACTACTAGGTCCACAGTCAATCGCTTTTATTTATTTAATCACTTTTTAATTACCATTTCCAGGCTGGGCCCAGAGCAGCAGAAGTGCACTTTCTTACCATCTCCCTTTGCGTTTGAGGTCTGCTCGTCTCATTTTATTTGATGTAACATGAGCCGCTTGAATTTCTTCTGTGCTTTGGGACCTTGGAAGCAACACAGAACAGGCAGAACTGATAGCCAGCATTTCCACAAGCGATTAAGCACAACTTCACAAACACAAGAGCTGGGAGGAGGAGAGAACTCCTGATCCTTAAGAAGGCTGTATGGCCCATGCAAGTCCATGCTAGTGCCTTCCCTCGTGGTCACAACCATAAAGTGTGATCTCTTCTCAAAGAAAGAGAAGATTCTTTTGAAAAAGCCAGAGAGAAACTAGTTTCTTCATTTAAAAGTGTGCTGCCCTTCAAACCGTCTTCCCACTTTTTAAGGCTTATCCTGCCCTGACGTAACATCCGGAATCCTGGAGTTTTGTTTGTTAACTCCACGTTGCACGAAGCGGCACTATTTCTGGGATCTGTTCTGCAGATGTACAGAACCTTCCTTTCTGTGGTTCTGCATCCCTTCCAAAACCAGAGTCAAGCATTCATGAGCCCCCTACCTGGCCTTCCCCCCCCCCCACCCACTCCAATGGGGCTCTTGCCAGAGCTTTCAGGCGGCTTTGGAACGAGGCAGGGTCGCACATTGCCTAAGCCTGCTGGAAGTTTTAGCGCCGTAGAAATGCATAGCATGACAGAACCCAACCTGCTCACTCATCCCCTTACCTCCTTCTACTGTATCAGATCCTAACACTACCACCACCACATTGACATCTTTGTGTAAAACCACAACCCCGGTCAAGTACAACTGGCCGGCATTTGCTTCTATTTTGAATTTCCTTGCCGGATTACCTAGATTCCGGACTCTGGGGGAAAAGAGAGAGGAGCAGATCAGGCCACGCCGGGGGGAGAGGAGGCGGAGACAGAGCAGACGAGTTAGGTTCCCTTACCTATAAACAGCTATGTGAACTCCCTGCGAAATATCTTCCTTAAGCTTTTTCACCTTTTTTGCTTTCCTCTGTTCCACTGTCAGCTTCAGCACAGCATTTGCCTCTTCGTGAGCTCTGTAAGTACATCGGTGCAGTGCATCTAAGGAATCTGCAGGGATGCCACAGCTAATGGCCAGCTCCTGGTTCTGCAAGACGCCCCCCTCCCACAAATCGCTGCCCAAGGCAAAGATCTGTAGCAAGAACATAATACATTTACTGCATTCATATCCCCACCCGTCCTTCAGTTCGGTTTCCCCACTGTACTGTTTTCCATATTTATAACCCCTTCTTCCAACAAATGGTCTCAAAGCATCTTATTGTTAATAGAAGATACAAAGGAACTGTGTATGTGGTAAAAGGGGGTTAAGAGTTCTACCCCCTCATCAGCTTCAGCATACGCCAAGAGCATCTGGGAAGAACCCAACCGGATGCTACCCCAGAATTCTCGGCCACTGGGAGGGTGGGAACTACAGGAGCGACGGCGAAGGCCGCGAGGAAGGGACATCACCGTACTTCTGCCTCTTTGCCATCTGTGCTCGGACGTGGGCTTTTACTTTGGTCGGGTCCTGAACGGCTTCCGTACCCAAAACTCGCATCAGGTTTGAGATTCTAACTGCAGAGGGAGAAGAAGCAACAACAGGATTCGCCAGTCAGTCCAGCAGCTCCTCCCCCCCTCAGGCTGCTCTGACGATCCTACCTTTTGGCTCCGGAGGTGGCATCAGGCCGAGTTGCACTTTCTCCTGCAGCTCCTTCTGGGCTTCACCTGATCCTGATCCTTCCCGCACCTCCCTCTAGAACAGGGGTGTCCAACCTTTTGGCTTCCCTGGGCCACATTGAGTGAAGAGGAATTGTCTTGGGCCACACATAAAATATATAATATAGTTAATGTATATAAGTAATAAAACTTCATTTATTTTTTAATATTTTTATTATAAAATTTTAACAAAGAGGGGAACATAAAACTAGTGGGATATTTGACTTTGTTTTTGTGAAACTAATGCATCAATGTCTGGTTCGATGAAAGTGGTTGCAATTCTCAGTGAGTTCTCAAGGTGCTTGTCAGAAATTTTAATTCTAATTTTACTCTTTGTGTGCTTCATCCTTGAAAATAGTTGCTCACAAATGTACGTGCTGCCAAAAAGCTATGTCATGAATAAGGCGTGATTCTGAAGCAAGGGATATTTTTCTCTGGGAAGATAGGTCTTATAAAAGTCCAGTAGAGAGACATGATCAATTTTTTCTTTGAGTTGAATGCCTGATTGCAACTCTATGCATTCCATTTGAAAATTTGGAGGTACTGTACTTATGTCGACTTAAAATGGAGTCGAAAATATACCAAAATATTGATGATTTTTCCAGAAATCTTGAAACCTGTTCTCAAATTCCTGTATCAAACTGAAAAGCAAGGCTGCATATTTCTCGCTGTTCACAGGACTGTGTGTAGCCAACGTATTAAAATGTATAAAATTATTTTCCATAACTTGAGCTTGCCATACTTCAAGTTTCATTTCAAACACTGTTATGGTTTGAAACATTGCAGTGATAACCCTAACCCTAACCCTAACCCTAACCCTAACCCTAACCCTAACCCTAACCCTAACCCCTAACCCTAACCCTAACCCTAACCCTAACCCTAACCCTAACCCTAACCCTAACCCTAACCCTAACCCTAACCCTAACCCACCAAAACACCAATGACTTGATTTCCTAAAGGGTGATACATGTGAGGAAATTTGTCCTCAGTTTGAATTGTATCACTCAGCTGTAGGAAGTTTGCTACACTTAACACAATGGACACTCCCTGACTTAGCTTACTCAGTTGGAGTGCTTAGTCGTAAGGTTGCCAAACCATCCATGCGAGATTGGCAAGGGTTAAAAAGAGTCCTACGCTACCTTAAAGGCACAGCTGATTTTTGCCTTAAAATATCAACCACTAAAGCTGAAATGCCTGTGATTTATGCTGACAGCTCCTTTGCAGAAGAGGGAGACAGAAAGTCTGTGAGTGGTTTTGTTTGTTTGTTTGCAAATACACCCATTGCCTGGAGAGCAAGAAAACAAAATTCAATTGCCGTTTCCACATGTGAAGCCGAATTTGTGTCACTCAGTGAGGCAATCAATGAAATGTATTGGTTAAAACAATTGTTTGCAGATTTATCTGTAGATATAATCTCACCAATGACAGTGTATGAAGATTCCCAAGCCTGCCTATCTCTAGCTGCTTCTGAAAATGTCAAAGGTCGCACCAAATACATCCATGTGAAATACAAAAATGTAAGACATGCAATTCAGGAAAAATTTATACAATTAGAGTATTGTCCGTCTGAGCTGAATGTTGCAGACATCTTCACGAAAGCACTTTCTCGTGATAAGCATGCAACCATGGTAACCAGATTGGGACTAGAACAAATGTGTCTGAAATAAAATCATTTGTGTCTCTGTGTGCCTGTGAAATGAGTTTTACCCCACAGCGTTTCAAAAATCCATGCGGAAGGGGTGTTAAAGTTATTTGGTTAAAGTATTCTATGCAGAATTAAACGCATGGCATTTTCTCCACTGAATTTGGCCGGAAAGTGGAAAATTACAAGTGACCCTGCATTGAAAGTTTGGTTCCCAAAACATTCTACAAACATTCGACTCGTAATCAGCAGGTGTCCCTCTATCTAGCCATAATAAACCCTTATCAGGATTGTTCCCAAGAGAATTGTAGCTCGAGGGAAGGCCAATACACAACACTGCCATCGTGTGATGCTTTATAGTAAGTACAACAACTATGAAGCTAAACTGGTTGCCTGGCCCATTTTTAACCAATCAGATGTGAGCTATGAACCATGGGTATTCATTCATACTTATGTTCTCACCTATGAACTGTAACTATGCCCTTTTTCTTTATGTAGACTGCTATCTACATGTACTTGTATCTGAACTGTAACTATGCCTGGTCTTTGCACAGACCATGATGTTTTTCTTTCCTCACTTCTGGTGATGGAACTCTGCTTATGCTTTGGTTTTTCCTTTTTGCAATAATGCACTATACATCCATTATTGCCTTATGCTATCAATAAAGATATTGTTAGCCTTACAACACATTGTTTGGATTACTTCAAGCCTGAAAAACCCCAAAAAGGTCACCACCACCTAATAGGTTATGGGCCCAGGCTGGATGGATCGCTGTTTGCTGCGCTGGATCTAGCTGTAACAACGGGGTTTGTTTTTTAAGGCTGAATTTTGAAGTAAACGTGTTTTTCCTTGAGTGGTCAGCATGGCTGCTGCTGCAGGGCTAACCAGTCTGCCCTTTGAGCGTTTGAATGGCACAAACTATCGGACCTGGTGTGTGAAAATCAAGTCTTTCTTCCTAAAAGAAGGTTTGTGGAAGTATGTGAGAGACGCACCCCCAGCTGGTGTTATTACTGATGAAGTGCAGTTGTGTTTGGATCGTGCATATGGCAACTTGATTCTGGGACTGGAATCATCACAGCTACTGCATATCAGTAATCTGGAAACAGCACATGCCTGTTGGGAAGCTCTTAAAGCCCTTTATTCCAAGCAAACCTCTGCTGCCATTGTTGGTCTATCACGTCAGCTTTACAACTTGAAGCTGCAGCCCGGTGGAAACGTGATGATCCACCTCCATAAAATCAAGACTTTGTTTCTTGAACTTGAGGACCGGGATGTTGTGATCCCTGATACCCAGAGAGCTTGTATCATCCTGTCAAGCTTGGACAAGAGCTTTGACATGCTCATCGAGGCAACTCAGACGTTGAGGCCCCAAGACCTAACTGTGGATTATCTTACAAATTGGCTGCAAGAAATCCAGCAAGCTCGTGATTTGGAGAAGATGCAGAGTAAGTCATCTGTTGCTGTTCCTGAGGTTTCAGCACAGCGTTTTCCAGTTGGAACAGAGGCTGCGTGTGCTGTGAGGAGATGTTTCCGGTGCAACTCAACCCAACACTTCATGAGAGACTGTCCCCAGCCACCTCGCCCAGCCGGTGGAGCCAGTGGAAAGAGGTTCGTGCGAAAGAAGGGGAAGCAAGCGCCTAGACAACGTACCCAGGTGTCTGCTTTGCTCACGGCTGTGAGTAGACGTTCCCCAGAGACTTGGCTTTTGGACTCAGCCTGTAGCCAAATCATTGTCAACAATGAACAGTTGTTGTTATCAAAAAGCAAGCCTAAAATCCAACAGGTTGCTCTGGCTGATGGATCTATGGCTGATGTGTCCTTTCAGGGTGAAGTATACATTCCTTGTTTGGGGATAAATGTGCAAAATGTGTTGTGTGTTCCTACACTTGACTTTTCCCTCCTCAGCGTTCCAGTCCTGGTGAAGTCTGGTTATACTGTTGTGTTCAAGGGTACTGGATGTTCCATTGAAAAAGATGGGATAGATGAGTGAAGCTGGCTCTCTTGGAGCCTGTGGCCTGTTGGGGCTCCCAGGTCCTAAATCCTTTTGAGCCCCAGGAAATCAGGAACGAAGTTTTAGGAGGGAGAGAGGTTTTGATCTCCACCGAGAGCCAAGCCCTGCGAAAGGGCAGGAATCTTTTGATCCGCGTTTCATCTGCAAGCTAGTGCCCTCCAAGCGTTGCACCCAAGGGGCCTGGGAATTCTCAAGGCTGAAAGCTAGCTCCTCCGGGAGTTGGGAAGGCTACTCAGAGTAATTCTGCCCTTTAGCGAGATTGAGGCTCCCCAAAGTAAGGGAGGTGCGCTTTGCCATTGCCTCTTCTTGCACCATCCCCCCCCCCCCCATGCTTTCCCTTGGTCTACTTCCTGCTTCTTGGAAACGACCTTTTTGCTCAGCTGCAGTGGCAATGAGTGCAGCCTTGGGAGACCCGAAAGAACAGGTTAGGGATAGAACATCATGCAGAAGAGCTATCGCGGTGGTCGCCGGGAGTCGAAAAGGACTTGATGGCACAGAATCAACCAAAAAATCTCGCCAACACCTTAGGGGAGAGATCGGACGAGTGGGGTTTTCAGCCTCGTGTCGCTAGATGGCGCTCTAGGAATAAGCAACCCGCGCGCCTAGAAAGCTGTCAATACAGCAGCGGCGTCTGTGGTTGCTGAGGACCGACAGCCAAAGGGAGGGGGAGCGGGGGAGCGGAAACAATAGAGAACTGGATTACTAGAGGGGATGTCGGAGGAGAGGAGGAGGGCAGAGGAACTTCCTGTTCCGGCTGCCGCCTGGGGGGAGAGTGACGTGGAGGAGCGCTCTGTGGTCTTTCCGGGATCGGAGCAGCGGGAGCCGGAAGGTGAGTCGAGGACAGGTGGGGGGAGACGCCGGGAGCAAGTGGGGCTCTTTCGTTTCCTCCGCGGGGAAGAGTCAGAGAAGCCGCTTGGCTGAAAAGTGCCAGCTGCTCCAAATGCCCCCCTGCCCAAAGTTTATTCCCCTGGTGCTGCAGGCTTTAAAACTTGTGCGTGCAGTTTTCTGGCGGTCGGGAGATTTGAAAAGTCCCCTTCGCGTTAGCGTTGACTCCTTGTGATTTTATGGAGATGCTGTTTTCTTGGCACAATATGGGACTGATCTGCTACTGCCGTCTCCTGGGATGTTTTTTTACTTCCACATCTAGCCAACAAACCCAGCCCTTTTTCTAAATAGCCATTGAGGACCATTTGGGATGTCTGGGTGTGGAGGCAGTCTTCACATACGACTTGTTTAGTGACCATTCAAGGTTAGGATGGCGCTGAAAAGGAGACTTCCAACTGGTCCTCAAACTTGTGGCCCTCCAAGCGAGTTGGGTGCTGGCAACCGACGGGCATTTACGAGGGTGGCAGTGTCTTGCAGTCCCATGATTGCTGTTTGCCACCTTCCCATCCGGCTTCTGACAAGCCAAATCAAGGGGGAATCCCGCAGGAAGCTGCAAGTCACGGTCATGTGACGTTGCACTTAAGGACCCACGGTGATGTTTTCTTTTACTGCCAAGTCTAGCCAACAAACACGGGATTTCCTAGTGGTCTTCCATTCATGTATCATGGTTGTTTGACATTGTGCTTAATGACCCACGGTGATTCGCTTAATGACCACAGCCAGAACTGATGATGTAAGTCACTGCATTCATGTGACATCATCTTGATCTTTTTATTTATATATCCAATTTATTCCCCACCCATCTCACTCGCAGAGCGACTTAATGACCGAGCTGTACTGTACTGTACCTGTACTGTATGGTGATGTCCCCAGAGTGGTTGTGGACAGTATTTTCTGCTCTTTTCCTAGTTGGAGCTGAGGAGTTGAATGGACAGAACTGGTGCTTTAAATCTTGCAGAGGCTTTGGGCACCATTTCATCTGTTAAAGCCCCCCAGCCCTCTAAAAGTAGCCCCCAAAGTTTGACCATACCCACTTCTGAGACATTTTTCAGGCTGAAATACACATGGATTTTCTACATGCATACATTCGTAGGGGTGTGTATCTGCATTTATCTCTGTGTGCATCTATGTGTATGTGTAGAATCTATGCACAGCATTTCCAGATATCCTTGATGATAACCCTTTGCAGTGCTAAGAATCTGTGATTTACCCAAGCCAACAATTAAATTTCAGGATTTGAACTTGGATCTCGCTATTCTTCTATGTGTCAAATGAATCATCATGAATGTTAGAGGTTAATCTACCCTTTTGGCACTTTTCCTTTTTCATTGTAATGAATGCTTTTTTGTTGTTGTTTACATGTGTTGTGCAGCCATTTTATAGATAATAATTAAAATAACACTTCTATGTGAATCTTATAGACAAAAAGGATGCCAATAAGAGCCTGCTCGACAACCAAGAATCACAAGCAGCATTAAAAAGGAAAGCAAATCAAGCCAGCAATCAAACCTTTTCCACTTTCTCCAGAGAACCCCAAAACTCTTCTTCCCCAGCAGGTGACAGGCAAGGGAGAGGAAAACAGGAAGAGTTTCTGAGCTGGAAAAAAGTGAATATGTGGAACTCAAATATTACATGAAGAGGTCAGGGGAGATAATTTCCAAATTCAGAAAAAGAGGGAAATATCTGGAAGTCAGCTTGAATCAAAGCACCACCAAACAAGGCATCAGAAATAGTTTTGATCTCGAGAATCCAAGAATATCAGTGGTGGAAAAGCACAGATTACAGATCACAGCTGATTATGCATGAGAGGACCCACACCGGCGAGAAGCCCTACCAGTGTTCTCGATGCAGCAAAAGCTTTAACAAGCACACCACCCTTGTGAGACACAAGAGGACTCACACCGGGGAGAAACCGTATGAGTGTCCGGATTGTGGGGAAAGTTTCAGTTTGAAGGCCAACCTGGTGAGACACCAAAGGACTCACACAGGAGAGAAACCGTATGAGTGTCTGGATTGTGGGGAAAGTTTCAGTCAAAATTCCTACCTGGTAATACACCAGGGGACTCACACAGGAGAGAAACTATATGAGTGTCCGGATTGTGGGGAAAGTTTCAGTTTGAAGTTCAACCTGGTGAAACACCAGAGGACTCACACAGGAAAGAAACCGTATGAGTGTTCGGATTGTGGGAAAGATTTCAGTCACAATTCCAGCCTGTTGACACACCAGAGGACTCACACAGGAGAGAAACCGTATCCGTGTCTGGATTGTGGGAAAACTTTCAGTCAGAATTCCAGCCTGGTGACACACCAGAGGACTCACACAGGAGAGAAACTATATGAGTGTCCGGATTGTGGGGAAAGTTTCAGTTTGAAGTTCAACCTGGTGAAACACCAGAGGACTCACACAGGAAAGAAACAGTATGAGTGTTCGGATTGTGGGAAAGATTTCAGTCACAATTCCAGCCTGTTGACACACCAGAGGACTCACACAGGAGAGAAACCGTATGAGTGTACGGATTGTGGGGAAAGATTCAGTTTGAAGTCTGTCCTGGTGACACACCAGAGGACTCACACAGGAGAGAAACCGTATCCGTGTCTGGATTGTGGGAAAACTTTCAGTCAGAATTCCAGCCTGGTGACACACCAGAGGACTCACACAGGAGAGAAACTATATGAGTGTCCGGATTGTGGGGAAAGTTTCAGTTTGAAGTTCAACCTGGTGAAACACCAGAGGACTCACACAGGAAAGAAACCGTATGAGTGTTCGGATTGTGGGAAAGATTTCAGTCACAATTCCAGCCTGTTGACACACCAGAGGACTCACACAGGAGAGAAACCGTATGAGTGTACGGATTGTGGGAAAAGATTCAGTTTGAAGTCTGTCCTGGTGACACACCAGAGGACTCACACAGGAGAGAAACCGTATCCGTGTCTGGATTGTGGGAAAACTTTCAGTTTGAAGTTCAACTTGGTGAGTCACCAGAGGACTCACACAGGAGAGAAACCGTATGAGTGTCCAGATTGTGGGAAAAGTTTCAGTTGGAATTCCCAGCTAGTGATACACCAGAGGACTCACACAGGAGAGAAACCGTATGAGTGTCCAGATTGTGGGAAAAGTTTCAGTCGGAATTCCAAGCTGGTGATACACCAGAGGACTCACACAGGAGAGACACCATATGAGTGTCCAGATTGTGGGAAAAGTTTCAGTTTGAAGTTCAACCTGGTGACACACCAGAGGACTCACACTGGAGAGAAACCGTATGAGTGTCTGGATTGTGGGAAAAGTTTCAGTTTGAAGGCCAACCTGGTGAGACACCAGAGGACTCACACAGGAGAGAAACCATATGAGTGTCTGGATTGTGGGGAAAGTTTCAGTTTGAAGTTCAACCTGGTGAAACACCAGAGGACTCACACAGGAGAGAAACCGTATGAGTGTCCGGATTGTGGGAAAAGTTTCAGTCAGAATTCCAGCCTGGTGACACACCAGAGGACTCACACAGGAGAGAAACCGTATGAGTGTCCAGATTGTGGGAAAGATTTCAGTCACAATTCCAGCCTGGTGACACACCAGAGGACTCACACAGGAGAGAAACCGTATGAGTGTACGGATTGTGGGAAAAGATTCAGTTTGAAGTCCGTCCTGGTGACACACCAGAGGACTCACACAGGAGAGAAACCATATGAGTGTCCGGATTGTGGGAAAGGTTTCAGTCACAATTCCAGCCTGGTGACACACCAGAGGACTCACACAGGAGAGAAACCGTATGAGTGTCCGGATTGTGGGAAAAGTTTCAGTCAGAATTCCTACCTGGTAATACACCAGAGGACTCACACAGGAGAGAAACCGTATGAGTGTCCGGATTGTGGGAAAAGTTTCAGTCAGAATTCCTACCTGGTAATACACCAGAGGACTCACACAGGAGAGAAACCGTATGAGTGTCTGGATTGTGGGAAAGGTTTTAGTCGGAATTCCCAGCTAGTGATACACCAGATGACTCCCACATGAGAGAAACTGTATGAGTGTCTGGATTGTGGGAAAAGTTTCAGTGGGAATTCCCAGCTGGTGATACACCAGAGGACTCACACAGGAGAGAAACCGTATGAGTGTCTGGATTGTGGGAAAAGTTTCAGTACTAGGTCTAGCCTTATAAATCATGTAGGTTTACACATAGGAGAGAAACCATTCAAATGCTGTGGACGGTGATTCACAGAAAATTCCCCGCTTAGCAGACACAAGAAAATCCACATGAGGCAGAAGGTGATGAGTGTAGAGAAGGCTTGAATTTCACTTCTTGTCTCCCATTGGACATCCAGCTGAAAAGTTGAGTATTTAATTTCTGGGCTGATTCTTTTAGTCAAAGATGTCTCAGTACTAGAGATGAGGGAGGAGAATAAAAAATGGAAAATGTTAGTTTGAGAAACTACACGTTTCTGGCTATCAGCAGAACTTCCCAGTAAGCTGCTGCAGGCCCTAAAAGATACATGAGAAAAAGATAGGAGCACCCATTATATACCTGTATAATGGTCTCCTGAATTAAATTCGCCCATTCCTGACCATTTTAGTTTGCTGATTCCCAATATGTCGATGTTCAATCTTGTCATCTCATGTTTGACCACATCCAGCTTACCTTGATTCATCGATCTTACATTCCAGGTTCCTATGCAATATTGTTCTTTACAGCATCGGACTTTCCTTCCACTTCCAGACACATCCACAACTGAGCGTCCTTTCGGCTTTGGCCCAGCCGCTTCACACTTTCTGGAGCTACTCGGAATTGCCCTCTGCTCTTCCCCAGTAGCATTTTGGACACCTTCCGACCTGAGGGGCTCATCTTCCAGCGTCATATCTTTTAGCCTTTTGATCCTGTCCATGGGTTTTCTTGGCAAGGATACCATTCCCTCCTCCAGTTTTGGACCACGTTTTGTCAGAACTCTCCATCATGACCTGTTCTTCTTGACCTGACTTCATTGAGTTACGCAAGCCCCTTCGCCACAACAAGGCAGTGATCCATGAAGGGAAAGAATATGTTTACAATCCAACAAATCCACAGCTAAACAACATGATGTTTTGATTTTGGGTGTCAGAGATTAAATGGTTTGTTGTAATAGAAATAATGTTATGATAGGTTAATTCAGAGCTCTCCAAACTTTTCATGTTGGTGACACACTTTTTAGACATGCATCATTTCACGACACACTATTACAGCAGGGCACAAGGCAGGCACTAGGACCTGCGCGGAATCCTGGCAGGGCTTGGAGGCGGCAGTAGCCGCGACACACCCAGACACTGAAGCCGACACACTAACGGGTCCCGACACAGAGGTTGGAAAGCTCTGGGTTAATTAATTGTAAGAGATTAGATTTTTAAATTTATCTATATCTGTATTGGAAAAAGGTGGAAGTCTCTTTCCATTTCCTTTCTTTCTATTGACACCTTTATAGTTTGTTCTTTTTTCTTTAGTTCTGTTTTTCTATCTATTCTATATTCTTTTTTATTGTATCTTAATTATATTTTGAAAATGAAAAAGTTTTACCTAAAAAAAATATTAAAGGTTTGTTCATTTCAGGAACCCGATTCAGAGATCAGGTTATAATACTTTTTTTTCCTGGTAGGTCACTTTGCATATGATCCCTTTGCAGAAGGACACTGAACAGCCAGGACCAGGCCGGGGGTGGGGAGGAAGCAAGAGGCTCTTTTGGCCTGAACCCCAAGCTCCGAGTGGCTTCAAATTTAAAGGTCTGCAAAGTTGTTAAACTTTAAAATATTCAAATTATATTTAATTCTATCCTCCTTCCTCTCCCTTGCTCTCTTTTGGTGCCGTACTTTTGGGCACACCTGTTATGATGTCCCATTTTATTACGGTTGGGAGCTGTAAATGATTGAAATGCTTCAAAAGCCTCTGGATCTCTTGGGGGGGCCACACCATAATGCAAACTCTTGCATTCTAAAACAGTGTTTAGAATCCACCCCAGTGAGGACAAAGGATTCTTGGTGGCCACGGAATACTGCTGTCTTTGGGGAATAAAATGGGACAATAGGGCAGAGGGAATGGAACGGAATGACTTGGGAGAGGCCATGGCTGGCTGGCTGGCTGCTGCAGCTGTTTATTGCAGATCGTCTGTTTCTTTTGATTACCATTCTGCGAAGACTTCATATTTTTTCTTTTGAGAGATGTCTCATATGTGCACCCAAACCCCCAGAAGGCAAAAAGTGGGGCAGTGGGTATGAGTCTGAGAATAACATTAACAATAATTTATGTCATGCTTAAGAATTAAGTGCGGAACAGAAAGGAAGGAATATTAAGTGAATTTGAATATGCAAAGATTAAAAACCATTAAAACCCTAAGGGAATAGTGGAATACCCAACAAATAACCCCTTTACAATAAAAAGAATAGATAAATTTGGTCTAGTGGTTAAGATGCTGGGCTAGAAACCAGGAGACAGAGTTCTAGTCCCGTCTGAGGCATGGAAGGCGGCTGGGTGACCTTGAGCCAGTCACTCACTCTCAGCCCAACCTACCTCACAGGGTTGTTGTTGTGGGGAAAATAGGAGGAGGAAGGAGTATTAGGTATGTTCCCCACCTTGAGTTATTTATAAAAATAATAAAGGCGGGATAAAAATTAAATAAACAAATAAGACCCCGCAAAACCTACTAACAATATATTACTAATAAAATCAAGCAAAATTCAACCACGGACAACATAAAAGCCGGAGGAGCTGGTCCCCAGGGCCAGGCCAGAAGACACAAGTCCCCAGTCAGAGGAACACTCCATTTCCCAGAATAAAAGTTTCAAGCTCAGATTGAAAGACAAAAAGGGTCTGTTATCTGAAGAGTAAGGGGGGACCAACTAGATCTTGAAAGGCTGCAGCCCTGGATTTGCTGTTGGAGAAGCAGGAACAGCGGAGTGGGTAGATTTTGTGGGGAGCGTCCGGTGTACGAAGAGCCGGTTTGGTGGTGCGGTTCAGGCCCCAGGCTAGAAACCGGGAGAGAGTTACGGGTTTTTTTTCCCTTTAAAGCCATATTTTGCAAACGTAGAGTTACAAAGTGCCCATGCCTAATGTCGTTTCATCCTTGCGGACACTGAATTCTACCAGTGGAAAAGGGGCATCAGGTTGTTTTTAGGGTGCAGCTTCATTTTATAGATGAAAACCCTGAAAACGGGAGAAATGCATTTATTTATACAACTTCTGACAAAGTGACACCAGGCCCCGTCCTCTCCTGCCACCCCCATCATTGCACCATCTTCTTTGTTAATATGAAATACCTGCAGTGAGGGGGGGGGGAGGCCTCTTCTCTTGATTAACCCTCTAATTAAGCCAATTGGGGATAAATTCCATCTTGCCAAGGTCACGCTGGAGCCCCCCTTTGCAGCCCCTCGGCTGATCTCGGACCCCCCTCGAGTCCCGGGAGATGAGAGGGGGAGGAATCCCTGGTCCTTCGCAGCCTTTTCCTCCCTGAAAGGGGCCGATTCTGCCTCCGTCCGGTCCCTGCCCGTCAAGCACCCCCCTGCAGTGTGGGACATTTTGGGAGGGCTGAAAGGGAGGGGGAGGGGAAGACCACCCTCTGTTTTTCCCCTGCAGACTCCCCAAGAAGAACTTATACATCCTGAAGGTTTTAGTATATATTATAATTAAATAAATAAATAAATAAATTAAATTAAATTAAATTAATAAAGTGATCTCAGGGATCAACTGCTCTCTGCCCAGCAGATCCCCAACCTCTTTCCCCCTCCTTGGATCGCCTCTCGTTTCTCCACCTCTCCCGGCTTTGAATCCGCAGGAGCTGCACCTCCGTTGAGGGTCTCCTCCGAGTCAGTTCCCTTCGCTTTTATTTGCTATAAAACAATAAACTTCAGACTGCAGGAAAACCCTGGAGTGATGTGAGTCGATGCTGTCCGAGGAGCCTGGCCTCAGCTCCACATTCTCTCCTGGTCAGAAGCCGTTTGATCAATTCCCTCCGTCCCCGAATTTCGGATCTCGGCAGAAGGTGCACCGCTTGCTCCGCTCTCCGAGACGAGGTGCTTCTCTGAAGCTCACGGAGGGAGAAGCTGACGGACTGCAGGTCGCCAGAGACCCTCCCTGGCCAGGGGGCTGCAGCCCTGGGGCTCCGTGGGGGGGGGTCTTCACCCAGGGCTCCCCCATTGCTCCCTCGGCCGGCTAAGAAGGAGCCGCAGGAAGGCTGGGGCCAGGTCCCTGCGTTCAGGGCTTTCTTTAGACAAGGGAATTTGATAGACATTGTTGGGAGCAGTCCTTACATAAAGACGTGAATCAATCCTGACCACGTATCCTGAGGACTATCCCGAAAAAATTCGGTGAGCTCCCCAGTTGAAAGCAGTCACACCACTGGGAATTTTTTTTTTCTCCACCCACGGAACGGAATGGAATCAGTAGAAGCAACGTTGACTCTCAAGGTAGCCGGAACCAGCGCGGCAACTGCCCTGGCGATGGAGGCAACCCAGCGAGCGGAGTCGTCCCCTACAGAGACTACTGAACAGCGAGAAAAGAAGAAATCGCAGAAGAAGGAGGTAAACCTCATGGCCCTCAGCAATCCCAAGCCTACCCCAGCGGGATGGTCTATCGCAGTCGGGGAAGGGCTGGAAGGAAAAGGAGGGAAAGTCAAGAAAAGGGTCACCCCGACCCATTGAATCGAAGTCCTGGGGAACCAGATGGGACACCTGAGCGTAGAGGTAGGGACGATGAACAAAAAATTGGAATCCATGGGGGAGGCCATTGAAAAGCTGTTAAGAACCCTAGAGGGACCTAGGGAGGCAGAAAGGAGCCCGACAGGCTCCGACGAAGAGGAAGAAATCGTAGAGTCAAGTGGGGAAAACGAGGAGGGGGAGGAAGAAACACTATTCTATGGGCAGCTTCCATACAGCCGAACTCCCGTAACCCCAAGCTACGATCATCGCAGAACCCCATTGAGAGCCCTGGCCCCAAGCGGCGTAAACGAACTAAAAATGAAATTCGATGGGGACCCAAAGAAACTAGCATGCTTCCTAACACACGTCCAGGGCTTCATGGGCGAATTTGAGCACACCTTCCGAACGGAGGAGAGTAAGGTGTGTTACGTCTCCAGCTTTCTGGAAGGAGAAGCGGGCGACTGGCTAGTGGGTCTTCATGACAGCGGGGCCAGCGAGTTGTTGAACTTTAAGAAGTTCATGTACGCGCTTAGGCTGAGATTTGAGGATACCTTATCTAAAATCTCAGCTAAGGCACGAATCCAGAATTTAAGACAGGGCAACAGAACAGTAGCAGAATATGCTATGGACTTCAAAAAACTTCTGTCAAAACTCCCAGACTGGCCTGAATCCTTCAAAATTCAGCATTTTCAATATGGACTACGACAGGATTTAATTGAAGTGGCCATAGAGAGAGATGACCCTGGGACGTTAGAAGGATGGATTCAATTGGCAGGCAAAGTAGAAAGTAGCAAAATGCAGCTACAGAACATTAGAAATTTCACCTCCATGCTCAAGAAACAAGTGACCCCTGTCACTCAACCTCACAAATCCACCAAGCAACGGAATTGGGAGGAGGAGAAAGAACGATGTATGAAAGATGGACTGTGTTTCGCTGCGGCAGAGAGGGTCACCGGATAAGCAATTGTCCTCAAACCAAGAATAACGTCAAAGAGAAAAAAACCCCGAAAAAGGCAACAGATGCCAAAGGAGGCAAGACAGCAACGGCGAAATATAAAGGAGCGGCGGCAGCAACCGAGGAGAGACGGAGCTTGCACCACTGGAGCATCAATTTCGACACCTCGAGTGATGAGTTCGAGCCGGCGGAAAACTACAATGGCCTGTGCTAAAGTGCACCGCAGGACAGGCCTTCAACATTGGGCGCAACAGGGGGGCAGGTGTTCCTAAATGCCCCACGATGAACGTCAAGGTAAAGTTGCAAACATTGGATGGGACGGGACAATTGTGGGGGGTGGCCATGCTGGACTCCGGGTGTTCCAGATGTTTGATGCACCCGAAAATAGCAACCAAACTGAAACTCAGGTTGGTCAAAATGCAGACACCCATCACGTTCTGCCAATTGGATGGGTCCGAAATGAAGGGGGGCCCAATCGAATACACCACAGAAGACATACAAATGTCTGTGGGGACTCATGTAGAGACATTACGCTTCATAGTCGCACCCATTGCTGCACGACATATCGTGCTAGGACTCAAATGGCTCAGGAAAAGAAACCCTAGAGTGGATTGGGCATCTGGGGAAATTGAGTTCGTTGATGGGCTTTACAAAGCAGTTGAAGAAACAAATGGAGTAAGTGAATTAGAATGGGGGGCGGCTGGCACGGTACACGGGATGGAACAATGGGAGGAGGACCAAGACGAGGAGGGGGACACGCTCCCAGACACAATCCCGGAGGTTTATACCTCCGTGGGCGAGTTGTTTGGGCAAAAGGTATGCGAACAGGAACCCCCCCACAGGGCATCAGACGCAACGGTTGATTTGATCCCTGGGGCTCCCTTCCCAAAACCCAAAATGTATGCGATGACCCAGAAAGAATTAGGTGAGCTACGTAAATTTATCGACAAAAATTTGGCAAGGGGTTTTATTGAACCCTCAAACTCACCTTTAGCTGCCCCTGTACTTTTTCGGAAAAAGAAAGACGGGTCCTTACGGCTTTGCACAGATTACAGGGGGTTAAATGCCATTTCAGTGACCAACCAGTATCCTCTCCCACTTCTCAAAGACATGCTAGCGCAATTGGCAAAAGGCAAAATTTTTACCAAGCTAGATGTTCGAGAGGCATATTATCGAGTACGCATACGGGAAGGAGACGAATGGAAAACGGCATTCAACTGCCCATTGGGTCAATATCAGTATCGGGTTCTCCCGTTTGGGATTGCGGGAGGACCGGGCATATTCATGCGATTAATCAATGAGGTTTTATATGAGTTTCTCTACCAAGGGGTAATTGTGTATTTGGATGACATCTTGATTTTTTCTGACAACCTGGAGGAACACACACAACTAGTTAAGAGAGTGTTAGAGAAATTGCTTGAGGCTAAACTATATGTCAAATTGGAAAAGTGCGAATTCCACAAGGACAGCTTAGACTTCCTAGGCTATAGGATATCTCACAGAGGCATTGAAATGGACCCAGGGAAAGTAAAAGCAGTGTTAGAGTGGGAACCCCCCCGAACCCGCAGACAACTCCAAGCCTTCTTGGGCTTCGCGGGGTTCTACCGCCAATTTATTCACGGGTTCGCCCAGATTGCACTACCCTTGACGGACCTATTGAAAACAAAAGGAAAGGGGGCCAAAGGGAGCTCACCCAGTACTAGACTAATTTGGACCACGGAATGCCAGGAGGCATTCGACAAACTCAAGGCTCTATTCACAGAAGAACCCATCCTCAAACACCCGGAAGTGGAGAAGCAATTCATAATTCACACAGATGCTTCCCACAATGCCATTGGGTCAATACTGCTTCAATTCGATGAGGCAAAGAAATTGAGACCGTGCGCTTACATTTCCAAAAAGTTTAGCGAAACGCAAAAAAGATGGCATGTTTGGGAGAAGGAAGCGTTCGCTGTCAAACACGCACTAGACACATGGCGCCATCTCTTGGAGGGGGCGACCATCCCTTTCCAGGTTTGCACGGACCACAAAAACCTAGAGGCACTCAAATCCCCCAGGAAACTGAATCACAAGCAATTGCGGTGGGCTGAATTTTCAGCAAATTTAATTTTACCCTGCAATACTTTCCGGGAGGAAAGAACCTCCTAGCAGATGCGTTGTCACGACTACCCCAACACGATGGTAAAGTCGAGGGGCTGGTAGAAACGCTATTCCCCAAGCAAGCACACACACCTCAACAACCAGGCGAACCCTCGGAACAGGGCTGCCAGGCGACCAGGCTAGACGGTACAATTCAATTCAATTTATTTATTACAGTCATAGACCAGTACAAATAAAAATACGCCATATGTAGCCAATAAAAGTTCTCAGCTATAATAAAATAAATAAAATCCATAGCTAAAATTAGTTTAGCAAAATACTTAACATTTGTATATAAAATCAAGAAGACAGCCTATTTTACATTATGTTGAGTTCCATATCTTGTGGCATCCTATGGTTATTAATTATTAACTATTAAAATTAAGTGTTAATATCAAAATTTTAAATGAATAGTTATAAAAGAAAGTAAAATATTTATGGTAAGTTTTTCACTAAGTTACGTCGGCTCTTTAGTGCTGCTGCGCAGAATCTTGCTACCTGCGCTGTGACTGTAATCCACTCATCTTTGAGCAAAATCTGAAGATACTCGGTTTCAGAACGGCCCGGATACCTCATAATTATCGGGGAAATAAATTTTATTCGAATATCTCTGTAGAATGAACATCGTAGAAGGACATGTCCAGTAGTTTCTATCTCTCCAGAATTACAAGGACAGAGCCTTTTATCCAATGGAATTTTTTTATATTTGCCGTCCAAGACGGCTGAGGGGAGGACATGGCATCGTGCAAGTGAGAAGGCTTTCCGATGGTTCAATGTCTCTAGCTGGCTGAGATATCTCGCAGAGGTAACAGTATATCTAGTAGAGTCTGGAGCCAAAAATGTCGGGGCTTTCTCTAGATCTGCTTGCCTCTCCATGTCCTCTACCCTTTGTCTCAGGCTTTGTTTTGCCTTGTCGTAGCCCAGCTCTAGTATTGAAGACGGAGAAAAACCTAATTTTGTGAGATTATATTCGACAGCCTTGATCCATGAGGAAGAAAATTTGTCTTGGAGAATTAGTGGTGCAAGGCCTTGTGGAAAAAAGTTGAGTTTTAGCCATAGATTTAAGGAAGCTATACAGATTCTTGACTCAACTTTTACCAGTCCTGTCTCCAGGCGTAAGCGAGCGTTAGAAACACAACGAGGGATCTGTAAAATTGCTCTTATAAATTTGGATTGAACTCTCTCCAAAGGTATGAAACTAGAAGATGAGGGTCCAAGCTGGGTCCCATACAATAGCTGTGCAAGCGACTTAGCCTGAAAAAGCTTAATTGCAGCTGGGACATAATGTCCTCCTTTCGAGTGGAAAAATTTGAGAATGGCGTTGGCTGATCTCTGACCAATGGCACCTGCATGTTCGCAATGTGCATTCCTTGAGCCGGTGGTGTGTATGACAACACCCAGATATTTAAAAATGGTCACCTGTTCTATTTTATGTCCATTAAGGTACCATGAACGGAGTTTTGGCCTTTTAGCAAAGGCCATAACTTTAGTTTTCTGAAAGTTAATTTCCAATTTATCGTTATTGCAGTACTGGAGCAATGCTCGCAGGGCTCTTTTAAGACCTACTGGTGTCCTTGAAAGAATTACTGCGTCATCTGCATACAATAACAAGGCGATGCTGCGATTCCCTATTTTTTTTTGGGGGGGTGGTTTGGTTTATTTATCCATTTAACCATGTCATTAATATAGAAGTTAAAAAGCAGGGGGCCCAAAATGCACCCCTGTTTTACCCCCTTTTGAGCTATAATCGACATAGAGAGAGTCCCTTGCGTGTTGCACCTAACCTTGAGGGTCGTGTTGGAATGTAAGGCACGTAATAAATGGAGAAGCCTACGATCAATTGAGGCGGCTTCCAACTTCTCCCATAACTTGATTCTGGTGACAGAGTCAAAGGCTGCCTTTAGGTCTATGAAGGTAGCATATAGTGATGCCGCTCTATTAGACACATATTTTTCAATCAGGTGCTGCAAGACCAGGCATTGGTCAATAGTGCCTCTCCCCTCTTAAAAACCAGCTTGTTCTTCTGCTATCAAATTATTGTGGTCCAGCCAGTTCTTGACTTTGTCTCGTAGGTGTTTGGCATAGAGTTTGCTAATTATATTTAGCAAACTTATTGGTCTATAGTTTGAAGGGTCATCTCTGTTTCCCTTCTTGAAGATTGGGACAACAATCGCTAAACCCCAGTCTTCCGGGATATTTCCAGTAGTATCGATGTAGGTAAATAGCGCCGCCAGGACTGGGGTCCACCACTCCCTATTGTTCTTCAGGAGTTCTGCAGGGATGAAATCAGCGCCCGGAGCCTTCCCTGTCTTAAGTTGATCAATGAGAGATTTAATTTCAGACACCGAAACTGGGTGCCATTCGGGTACGTCCTTCATAGTTGGCAGATTCGCCTCACTGGAGGAATCTTCATACAGCCTCCGGAAATGTAGCTCCCAGGCAGCTGGTGATATATGGGAGTCTAGAGGAGTATAGGTTCTGGTGGTTTGGCAAGCTATTAAATGCCAGAATAGGGAAGAGTTCTTATTCTTTACTGCCTCTATGAGTCGTTCCCAGGTAGACCTGATGTCTTGCTTCTTCTTAGATGTCATAAGTCGCTTGTATTGTTTTTTGAGAATGAGGAGATGTTTAAGAGTCGTTGAGTTGCCATTTCCAGTCTCATTTTTATATATCTTGTAAGCTGAGGTAAGAGCTTTCTTTGCTTCCACACAATCCTTATTGAACCATGGCTTCGAGGCAAGGGCAGGCCTCTTAACTGAGAAATCAGGATCGCGTGTCAGTAGCGGTTGTAGATTTTGTACTCGGTTGTTATATAGTTCTAGTAAATTTTGAGAGGAGTTGGCTGATATGAAGTCCGATTGGATTTTTTGGAAGTTAGCCTCTGCTAAAGCTCTCCTTACCTTCTGATCGAGAGACTGGGACCATGCAACCCGACATCTTGTTAGACCTGCTGGAGAAATTGCAGGAATGAAACAGTCCCCGGGAGACATCTGCCAAAAAAAACTTTTTAGTTGTATGCAGAGTGGTAAATGATCACTTTCTAGAAGTGGTAAGATTTCAAAATGCTTTATATATTTTAGTAAATCCATGGAGGTTAGGATATAATCGATGGTACTAGTTCTAACTCCAGCCATAAATGTCACTTCTCCTGGGTAGTCTCCTATTTGTGAGCCATTTGTTATAAAAAGGTTGAGCCTCTTTGCCATCTTTGCAAGGCAGAGGCCAACGTAGTTTACTCCTTTATCTTTAGAGAGTCGTGGGAGGGGGGTACTAGTTAGATTGGAATCCTCCGATGGGGGGTATTGATGAAATTTAGAAAATAATGTATAATCATCCGTACCCAATCTCGCGTTGAAGTCTCCCCCTAATAAGACCCTAGCATTTGCATGTTCCATAAGGAGATTACTAACATAGTGTTCCAACTCCATCCATAAGGCAGTTGTTTCGGATTTTCTTTGCGATGGAGGGAGATAAACGTTGATTATCAATAGTGAGTCTGGGCCTGACTTAAGAAGGAGGGCCATAGCCAAATGTTTTAGAGGGGGGATTGATATAGACTCGACTCTCAAGGAGGTTGAGATAAGTATACCCAGACCTCCTTTCAATCTCCCTGGTCCTCTACCTGGCCTCGCCTTTAATTTATATGAGTAATATCCATTGAGCAGGAGGTCATCATCAGTCCATGTCTCTTGCACCAAAATAATATCCTTGCCTATCAAGGGGTCGGAGGGATTAAGACCTCTAAATCGATGCCATCCAGCTAAATTCCATGATTAGATGTTTAGGGTATTCGTCTTGCACTGATCTACATACAGTCAATTTGTATTCTCTGTAGTGGCCGTTGTTAGATGGTGATTGTGCGGAGCGGTGGGAGTACCGATTAGTTTATGTTGTTTGTTGTTAAATATAGCTGGCCGTGGAGTAAATTTATTTTGTATACCTGGTGAGTTATCAGCAACAGCAGCAAAGTTTGCCTCATCAGTAGTATGGGGCTTCAAGACAGACCTCTGTCTCTCTCTCTGTGATACTGCTATTTGTTGAGCCTGGGAAGCTTCACCTTTAGCAATTATCTCTGCAGCATCCACCTCTGATTCCCACAGAGCTTTGAGATCATTACCTGCGGGGTGCACTTGAGGATCCACCTTATACAAGGATTTTATAAGTAGGTCTGACTCTGGAGAGGACAAGAGATGAGCTATGTCCTTAGAGTCTGCATACTTAGGAGTCACTACACATTGACATCCTTTTACTTTTTGCAGACTATCAGAGATTAGATTAACCATTTCGGATTCCTCACATTCGGCCTGTGTGTCAGAGCATTTCTTTAGTGTGAGGGTGTTAGTGTTTTGTTGAACGACTATGTTGTCACAGTCCTGAGCGCTTGATGATGCCAAGTTTATTAATGGCTTTACTGTAGAGTGTGTTGTTGTCAGTGCCTCCCTTAATTCATCCAGTCTTTGTATAATATCTACTTGCTCCGGTTCTGGTAACGCACCAAATAAATCAATCAGCATTTCTTCTGGCTCTTCCTCCACAGTCTCCCTATCTGTAGCTAGCACAGTTTGTTGGTTATTACTCTGTTTTCTCAGGGCCGTTGTTGTTGCAGCTGCTTTGATTTTAGTTATATGAGAGCTACTGCAGTTAGGTGTTAAAGCGGCAGTACTCTCTGTAAGGGGTTGATCCAAGAGTGGGCTCACTTCCTCTGAGGCGAAGACACGTATTGGGAATATTGAAAAGGTGTCCAGGAAGGGCTTCATTCTGGAAAGCATGCTAGGAAATATAGGCTGCTTAAAAGTTAGCAAAACTCGAATATAATCTCTTCTGTGTGGCAGCCAATCAGCATGCACTAAATCTATCATTGAACGTTCACATCGGAGCAGCTGGCTCAATGATAGCATAACAGCTCTTCTATCGCTCCATCTCCCTCTATTCACTCTGTTGTCATAAATCTGCAGGGTGATCTGATTGGTTTGTAAGTAGTAATTCCATTTGTCTCCTCTCTGTCCTTTTTCTAATTGGGGACTGCTTTCTTTACAGACATTCTTTCCTTTCCTTATGGTTTCGGGAAGAGGGCCAGCTTCTATCTCTATACTAACCCCGTGATGACTGTCAGTGTGGGTAGTAATAAAAATCTTCCTATTTCCTTCTGTTTTGTTTGAGTGGCTCTCAATAAACTTTGTGAAGGACTCCTTCAGGGAGTTGACCTTATCTTTAACTGTTGTTAGAAGTTCAAAAATTGATATCACCGTGTGTGCTGTTAGCAGACATTGTCTAGATATAAAGTCTGTTATGTTCTACCTCTTTAAGTTCATAACATCCCCCTCTTGCATAAGCAAAGCATCTGCCGAGCAGGCCGCTGCAGTCTGGGAGGGGGAAACATTTTCTGCAAGGGTGGAGGAAAGTTCTGAGAGCTGCTGGCTTTCTAGTTCTGACTGTAAGTCCCATTCCAATGAATTCTGTAAGGTAGCTCTATTTGTAAAGGAGTCTAAAGTCAAGTTACTTACTGAAACAGTTTCTTTGTTTGTTGTATAGTCGTCCATTTTCTGTTGCTTCAATGGCTTAGATAAAGACTGTGCTGCAGAGAGCCCACGCTGACTCTTTTTTCTTTTCCCCATTCTTAAAACCTGACTTGTGATATTGATAAGTTAGACTAAAAATATCCTCTCTGGCTTGGAGTATTTGTAGAAATGGTTAAAAGTTATTAGAAGTATAAAATATATAAAATTTAAGAAATATATATACATATATTTCAGAGTTTAAAATTTAGAAATAGGCTGTGCAAAAACAGATAATAAGTCCAATAGCGGGGCACTAATAGCAGAGAACACAATGTCAGGCTGCCAGAGAAAAATTTTTTAAAAGAAAACTTTAGAAGGAGCTCTTTCCAGTAGTTGCTGCCTCGTCGCCATCTTGCCCCGCCCCCTCCGGCTAGACGGTACAGCAAACACGCTCACCCCCACGCTCGCACACACATCGCCACAGGCAGGTGAGCCAGCAGAACGGGGGGGGGGGGCAAACGAACAGGCTAGAAGGGAATCTAGCTCTCACTCGCAGCAAAGCCAAGGCGGCAGAGGAAAACCCTTTTGAAGCCAAGCTACGGGCAGAAACACTGTCTGACGACTGGTGGAGGGAGAACAAACATACGCTCACTGAAAGCAACGGGCTGTGGTGGAAGGAAGGAAAGGTGTACGTTCCCAAAGGACTTAGGAAGGGGGCATTAGAGAAAACGCACGCTTCTTTTCTTTAAAAGAAGGGAATTTGATAGACATCGTTGGGAGCAGTCCTTACAGTCCCTTCCGGCCGTGCCCTCTTGAGGACAGGAAGTGCCCCCCGAGAGCCCTCCTAGGGACCGGCACCTCCCACCCGCTCGCCAAAGGCAGTGCCAGGGGGAGGATGACCAGGCCAGCCGGAGTTCCGGGAGACCCTGCACACGGGGCAGGCGTGGCCACTGACCCCCCTTCGAGCAGCGTCCTGTCCTGCACCCCCAGCCGATCTTGGCCCGGCACCAAGAGGGAAAGTTCCGGACATTGACATCATACGGGCTGCGAAATTGACGCATAGGGGGGAGAGTTAACGATGTTTGGCGGGAATCTGCATTCAGATCTTTAGGAGTGCTTCAATTTACATGTATCCTGAATAAAGCTTAATCTGCATTTCAATGACTTGCATTGAGAAGTGTTTATTGGGGCATTGAAGTTGGAGTCATTACAGTCCATGGTTGAATTTTGCTTGATTTTATTAGTAATATATTGTTAGTAGGTTTTGCAGGGTCTAATTTATTTATTCCCGCCTTTATTATTTAATATTATTTATCCCGCCTTTATTATTTTTATAAATAACTCAACGCGGCGAACATTCCTAATACTCCTCCCTCCTCCTATTTTCCCCACAACCACCCTGTGAGGTGGGTTGGGCTGGGAGAGAGTGACTGGCCCAAGGTCACCCAGCCATCTTTCATGCCTAAGGCGGGACTACAACTCTCAGGCTCCGGGTTTGCCATTGGCTCCTTCCTAGGGCTGAAAGAGAGGGACTGGCCCAAGGTCACCCAGCCGGCTTTCGTGCCTAAGGCGGGACTAGAACTCTCTGTCTCCTGCTTTGCCATTGGCTCCTTCTTAGGGCTGAAAGAGAGGGACTGGCCCAAGGTCACCCAGCCGGCTTTCATGCCTAAGGCGGGACTAGAACTCTCAGTCTCCTGGTTTCCCATTGGCTCTATTCGGGGAGATGGGCTGAGATAAATTTAAATAAATAATAATAATAATAACAACAACAACAACAATCTCAGCGTGTCTTACCCGCTGAGCCACCACGCCCGACTTTAACATTATCATACCATAAATAGGCATGCCACCCGGATCTCAATTCATGTCCTTCAAGCTGTAGTAATTTCTGGTTCTCCAGAGAAATCCATTCCTTCACCCCAAGCAAACAACAGACATCAAAATACAATTTCAAATTAGGCAGACCCAAACCTCAACAAACCCTGAATTCTTTGGTGTCTTCTGAACTCAGCAAAATCAGAATCCTTCATCTGCATAGCTAAAATGCCACTTAGCAGCTCCAAATACTTTTCCTCTTTACTTGTAGGGATTTTGGGGGGAAATTTAAAAAGAAGCCCTGAGAGAGCAGTGAAAGAAATGGAACCCTCTCCCATGTCTTGGGAAGGGAGCTTTGCCTTACCTTGGCCCCACGTTCACAGCAACGCTGACCCTACCCGGTTTATTTCCTTCTCAAAAGCCATGAATGGTTCTGACACAATGCATTTGTAGAAGTGAAACATCTTCCACTGTGCATTTTTTTCCTCACATCTCCACCACCCAGGGGGATGGAAGAAAAGGGTCAGCCTCCTGGCGCTGCTATCACCCACAGCCATCAGAGGCTAACAAGCAGGCACCTCCAAGCAAATAGGATCGCAGCAGGGGCTGTTCATGAACCTGAAGATCCTACGCTCAAAACCACAATGCCTCTTCTCCTCAACTCAATATTCCTGCAGCTCTTATGCATCATGTTCAACTGCAAGGCAGAACAGCCTTTCCATCTGAAACTGTACAGTGTTTTAGTCACTGCCACAAACGTCCCTCATATATTCTCTCATAAAATCTGAGTGCTCCTATCTTTTTTTCATGTATCTCTTAGGGCCTGCAGCAGCTGAATGAGAAGTTATAGTTAGCCTTTCTAAGAACTAACATTTTCCATTTTTTTTCTCTCCTCCCTCATCTCTAGTACTGAGACATGTTTGACCAAAAAAAATCAGCCCAGAAATTAAATACTCAACTTTTTAGCTGGATGTCCAATGGGATTTGAGAAGTGAAATTCAAGTCTTCTCTACACTCATCACCTTCTGCCTCATGTGGATTTCCTTGTGTCTGTTAAGGTGGGAATTTTGTAGGAAGCACCGTCCACAGTCTGGGCATTTGAATGGTTACTCTCCTATGTGTAAACCTACATGATCTATAAGGCTAGACTTGGTACTGAAACTTTTCCCACAATCCGGACACACATACGGGTTCTCTCCTGTGTGAGTCCTCCGGTGTCTCACCAGGATGGACTTCAAACTGAAACTTTTCCCACAATCCGGACACTCATACGGTTTCTCTCCTGTGTGAGTCCTCCGGTGTCTCACCAGGATGGACTTCAAACTGAAACTTTTCCCACAATCTGGACACTCATACGGTTTCTCTCCTGTGTGAGTCCTCCGGTGTCTCACCAGGAGGGAATTCCGACTGAAACTTTTCCCACATAAAGCTGGGACTTAAAAATGTAAATGTCCGTATTTATTGTGCTGGAGATCGGTTTAGCAGGGTCCCTTGGAACTGTCACGCCCATTGTTTTCCTCCCTCAATCTCTCCTCTCCTCCCCACACCCTCCCTCCTCTCTCTCCTTCTCCCCCTCCTCACTCAGCAGCTAGGTGTGTGTTGGAGTTTGGGACACATGGTCACTTTTCAGGAAAGGGTTGGCAGTCCCATTGGTGGTGTGCTCCACCCTTTAAAAAATAAATCCTATTCTTAAATAGACCCCGTCCCCATTCTTGTAGGGAACTTGTGATGCGGGCAAGGGACGGCGAGGGAGGGGGTGTTGCAGCGCGCGTGCGCGCTGCCCCCTCACCGGCATTGGCTCCGCCAAGGACAGGAAAGTCGGGAAAGACGGGAAAGCAGAGCACCCAGCTTTCCCGTCCTTGCTGGCTGGGGAATTCCCATGGTGGCTGGGGAATTCTGGGAGTTGAAGTCCACCCATCTTAGAGTTGCCAAGGTTGAGAAACTGGAGAGCCTTGGAGAAAGCAAAGTCCCAGCTACCCAGCATGGAATCATCCTTCAAAGGCTAGGAGACACAGCACTCTCTGGTCAAGCCTAGCTCCTGGCGACTCCAAGGGCACATCCATGTTCAGGGGTGCCTGCAGGGTGTGGTCAAAAAAGTCAAAATGGCGGCCACAAGGGGACGATGGAAGTTCTGCCCATTTTTATTACATAAGTTTAACCCTGTCCCGTTTTGCCATCCCAATGTCCCGTTTTTGTCTCAAGGAAATATGGTCAGCCTACCTTAAGCAGAAACTGTGACTAGGCTGAGGAAAAGAAGCCTGTGAGGGGCCAAACTGATTGGGCCTGGGAGAAAGCTGGTTATTAAAAGCACAGCAGGTTACTAAACAGAAAAAAGAGGAAAAAATAGGGGTATGTGCATGTCCAGGCATGTCCCCAGGCGTGGGCGGGAGAGTGCCGTATCAGGCGGCGACACGCGGGTGACACGTGACAGGGGGCACGGCTATGCCCAGGCATGCCTCCGCCACATTTCAGGCTATATACAGACCTGTCTTTTCCTTGAGAGTCAATGGACACAACCTTTTGTATTTACTATATTTTGGCATATTTAATTTTCTCCAGCGGCAGAGGATCAACCAAATCCCAGAGAGAGAAAAGGTTTCTCTTTTGAAGAAATATGCCAAGAGCTGATTCCAAAAGAATTTATAGAAAAATTTTAATAGAAAAATAGCGAAAACTAGCGTCGTAGGCTCTAGCACAAGACAGTAGAATGCAACAAACTCTGTTGCCGGGATTTTGGTGGAGAAAATAAAGAAAATTTTATATTCAGACCCGTTTTGTCTGGCTGCGGTATGGCGCGTTGTGCCTTTACTGATGAGGCGGAGAGGGAAACAGAAGACTTCCCTTGCGATACTTACCGGGCAGCGTGTGAAATGGTGAGCTCCAGCACCAACACCTTCCAGCAGTGGTAAGTAAATATGTTTTTATTGATGACAATGTAAATGTTGACGGTGCCCGGTTTGGGGTGCTAATAGGATATGTTTTATATTTTGCAGCAGCTGAATTACCAAGGCCTAGAAAGCAAAGATACTGAAGGAGGACCGTTTTATATACCGACAGCCACACATCTTCTGGCGATTTATCTGCTCTGGAATATGACAATGCCTGTAAATTATGCGAAGACCTGTTAGAATGTGACAGCAGGTGCTGTTGGGTGGGTACAGATGAATCAGAGGGTTACGGCTCTTTATCTTCTTCTTCTTCTGATGATGATGATGATGATGAGGGATATGTTTCCGGATCCCTAGACAACCTCTCTCAAAGCTGTATCACCAATAAAGCCTTGTATTAAAGACAAAGTGTGATCATTTTGCCACAGCCCCTTCACCATAATGAGGTATGAAAAAATCCTAAGGGAGGTCTATTACACACCGGGTAGGGTAGGGAGCTATGCCGGGGTAAACCCGCTTTTTCAGGAGGGAAGAAAACATGATAAAAACCTGTCCATGAAGCAAGTCAAGACATGGCTGTCAGGACAAGAGGCTTATACGCTTCATAAACTGGCAAGAATTAATTCTCCCGCCCAAAGCCCAGAGCCCAGCGGGGCCCTCCTCGGACACGGCCACGGGGCTCCCTGCAGCCCCCGCTGGCTCTGCGGGGTGGGGCCATCACGCTGCTCCCCTCCTGCCCAGGACTCCCTCGACGCCCTCCTGGAGCCCCTGAAGGAGGAGGCGGAGGAGGAGCTGCTGGAGCGCCAGCGGGCCGAAGGGCGGAGCAGGCTGCAGTGCCAGGTGGGCGCTGGGGGTGGGCAGGAGGCCGGCCGGCCCGTCCGCTGCCCCACGGCGACCGGCCCGCCTCCTGGGGGTGCGCGAGCCTCTGAGCCCCCCCTCTTCCGCCGAGAAGCAGAAGGTGGGCCTGGTCTTCGCGGCCCTCCTGGAGACGCAGCCGGTCTGGGCGGGGTGGCTGGGAGAGCAGGGGAAGAACGTGGAGGCGGAACGGGACGGCACCCTGGCCCAGCTCTCCGGGGAGGCCGCCCGCCCGCCCGCCTGCTGGAGCTGCTTGCCGAGACGGAGCGGAGACGCCGCCGGCCGGCCGGCCGGCCGGCCGGGGAGTTTTTGCAGGTGGGCCGGGCTCCCGCTGGCCCCGGGGGCAGAGGAGGACTCCCCACTGCTGCCAGGGCTGGGACCCATGTCTCGGTCCTTCCCTCTCCACCTCTCCGCCCTCCTTTGCTGCGTGCTGACAGAATATCAAGTAGCAGAAAAATTCTCCTAATCCAGAGCCCGACAGCCCCCGGTACCGTGAGAAGGCTCCCACCGCATCTCCCACGGGCCCGGGGTGGGGGTGTCTAACCGGGCATCGGCAGCATTTATGTATCTGCCGCAGTGTTTCAACGGCAGCAACTAGTAGATGTGTGACAGGCCTTCAGGTTAGGGTTAGGGCAGCTCCTCGGTAGCTTGACTGATCGGCTGGATCAGGAAATGGGCTGCGAGGAGGAGGAAGGCCGTCGGAGGACTCCAGGGCCCATTGCTCCCAGCTGTAACTAGACGAGGGACCCACGCGGGGAGGGGGAGGGGCGGGAGACCTGCCGTGGGAGACTGCCGGATGGCCTTTGGAGGGCCCAGCTGGAAGGGGGAGCCGGGGGAACTTTCTCAGCCCCCCTCCACTTTCCTGATGGGGCTCCCTGTGGGAGAGGCGGGGCTGCGAAAGACCCCCGCCCAATCCACTCAATCTTCCACCATTGGGGGCCCCAATTCGCCCGAGTGGGAGGAGCTCCAGCGCCTTCTTTGGCAGCAGTGGCCCACCCCGCAGGGCTGTCGCTCCCCCAAAACGCCCCCTGGAGGAGGGACGGGGAAGCTTGTGGGTCCCACTGGGGCTCCCTGGGGGAGACAGAGAGTTGCTGGGGGTCTGGAGGGGGGAGGGAAGAGTGGAAGGGGGAGGAGCTTCCCGGTGGACCTCCTCCATCCTCCCAGGGCGGAGAAAGGCAGGCAGAAGCTCAACTGGTGCAGCAGACCGCCCTACTCTCTGCAGGGAACATTGGATGCAGGGGGCAGGAAATATGTGGGGAGGGGGGTGAAGAGACCACCAGAACCTCTCTGGGCTGGAATGAAAGTAATATCCATACCCCCGTCTCCCTCTTCCCCGGGGGGGGGGGAATATGGGGGGGGGCACAATAAGGCTGTTGCCGGGACTGATGCTCCTGGGGTCTCCCAGCCCTTCCCTCCCCCAACCCACCTTCCCAGGTTGCCCCAAACTTTTCTTCTCCCCCCCCCCCACTATTCAGCCCCACCATCTCCCTTTGGTCTTTGCGGGAGGAGGGTCCCGGCCTCTTTCCCTCCCGAAAAGGATCCCTCTGCAGCCCCCCAAGAGTCTCCTTCCTAAGTGCCAATCTGGGGGGCAACTGGGACCCCCCTCCAATATCCTTTCCCATCAGGACCCCCTGAGGTTCCCCCTCCCCTCCAAGCCCTGATTCCGCTATGGGGAATTATGGGGGGTCTCCTTTCCCAATTCAGAGGCTCCCACAACAGGGGATCGACGCTCAACTCCGGTCTGACCTGAAGAGCTGGTTCTCTTGGAGCCTGTGGCCTGTTGGGGCTCCCAGGTCCTAAACCCTTTTGAGCCCCAGGAACGAAGTTTTAGGAGGGAGAGGGGTTTTGATCTCCACCGAGAGCCAAGCCCTGCGAAAGCGCAGGAATCTTTTGATCAGCTTTTCATCTGCAAGCTAGTGCCCTCCAAGTGTTGCACCCAAGGGGCCTGGGAATTCTCAAGGCTGAAAGCTAGCTCCTCCGGGAGTTGGGAAGGCTGCTCAGAGTAATTCTGTCCTCCAGCGAGATTGAGGCTCCGCAAAGGAAGGGAGGTGCGCTTTGCCGTTGCCTCTTCGCGCACCATTTCCCCCCCCCCCCCCCATGCTTTCCCTTCCTGCTTCTGGCAAAGGACCCTTTTGCTCAGTTGCAGTGGCAATAAGTGCACCCTTGGGAGACCCGAAAGAACAGGTTGGGGGTAGAACATCACGGAGAAGATCTATCTATGTCGTCGCCGGGAGTCGAAAAGGACTTGATGGCACAGAATCAATCAAAAAATCTCGCCAACGCCTTAGGGTGGAGACCGGACGAGTGGGGTTTTCAGCCTCGTGTCGCTAGATGGCGCTGTAGGAATAAGCAACCCAGCGCCTAGAAAGCAGCGGCGTCTCTGGTTGCTGAGGAGTGACGTCCAACGGGAGGGGGAGCTGAAACAATAGAGTACTGGATTGCTAGAGGGGATGTCGGAGGAGAGGAGGAGGGCAGAGGAACTTTCTGTTCCGGTTCCCGCCCGGGAGTGGAGTGGCGTGGAGGGGTCGGAGCAGCAGCAGCCGGAAGGTGAGTCGAGGACAGGTGGGGGGAGAGGCCGGGAGCAAGTAGGGCTCTTTCGTGTCCTCCGTGGGGAAGAGTCAGAGGAGCCACTCGGCTGAAAAGTGCCAGCTGCTCCATCTGCCCCCCCCCGCCAAATTTTATTCCTCTGGTGCTGCAGGCTTGAAAACTGGTGCGTGCAATTTTCTGGCGGTCGGGAGATTTGAAAAGTCCCCATCGCGTCAGCGTTGACTCCTTGTGATTTTATGGAGATGTTGTTTTCTTGGCACAATATGGGACTGTTCTGCCACTGCCGACTCCTGGGATTTTTTTTTCCTTCCACTAACCCTTCCACTCTCCCATCCATGTATTAACCAGGTTCAACTCTGCTTAACCCAGCCCTTTTCCTAATAGCCATTGAGGACCATTTGGGATGTCCAGGTGTGGAGGCACTCTTCGCATAACACTTGTTCAGTGACCATTCAAGGTTAGGATGGCGCTGGAAAGGAGACTTCCAACTGGTCCTCAAACTTGTGGCCCTCAAAGCGATTTGGGTGCTGGCAACCGACGGGCATTTACGAGGGTGGCAGTGTCTTGCAGTCCCATGATTGCTGTTTGCCACCTTCCCATCCGGCTTCTGACAAGCCAAATCAATGGGGAATCCGGCAGGAAGCTGCAAGTCACGGTCATGTGACGTTGCACTTAAGGACCTACGGTGATGTTTTCTTTTACTGCCAAGTCTAGCCAACAAACACAGGATTTCCTAGTGGTCTTCCATTCATGTATCATGGTTATTTGACATTGTGCTTAATGACCCACGGTGATTCGCTTAATGACCGCAGCCAGAACTGATGTTGTAAGTCAGTGCATTCACCTGACATCATCTTGATCTTTTTATTTATATATCCAATTTATTCCCCACCCATCTCACTCGGAGAGCGACTTAATGACCGAGCTGCTTAGTGACAGAGGTGCCGGTCCCAATTGCAGTCAGGAAGGAGGACTACCTGTACTGTATGGTGATGTCCCCAGAGTGGTTGTGGACAGTATTTTCTGCACTTTTCCTAGTTGGAGCTGAGGAGTTGAATGGACAGAACTGGTGCTTTAAGTCTTGCAGAGGCTTTGGGCACCATTTCATCTGTTAAAGCCCCCCAGCCCTCTAAAAGTAGCCCCCAAAGTTTGACCATACCCACTTCTGGGAGATTTTGCAGGCTGAAATACACATGGATTTTCTACATACATACATTCGTAAGGATGTGTATCTGTATTTCTCTCTGTGTGCATCTATGTGTATGTGTAGAATCTATGCACAGCATTTCCAGATATCCTTAATGATAACCCTTTGCAGTGCTAAGAATCTGTAATTGACTCAAGCCAAGAAGTGAATTTCAGGATTTGAACTTGGATCTCGCTAGTCTTCTATGTGTCAAATGAATTGTAATGAATCTTAGAGGTTAATCTACCCTTTTGGCACTTTTCCTTTTTCATTGTAATGAATGCTTTTTTGTTGTTTGCACGTTTTGTGCAGCCATTTTATAGATAATAAAGTACCACTTTTATGTGAATCTTATAGACAAAAAGGAAGCCAATAAGAGCCTTCTCGACAACTGAGAATCACAAGCAGCATTAAAAAGGAAATCAAATCAAGCCAGCAATCCAAGAATATCAGTGGTGGAAAAGCCCCACAGAGGTCTATATTGTGGGAAAAGCACAGATTACAGATCACCGCTGATTATGCATGAGAGGACCCACAATGGCGAGAAGCCTTACCAGTGTTCTCGATGCGGCAAAAGCTTTAGCAAACACACCACCCTGGTGAATCACAAGAGGACTCACACCGGGGAGAAACCGTAAGAGTGTCCAGATTGTGGGGAAAGTTTCAGTCAGAATTCCGACCTGGTGATACACCAGAGGACTCACACAGGAGAGAAACCGTATCAGTGTCCAGATTGTGGGAAAATTTTCAGTTTGAAGTCCCACCTGGTGCAACACAAGAGGACTCACACAGGAGAGAAACCGTATGAGTGTCCTGATTGTGGGAAAAGTTTCAGTCACAAGTCCAACCTGGTGATACACCAGAGCACTCACACAGGAGAGAAACCGTGTGAGTGTCCGGATTGTGGGAAAAGTTTCATTCAGAATTCCGACCTGGTGATACACCAGAGGACTCACACAGGAGAGAAAGCATATGAGTGTCCGGATTGTGGGAAAAGTTTCAGTCGGAATTCCAACCTGGTGATACACCAGAGGACTCACACAGGAGAGAAACCGTATGAGTGTCCGGATTGTGGGAAAAGTTTCACTTTGAAGTCCCACCTGATGCAACACCAGAGGACTCACACAGGAGAGAAACCGTATGAGTGTCTGGATTGTGGGAAAAGATTCAGTTTGAAGTCCAACCTGGTGATACACCAGAGGACTCACACAGGAGAGAAACCGTATGAGTGTCCGGATTGTGGGAAAAGTTTCAGTCAGAATTCCCAGCTGGTGAGACACCAGAGGACTCACACAGGAGAGCAACCGTATGTGTGTCCGGATTGTGGGAAAAGTTTCAGTCGGAATTCCCACCTGGTGATACACCAGAGGACTCACACAGGAGAGAAACCGTACGAGTGTCCCTATTGTGGGAAAAGTTTCAGTCACAAGTCCCAGCTGGTGCAACACCAGAGGACTGAGACAGGAGAGAAACCGTATGAGTGTCCGGATTGTGGGAAAAGTTTCAGTTTGAAGTCCTACCTGGTGATACACCAGAGGACTCACACAGGAGAGATACCGTACGAGTGTCCTGATTGTGGAAAACGTTTCAGTCGGAATTTTGACCTGGTGATACACCAGAGGACTCACACAGGAGAGAAACCGTACGAGTGTCCGGATTGTGGAAAAAGTTTCAGTCACAAGTCCAACCTGGTGACACACCAGAGGACTCACACAGGAGAGAAACCGTACGAGTGTCCGGATTGTGGAAAACGTTTCAGTCGGAATTTTGACCTGGTGATACACCAGAGGACTCACACAGGAGAGAAACCGTACGAGTGTCCGGATTGTGGAAAAAGTTTCAGTCACAAGTCCAACCTGGTGACACACCAGAGGACTCACACAGGAGAGAAACCGTACGAGTGTCCGGATTGTGGGAAAAGTTTCAGTCAGCATTCCCGCATGGTGCAACACAAGAGGACTCACACAGGAGAGAAACCGTACAAGTGTCCGGATTGTGGGAAAAGTTTCAGTCAGAATTCCCGCCTGGTGCAACACAAGAGGACTCACACAGGAGAGAAACCGTACGAGTGTCTGGATTGTGGGAAAAGTTTCAGTTTGAAGTCCAACCTGGTGATACACCAGAGGACTCACACAGGAGAGAAACCGTACGAGTGTCCGGATTGTGGGAAAAGTTTCAGTTTGAAGTCCAACCTGGTGATACACCAGAGGACTCACACAGGAGAGAAACCGTACGAGTGTCCGTATTGTGGGAAAGGTTTCAGTCAGTATTCCCACCTGGTGATACACCAGAGGACTCACACAGGAGAGAAACCGTACGAGTGTCCAGATTGTGGGAAAAGTTTCAGTCACAAGTCCCACCTGGTGCAACACAAGAGGACTCACACAGGAGAGAAACCGTATGAGTGTCTGGATTGTGGGAAAAGTTTCAGTACTAGGTCTAGCCTTAAAAATCATGTAGGTTTACACACAGGAGAGAAACCATTCAAATGCCCAGACTGTGGACGGTTTTGTTGTTGTTGTTCAGTCGTTTAGTCGTGTCCGACTCTTCATGACCTCATGGACCATAGCACGCCAGGCCTTCCTGTCCTCCACTGTCTCTCGGAGTTTACTCAAATTCATGTTCATTACATCGGTGATGCTATCTAACCATCTCATCCTCTGCCGTCCCCTTCTCCTTTTGCCTTCAGTCTTTCCCAGCATCAGGGTCTTTTCCAGTGAGTCCTCTCTTCGCATTAGGTGGCCAAAGTATTTGAGCTTCAGCTTCAGCATCTGTCCTTCCAATGAGCAGTCAGGGTTGATTTCCTTTAGGATTGACTGGTTTGACCTCCTTGCAGTCCAAGGGACTCTCAAGAATCTTCTCCAGCACCACAGTTCGAAAGCATCAATTCTTCGGCGCTCAGCCTTCCTTATGGTCCAACTCTCACAGCCATACATTACTACTGGAAAAACCATAGCTTTAACTATACGGACCTTTGTCGGCAAGGTGATGTCTCTGCTTTTTAATATGCTGTCTAGGTTTGCCATAGCTTTCCTCCCAAGGAGCAAGCGTCTTTTAATTTCATGGCTGCAGTCACCGTCTGCGGTGATCTTGGAGCCCAAGAAAATAAAATCTGTCACTGCTTCCATTTCTTCCCCTTCTATTTGCCAGGAAGTGATGGGACCAGATGCCATGATCTGGGTTTTTTAAATGTTGAGTTTCAAGCCAGCTTTTGCACTCTCCTCTTTCACCCTCATCAAGAGGCTCTTTAGTTCCTCTTCACTTTCTGCCATTAGGGTGGTATCGTCTGCATATCTGAGGTTGTTGATATTTCTCCCGGCAATCTTAACTCCGGCTTGTGATTCATCCAGCCCGGCATTTCTCATGATGTACTCTGCATATAAGTTAAATAAGCAGGGTGATAATATACAGCCTCGTCGTACTCCTTTCCCAATTTTGAACCAGTCGGTTGTTCCATGTCCGGTTCTAACTGTTGCTTCTTGATCCGCATACAGGTTTCTCAGGAGACAGGTAAGGTGGTCTGGTACTCCCATCTCTTTAAGACTTTGCCACAGTTTGTTGTGATCCACACAATCAAAGGCTTTAGCGTAGTCAATGAAGCAGATGTTTTTCTGGAACTCTCTTGCTTTTTCCATGATCCAGCGAATGTTGGCAATCTGATCTCTAGTTCCTCTGCCTCTTCGAAACCCAGCTTGCACTTCTGGTAGTTCTCGGTTCACATACTGCTGAAGCCTAGCTTGTAGGATTTTGAGCATAACCTTGCTAGCATGTGAAATGAGCGCAATTGTACGGTAGTTTGAACATTCTTTGGCATTGCCTTTCTTTGGAATTGGAACGTAAACTGACCTTTTCCAATCCTGTGGCCACTGTTGAGTTTTCCAAATTTGTTGGCATATTGAGTGCAGCACTTTAACAGCATCATCTTTTATGATTTTAAATAGCTCAGCTGGGATACTGTCTTCTCCACTAGCTTTGTTGTTAGTAATGCTTCCTAAGGCCCACTTGACTTCACTCTCTAGGATGTCCGGCTCAAGGTCAGTGACCACACCATCGTATTTATCAGGGATATTAAGATCTTTCTTGTATAGTTCTTCTGTGTATTCTTGCCACCTCTTAATCTCTTCTGCTTCTGTTAGGTCCCTGCCTTTTTTGTCCTTTATCATGCCCATCTTTGCACAAAATGTTCCCTTGATATCTCCGATTTTCTTGAAGAGATCTCTAGTCTTCCCCATTCTATTGTTTTCCTCAATTTCTTTGCATTGTTCATTTAAGAAGGCCTTGTTATCTCTCCTTGCTATTCTCTGGAATTCTGCATTAAGATGTTTATATCTTTCCCTTGACTTTTGCTTCCCTTCTTTGCTCAGCTATTTGTAAAGCCTCATCAGTCAGCCACTTTGCTTTCTTGCATTTCTTTTTCTTTGGGATGGTTTTAGTTGCTGCCTCCTGTACAATGTTACGAACCTCCATCCATAGTTCTTCAGGCACTCTGTCTACCAGGTCTAATCCTTTAAATCTATTCCTCACCTCCACTGTATATTCATAAGGGATATGATTTAGGTCATACCTGATTGGTCTAGTGGTTTTCTCTACGTTCTTCAATTTAAGCCTAAATTTTGCGATAAGAAGCTCATGATCTGAGCCACAGTCAGCTCCAGGTCTTGTTTTTGCTGATTGTATAGAGCTTCTCCATCTTTGGCTGCAAAGTATATAATCAATCTGATTTCGGTATTGACCATCTGGTGATGTCCATGTGTAGAGTGTTGAGTGTTTGCTATGACCAGCGTGTTCTCTTGACAAAACTCTATTAGCCTTTGCCCTGCTTCATTTTGTACTCCGAGGCCGAACTTGCCTGTTATTCCGGTTATTTTTTGACTTCCTACTTTAGCATTCCAGTCCCCTATGATGAAAAGGACATCTTTTTTTGGTGTTAGTTCTAGAAGGTGTTGTAGGTCTTCATAGAACCGGTCAACTTCAGGTTCTTCGGCATCAGTGGTTGGGGCATAGACTTGGATCACTGTGATGTTGAATGGTTTGCCTTGGATTCGAACTGAAAGCATTCTGTCGTTTTTGAGGTTGTACCCCAGTACTGCCTTTCCCACTCTTTTATTGACTCTGAGAGCTACTCCATTTCTTCTAAGGGATTCTTGCCCACAGTAGTATATATAATGGTCTCCTGAATTAAATTCGCCCATTCCTGTCCATTTTAGTTCGCTGATTCCCAAGATGTCGATGTTCAATCTTGTCATCTCATGTTTGACCACATCCAGCTTACCTTGATTCATCGATCTTACATTCCAGGTTCCTATGCAATATTGTTCTTTACAGCATCGGACTTTCCTTCCACTTCCAGACACATCCACAACTGAGCGTCCTTTCGGCTTTGGCCCAGCTGCTTCACTCTTTCTGGAGCTACTCAGAATTGCCCTCCGCTCTTCCCCAGTAGCATTTTGGACACCTTCCGACCTGAGGGGCTCATCTTCCAGCGTCATATCTTTTAGCCTTTTGATACTGTCCATGGGTTTTCTTGGCAAGGATACTGGAGTGGTTTGCCATTCCCTCCTCCAGTTTTGGACCACGTTTTGTCAGAACGTTTTGTGGACCGTGCTTCACAACAAATTCCCAGCTTAGCAGGCACAAGAAAATTCAGATGAGGCAAAAGGTGATGAGTGTAGAGAAGGCTTGAATTTCACTTCTCAAATCCCATTGGACATCCAGCTGAAAAGTTGAGTATTTAATTTCTGGGCTGATTCTTTTTAGTCAAACATGTCCCATTAGAGATGAGGGAGGAGAGAAAGAAATGGAAAATGTTAGTTTGAGAAAGTCTAACTACACGTTCCTGGCTATCAGCAGAACTTCCCAGGAAGCTGCTGCAGGCCCTAAAAGTGTAATGAACCCAACCTCAATGCCCTAATAAACACTTCTCGATGCAATTCATTGAAATGCAGATTAAGCTTTATTCAGGATACATGTAAATTGAAGCACTCCTAAAGATCTGAATGCGGATTCCCGCCAAAGCTTGCTAACTGAACTCTGCGCGCCAATTTCGCAGGTGCGATGATGTCAATGTCCAAAACTTTTGCTCTCCCTTCCCAGCCTCCATCTCCTGCAGGTGGTTGACCTTGACGCTGCATTCTCCAGTCTCCACGAGAAGCCACAACACTCCTTGCCGATTCCCCCTCCCTGCAGTTCACACACTCACTACCTCTCTATTCCTAATGACAGGATTCATAGCTATGAACCCTGAAAAAAAGATAGGAGCACTCAGATTTTATGAGAGAAGTTATTGGGGACATTTGTGGCAGTGACTAAAACACTGTACAGTTTCAGATGGAAAGGCTGTTCTGCCTTGCAGTTGAACATGATGGAGCTTTAGAGCTGCAGGAATATTGAGTTGAGGAGAAGAGGCATTGTGGTTTTGAGCGTAGGATCTTCAGGTTTATGAACAGCCCCAGCTGCGATCCTGTTTGCTTGGAGGTGCCTGCTTGTTAGCCTCTGATGGATGTGGGCGATAGCAGCGCCAGGAGGCTGGCCCTTTTCTTCCATCCCCCTGGGTGGTGGAGATGTGAGGAAAAAATTGCAGAGTGGAAGTGGTTTCATTTCTAGAAATGCATTGTGTCAGAACCATTCATGGCTTTTTAGAAGGAAAAAAACCGGGTAGGGTCAGCGTTGCTGTGAACGTGGGGTCAAGGTAATGCAAAGCTCCCTTCCCAAGACATGGGAGAGGGTTCCATTTCTTTCACTCCTCTCTCAGGGCTTCTTTTTAAATTTCCCCCCAAAATCCCTACAAGTAAAGAGGAAAAGTATTTGGAGCTGCCAAGTGGCATTTTAGCTATGCAGATGAACGATCCTGATTTTGCTGAGTTCAGAAGACACCAAAGAATTCAAGGTTTGAGGTTTGGGTCTACCTAATTTGAAATTGTATTTTGATGCCTGTTGTTTGCTTTGGATGAAGGAATGGATTTCTCTGGAGAACCAGAAATTACTACAGCTTGAAGGACATGAATTGAGATCCGGGTGGCATGCCTATTTATGGTATGATAATGTTAAAGTCAAGAAGGATTTTAAAAATCATTTTCTTAGGAATGCCATATTGAGAATCTGGAATAAAATAAATTAATAAATGTCACCTCAAGAAGCATTTGTTAGAAGAGAAAATCTGGGAGGAATAAGCTGGTTAAAATATAAAGACTTGTTAAGGTTTGAGGATGGTGAACCAAAAATTAAAACAAGGGAAATGTTAGAGTTGGATGGGTTTACATGTCATTGGTTCACCTATGTACAATTGGTAGAACGTTTTAAACTAGAATTATAAATTTGTTAACGAAATAACTCCGTTTGAAATGGACCTTTGTATAAATGATGATCGTGTTATTACTAAGATGTATAAGATTTTGTTACAGATGAATATGGAGGATGAACATGTCAAGAACTGCATGATTAAATGGGCTAAGAATTTTGGATATAATATCATGCTGGACCAATGGGAGAATATGTGTAAGAAAGGTTTGAAATTTACGCTGAATTATAATCTGAAAGAAAATTTCTATAAGATGATGTATCGTTGGTATTTAACTCCTGATATGTTGTCATAAATGTATAATGGTGTAACTAACATCTGTTGGAAATGTTTACAGGCTGAAGGAACCTTTTGTCATCTCTGGTGGACTTGTGAGAAGGCTAAAAAGTTCTGGGATCAAATATGTATTATCATTCAGAAGATTCTTAAAGTAAATATACAAAGAAAACCAGAACTTTTTCTTTTGGGATTGATGGAAGAGGAATTAGAGAAACAACATGGAGTTTTGCTGTTATATTTGATCAAGGCTGCAAGATTGTTATACGCACAATGATGGAAAGATCCACAGATACTTACGATTGAAGATTGGATGGTTAAATTAGTGGACAGCTCAAATGGCTAAATTAACAGTTTTAATAAGAGAGCATTCTGTTTCTGTATTTATATTAATTTGGCAACCACTTTTGGAGTACTTGCTTGTAATAGAAAAAAATGATGTTTTGATTTTGGGTTTCAGAGATTAAATGGTTTGTTGTAATAACGAATAAACAACAACAGGTTAATTAATTATAAGAGATTAGATTTGTAAATTTATATCTGTATTGGAAAAAGTCGGAAGTCACTTTCCATTTCCTTTCTTTCTATTGACACTTCTATAGTTTGTTCTTTATTCTTTAGTTCTGTTTTTCTATCTATTCTATATTCTTTTTATTGTATCTTAATTATATTTTGAAAATGAAAAAGTTTTACCTAAAAAAAAAAAGAATTCAGGGTTTGTTCATTTCAGGAAGCCGATTCAGAGATCAGGTTACGACTTCCTGTCGGAAATGGCGGCGCAGCAGCCGAGGCTTTCAGGCAGTCGTGGCCAGGAGGGCCTTTGCTCAACTTCGTGTAGTGCGTCAGTTACGCCCGTTCCTGGAACGAGAGGCCCTTCGAATGGTCACTCATGCCCTGGTCATCTCCCATATAGACTACTGCAATGCGCTCTACATGGGGCTACCCTTGAAGAGTATCCGTAAGCTTCAGCTGGTCCAGAATGCGGCCGCGTGGACAGTTACAGGTGCTGTAAGATCGGCCCATGTAACACCTCTGCTGCGCGAGCTGCATTGGGTGCCAGTGTGCTGCTGCGTCCAATTCAAGGTGTTGGTTATCACCTTTAAAGCCCTACATGGCATGGGACCAGGTTACCTGAGGGACCGTCTCATCCCCATCACATCGTCCCATCCCACCCTGGCATGCAGGGAGGGCATGCTACCGACCCCATCGGTTAAAGAGTTCCATCTAATGGGGTCACGGAAGCGTGCCTTCTCTGCAGTAGCCCCTGCCCTGTGGAACATTCTGCCCCCGGAGATAAGACAGTCCCACTCACTCCTGGACTTCCGGAAAAAACTCAAGACCTGGTTCTGTCAATCTGCCTGGGGCGGGAAGAAGAGTGTACATTCCTGGGGATGGCTAGGTGGCCTTAGGGTGGCCCTAGAGCGCCCTTTTTACTCAGTTTTAAGAAAATTCTGCCACTTGGATTTTATCATATTACATGTATAAGTTTTAGTTGAATATTATTTTAACTTATTTATAGTTGTATTTTGATTAATTATATTTTATTGTAAACTGCCCCGAGTCCCCCTTGGGGGAGTGGGTGGTGATAAATCTAATAAATAAATAAAAATAATAATACAGGCGGGATAAAAATAAATAAATAAATACATTAGACCCCACAAAACCTCCTAACAATATATTGCTAATAAAATCAAGCAAAATTCAACCACAGACAACATAAAAGCCGGAGGAGCTGGTCCCCAGGGCCAGGCCAGAAGACACAAGCCCCCAGTCAGAGAAACACTCCATTTCCCCATTTATGGGCAGAGGAGTACTGACCCCAGCAGGGCGATAAACTGAAATAGTCAAAGCTGTTGTGGCGGCAAAGGTTTGTGGTCCAGGTGGGCGTCTCCCCAGTTTGCACTCAGCAGCATCTGCTGGAGCTCATTGCTGACCCAGGAGAACTCCTTGTCCACTGAGCCATTGAGCAGGTTGGAAGAGGTGGGGGGCCAGGGCAAGTCGTCTCCGTAGCAGTCCACGGGGTAGGGGTAGATGACCAGCTGCAAGTCCAGGAGGCTTGTGGAGCAGGTTCTTCACCCCCTTGGTCGAGATGGGGTTGCCAAACACCCCCAGGTAGCGGAGCCGGGCGCAGCGGCAGAGGGCGGGCAGGAGCAGGTTCAGGTGGGTGTCCATCAGGCGGCACTCCATGATGTCCAGGTGGAGCAAGGTGGAGCAAGCCTCGGTCAGCAGGCCCTGGAAGGGCTGGAGAAGGCTGTCGGACAGGTTGTTCCCGCTGAGGTCCAGCTTCTTCAGGGCCGGGGTGTGGAGGCTTTGGGAAAGGTAGGCAATACATATGTGTAACAAGTGTTTTTAAACCATTTCTAGTTTTGATAACTATTGGTTGTAAAAACTGAAACTTGAACAGTGTGATTAATACATGTACTAACCATCTGTAGCTTGAATCATGTCAACTGGATTTCTATTTTCTCAGTGGAAATGTTTCGCTCCTTATCCAAGGAGCTTCTTCAGTCTGAGCAAAGTTAGTAAGGGAATCCTTAAATATGTTTCTAGGTGGCTGTGTGACCTTGCACCTGGGGCTAGGTCATGGTTATTTTGAGATGTTTATTTCTAAGTCCCTTTATCATCTAAAGGAGGATCGTTAAGATTACCATGCTGCTGTTGAGCTTGCGAAATGGTCTTAATCTTCCTAGGCACAGAAGACAAAGCAGGGAGAAATATGGGGGAAAGATTGTGCCTGAGGCCCCCACCTCTATTCAAGGAAGGATTTTCCAAGTTGGCATAAATGGATTCCTTGACCCCTCTCTCAAACCACCTATCTTCTGTCTAAAATGTGAACATTAATGTCCTCAAATGAGTGTCCTTTTTCCTTTAGATGAAGATAAACTGCTGACTCTGGTCCTGTGGTGTTACTTCTCCTGTGTTGGGCCATCCTCCTGTACAAAGGTTGTTTGGTTTCTCCAATGTAGAGTTCAGAGCACTCCTCACTGCACTGGATTGCATAAACTACATTGCTTTTCTTGTGTTTTGGAGGTTGATCTAACCCTAACCCTAACCCTTCCGTGACCCCATTAGATGAAACTCTTTAACCGATGGGGTCGGTAGCATGCCCTCCCTGCATGCCAGGGTGGGATGGGACGATGTGATGGGGATGAGACGGTCCCTCAGGTAACCTGGTCCCATGCCATGTAGGGCTTTAAAGGAAAAATACAATATATAATTACTTATCATTATAAGTTAAATAGAAAATCCAAGAGGGCAAAACATGATCTTAAAAGGGCTCTAAGGCGCCAGCCATCCCCATGAGGAACTATTCCTATTCCCGTCCCACGCGAGGCGGCAAAACCAGGTCTTTAAATTCTTCTGGAAGGACAGGAGCGATGGGGCCTGCCTCACCTCCAAAGGGCAGGTGCCACTGCCGAGAAGGCCTGCCTTCTGGACCCCGTCAACCGAAACTCCCTTACCAACGGGGTCCAAAGCATGCCCTCTCTACATAGTCGAGTGGGACGGTTTGAAGTTATGGGGATGAGGCGGTCCCTCAGATACCCTGGTCCCATGCCATGTAGGGCTTTAAAGGTCAAAACCAACACCTTGAATTGCACCCGGAAGCATTCTGGCACCCAGTGCAGCTGGCGTAGCAGAGGTGTCACATGGGCCGATCTAGGGGCACCAATAACTGTGCGCGCAGCCGCAATCTGGACCAATTGGAGCTTCCGGATACTCTTCAAGGGTAGCCCCATGTAAAGCGCATTGCAGTAGTCTATATGGGAGATGACCCGGGCATGAGTGACTGTACGGAGGGACTCCTGATCCAGGAAAGGGAGTAACTGGCGCACAACACGAAGTTGCGCAAAGCCCCTTCTGGCCACGACTGCCACCTGCTCCTCGAGCAGGAGCCGTGAGTCCAGAAGGACCCCCAGGTTCCGCACTGATTCTGAATGGGGAAGCGCAACCCCATCCAGAACCAGAGATGATAATTTCCCAGATCCAGAAGAACCATCAATCCACAGCCACTCCATCTTGCCAGGGTTCAGCTGAAGCCTGTTGTTCCCCATCCAGACCCCCACAGCCTCCAGGCACTGAGAAAGGGCGGCCACTGCATCACTTCCCAGGGGCGGCGGCCAAGAGCGCAAAGAGGCGCTGCTTTTTGGCGGGGGGGAGCGGCGAGGAGGCGGGAAAGCTGCCCGCGGGGCGCTGGCGAGGCCCGGGGAGGAAGCGCGCTCCCCCCACAGCACTTTCTGCTGCGCTTGCTCGGCGGCGGCGCAGAAGTGGCACGGCGGCGCTGGAGCTTTCGATTTCGTTTCGCGGCCCGGACCGGGGCTTTTCCTCCCAGGGCGGGGCGGAGGCGGGAAAGGCGCCCTGCGGCCGGAGGTTCACCCGGGAAGGCCCCCAGGGTCGAGCGCTGAGCCGCTCCTTCCTGGCGAAGCCTTGCTGGCCGCCCGCCCGCCCCTTCCCCGAGCGGCTCTGCGGAGGTGGCGGAGGCCCGATGGGCGCCCCGCACCTCGCGGGCCTGCCTGGCCGGGCAGCTGCCTTTCCGCAATGGGGGCCCCGGCCGTTGCGCGCCCCCGGCCGCGATTTCTCCTCCCGGAGATCAGCATCGCTTTGAGCGCGGCCCCATCGGGTCCGGGTCCGCCCTCGCCTCCCTCGGGGGCGGCAGGGGAGCCCACCAGAGCCGCTGAGGCGAGGCTTCATGGGACCATCCGGGTCCAGAATCAGGGAAGGCTTTGCAAAGACCCTCGAGAATCCAGTTATTTTATTTAATCCCGGGGCATCGCAGTCCTGTGGCCCCGCTGTGGCAGAAAAACAGGGATCTGGGGAAGAGATTTGGGCATGGCATGATCTCGGAAGCATTGCCAAGTAACAGATCTGTAACCACAGAGGGCCGATGCAGGAAAGTCATAGGTTTGGGTGGGGGGGGGGAACTAGGCTCCTGGCATACCAGCGCCCCAAAATGAGGGGATGTCAGGGTTCTAGTGCGAATCCTGCCATTTGTTATTGCGTGTCTATTGCTGAGTCACGCCGAGCTGGGAGGGGGAGTGCGTGGCAGGAGCTGCGTCAGAGACCAGAGACTGGTGTGAATCTTCAAGGTCGTCCACCGGTCGGAGTACGTGTTGTGGGGTTGCAGAGCTGCCTTGGAAATGCAGCGATGCAGAAATACTTTCTCCGAGGTCAGGGGGGGATCACGTGTGTCCCTGGCCTGGACTGACTTTTTAACCGGAGAGACGGGTCTGAACTGCAGCTGTGGGTGGGTTATTTATTTATCATTCAATTTATATCACCACCCCATCTCCCCCAAAGGGGACCCTGGGTGGTTTACAGTCAATAATTAAAATAAGTAAAAATATAATACAATACATATAAATACAAATAAATTAAAGATAAAATCCAAGAGGCAATTAAATTGTTGTTAAAAGGGCTCTATGGGACCAGCCATCCCCAGGAGGAGCTGCTACCCTTCCCAGCCCAGGCGAGGCAGCAGAACCAGGTCTTTAAGTTCTTCTGGAAGGCCGGGAGCGATGGGCCCTGCCTCACCTCCAGGGGCAGAACGTTCCAGAGGGCGGGCGCCACCGCAGAGAAGGCCCGCCTTCTGGACCCCGCCAAGTGAAACTCCCTTACCGACGGGGTCCGTAGCATGCCCTCTCTGCATGACCGAGTGGGACGATGAGACGGTCCCTCAGGTAGCCTGGCCCCATGCCACGTAGGGCTTTAAAGGTGATAGCCCAGGGGTCGGCAAACTTTTTATGCGGGAGCCATTTTGACATGCTCATGCACATTTTGAAATGCTCGAGAGCCAGGGGGCGGGGTTTGCGGGTGGGGGCCAATCGCGTGGAAGGGGGCGGAGTTTGCGGGCGGGGGCCAATCGCGTGGAAGGGGGCAGGGTTTGCGGGCGGGGACCAATTGCGCACACTTAGGGCCTGCTGCTGCCATGCCCGCCACGCCCACTGCATTGCCCCCCCCGCCGCCGCCGCCACGCCCACCATGCCCGCTGCCACGCCTGCCCCGCCACATCCGCCACTGCACCTCCCCTGGGGTCCGAGTAAGCCGCGACGGGCGGGCGGCGAGCGAAGCGTTGCCCCGCCTCCTCCCCCGGGGTCCTTCGTGAAGACCTCCTCCTCCATCCTCACTGCTCCCGCCGCCACGCCTTACTGCCTTCCTTCTTCTCTCCCTCGCCGGCACCCACCACCCCTGCCCCACCTCCGCCCACCCTTCTCCTCCCTCCCCCTCACAGAGATTTCGTCTCTGTCTCCTTCTTCTGTCTTCTGTCTGCCTGTCTCCTTCGAAGCAAGCGCGCGCGCAAGCGAGACAAAAGCCGCTCTTTCTTTCTTCCTACGCCCGCACAGGACGTAGGAAGAAAGAAAGAGCGGCTTCTCTCTCGCTTGCGCGCGCGCTTGCTTCGAAGGAGACAGGCAGAGGGAAAGGCATAGGACTCCACCGCTTGGCGTATTTCCCCGCCCCCCTCGAGACTGGCGCGGCCTGAGGTGGCGGCTATGCCCCCTACGGTGGGCGAAGGCGTGCGCACGTGCGTGGGGGCAGGGGGAGCAAGCAAGCGCGCAAGCGAGGGAGAAGTCGCTCTTTCTCTACTCTTTGTAGAAGGAGCGGGGCGAACCGAGTTCGCTGGCTCAGGCGTTGTTTCCGGGAGAGTGGGCGAGTCCAGCTTGCTTTCTCCCCGGGATGGAATGTCCGGCTGGAGCTTCAGACAAGGAGCCCACTTAGCGAGTTTCTTCCAGCTTTACTCCTCCGATTAGGATTGCTTTGCCCAAACTGGCTCTTTCCTGCTCGGGCAGGTACCAGCCTCTCTGCACGCTCCTTCCGCTGCTGCTGCTGCAGATCAGATCCGCCCGCCTCGTTCCCCCCCCCCCCCGGCCGCTCTTCGCCACAGATCCCGCCGGAGCTGATCTCCCTGGACCCCGGGCAGCTGGGTCGGGTGGACGCCGTCTCCCTGCAGCAGCAGCAGCGGAAGGAGCGTGCAGAGAGGCTGGTACCTGCCCGAGCAGGTACCAGCTGCAGGGAGACGATTAGATCCGCCCGCCTCGTTCCCCCCCCCCCCCCCCCCGGCCGCTCTTCGCCACAGATCCCGCCGGAGCTGATCTCCCTGGACCCCAGGCAGCTGGGCCGGGTGGACGCCGTCCCCCTGCAGCAGCAGCAGCGGAAGGAGCGTGCAGAGAGGCTGGTACCTGCCCGAGCAGGTACCAGCTGCAGGGAGACGGCATCCACCCGGCCCAGCTGCCCGGGGTCCAGGGAGATCAGATCCGCCCGCCTCGTTCCCCCCCCCCCCATGGCCGCTCTTCGCCACAGATCCCGCCGGAGCTGATCTCCCTGGACCCCAGGCAGCTGGGCCGGGTGGACGCCGTCCCCCTGCAGCAGCAGCAGCGGAAGGAGCGTGCAGAGAGGCTGGTACCTGCCCGAGCAGGTGGGCGCCGGTGGCGCTCCGCTGGCCACTCTGGGAGGGCGGGGCGGGGCGAGACGCAGCTCTGCCGGGCTCCGGGCGCTGAGTCCCTGTCCCCCTCCCCCCAGCGGGGGCTGAAGGGCCGGGACTCGGCGGGCGGGCGGCTGAAGCGGAGGAGGAAGGTGGCAGCCGAGCAGCAGCGGGTGAGTCTCCTGGCGCTCCCCGTTCCTCCCCTGCCCTGGGCGCCCACACGCGCCTCAAGGGGGCGCGGAAAGACCTCCGCAGACCCGGGGATTTCCCCCTCCCGACTGAGAATCCTCCTCGCCCCCCCACACCACCAGGGCCTCGCCTTCCAAGGATCGGAGGGGGGTATTCGGAAAAGGGCAGGGGTGGGCGCGGATGTGATTTGGCAGTGCGCTCCGCTCCCGTGCAGAGCGGGCAGTGGAAGAAAGCCAGCCAGCGCTGGCCTTTTTGGAGCGCTTCCGCGCGCAGCTGAGCGCTGGGCTGTGGAAATGCGCTCCAAAAAGACCGGCGCGGGGCCTCGCTCAGCTGCGCGCGGAAGCGCTCCAGGTCCAGCGGCTTGTCCAGCTGAGCGAGGCCCCGCGCCGGTCTTTTTTTCGTGCCTCTGGGTAGCAGGGCCAATCGGGCTTCACCTTGTTCAGCCCGCCTCTCTGCTCCCCTTTTATTGCAGATCGTCTGTTTCTTTTGATTACCATTCTGCAAAGACTTCATATTTTTTCTTTTGAGAGATGTCTCATATGTGCACCCAAACCCCCAGAAGGCAAAAAGTGGGGCAGTGGGTATGAGTCTGAGAATAACATTAACAATAATTTATGTCATGCTTAAGAATTAAGTGCGGAACAGAAAGAAAGGAATATTAAGTGAATTTGAATATGCAAAGATTAAAAACCATTAAAACCCTAAGGGAATAGTGGAATACCCAACAAATAACCCCTTTACAATAAAAAGAATAGATAAATTTGGTCTAGTGGTTAAGATGCTGGGCTAGAAACCAGGAGACAGAGTTCTAGTCCCGTCTGAGGCATGGAAGGCGGCTGGGTGACCTTGAGCCAGTCACTCACTCTCAGCCCAACCTACCTCACAGGGTTGTTGTTGTGGGGAAAATAGGAGGAGGAAGGAGTATTAGGTATGTTCCCCACCTTGAGTTATTTATAAAAATAATAAAGGCGGGATAAAAATTAAATAAATAAATAAGACCCCGCAAAACCTACTAACAATATATTACTAATAAAATCAAGCAAAATTCAACCACGGACAACATAAAAGCCGGAGGAGCTGGTCCCCAGGGCCAGGCCAGAAGACACAAGTCCCCAGTCAGAGGAACACTCCATTTCCCAGAATAAAAGTTTCAAGCTCAGATTGAAAGACAAAAAGGGTCTGTTATCTGAAGAGTAAGGGGGGACCGACTAGATCTTGAAAGGCTGCAGCCCTGGATTTGCTGTTGGAGAAGCAGGAACAGCGGAGTGGGTAGATTTTGTGGGGAGCGTCCGGTGTACGAAGAGCCGGTTTGGTGGTGTGGTTCAGGCCCCAGGCTAGAAACTGGGAGAGAGTTCCGGGTTTTTTTCTCCTTTAAAGCCATATTTTGCAAACGTAGAGTTACAAAGTGCCCATGCCTAATGTCGTTTCATCCTTGCGGACACTGAATTCTACCAGTGGAAAAGGGGCATCAGGTTGTTTTTAGGGTGCAGCTTCATTTTATAGATGAAAACCCTGAAAACGGGAGAAATGCATTTATTTATACAACTTCTGACAAAGTGACACCAGGCCCCGTCCTCTCCTGCCACCCCCATCATTGCACCATCTTCTTTGTTAATATGAAATACCTGCAGGGAGGGAGGGGGGGAGGCCTCTTCTCTTGATTAACCCTCTAATTAAGCCAATTGGGGATAAATTCCATCTTGCCAAGGTCACGCTGGAGCCCCCCTTTGCAGCCCCTCGGCTGATCTCGGACCCCCCTCGAGTCCCGGGAGATGAGAGGGGGAGGAATCCCTGGTCCTTCGCAGCCTTTTCCTCCCTGAAAGGGGCCGATTCTGCCTCCGTCCGGTCCCTGCCCGTCAAGCACCCCCCTGCAGTGTGGGACATTTTGGGAGGGCTGAAAGGGAGGGGGAGGGGAAGACCACCCTCTGTTTTTCCCCTGCAGACTCCCCAAGAAGAACTTATACATCCTGAAGGTTTTAGTATATATTATAATTAAATAAATAAATAAATAAATTAAATTAAATTAAATTAATAAAGTGATCTCAGGGATCAACTGCTCTCTGCCCAGCAGATCCCCAACCTCTTTCCCCCTCCTTGGATCGCCTCTCGTTTCTCCACCTCTCCCGGCTTTGAATCCGCAGGAGCTGCACCTCCGTTGAGGGTCTCCTCCGAGTCAGTTCCCTTCGCTTTTATTTGCTATAAAACAATAAACTTCAGACTGCAGGAAAACCCTGGAGTGATGTGAGTCGATGCTGTCCGAGGAGCCTGGCCTCAGCTCCACATTCTCTCCTGGTCAGAAGCCGTTTGATCAATTCCCTCCGTCCCCGAATTTCGGATCTCAGCAGAAGGTGCACCGCTTGCTCCGCTCTCCGAGACGAGGTGCTTCTCTGAAGCTCACGGAGGGAGAAGCTGACGGACTGCAGGTCGCCAGAGACCCTCCCTGGCCAGGGGGCTGCAGCCCCGGGGCTCCGTGGGGGGGGGTCTTCACCCAGGGCTCCCCCATTGCTCCCTCGGCCGGCTAAGAAGGAGCCGCAGGAAGGCTGGGGCCAGGTCCCTGCGTTCAGGGCTTTCTTTAGACAAGGGAATTTGATAGACATTGTTGGGAGCAGTCCTTACATAAAGACGTGAATCAATCCTGACCACGTATCCTGAGGACTATCCCGAAAAAATTCGGTGAGCTCCCCAGTTGAAAGCAGTCACACCACTGGGAATTTTTTTTTCTCCACCCACGGAACGGAATGGAATCAGTAGAAGCAACGTTGACTCTCAAGGTAGCCAGAACCAGCGCGGCAACTGCCCTGGCGATGGAGGCAACCCAGCGAGCGGAGTCGTCCCCTACAGAGACTACTGAACAGCGAGAAAAGAAGAAATCGCAGAAGAAGGAGGTAAACCTCATGGCCCTCAGCAATCCCAAGCCTACCCCAGCGGGATGGTCTATCGCAGTCGGGGAAGGGCTGGAAGGAAAAGGAGGGAAAGTCAAGAAAAGGGTCACCCCGACCCATTGAATCGAAGTCCTGGGGAACCAGATGGGACACCTGAGCGTAGAGGTAGGGACGATGAACAAAAAATTGGAATCCATGGGGGAGGCCATTGAAAAGCTGTTAAGAACCCTAGAGGGACCTAGGGAGGCAGAAAGGAGCCCGACAGGCTCCGACGAAGAGGAAGAAATCGTAGAGTCAAGTGGGGAAAACGAGGAGGGGGAGGAAGAAACACTATTCTATGGGCAGCTTCCATACAGCCGAACTCCCGTAACCCCAAGCTACGATCATCGCAGAACCCCATTGAGAGCCCTGGCCCCAAGCGGCGTAAACGAACTAAAAATGAAATTCGATGGGGACCCAAAGAAACTAGCATGCTTCCTAACACACGTCCAGGGCTTCATGGGCGAATTTGAGCACACCTTCCGAACGGAGGAGAGTAAGGTGTGTTACGTCTCCAGCTTTCTGGAAGGAGAAGCGGGCGACTGGCTAGTGGGTCTTCATGACAGCGGGGCCAGCGAGTTGTTGAACTTTAAGAAGTTCATGTACGCGCTTAGGCTGAGATTTGAGGATACCTTATCTAAAATCTCAGCTAAGGCACGAATCCAGAATTTAAGACAGGGCAACAGAACAGTAGCAGAATATGCTATGGACTTCAAAAAACTTCTGTCAAAACTCCCAGACTGGCCTGAATCCTTCAAAATTCAGCATTTTCAATATGGACTACGACAGGATTTAATTGAAGTGGCCATAGAGAGAGATGACCCTGGGATGTTAGAAGGATGGATTCAATTGGCAGGCAAAGTAGAAAGTAGCAAAATGCAGCTACAGAACATTAGAAATTTCACCTCCATGCTCAAGAAACAAGTGACCCCTGTCACTCAACCTCACAAATCCACCAAGCAACGGAATTGGGAGGAGGAGAAAGAACGATGTATGAAAGACGGACTGTGTTTCGCTGCGGCAGAGAGGGTCACCGGATAAGCAATTGTCCTCAAACCAAGAATAACGTCAAAGAGAAAAAAACCCCGAAAAAGGCAACAGATGCCAAAGGAGGCAAGACAGCAACGGCGAAATATAAAGGAGCGGCGGCAGCAACCGAGGAGAGACGGAGCTTGCACCACTGGAGCATCAATTTCGACACCTCGAGTGATGAGTTCGAGCCGGCGGAAAACTACAATGGCCTGTGCTAAAGTGCACCGCAGGACAGGCCTTCAACATTGGGCGCAACGGGGGGGCAGGTGTTCCTAAATGCCCCACGATGAACGTCAAGGTAAAGTTGCAAACATTGGATGGGACGGGACAATTGTGGGGGGTGGCCATGCTGGACTCCGGGTGTTCCAGATGTTTGATGCACCCGAAAATAGCAACCAAACTGAAACTCAGGTTGGTCAAAATGCAGACACCCATCACGTTCTGCCAATTGGATGGGTCCGAAATGAAGGGGGGCCCAATCGAATACACCACAGAAGACATACAAATGTCTGTGGGGACTCATGTAGAGACATTACGCTTCATAGTCGCACCCATTGCTGCACGACATATCGTGCTAGGACTCAAATGGCTCAGGAAAAGAAACCCTAGAGTGGATTGGGCATCTGGGGAAATTGAGTTCGTTGATGGGCTTTACAAAGCAGTTGAAGAAACAAATGGAGTAAGTGAATTAGAATGGGGGGCGGCTGGCACGGTACACGGGATGGAACAATGGGAGGAGGACCAAGACGAGGAGGGGGACACGCTCCCAGACACAATCCCGGAGGTTTATACCTCCGTGGGCGAGTTGTTTGGGCAAAAGGTATGCGAACAGGAACCCCCCCACAGGGCATCAGACGCAACGGTTGATTTGATCCCTGGGGCTCCCTTCCCAAAACCCAAAATGTATGCGATGACCCAGAAAGAATTAGGTGAGCTACGTAAATTTATCGACAAAAATTTGGCAAGGGGTTTTATTGAACCCTCAAACTCACCTTTAGCTGCCCCTGTACTTTTTCGGAAAAAGAAAGACGGGTCCTTACGGCTTTGCACAGATTACAGGGGGTTAAATGCCATTTCAGTGACCAACCAGTATCCTCTCCCACTTCTCAAAGACATGCTAGCGCAATTGGCAAAAGGCAAAATTTTTACCAAGCTAGATGTTCGAGAGGCATATTATCGAGTACGCATACGGGAAGGAGACGAATGGAAAACGGCATTCAACTGCCCATTGGGTCAATATCAGTATCGGGTTCTCCCGTTTGGGATTGCGGGAGGACCGGGCATATTCATGCGATTAATCAATGAGGTTTTATATGAGTTTCTCTACCAAGGGGTAATTGTGTATTTGGATGACATCTTGATTTTTTCTGACAACCTGGAGGAACACACACAACTAGTTAAGAGAGTGTTAGAGAAATTGCTTGAGGCTAAACTATATGTCAAATTGGAAAAGTGCGAATTCCACAAGGACAGCTTAGACTTCCTAGGCTATAGGATATCTCACAGAGGCATTGAAATGGACCCAGGGAAAGTAAAAGCAGTGTTAGAGTGGGAACCCCCCCGAACCCGCAGACAACTCCAAGCCTTCTTGGGCTTCGCGGGGTTCTACCGCCAATTTATTCACGGGTTCGCCCAGATTGCACTACCCTTGACGGACCTATTGAAAACAAAAGGAAAGGGGGCCAAAGGGAGCTCACCCAGTACTAGACTAATTTGGACCACGGAATGCCAGGAGGCATTCGACAAACTCAAGGCTCTATTCACAGAAGAACCCATCCTCAAACACCCGGAAGTGGAGAAGCAATTCATAATTCACACAGATGCTTCCCACAATGCCATTGGGTCAATACTGCTTCAATTCGATGAGGCAAAGAAATTGAGACCGTGCGCTTACATTTCCAAAAAGTTTAGCGAAACGCAAAAAAGATGGCATGTTTGGGAGAAGGAAGCGTTCGCTGTCAAACACGCACTAGACACATGGCGCCATCTCTTGGAGGGGGCGACCATCCCTTTCCAGGTTTGCACGGACCACAAAAACCTAGAGGCACTCAAATCCCCCAGGAAACTGAATCACAAGCAATTGCGGTGGGCTGAATTTTCAGCAAATTTAATTTTACCCTGCAATACTTTCCGGGAGGAAAGAACCTCCTAGCAGATGCGTTGTCACGACTACCCCAACACGATGGTAAAGTCGAGGGGCTGGTAGAAACGCTATTCCCCAAGCAAGCACACACACCTCAACAACCAGGCGAACCCTCGGAACAGGGCTGCCAGGCGACCAGGCTAGACGGTACAATTCAATTCAATTTATTTATTACAGTCATAGACCAGTACAAATAAAAATACGCCATATGTAGCCAATAAAAGTTCTCAGCTATAATAAAATAAATAAAATCCATAGCTAAAATTAGTTTAGCAAAATACTTAACATTTGTATATAAAATCAAGAAGACAGCCTATTTTACATTATGTTGAGTTCCATATCTTGTGGCATCCTATGGTTATTAATTATTAACTATTAAAATTAAGTGTTAATATCAAAATTTTAAATGAATAGTTATAAAAGAAAGTAAAATATTTATGGTAAGTTTTTCACTAAGTTACGTCGGCTCTTTAGTGCTGCTGCGCAGAATCTTGCTACCTGCGCTGTGACTGTAATCCACTCATCTTTGAGCAAAATCTGAAGATACTCGGTTTCAGAACGGCCCGGATACCTCATAATTATCGGGGAAATAAATTTTATTCGAATATCTCTGTAGAATGAACATCGTAGAAGGACATGTCCAGTAGTTTCTATCTCTCCAGAATTACAAGGACAGAGCCTTTTATCCAATGGAATTTTTTTATATTTGCCGTCCAAGACGGCTGAGGGGAGGACATGGCATCGTGCAAGTGAGAAGGCTTTCCGATGGTTCAATGTCTCTAGCTGGCTGAGATATCTCGCAGAGGTAACAGTATATCTAGTAGAGTCTGGAGCCAAAAATGTCGGGGCTTTCTCTAGATCTGCTTGCCTCTCCATGTCCTCTACCCTTTGTCTCAGGCTTTGTTTTGCCTTGTCGTAGCCCAGCTCTAGTATTGAAGACGGAGAAAAACCTAATTTTGTGAGATTATATTCGACAGCCTTGATCCATGAGGAAGAAAATTTGTCTTGGAGAATTAGTGGTGCAAGGCCTTGTGGAAAAAAGTTGAGTTTTAGCCATAGATTTAAGGAAGCTATACAGATTCTTGACTCAACTTTTACCAGTCCTGTCTCCAGGCGTAAGCGAGCGTTAGAAACACAACGAGGGATCTGTAAAATTGCTCTTATAAATTTGGATTGAACTCTCTCCAAAGGTATGAAACTAGAAGATGAGGGTCCAAGCTGGGTCCCATACAATAGCTGTGCAAGCGACTTAGCCTGAAAAAGCTTAATTGCAGCTGGGACATAATGTCCTCCTTTCGAGTGGAAAAATTTGAGAATGGCGTTGGCTGATCTCTGACCAATGGCACCTGCATGTTCGCAATGTGCATTCCTTGAGCCGGTGGTGTGTATGACAACACCCAGATATTTAAAAATGGTCACCTGTTCTATTTTATGTCCATTAAGGTACCATGAACGGAGTTTTGGCCTTTTAGCAAAGGCCATAACTTTAGTTTTCTGAAAGTTAATTTCCAATTTATCGTTATTGCAGTACTGGAGCAATGCTCGCAGGGCTCTTTTAAGACCTACTGGTGTCCTTGAAAGAATTACTGCGTCATCTGCATACAATAACAAGGCGATGCTGCGATTCCCTATTTTTTTTTTGGGGGGGTGGTTTGGTTTATTTATCCATTTAACCATGTCATTAATATAGAAGTTAAAAAGCAGGGGGGCCAAAATGCACCCCTGTTTTACCCCCTTTTGAGCTATAATTGACATAGAGAGAGTCCCTTGCGTGTTGCACCTAACCTTGAGGGTCGTGTTGGAATGTAAGGCACGTAATAAATGGAGAAGCCTACGATCAATTGAGGCGGCTTCCAACTTCTCCCATAACTTGATTCTGGTGACAGAGTCAAAGGCTGCCTTTAGGTCTATGAAGGTAGCATATAGTGATGCCGCTCTATTAGACACATATTTTTCAATCAGGTGCTGCAAGACCAGGCATTGGTCAATAGTGCCTCTCCCCTCTTAAAAACCAGCTTGTTCTTCTGCTATCAAATTATTGTGGTCCAGCCAGTTCTTGACTTTGTCTCGTAGGTGTTTGGCATAGAGTTTGCTAATTATATTTAGCAAACTTATTGGTCTATAGTTTGAAGGGTCATCTCTGTTTCCCTTCTTGAAGATTGGGACAACAATCGCTAAACCCCAGTCTTCCGGGATATTTCCAGTAGTATCGATGTAGGTAAATAGCGCCGCCAGGACTGGGGTCCACCACTCCCTATTGTTCTTCAGGAGTTCTGCAGGGATGAAATCAGCGCCCGGAGCCTTCCCTGTCTTAAGTTGATCAATGAGAGATTTAATTTCAGACACCGAAACTGGGTGCCATTCGGGTACGTCCTTCATAGTTGGCAGATTCGCCTCACTGGAGGAATCTTCATACAGCCTCCAGAAATGTAGCTCCCAGGCAGCTGGTGATATATGGGAGTCTAGAGGAGTATAGGTTCTGGTGGTTTGGCAAGCTATTAAATGCCAGAATAGGGAAGAGTTCTTATTCTTTACTGCCTCTATGAGTCGTTCCCAGGTAGACCTGATGTCTTGCTTCTTCTTAGATGTCACAAGTCGCTTGTATTGTTTTTTGAGAATGAGGAGATGTTTAAGAGTCGTTGAGTTGCCATTTCCAGTCTCATTTTTATATATCTTGTAAGCTGAGGTAAGAGCTTTCTTTGCTTCCACACAATCCTTATTGAACCATGGCTTCGAGGCAAGGGCAGGCCTCTTAACTGAGAAATCAGAATCACGTGTCAGTAGCGGTTGTAGATTTTGTACTCGGTTGTTATATAGTTCTAGTAAATTTTGAGAGGAGTTGGCTGATATGAAGTCCGATTGGATTTTTTGGAAGTTAGCCTCTGCTAAAGCTCTCCTTACCTTCTGATCGAGAGACTGGGACCATGCAACCCGACATCTTGTTAGACCTGCTGGAGAAATTGCAGGAATGAAACAGTCCCCGGGAGACATCTGCCAAAAAAAACTTTTTAGTTGTATGCAGAGTGGTAAATGATCACTTTCTAGAAGTGGTAAGATTTCAAAATGCTTTATATATTTTAGTAAATCCATGGAGGTTAGGATATAATCGATGGTACTAGTTCTAACTCCAGCCATAAATGTCACTTCTCCTGGATAGTCTCCTACTTGTGAGCCATTGTTATAAAAAGGTTGAGCCTGTTTGCCATCTTTGCAAGGCAGAGGCCAGCGTAGTTTACTCCTTTATCTTTAGAGAGTCGTGGGAGGGGGGTACTAGTTAGATTGGAATCCTCCGATGGGGGGTATTGATGAAATTTAGAAAATAATGCGTAATCATCCGTACCCAATCTCGCGTTGAAGTCTCCCCCTAATAAGACCCTAGCATTTGCATGTTCCATAAGGAGATTACTAACATAGTGTTCCAACTCCATCCATAAGGCAGTTGTTTCGGATTTTCTTTGCGATGGAGGGAGATAAACGTTGATTATCAATAGTGAGTCTGGACCCGACTTAAGAAGGAGGGCCATAGCCAAATGTTTTAGAGGGGGGATTGATATAGACTCGACTCTCAAGGAGGTTGAGATAAGTATACCCAGACCTCCTTTCAATCTCCCTGGTCCTTTACCTGGCCTCGCCTTTAATTTATATGAGTAATATCCATTGAGCAGGAGGTCATCATCAGTCCATGTCTCTTGCACCAAAATAATATCCTTGCCTATCAAGGGGTCGGAGTGATTAAAACCTCTAAATCGATGCCATCCAGCTAAATTCCATGATAAGAAGTTTAGGGTATTCGTCTTGCACTGATCTACATACAGTCAATTTGTATTCTCTGCAGTGGCCGTTGTTAGATGGTGATTGTGCGGAGCGGTGGGAGTACCGATTAGTTTATGTTGTTTGTTGTTAAATATAGCTGGCCGTGGAGTAAATTTCTTTTGTATACCTGGTGAGTCATCAGCAACAGCAGCAAAGTTTGCCTCATCAGTAGTATGGGGCTTCAAGACAGACCCCTGTCTCTTTCTCTGTGATGCTGCTATTTGTTGAGCCTGGGAAGCTTCACCTTTAGCAATTATCTCTGCAGCATCCACCTCTGATTCCCACAGAGCTTTGAGATCCTTACCTGCGGGGTGCACTTGAGGATCCACCTTATACAAGGATTTTATAAGTAGGTCTGACTCTGGAGAGGACAAGAGATGAGCTATGTCCTTAGAGTCTGCATACTTAGGAGTCACTACACATTGACATCCTTTTACTTTTTGCAGACTATCAGAGATTAGATTAACCATTTCGGATTCCTCACATTCGGCCTGTGTGTCAGAGCATTTCTTTAGTGTGAGGGTGTTAGTGTTTTGTTGAACGACTATGTTGTCACAGTCCTGAGAGCTTGATGATGCCAAGTTTATTAATGGCTTTACTGTAGAGTGTGTTGTTGTCAGTGCCTCCCTTAATTCATCCAGTCTTTGTATAATATCCACTTGCTCCGGTTCTGGTGACGCACCAAATAAATCAATCAGCATTTCTTCTGGCTCTTCCTCCACAGTCTCACTATCTGTAGCTATCACAGTTTGTTGGTTATTGCTCTGTTTTCTCAGGGCCGTTGTTGTTGCAGCTGCTTTGATTTTAGTTATATGAGAGCTACTGCAGTTAGGTGTTAAAGCGGCAGTACTCTCTGTAAGGGATTGATCCAAGAGTGGGCTCACTTCCTCTGAGGCGAAGACACGTATTGGGAATATTGAAAAGGTGTCCAGGAAGGGCTTCATTCGGGAAAGCATGCTAGGAAATATAGGCTGCTTAAAAGTTAGCAAAACTCGAATATAATCTCTTCTGTGTGGCAGCCAATCAGCATGCACTAAATCTATCATTGAACGTTCACATCGGAGCAGCTGGCTCAATGATAGCATAACAGCTCTTCTATCGCTCCATCTCCCTCTATTCACTCTGTTGTCATAAATCTGCAGGGTGAAGAATGTCTGCATGTCTGAAAAGATAAAATGGATATTTGGCAAACACCACATACCTGTATATTTCAAACCCACCAACACACTGAGACAGAGGCTTGTACACCCCAAAGATCAAACTCCAAAACACAAGAAAAGCAATGTAGTTTATGCAATCCAGTGCAGTGAGGAGTGCTCTGAACTCTACATTGGAGAAACCAAGCAACCTTTGTACAGGAGGATGGCCCAACACAGGAGAAGTAACACCACAGGACCAGAGTCAGCAGTTTATCTTCATCTAAAGGAAAAAGGACACTCATTTGAGGACATTAATGTTCACATTTTAGACAGAAGATAGGTGGTTTGAGAGAGGGGTCAAGGAATCCATTTATGCCAACTTGGAAAATTCTTCCTTGAATAGAGGTGGGGGCCTCAGGCACAATCTTTCCCCTATATTCCTTCCTGCTTTGTCTTCTGTGCCTAGGAAGATTAAGACCATTTCGCAAGCTCGGAGATCGCTTCCGGGTGCTGAAGATGTCGGTGCGTTGAACCGAGCGCTCCTGTCTCGGCTCTGCGGTTTGCCTGCCTGCAGTGGTTTTTAAAGAGACAAAACCGCTGAAATTTCCCCTTTGAAGAAAAGGGGATCAGAAGATAGACCACAAGGGTCGCTGGAATCGCTGCTCTTTCCCAATCCCGTCTTTCCACCACGAGGAAAAGGAAATTGTAGCGGCGAAAAGCGACTGGAGGAACCATCGCTATTGCTCTGCAGGAAACCGCAAAATCTTTTCAGATAAGTAGCACCTAAATTCAGCACTTTTAGTCACTGATTTATATTTGTGTTTATTTTAATTTTACCTATTATTTGCTAAGATCCTTCTATGGACATGATTGATACTGCTGGTGCTTGTGTAACTTTCTTGCTAAGAAGACTTGAGAAAATGGTGGGAGTTTAAAGAATAATGACTTTACTCGGAGCTAAGTGATACTGAGTGACATTGACTATTGACGAATGGCTTATCTACTTATGTGGGACTAATCTATTTCCTCTCTGGACTTTGAATTCAGACGGATTAATGGTCTGCCTTTTATTTTATTTTATTTTCTGTTTCTCATCTTGAGATGGCATTTTTTTCTCTTTTCTTTCCTGTAATGTGTTTGGATATTATTTGGATTATAAAGGGTATTTTTGGAGTTCCTTTGTTTTGAACAGTTTTTGGAATTTCCTTATTATATGGGATCTTAATAGACCTTTTTGTTACATTTCATCTTGGAGAGTAAAGACATTTAGAGCTGAAGCTCTTTCTCTCCCCCCCCTTTTTTTTTTCTCTCTCCTCTTTGGGACCTGTGATTATAAGCTTGCCTGAGAACTGGATTGTTATTATATTTTCAAGGATATTTTGACTACAGTTAAAGGAAATACCCGTTGTACCCTTATCTTCTATTTTCTCTATGTGAGAACTGTTGATTTTACCAAAGTACATTCTGCCTTTTTTTAATGCAACAACTATTAAGAAAAGGCAGTATTATTTTTATTTCTTAATTTTTATTGTATATGGAATTTTTTTTCTCTTCCCCCTTTTTCTTTTGAATTTTTAATAACTTTTATCCCTCCTCCTTCCCTTCTCTTTTTTTACTGTTTATAGTTGTTTTCTTTTGTCTTCTGTTATTTTTCTTTTCTCTTTATAGGAATATTACATACAACCTGGTTACTGCGGCTGCAAGAGTGAAGAGGGATAGAGATAAGGAAAAGGAGTCCATGGCTGTACCTTCAGAAGTACCAACATCAGACATGGAAAAAATATTGGATGTGATTATAGCACTGAACAAAAAAATGGATGATTCAACTATTGCCTTGGAGAAAAAGATGGATGATTTAACTACTACTTTGGAGAAAAAGATGGATGACTTAATTGCCTCTTTAGATATAAAAATGGACAAAAAAATGGACAATCTTCTAGGCCAACAAGTAGAGAAAAAAATGGAAGGGATGAAGGAAGATTTAAAAAAAGAATTTAGAAATGAAATACAGAATGTCAAAGAAGTTGCAAATACTCTATTAGGGGAATTCAAAGAGACACAAGGACAGGTTAAGAAATTAGAGATTAAATCAGATTCCATTACTAAAGATATGGAATATAATTTAGATGCTATTGCATTAGTAGAAATGAGAGAAAAGGAATTCATTTTGAGATTGAGAGGAGTTCCAGAAAAATTAGATGAGAACATGAGAAAATATATAGTTGGTGCTTTAGCTCAATATTTACAGATAGAAGAAGAAGACATGGACTCTGAGATAGATAAAATCTTCAGAGTTAACTCACGCTACGTCAGAGATAAGAAAGTGCCAAGAGATATATTGATATATTTTGTGAGGAAAGTTACAAAAGAGAAAAATCTGAAGATACATTATAGTGATAGATTAAAAATAGCAGGGTTGGGTATAACTTAAAAGATTCAAACTAGAATTTTTTCTTTTTTTATTTGGAATTTGGGATGTACAAATAGAAAAACTTTTTTTTTACTTTTATATGCACAGTATTGGAAAAATTAAAGTGTACTAATAATACAGGAATGGATGTTGAAACTATTAGAAATGGCAGAAAATGACAAATTGATTTGTTTACTAAAAGAAAATTCAAATTATTATTTTTTAAAGAGTGGAAACTTTTGATGGACTATTTGCAAAAAGCAGGAGGAGTAAAGCTTGTATGGGATTTTGATGATTAGACTATATATGAATAGTATATAATAGACAAGGAAAAATATATGAATGTTATATGAATAGCCAGTATGTAAGAACAAGATATCTATTTTATTCTTATGACCATAGACGGATCGGAAGTTATCTAATTTCTATATTTGTTTTTTCTTTCTTTTTCTTACTTTACTGCACTTTTTTTTTCTTTCCTCTTTGATTTGTATTTCTATTTCTGTCTTAATCTAGGAAGATTAAGACCATTTCGCAAGCTCAACAGCAGCATGGTAATCTTAACGATCCTCCTTTAGATGATAAAGGGACTTAGAAATAACATCTCAAAATAACCATGACCTAGCCCCAGGCGCAAGGTCACACAGCCACCTAGAAACATATTTAAGGATTCCCTTACTAACTTTGCTCAGACTGAAGAAGCTCCTTGGATAAGGAGCGAAACGTTTCCACTGAGAAAATAGAAATCCAGTTGACATGATTCAAGCTACACACAAGATGTTTTTCTTTTTCATAACCAGGAGGTTGTTGCATAAACAATTTTTCGTCCAAATCACCATACAGAAAAGCAGTTTGAATATCATAGTGATAAACAGACAGTTTCTTCATGGCAGCAACCTTTAAAAGCAAACTGATAGATTCAGCTTTTGTCACTGGAGCAAAAGTTTTGTCATAGTCTACATTTTCTTCTTTGAGTAAAACCTTTTGCTACCAATCTTGCTTTATACTTTTGAATTTTACCATCTGAATCTTTTTTCAATTTAAACACCCACCTACAATCCAAACACTTCTGATTGGGAGGCAGACTCACCAATTTCCAAGTTCCATTTTCCCTTAAGGAATCTAATTCCTGCTGCATGGCTTCATGCCAGCACTTAGCTACTTCAGGTGGCATCTCATTGATTTGTTCTAGAGATTCAGGCTCTGTGTGAATGTGAAATGCTTTCACAACATTGACTTGATAACGATCAGGTGGAACCCCCTTATTAATCCTTTCAGACCTGCGAGGTAGGACAGGACTTACATCCTGATTTCCATTTCCCTCAGAAACCTCTGACTTCTCAGATAGTTCAGCTTCTTGCTCATTGACTTCACTAGGTGATTCCTGCATATCACCATCAGCAAAGGTTTGCTGTTCCCTCATGGATAAAGAATGTTCAAACTATCGAACAGTGGCACTTATTTCACATGCCAGTAAGGTAATGCTCAAGATCCTGCAAGGTAGACTCCAGCAATTCATGGAGCGAGAATTGCCAGATGTACAAGCTGGGTTTAGAAAAGGCAGAGGAACTAGAGACCAAATTGCCAATATCCGCTGGATAATGGAGAAAGCCAGGGAGTTTCAGAAAAACATCTATTTTTGTTTTATTGACTATTCGAAAGCCTTTGACTGTGTGGATCATAACAAATCATGGCAAGTTCTTGGTGGTATGGGGATACCAAGTCATCTTGTCTGCCTCCTGAGGAATCTGTATAACGACCAAGTAGTAACGGTAAGAACAGAGCACGGAACAACGGACTGGTTTAAGATTGGGAAAGGAGTACGGCAGGGTTGTATACTCTCACCCTACCTATTCAACCTGTACGCAGAACACATCATGCGACATGCTGGGCTTGAGGAATCCAAGGCTGGAGTTAAAATCGCTGGAAGAAACATTAACAATCTCAGATATGCAGATGATACCACTTTGATGGCTGAAAGCGAGGAGGAATTGAGGAGCCTTATGACGAAGGTGAAAGAAGAAAGTGCAAAAGCTGGGTTGCAGTTAAACCTCAAAAAAACCAAGATTATGGCAACCAGCTTGATTGATAACTGGCAAATAGAGGGAGAAAAAGTGGAGGCAGTGACAGACTTTGTATTTCTAGGCGCAAAGATTACTGCAGATGCTGACTGCAGCCAGGAAATCAGAAGACATCTACTTCTTGGGAGGAGAGCAATGGCAAATATTGATAAAATAGTTAAGAGCAGAGACATCACACTGACAACAAAGGTCTGCATAGTTAAAGCAATGGTATTCCCTGTAGTATCCTATGGCTGCGAGAGCTGTACCATAAGGAAGGCTGAGTGAAGGAAGATAGATGCTTTTGAACTGTGGTGTTGGAGGAAAATTCTGAGAGTGCCTTGGGCTGCAAGAAGATCAAACCAGTCCATACTCCAGGAAATAAAGCCAGACTGCTCACTTGAGGGAATGATATTAAAGGCAAAACTGAAGTACTTTGGCCACATAATGAGAAGACAGGATACCCTGGAGAAGATGCTGATGCTGGGGAAAGTGGAAGGCCAAAGGAAGAGGGGCCGACCAAGGGCAAGATGGATGGATGATATTCTGGAGGTGACAGACTCAACCATGAGGGAGCTGGGGAGGGTGACGGCCGACAGGAAGCTCTGGCGTGGGCTGGTCTGAGTTGAGCTGAGTTGGCTTCTGCTGCCGCTGGGCCGACCTGCTGGGCTTCCGGGCTGTTGTGTTGGGGGGGGGGGAGGCGCGTCTCCGGCTGCCTGGAGGAGAGCCATAGGGGAGGAAGCGGCAGGCGGGACGGGCAACCGAGCAAGGGCTGGTCCCGAAAGGGGAAGGGGGGCTCCCTCCGCTATTCCCCTCAAGTGGGATCCGGACGCAACAGAGTAATTCTGCCCTCTAGCGAGATTGAGGCTCCGCAACGTAAGGGAGGTGCGCTTTCCTTCCCAGGATGCTTTCCCTTGGCTTACTTCCTGCTTCTGGCAAAGGACCCTTTTGCTCAGTTGCAGTGGCAATAAGTGCACCCTTGGGAGACCCGAAAGAACAGGTTAGGGACAGAGCATCCTGGAGAAGATCTATCGATGTGGTCGCTGGGAGTCGAAAAGGACTTGGTGGCACAGAATCAATCAAAATATCTCGCCAACACCTTAGCGGTTTTTCAGCCTCGTGTCGCTAGGTGGCGCTCTAGGAATAAGCAGCCCAGCGCCTAGAAAGCTGTCAATACAGCAGCTGCGTCTGTGGTTGCTGAGGACCGACAGCCAAAGGGAGGGGGAGCGGGGGAGCGGAAACAATAGAGGATTGGATTGCTAGAGGGGATGGAGGAGGAGAGGAGGACGGCAGAGTGACGTGGAGGAGCGCTCTGTGGTCTTTCCGGGGTCGGAGCAGCGGGAGCCGGAAGGTGAGTCGAGGACAGGTGGGGGGAGAGGCCGGGAGCAAGTGGGGTTCTTTCGTGTCCTCCGCGGGGAAGAGTCAGAGGAGCCGCTCGGCTGAAAAGTGCCAGCTGCTCCATCTGCCCCCCCTGCCCAAATTTTATTCCCCTGGTGCTGCTTTAAAGGCTTTAACAATGGGAAGATATGTGGACTAAAGGATTAAAATTTATGGCTGTTGTGGGTCTTCCGGGCTGTGTGGCCGTGTTCTGGAAGTTGTGGTTCCTAACGTTTCGCCAGCATCTGTGGCCAGCATCTTCAGAGGGCAGGAGCACAGATAGGAGATTTTGCTTGAACACGGCCACACAGCCCGGAAGACCCACAACAGCCATCGAACTCCGGCCATGAAAGCCTTCGACAATACATTAGATTAAAATTTACTTTGTGTTCCCCCTGCCCAGATTTGAGTCAGAGAAGCTTTAAAACTGGTGCGTGCAATTTTCTGGCGGTCGGGGAGGTTTAGAAAGTCCCCTTCGCATCAGCATTGACTCCTTGTGATTTTATGGAGATGCTGTTTCCTTGGCAACAGTATGGGACTGATCTGCCACTGCCGTCTCCTGGGATGTTTTTTTTTCCTTCCACATCTAGCCAACAAACTCTCCCATCCATGTATTCAACCAGGTTTTACTTCTCCAGCGCCTTCCTTTGGCAGCAGTGGCCCACCCCGCAGGGCTGTCGCTCCCCCAAGATGCCCCCTGGAGGAGGGAGGGGGAAGCTTGTGGGTCCCAGTGGGACTCCCTGGGGGGGAGGAGAGTTGCTGGGGGTCTGGAGGGGGGAGGTAAGAGGGGAGGGGGAGGAGCTTCCCGGTGGACCTCCTCCATCCTCCCAGGGCGGAGAAAGGCAGGCAGAAACTCAACTGGTCCAGCAGACCGCCCTACTCTCTGCAGGGAACATTGGATGCAGGGGGCAGGAAATATGTGGGGAGGGGGGTGAAGAGACCACCAGAACCTCTCTGGGCTGGAGTGAAAGTAATATCCATACCCCCGTCACCCTCTTCCCTGGGGGGGGAATATGGGGGGGCACAATAAGGCTGTTGCTGGGCCTGATGCTCCTGGGGTCTCCCAGCCCTTTCCTCCCCCAACCCACCTTCCCAGGTTGCCCCAAACTTTTCTTCCCCCCCCCCCCAACTATTCAGCCCCACCATCTCCCTTTGGTCTTTGCGGGAGGAGGGTCCCGGCCTCTTTCCCTCCCAAAAAGGATCCCTCTGCAGCCCCCCAAGAGTCTCCTTCCTAAGTGCCAATTAGGTGAGGGGATGAGGGGAGGGATTGGAAGACCAGTCCTGGACCCCCCTCTCCAACAGTAAACCATTGGATTGACCTGTTAAGAGCCTCAGTGGCAGCGTTGGTCAACCGGTCTGTGTAATCTGTTCTCTAACCCCTCCTTTCATGGATGAGGGACTTCCTTTTCTCCCCATTCCTTTCAGTATGACTTCCATGGTAACCCCTGACTTTAAGATTTTGGGTACCACCACCATCTACAATGGGACCTCCCGAGCCTGGATATATGGAGTGAAGGGGGTGCTTTGTCTACGCCAGCAGGGATTGGGTCCACGCTTGGGAGAGTCTGAGTATGGACAAACGTGGACTCCCCTCACACCCTTAGCCTTTCTAATTTGGAATTGTGGCATTCTAACCAATGTTCTTCCCGAGGACTGTTCCTGTCTCTTCGGGCAAGCCTGGAAGGAACTGTGGGGATTAAATTGTTCCCATCAGAGGGATGGAACGCCCAGGATACAGGCTCTTCATCTCTCCTCATCAGTTCTAGCAGAGTTTCAATTTGGGTCACTGCTTCGGAGGGGTGAACAGACTCCTTGGTGGGTCTGCGGGGAGAGGGCCTATAAAAGACCCCCAGAAAATTGGGCGGGGACTTGCTACTATGCCCATCTAGCACCTCCTATATGGATCCACCATCAGGTCACCAATCTCTCCCACAGAACTAGGGCTAAGAGAGCGTTGGTTGAGGTAGATATAGGAGGAGGTCAAAAATGGGGTGATGATGAATGGCCGTTTCTTCTTAAATTTTCCCCCAAAATCCCTACAAGTAAAGAGGAAAATTATTTGGAGCCGCTAAGTGGCATTTTAGCTATGCAGATGAAGGATCCTGATTTTGCTGAGTTCAGAAGACACCAAAGAATTCAAGGTTTGTTCATTTCAGGAACCCAATTCAGAGATCAGGTTATAATACTTTTTTTTCCTAGTAGATCACTTTGCATATGATCCCTTTGCAGAAGGACACTGAACAGCCAGGACCAGGCCGGGGGTGGGGAGGAAGCAAGAGTTAGGGTCAGGAAAAAGAGGGGGGTCAGGAAGGGCAGTCCACAAACTTGGGGTGCTCCCTCCCCTTCCCCCAATGACCGGAATGCCCCTGTCCTTCCCTCCCCTTTTGCAATTTCCCCAAAGGGGGAAACATCCTGGGTGAGGTTTTAGTGTTTCTGTGTTTGTTTGCACCGTGTTTGTTTGTTTTTGGGTCCCTGTAAGGAAAAGCTGCCTAAAATTTCAGCAGTTTGCCTCCTTCACAGGAAGGAGCCCAGGACAGTGGCGGTTTTCCTCTTATGGAAGAAACACCTTATTAAATTCTGAGGTGACACATTATTTTTGGAAAACTTGGGCTCAGAACGGGAATTTGAACAATTCTTGAGGTTTTTCCAAAGGAACATGACTTCCTTGAAAAGGCCGAATGGCCACAGGTGCAGCTAAAACACTTGATCTGCACAATGCTTGGCCTCTGAAGCCCTATCAATTCATAGAAATAAATAAGCTTATTTATTTTTTATTATTAACATAATTTATTATCATTATTTTTATTATTACGCAAACAATTAAAAATGGACTCCTGGCAGGAAAGAGGGACGGGGAGGGCCTTCGATAGTTCGCTAAGTATATATTTGGGAAAAGGGAGACGTTGCTGGATTCTCCCCTCCAAAATCATCTTTGGGGCATTTTCCAGAGGGGATCAAAGGGATCCCTGATTCCCGGCAGGAAGAGAGTTTGGATCCCGGGAAGAAGAGGAATATTTCGTAGATCTGAGAACATAGAATAAACAAGGAGCAAATCTTTATACTGGAGAATCTTAATGGATTAAAGGAAAGGGGGGTCCCGGCATCGCCCCCCCACGGAGCCCCTCCCTCCCGGACTCACTTCTCCGGCCAATCAGACGCCTCGTCTTGGCCGCCTCATAATTGATCCCCTCCCCGTAGTTGTGCCGGGTTATTTGACATTGTGCTTAATGACCCACGGTGATTCGCTTAATGACCGCAGCCAGAGTCAGAGGAGCCACTCTGCTGAAAAGTGCCAGCTGCTCCATTTGCCCCCCCCTTGCTACATATCCCCCCCCCCGCCCAAATTTTATTCCCCTCGTGCTTCAGGCTCTAAAACTGGTGCGTGCAATTTTCTGGCGGTCGGGAGGTTTAGAAATGTCCCCTTCGCGTCAGCGTTGACTCCTTGTGATTTTATGGAGATGTTGTTTCCTTGGCAACAATATGAGACTGATCTGCCACTGCCGTCTCCTGGGATGTTTTTTTTTCCTTCCACGTCTAGCCAACAAACTCTCCCATCCATGTATTAACCAGGTTCAACTCTGCTTAACCCAGCCCTTTTTCTAAATAGCCATTGAGGACCATTTGGGATGTCCAGGGGTGGAGGCAGTCTTCGCATTCCACTTGTTCAGTGACCATTCAAGGTTAGGATGGCGCTGGAAAGGAGACTTCCAACTGGTCCTCAAACTTGTGGCCCTCAAAGCGATTTGGGTGCTGGTAACCAACGGGCATTTACGAGGGTGGCAGTGTCTTGCAGTCCCATGATTGCTGTTTGCCACCTTCCCATCCGGCTTCTGACAAGCCAAATCAACGGGGAATCTGGCAGTAAGCTGCAAGTCACCGTCGTGTGACGTTGCACTTAAGGACCCACGGTGATGTTTTCTTTTACTGCCAAGTCTAGCCAACAAACACGGGATTTCCTAGTGGTCTTCCATTCATGTATCATGGTCGCTTGACATTGTGCTTAATGACCCACGGTGATTCGCTTAATGACCGCAGCCAGAACTGATGTTGTAAGTCAGTGCATTCACGTGACGTCATCTTGATCTTTTTATTTATATACAGTGGGGCAAAAAAGTATTTAGTCAGCCACCAATTGTGCAAGTTCTCCCACTTAAAAAGATGAGAGAGGCCTGTAATTGACATCATAGGTAGACCTCAACTATGAGAGACAAAATGAGAAAACAAATCCAGACAATCACATTGTCTGATTCGGAAAGAATTTATTTGCAAATGATGGTGGAAAATAAGTATTTGGTCACCTACAAACAAGCAAGATTTCTGGCTCTCACAGACCTGTAACTTCTTCTTTAAGAGGCTCCTCTGTCCTCCACTCATTACCTGTAGTAATGGCACCTGTTTGAACTTGTTATCAGTATAAAAGACACCTGTCCACAACCTCAAACAGTCACACTCCAAACTCCACTATGGTGAAGACCAAAGAGCTGTTGAAGGACACCAGAAACAAAATTGTAGACCTGCACCAGGCTGGGAAGACTGAATCTGCAATAGGTAAGCAGCTTGGTGTGAAGAAATCAACTGTGGGAGCAATAATTAGAAAATGGAAGACATACAAACCACTGATAATCTCCCTCGATCTGGGGCTCCACGCAAGATCTCACCCCGTGGGGTCAAAATGATCACAAGAACGGTGAGCAAAAATCCCAGAACCACACGGGGGGACCTAGTGAATGACCTGCAGAGAGCTGGGACCAACGTAACAAAGGCTACCATCAGTAACACACTACGCCGCCAGGGACTCAGATCCTGCAGTGCCAGACGTGTCCCCCTGCTTAAGCCAGTACATGTCCGGGCCCGTCTGAAGTTTGCTAGAGAGCATTTGGATGATCCAGAAGAGGATTGGGAGAATGTCATATGGTCAGATGAAACCAAAGTAGAACTGTTTGGTAGAAACACAACTCGTCGTGTTTGGAGGAGAGAGAATGCTGAGTTGCATCCAAAGAACACCATACCTACTGTGAAGCATGGGGGTGGCAACATCATGCTTTGGGGCTGTTTCTCTGCAAAGGGACCAGGACGACTGTTCCGTGTACAGGAAAGAATGAATGGGGCCATGTATCGTGAGATTTTGAGTGCAAACCTCCTTCCATCAGCAAGGGCATTGAAGATGAAACGTGGCTGGGTCTTTCAGCATGACAATGATCCCAAACACACCGCCCGGGCAACGAAGGAGTGGCTTCGTAAGAAGCATTTCAAGGTCCTGGAGTGGCCTAGCCACTCTCCAGATCTCAACCCCATAGAAAACCTTTGGAGGGAGTTGAAAGTCCGTGTTGCCCAGCGACAGCCCCAAAACATCACTGCTCTAGAGGAGATCTGCATGGAGGAATGGGCCAACATACCAGCAACAGTGTGTGCCAACCTTGTGAAGACTTACAGAAAACGTTTGACCTCTGTCATTGCCAACAAAGGATATATAACAAAGTATTGAGATGAACTTTTGATATTGACCAAATACTTATTTTCCACCATCATTTGCAAATAAATTCTTTCCGAATCAGACAATGTGATTCTCTGGATTTGTTTTCTCATTTTGTCTCTCATAGTTGAGGTCTACCTATGATGTCAATTACAGGCCTCTCTCATCTTTTTAAGTGGGAGAACTTGCACAATTGGTGGCTGACTAAATACTTTTTTGCCCCACTGTATCCAATATGTTCCCCACTCATCTCCCTCGGAGAGCGACTTAATGACCGAGCTGCTTAGTGACAGAGGTGCCGGTCCCAACTGCAGTCAGAAAGGAGGACTATCTGTACTGTATAGTGATGTCCCCAGAGTGGTTGTGGACAGTATTTTCTGCTCTTTTCCTAGTTGGAGCTGAGGAGTTGAATGGACAGAACTGATGCTTTAAATCTTGCAGAGGCTTTGGGCACCATTTCATCTGTTAAAGCCCCCAGCCCTCTAAAAGTAGCCCCCAAAGTTTGACCATATCCACTTCTGGGACATTTTGCAGGCTGAAAATACACATGGATTTTCTACATACATACATTCATAGGGGTGTGTATCTGTATTTCTCTCTGTGTGCATCTATGTGTATGTGTAGAATCTATCCCCAGCATTTCCAGATATCCTTCATGATAACCCTTTGGAGTGCTAAGAATCTCTGAGTGACCCAAGCCTACAAGTGAATTTCAGGATTTGAACTTGGATCTCGCTATTCTTCTATGTGTCAAATGAATCATCATGAATGTTAGAGGTTAATCTACCCTTTTGGCACTTTTCCTTTTTCATTGTAATGAATGCTTTTTTGTTGTTGTTTGCACGTTTTGTGCAGCCATTTTATAGATAATAAAGTACCACTTTTATGTGAATCTTATAGACAAAAAGGAAGCCAATAAGAGCCTGCTCGACAACCGAGAATCACAAGCAGCATTAAAAAGGAAAGCAAATCAAGCCAGCAATCCAAGACTATCATTGGTGGAAAAGCCCCACAGAGGTCTATATTGTGGGAAAAGCACAGATTACAGATCACCGCTGATTATGCACGAGAGGACCCACACCGGCGAGAAGCCTTACCAGTGTTCTCGATGCAGCAAAACCTTTAGCAACCATGCCACCCTTGTGAGACACAAGAGGACTCACACAGGAGAGAAACCGTATGAGTGTCTGGATTGTGGGAAAAGTTTCAGTTTGAAGTCCAACTTGGTGATACACCAGAGGACTCACACAGGAGAGAAACCGTATGAGTGTCCGGATTGTGGGAAAAGTTTCAGTCAGAATTCCCACCTGGTGCAACACCAGAGGACTCACACAGCAGAGAAACCGTATGAGTGTCCGGATTGTGGGAATAGTTTCAGTCAGAATTCTGACCTGGTGAAACACCAGAGGACTCACACAGGAGAGAAACCGTATGAGTGTCTGGATTGTGGGAAACGTTTCAGTCAGAATTCCAAACTGGTGATACACCAGAGGAGACACACAGGAGAGAAACCGTATGAGTGTCCGGATTGTGGGAAAAGTTTCAGGCAGAATTCCCACCTGGTGGAACACGAGAGGATTCACACAGGAGAGAAACCGTATGTGTGTCCGGATTGTGGGAAAAGTTTCAGTCAAAAGTCCAACCTGGTGAGACACCAGAGGACTCACACAGGAGAGAAACCGTATGAGTGTCCAGATTGTGGGAAAAGTTTCAGTTTCAAGTCCAGCCTAGTGATACACCAGAGGACAAACACAGGAGAGAAACCATATGAGTGTCCGGATTGTGGGAAAAGTTTCAGTCAGAATTCCGACCTGATGATACACCAGAGGACTCACACAGGAGAGAAACCATATGAGTGTCTGGATTGTGGGGAAAGTTTCAGTTTGAAGTCCAGCCTGGTGACACACCAGAGGACTCACACAGGAGAGAAACCATATGAATGTCCAGATTGTGGGAAAAGTTTCAGTTTGAAGTCCCACCTGGTGAGTCACCAGAGGACTCACACAGGAGAGAAACCGTATGAGTGTCCGGATTGTGGGAAAGGTTTCAGTCACAAATCCAGCCTGGTGACACACCAGAGGACTCACACAGGAGAGAAACCGTATGAGTGTCCGGATTGTGGAAAAAGTTTCAGTCAGAATTCCCACCTGCTGCAACACCAGAGGACTCACACAGGAGAGAAACCATATCAGTGTCCGGATTGTGGGAAAAGTTTCAGTCAGAATTCCCACCTGCTGCAACACCAGAGGACACACACAGGAGAGAAAAGCTATGAGTGTCCAGATTGTGGGAAAAGTTTCAGTCAGAATTCCCACCTGGTGACACACCAGAGGACTCACACAGGAGAGAAATCGTATGAGTGTCCGGATTGTGGAAAAAGTTTCAGTCACAATTTCAGCCTGGTGCAACACCAGAGGACTCACACAGGAGAGAAACCATATGAGTGTTCGGATTGTGGGAAGACTTTCAGTCACAATTCTAACCTGGTGCAGCACCAGAGGACTCACACAGGAGAGAAACCGTATGAATGTCCAGATTGTGGGAAAAGTTTCAGTCAGAAATCCAGCCTGGTGAAACACCAGAGGACTCACACAGGAGAGAAACCGTATGAGTGTCCAGATTGTGGGAAAAGTTTCAGTAGTAGGTCTAGCCTTATAGATCATGTAGGTTTACACATAGGAGAGAAACCATTCAAATGTCCAGACTGGACGGTGCCTCCCAACAAATTCCCAGCTTAGCAGACACAAGAAAATCCATGAGTGTAGAGAAGGCTTGAATTTCACTTCTGATATCCATTGGACATCGAGCTAAAAAGTTGAGTATTTAATTTCTGGGCTGATTCTTTTTAGTCAAACATGTCTCATTATTAGAGATGAGGGAGGAGAGAAAGAAATGGAAAATGTTAGTTTGAGAAAGGCTAACTACAAATTTCTGGCTATCAGCAGAACTTCCCAGTAAGCTGCTGCAGGCCGTAAAAGATACATGTTGAAAAGATAGGAGCACTCAGATTTTATGAGAGAATATATTAGGGACGTTTGTGGCAGTGACAAAGGCAATGTAAAGTTTCAGATGGAAAGGCTGTTCTGCCTTGCAGTTGAACATGATGCATAAGAGCTGCAGGAATATTGAGTTGAGGAGAAGAGGCATTGTGGTTTTGAGCGTAGGATCTTCAGGTTTATGAACAGTCCCTGCTGCGATCCTGTTTGCTTGGAGGTGCCTGCTTGTTAGCCTCTGATGGCTGTGGGTGATAGCAGCGCCAGGAGGCTGACCCTTTTCTTCCATCCCCCTTGGTGGTGGTGATGTGAGGAAAAAAATGCACAGTGGAAGTGGTTTCATTTCTAGAAATGCATTGTGTCAGAACCATTCATGGCTTTTTAGAAGGAAATAAACCGGGTAGGGTCAGCGTTGCTGTGAACGTGGGGCCAAGGTAAGGCAAAGCTCCCTCCCCAAGACATGGGAGAGGGTTCCATTTCTTTCACTCCTCTCTCAGGGCTTCTTTTTAAATTTCCCCCCAAAATCCCTACAAGTAAAGAGGAAAAGTATTTGGAGCCGCCAAGTGGCATTTTAGCTATGCAGATGAATGATCCTGATTTTGCTGAGTTCAGAAGACAGCAAAGAATTCAGGGTTTGTTGAGGTTTGGGTCTACCTAATTTGAAATTGTATTTTGATGCCAGTTGTTTGCTTGGGGTGAAGGAATGGATTACTCTGGAGAACCAGAAATTACTACCGCTTGAAGGACATGAATTAAGATTCAGGTGGCATGCCTATTTATGGTATGATAATGTTAAAGTCAAGAAGGATTTTAAAAATCATTTTCTTAGGAATGCCATATTGAGAATCTGGAATAAAATAAATAAAAAAATGTCACCTCAAGAAGCATTTGTTAGAAGAGAAAATATGGGAGGAATAAGCTGGTTAAAATATAAAGACTTGTTAAGGTTTAAAGTTGGATGGGTTTACATGTCATTGGTTCACCTATGTACAAGAGGTAAAACATTTTAAACTAGATAAAAAGAATTATTTATTTATTTATTTATTATTAAATTTCTATGACTGCCCATCTCCCGCTCTCCCTCAAGGAGGGACTCTGGGCGGTTCACAACATAATATCATTCAAATACAATAAAACAACAATAAAAATATAAATACAATAAATTCCAAGTGGCAGGTTGTGCTTACACTGCAGCTGAACATATTTAAAATATTTGAGGCGGCTGTAGGAAATCAGCCATCTCCAGGCTTGACCACTTTCCTTCTTGCCCCAGGCGAGATCACAGAGCCAAGTTTTTAATTTTTTCCTGAAGTCCAGGAGTGGTCTGTGTTATCTCTGGGGGGAGGATGTTCCATAGGGCAGGTGCTACTGCAGAGAAGGCTCGCCTCCTGGACCCCGCTAGATGGAGCTCTTTCATAGAGGGGGTCCGCAGCATGCCCTCTCTGCAAGATCGGGTGGGACGGGATGATGTAATGGGGATGAGGCGGTCCCTCAGATAACCTGGTCCCATGCCATGTAGGGCTTTAAAGGTGATAACCAACACCTTGAATTGAACCCGGAAGCAAACTGGCACCCAGTGCAGCTCACGGAGCAAAGGTGTTATGTGTGTCGATCTTGGTGCACCTAAAACTGCCCGCGCGGCCGCATTCTGCAACAGCTGTACCTTCCGGATACTCTTCAAGGGTAGCCCCATGTGGAGCGCGTTGCAGTAATCTATATGGGAGACAACCAGGGCACGAGTGACCGTTCGAAGGGCCTCTCGGTCAAGGAAAGGGCGTAACTGGCACACAACACGAAGTTCAGCAAAGGCCCTCCTGGCCACGACTGCCACCTGCTCTTCGAGCAGGAGTTGTGAGTCCAGGAGGACCCCCAAGTTATGCACCAGGTCTGTCTGGGGTAGTGCAGCCCCATCCTGAACTAAAGATGACAAATTCCCAGAAACCGAGGAGCCATTAATCCACAGCCACTTCATCTTACCAGGGTTCAGCTGAAGCCTGGTTTTCCCCATCCAGACCCCTACGGCCCCCAGGCACTTGGACAGAGTGGTCACTGCATCACTTATTTCACCCAGGATGGAGATGTATAACTGGGTATCATCTGCATATTGATGAAACCTTAGCCCATGGTGACGGATGATCTTGCCCAGCGGTTTCATGTAGATGTTAAAAAGGAGCGGTGAGAGTACTGATCCCTGGGGGACCCCACAAAGAAGGGCCCGTGGACTGGATCTCTCGCTCCCTATCAACACCGACTGGGACCGGCCCTGGAGGAAGGAGGTGAACCAGCGCAGAACCGCGCCGTCCACCCCCAACTCCCTAAGCCGTCCCAGAAGGATACCATGGTCGACGGGATCGAACGCCGCTGAGAGGTCAAGAACAGCAAGGATGGATGGACTGCCCCCATCTTCAAGAAGCCGTCCCTGGACCCTTCCATCCTGGACAATTTTCGTCCAGTCTCCCACGTTCCCTTTTTGGGAAAGGTGGTTGAGAATGTGGTGGCGTTACAACTTCAAAGGACCCTGGATGAAGTGGATTATCTTGACCCTTTCCAGTCAGGTTTCAGACCGGGATATGGGACGGAGATTGCATTGGTTGCGCTTACGGATGATCTCTGGCGGGAGCGGGATGGAGGTAGTGCATCCATCCTGGCTCTCTTGGATCTCTCAGCGGCAAAAGGATACCATCGACCATGGTATCCTTTTGGGACGGCTTAGGGAGTTGGGGGTGGGCGGCGTAGTTTTGCGCTGGTTCACCTCCTTCCTCCGGGGCCGCTCCCAGTCGGTGGTGATAGGGGAGGAGAGATCCAGCCCGCGTCCGCTCCTGTGTGGGGTGCCGCAGGGTTCAGTTCTCTCTCCTCTCCTATTCAACATCTACATGAAACCACTGGGCGAGGTCATCCGACACCATGGGATGATGTATCATCAGTATGCCGATGATACTCAATTATATATCTCCATCCCTGGTGAAGTAAGTGATGCAGTGTCCACCCTGTCCCAGTGCCTGGGGGCTGTGAGGGCCTGGATGGGGAACCACAGGCTTCAGTTGAACCCTGGTAAGATCAAGTGGCTGTGGATTGATGGCTTAGCGTTTTCCGGGAAATTATCATCTTTGGTTCTCGATGGGGTAGCACTACCCCGTTCGGAACCGGTGCGTAATCTGGGGGTTCTTCCAGACTCACGACTCCTGCTCAAAGAGCAGGTGGCAGTCGTGGCTAGGAGGGCTTTTGCACAACTTCGGTTAGTGCACCAGTTACGCCCATTCCTGGATCGCGATGCCCTCCATACAGTCACTCATGCTCTCGTCATCTCCCATGTAGATTATTGCAATGCGCTCTACATGGGGCTACCCTTGAAGACTATCCGGAAGCTTCAGCTGGTGCAGAATGCGGTCGGGCGGGCAGTTTTGGGTGCGCCAAGACCTGCACATGTAACACTGTTGCTCCGCGAGCTGCTTTGGGTGCCAGTTTGCTTCCGGGTACAATTCAAGGTGTTGGTTATCACCTTTAAAGCTCTACATGGCATGGGACCAGAATACCTGAGGGACCGTCTTATCCCCAGGTTATCGACCCGCCCCACCCAGTCATTCAGAGAGGGCCTGCTACGAACCCCATCAATTATAGAATGCCATCTGATGGGGTCTAGGAGGCGGGCCTTCTCTGTGACAGCGCCCACTCTATGGAACATCTTGCCCCCAGAGGTGAGACAGATCTCCTCCCTCCTGACCTTTAGGAAAGAGCTGAAGACTTGGTTCTGCCGCCTGGCATGGGAAGGAGGAAGGGATAGTTGCTGTATGTAGAGTGGGATGAGAGGATGGAGGGATTCCTATTCCAAACCAGGGATTCAAAAGGTCCAGGACTGGTGGCGAATGGGCCGGGAGACCCTGGGGGATATAGGGTGGGGCATTTTATTGAGGTGATGACGGGCAGGGGATGTTATGCCGGAAGCCGGAGGGTGAGTCATCGTCGAGGAAGACACCCCAGATGTCTTTTATCTGTGGCGTGTTCCGACCCTCCAGACTTGAACCTAGGTCCTGGACAGCAGACTCATGGGAGTCCTGGCCTCCGGCTGCTGCTACTTAATGCCAGGTCAGTTAACAATAAGGCCCCCCTCATAAGTGACTTGATCACGGAAGAGGGGGCTAACCTGGCATGCATTACCGAAACCTGGCTGGGCCGGGAGGGAGGAGTGGCTTTGTCAGAGATCTGCCCGGCTGGCTTTCGAGTCTGGCACCAGCCGAGATGTCAGGGCAGGGGAGGAGGGGTGGCAGTCGTCATCTGAGAGTCTCTTGTGGCCTTCAGGGGCACTACTCCACAAGCAGCCAGTTGTGAGACCCTATTTTTCAAGTTGGGTGCCCGAGAGCAGTTGGGAGTGTTGCTGCTATACCAGCCTCCCTGCTGTGTAGCAACCTCCCTGCCTGAGCTGCAGGAGGCTGTCTCGGGGCTGACAGTGGAATTCCCCAGACTTATGGTTCTGGGGGATTTCAATCCACCATCCCTGGGACAGTCTTCGGAGGCGGCTCAGGAGTTCATGGCCACCATGGCGGCCATGGGCCTGACTCAGATTATTCGGGACCCGACTAGAGATAGTGGTCTCACACCGGATTTAGTTTTCTTGTCGGAGCAGTGGCAATGTGCTCTGAGGGGAGAGTTACACCTTTCCCCTTTGTCATGGTCAGATCACGCCCTGGTGGCCTTGAGATTCTCTTATGCCGCCCCACTCCGCAGGGAGGCAGGACCTATTCGATCGGTCCACCCCCGGCGACTGATGGACCCAACTCGGTTTCAGAGGGAGCTGGGGGTTATCCCTGAGGATCTGCTGCACGGTCCAGCGGATGCCCTAGCTGCTACCGGGAATAGGGAGGCGGCCGGGGCCTTGGACAGGATCGCGCCTGTGCGGCCTCTCTTGTCCCATCGAACCCGATACTCCCCGTGGTTCACGGAGGAGTTAAAGGTCCTGAAGAGGATTAAGAGACGCCTAGAGCGCCGCTGGAGGAAGACAAAGACTGAACCCGACCGAACACAAGCTAGAGCCGCGATTAAGGCCTACCTTGTGGCGGTAAGAGCGGCGAAACGTCAGTATTTCTCCGCTCTTATTGCGTCCGCAGAATGCCGCCCAGCAGCCCTGTTCAGGATCACCCGTTCCCTTTTGGGGAAAGGTGATTTGGAAAATCACCTGCAGGGACGTGCTGAGGAATTTTCCAGGCACCTGCAGGATAAAATCACTCGGATTCGCTCTAAGTTAGACTCTAAGCGTGGAACATCGTCTGGGGAGATGCCTGAGGAACGTACTTACCTTGTTATCTGGGAACGGTTTGATCCTGTTGGTCCCGAGGAAGTGGATAGGATCCTCTGGACTGTAAATGCCACCACGTGCGATTTAGATCCATGTCCCTCCTGGCTGGTGCAATCAGCTCGGGAGGTGACGTGTGGCTGGGCCCAGTCTATGATAAATGCATCCTTGCAGGAGGGAGTGTTTCCGACTGTCTTCAAGGAGGCATTGGTGCGCCCCCTCCTCAAGAAACCATCGCTGGACCCTGTTGTACTGGACAATTTTCGTCCAGTCTCCCACCTTCCCTTTATGGGGAAGGTGGTTGAGAAAGTGGTGGCGTTGCAGCTCCAGAGGATTCTTGATGAAACGGATTATCTAGACCCCTTTCAGTCAGGTTTCAGGCCAGGATATGGGACGGAAACAGCATTGGTCGCGCTTATGGATGATCTTTGGCGGGAGCGGGATGGAGGCAGTGCATCCATCCTGGCTCTCCTTGACCTCTCAGCGGCTTTCGATACCATCGACCATGGTATCCTTCTGGAGCGGCTCAGGGAGTTGGGGGTGGGCAGCGTGGTTTTGCACTGGTTCGCCTCCTTCCTCCAGGGCCACTCCCAATCGGTGTTGATAGGGGAGGAGAGATCGGGTCCACGGCCCCTCCTTTGTGGAGTGCCGCAGGGCTCAGTGCTCTCTCCTCTCCTATTTAACATCTACATGAAACCACTGGGAGAGATCATCCGTCTCCACGGGATGAGATATCATCAATATGCTGATGATATACAGTTATACATCTCCATCCCGGGAGAAGTAAGTGATGCTGTGACTACCCTGTCCAAGTGCCTGGGGGCTGTGGGGGTCTGGATGGGGAACAACAGGCTTCAGCTGAACCCTGGTAAGACGGAGTGGCTGTGGATTAATGGCCCCTCGGTGTCTAGGAATCTATCATCTTTAGTTCTGTATGGGGTGGCACTGCCCCAGACAGACCCGGTGTGTAATTTGGGGGTCCTCCTGGACTCACGACTCCTGCTTGAAGAGCAGGTGGCAGTTGTGGCCAGAAGGGCCTTTGCACAACTTCGTGTTGTGCGCCAATTACTGGTCACACAAATTACTGGTCACACAAATACACACCTGTATTTTCTTTACAAAAAGACACAAAGAGGAAAAACAAAAACATAACCCAACAACCAAAAAAAAGTTTTATAAAAAGTCAAGACTCAGATAAGATTCTAATGAAGGGGTCTAAAGTTTAGCTGGTTTATTATAAACCCCTTGTGCATCAGAAAAATCCTTGCCTGTCTCCTCTTTCTTCTAAAACCTGGTTTCCTGTCTCCTCGCCCATTCTTCCGGAAAATGTCATTTCTATCTAGCCTTTTTATACATCTTAATTCTCTCTGTTACTTACTTAAGCCATTTCAATATTCTAGTTTCTGTCTTTATCGGGGAGGCAAACAGCCAACACAGAGAAGAGCAGCCTCTATTGCTTTTGTGGGCTTTTTATCTCCCTCCCCCTTTCTTCTCACTCTCTCTCCCTTTCCTTCCTTTCCTCCCTTCTCTCCCCCTGCAAGCTTTTAACTAACAGGCAATAAACAAACCAGAGGAAAGGGGGGGGGGGCAGAGCCTGGATAAGTTACGCACACACATACATAGGGGAAAAAAAACACCTTTTAACTTTCTTGTAATATGCATTCAAACCATTTAAAATATAATATACAAAACACACTTAAAATGAGTAAGAAATGCTTAGAACTCTGGCAAAGACTTGTCATTAAGTTGAACACGACAGGAATTGGGAAATTTAAACAATGAGAGGGGAGAAGACTCGGGGGCTGAGAATGTTTTTGCACTCAATTTCCAATCATTCTTTTATCACTATAAAGGGACAGATTTACACAATTGCACACCTTTTCTTTATAACTCAACCTTATAGCACGCACGCACATTTAGACTGACAGATACTCACAAACAGGAAACATTCACCGGTGTAAGGCACTCCATCCGATATCTGTAATCTCCCTACTCTAGAGTAACTCACAGACGCTTGAGTTCTTAGAAGTAGGATAGTTTATTACAGGATACAGAAGCTAGCACGAACAAAGACTGGAATGGCGATTCTGGGAACAAGCAGCATATTTAAACCTTTCCCTCCCCCAGGGTCCTTTGCTGCTGACACCTGTGGTCAGGTCTACCTGGTTGCTCCGGCAACCGCCTCCCAGATGTGTATTAGTAGTAATAGTGTATACCTTTTTTGTATTGGGCTGATCAGTTAAGGAAAATGCTGACTCACCGGAAGTGACGTCAAAGTCCCTCCCCCCCGCCCATGATCCTCTGCGTGTTAGCCACCCCTCCCATCATGCAATGCGTGTTTTGCCGGAAGTGACGTGTCAGCCACCCCTCCCTGGACCAGCCGCATGTTTTGCCGGAAGTGGCATGTGCCCCTCACCCACCTGCGTGCTAACCCAAGGCATGCTCAGGCATGCCCATGACCACATGGCTGTGAGGGAAGCAAGCCCAGGCATGCCCCTGCACCACATGTCTGTAGGGAAGGGGTGGTTGCCTCAGCTCCACACAGCCTGTGTTTAAAACCTTATCAGTTTCTAAGCAGAAGAAAGAGAAAAGCGGTGGGGGGGGGGCAATGCTTTTTCAAAAGGGGAAAAAGTTTTTCTTTCCTTAAGCAGGCAGTCACCCTGAAGGAAATGCCTATAAAGCCTTTCTAACTTGATCTGGCTGCAGGAGTTAAAATGCCACGGCTGGCATAGATGGCCAGGGCTGATTAGGAGGGAAGCATTTTTTAAAAACAGAGTTTTCTTCTTCTCCACACATGCCAAACTGTTTTTAAAAGCCCAGGGGTAGGCAGCTTTCCTTTCCCGTCAGTCACCCTGAAGGAAAATGTTTATAAGCATTTCTAATGCAGCAGTAAACAAGGAAGGGTCTAAACAAGGTTTAACATAAGTAAACACCGGTGTCTTTTTACTCACGTTAAAATGCCACGGCAGACATAACAGCCCAGTTCTTAAGAGGAAAACTTTTTTTAAAAAGCCGAGGTTTCTCCTGCACACAGCCACAAGTCCCGATAGCACGGGCAGCTTGACTGACAGGAAGTCGCATGCAACAGCAAAGGCCTGAGGGGAAGGGGCAGCCCCCACTCCAGCCAGCTCCTAGATCTCATTGGAGTAGCCGTTGCAATGTCCAGTTTGCTGGCTGATAGCAGAAACTGCTGGCAGCAGGAGTTGAAATGGCATTTTTAGCCTCAAAAATGAGCCTGCACACCTGGCCTAGATTTACAGTTCTGAATGTGGAAAATTAGGCTTTAAATGCACAAAGTGTTGCCCTTAAGCAGAAACTGTGACCAGGCTGAGGAAAAAGGAAGCCTGTAAGGGGCCAGGGAGAAAGCTGGTTATTAAAAGCACAACAGAAAAAAGAGAAAAAACATGGGTATGTGCATGTTCAGGCATGTCCGCAGGCGTGGCGGGAGAGCGCCGTATCAGGCTGCGACACGCGGTGCACACGTGACAGGGGGCAAGGTTATGCCCAGGCATGTCTCCGCCGCTTTTTCAGGCTATATACAGATACATCGTTAAGTAGCGGTGCCCATTTGAAAAATACAGACACGTGCTTTGAAGATGGCAAACTCCGAAGCCCATCTGTTTGAAGACAGCTTAACGCCAAAGCCGCCAAAACGAAAATTTAGGGCAAGGAAAACGTCCGAAGCTCCTGGACCGAGCGCTCTATTTGAGGAAAACGCTCAAGACGCATGTCTAATACCATGTTACTGTAGATTTTGCGCCTCAGATGGTGAGTTAAACATTGAAAATTAAGAAAAACACTAATTTAATTAGATAAAATTGCGAGTCTAATCCAGACTTATACTCTTTTCTTTAAGAAACAACATATCCATATGATTCGACCGTCGTACAGATTCTGAGAGCGTGTGTGATAAAAGTATTGCATCATTGTTTCATGGGGTGCATGCATGCAGGAGGAGATCAAGTGGATTCCCGGCCACCCAGCGAGGAAGAGCTTTTTAAGGCCTTATGCCCCAGAATATCGAGGGGTGAGATCCTATGGATCATTATGAACATAGCGTGTAAGCTAGAGAAATTATATGTGACATGTGACACCCTTGATGAGCTTGTGGAATTCATGGAGTATATTGAGAGCAGCCCTAAACCACAAGATATAATGGCGAAAATTGGTTCTGAATTACCAGTGGCTTTGAAGAGGCTTATTTGTCAAAATGTAACAACAATTAATTACCAGAAACTGTTAATCTCTAACCAAGGATTGTAATAATAAAATATTTTTACAAATAACACGTTGCCTGTTTTTTCTTTCGCTGTCTGATAGCAGTAACAGCTGGCAGGATGAGTTAAAATGGCGTTTTTAGCCTCAAAATGAGAATGCACTCAGGGAGAAAGCCGGTTATTAAAAAAGCACAACAGGTTACTAAACAGAAAAAAAAGAGAAAAACATGGGGTATGGACATGTTCAGGCATGTCCGCAGGCGTGGCGGGAGAGCGCCGTATCAGGCTGCGACACGCGGGTAACACGTGACGGGGCAAGGCTATGACCAGGCAAACCTCCGCCACATTTCAGGCTATATACAGACCTGGCTTTTCCTTGAGAGTCAATGGACACAACTTTTTGTATTTACTATATTTTGGCATATTTAATTTTCTCCAGCGGCCGAGGCTCAACCAAATCCCAGGCAGAGAAAAGGTTTCTCTTTTGAAGAAACATGGCAAGAGCTGCTTCAAAAAATTTTAATAGAAAAATAGCGAAACCTAGTGCCGTATGCTCTAGCACAAGGCCGGTGCCAGTAGAATGCAACAAACTCTGTTGTCAGGATTTTGGTGAAGAAAACCCTCAAGACTACGTGGCCTATTACAGGGCCCAAGCCGGAGCCGGTCTTGCGGGGTTCCGTACTCCTTGATCACAACCATCCTTCACTTTTCTGAGGCCTGAAATGAAGCTTGACGACAACCTTCCCGTGGTTAAAACGGATGTGTTTGTTTTGATCTGTTTTGATCTCTACAGTAATTGTGCTGATGCCGTGCTTGCTGACTGGAACATAATGGGGCTGGTCACAGGTTACCGTGATGATGTCGTTGTCTTGCCCCCGCACAGGCACGCAGCGCAGTAACGGCACATAGAAGTCGCCCACTATCTGCGGCTCCACAATGTCTGTATAAATAAATATGGTACTGAATCCTCCTGTCACATCGGCCGCAAAGGGGAATTTTTTGAAGCGGGCTTGGGGCTTCAAACCTAATATGTTCGCTAGTTCATCACTAGCTAGTATGCTAAACGCCCCATCTCCTTTAAATTTAATTTTTCGAGCAACTGGGTCATATCGCAGGGTCGCCATTGGCGGATTCTCAGCGTCTGTCATAAGCTTGTTCATATTTTCTAATACCTGCTGGATGCTGGTATAGTATCCATTTCTCAAAGAAAACTCCCACTTCTTTTTTTCGTTAGCAATTTCAAAATATCCACCTGTGGTTAGCGTGTTCCAGCTGTGTGGGTACTGTATCTCCACCAGCCCCACTTCCCATGACCCCGGCAGGTCCAGAGCTCTTGCTAGTTGAACAGTAAAATTGGAACTTTTGTTTTTGGGGAAGGCTGTTGCCGATGCGTTGCTGGGGAGGGTGATATAAAAGCCAGCCATGTCAAAGGTCTTGTACTTCAGACTCTTTTACCCAACTGTTGAACTTGTCTGGCCAGCCGACCCATTTGACTAGAACCTCTCTATATTTTCCCCACCCTCTTTTTTTGATCACTTTTTCAATTCTGTATACACGTTGTTGATCATCAGGAACCTTTTGGAGCTCCTCAGGGTAAAAAGTGCCCTTTACTGGCTCGTCTGTGTAATCTTTTAATCTATACACCCCTCTTTCCCCTCTTGTTAACAGTTCTTTGATGATGAATATTTCATCCGTGTAGGTTTGCTGGTAGCCCTTTTCAAATTTTCCCTTCAGTCTGGATATCCTGACGTGATCCCCCACCTTAAGATGTTTTTCCTTTCTTTTACTTTTTAAAATATCTCCATACAGTCTTAACCATACAACCCTTTCATTAGACAAATTTACAGTGCTAGGAGCAGTCCGGATGCTACGGTGGTACGTGTCATTGTATCCTTGAAGAACGGCTGCCAAGATGTCTACATACCGGTGGGTGTTTCTAGCTGTGAAGTATCTCCAGAGTTTATTTTTTAGGGTCCGATTAAACCTCTCTATAATGGCAGCTTTAGTCTCACTATGAGTGACAAAATGCTGAATACCATAATGTGCTAAAAGTTTCTTCAGAGGCGTATTTAAGAACTCTTTGCCGGCATGTCTGTATTTTTCGGGGTGCCCGGCCTGTTTCAAAGATATTCTGGAAGGCGGCAGCAATCTCGCTCCCCGACTTATCAGTCAGAGGGTATGCCCATGCATATTTAGACAACACATCAATGACTGTTAAGATGAACTTTTTTCCATGGTTTTCCTTAGAAAATTTGGACACGTCTATGAGATCGGCCTGCCATTGCTGATCTATACCCGACACCACTGTTTTATTTCGAGGGAAATTAATTCTTGCCGGTTTATGAAGCGCATAAGCATCTTGTCCTGACAACCATGTCTTGACTTGCTTCATGGACAGGTTTTTATCATGTTTTCTTCCCTCCTGAAAAAGTGGGTTTACCCCAGCATAGCTCCCTACCCTACCCGGTGTGTAATAGATCTCCTTTAGAATATTTTCATACCTCATTATGACGAAGGGTCTGTGGCAAAATGATCACACCTTGTCTTTAATACAATGCTTTATTGGTGATACAGCTTTGAGAGAGGTTGTCTAGGGATCCGGAAACATATCCCTCATCATCATCATCAGAAGAAGAAGAAGAAGAAGATAAAGAGCCATAAAACCCTGATTCATCTGTACCCTCCCAACAGCGCCCTTTGCCACATTCTAGCAGGTCTTCGCATAATTTACAGGTGTTGTCACGTTCAGGAGCAGATAAATCGTCAGAAGATGTGCGGCCGCCGGTATACGATACGGCCCTCCTTCGGTATCTTTGCTTTCTAGGACTTGGTAACTCAGGTACTGCAAAATATAAAACATAACCTATTAGCACCCCTAACTGGGCCCCGTCAACATTTACATTGTCATCAATAAAAACATATTTACTTACCACTGCTGGAAGGTGTTGGTGCGGAGCTCACCATTTCACACGCTGCCCGGTAAGTATCACAAGGGAAGTCTTCTGTTTCGCTCTCCGCCTCATCAGTAAAGGCACAACACGCCATACCGCAACCATACAAAACAGGTCTGAATATAAAATTTTCTTTGTTTTCTTCACCAAAATCCTGACAACAGAGTTTGTTGCATTCTACTGGCACCGGCCTTGTGCTAGAGCATACGGCACTAGGTTTCGCTATTTTTCTATTAAAATTTTTTGAAGCAGCTCTTGCCATGTTTCTTCAAAAGAGAAACCTTTTCTCTGCCTGGGATTTGGTTGAGCCTCGGCCGCTGGAGAAAATTAAATATGCCAAAATATAGTAAATACAAAAAGTTGTGTCCATTGACTCTCAAGGAAAAGCCAGGTCTGTATATAGCCTGAAATGTGGCGGAGGTTTGCCTGGTCATAGCCTTGCCCCGTCACGTGTTACCCGCGTGTCACAGCCTGATACGGCGCTCTCCCGCCACGCCTGCGGACATGCCTGAACATGTCCATACCCCATGTTTTTCTCTTTTTTTTCTGTTTAGTAACCTGTTGTGCTTTTTTAATAACCGGCTTTCTCCCTGAGTGCATTCTCATTTTGAGGCTAAAAACGCCATTTTAACTCATCCTGCCAGCTGTTACTGCTATCAGACAGCGAAAGAAAAAACAGGCAACGTGTTATTTGTAAAAATATTTTATTATTACAATCCTTGGTTAGAGATTAACAGTTTCTGGTAATTAATTGTTGTTACATTTTGACAAATAAGCCTCTTCAAAGCCACTGGTAATTCAGAACCAATTTTCGCCATTATATCTTGTGGTTTAGGGCTGCTCTCAATATACTCCATGAATTCCACAAGCTCATCAAGGGTGTCACATGTCACATATAATTTCTCTAGCTTACACGCTATGTTCATAATGATCCATAGGATCTCACCCCTCGATATTCTGGGGCATAAGGCCTTAAAAAGCTCTTCCTCGCTGGGTGGCCGGGAATCCACTTGATCTCCTCCTGCATGCATGCACCCCATGAAACAATGATGCAATACTTTTATCACACACGCTCTCAGAATCTGTACGACGGTCGAATCATATGGATATGTTGTTTCTTAAAGAAAAGAGTATAAGTCTGGATTAGACTCGCAATTTTATCTAATTAAATTAGTGTTTTTTTTTTTAATTTTCAATGTTTAACTCACCATCTGAGGCACAAAATCTACAGTAACATGGTATTAGACATGCGTCTTGAGCGTTTTCCTCAAATAGAGCGCTCGGTCCAGGAGCTTCGGACGTTTTCCTTGCCCTAAATTTTCGTTTTGGCGGCTTTGGCGTTAAGCTGTCTTCAAACAGATGGGCTTCGGAGTTTGCCATCTTCAAAGCACGTGTCTGTATTTTTCAAATGGGCACCGCTACTTAACGATGTATCTGTATATAGCCTGAAAAAGCGGCGGAGACATGCCTGGGCATAACCTTGCCCCCTGTCACGTGTGCACCGCGTGTCGCAGCCTGATACGGCGCTCTCCCGCCACGCCTGCGGACATGCCTGAACATGCACATACCCATGTTTTTTCTCTTTTTTCTGTTGTGCTTTTAATAACCAGCTTTCTCCCTGGCCCCTTACAGGCTTCCTTTTTCCTCAGCCTGGTCACAGTTTCTGCTTAAGGGCAACACTTTGTGCATTTAAAGCCTAATTTTCCACATTCAGAACTGTAAATCTAGGCCAGGTGTGCAGGCTCATTTTTGAGGCTAAAAATGCCATTTCAACTCCTGCTGCCAGCAGTTTCTGCTATCAGCCAGCAAACTGGACATTGCAACGGCTACTCCAATGAGATCTAGGAGCTGGCTGGAGTGGGGGCTGCCCCTTCCCCTCAGGCCTTTGCTGTTGCATGCGACTTCCTGTCAGTCAAGCTGCCCGTGCTATCGGGACTTGTGGCTGTGTGCAGGAGAAACCTCGGCTTTTTAAAAAAAGTTTTCCTCTTAAGAACTGGGCTGTTATGTCTGCCGTGGCATTTTAACGTGAGTAAAAAGACACCGGTGTTTACTTATGTTAAACCTTGTTTAGACCCTTCCTTGTTTACTGCTGCATTAGAAATGCTTATAAACATTTTCCTTCAGGGTGACTGACGGGAAAGGAAAGCTGCCTACCCCTGGGCTTTTAAAAACAGTTTGGCATGTGTGGAGAAGAAGAAAACTCTGTTTTTAAAAAATGCTTCCCTCCTAATCAGCCCTGGCCATCTATGCCAGCCGTGGCATTTTAACTCCTGCAGCCAGATCAAGTTAGAAAGGCTTTATAGGCATTTCCTTCAGGGTGACTGCCTGCTTAAGGAAAGAAAAACTTTTTCCCCTTTTGAAAAAGCATTGCCCCCCCCCCCCCCCGCTTTTCTCTTTCTTCTGCTTAGAAACTGATAAGGTTTTAAACACAGGCTGTGTGGAGCTGAGGCAACCACCCCTTCCCTACAGACATGTGGTGCAGGGGCATGCCTGGGCTTGCTTCCCTCACAGCCATGTGGTCATGGGCATGCCTGAGCATGCCTTGGGTTAGCACGCAGGTGGGTGAGGGGCACATGCCACTTCCGGCAAAACATGCGGCTGGTCCAGGGAGGGGTGGCTGACACGTCACTTCCGGCAAAACACGCATTGCATGATGGGAGGGGTGGCTAACACGCAGAGGATCATGGGCGGGGGGAGGGACTTTGACGTCACTTCCGGTGAGTCAGCATTTTCCTTATCTGATCAGCCCAATACAAAAAAGGTATACACTATTACTACTGGGGCCTCAGGCACAATCTTTCTCCCATCTTTCTCCCCGCATTGTCTTCTGTGCCTAGGAAGATTAAGACCATTTCACAAGCTCAACAGCAGCATGGTGATCTTAACGATCCTCCTTTAGATGATAAAAGGACTTAAAATAACATCTCAATATAACCATGACCTAGCCCCAGGTTCAAGGTCACACAGCTACCTACAAACATATTTAGGATTACCTTACCAACTTTGCTCAGACTGAAGAAGCTCCTTGGATAAGGAGCGAAACGTTTCCACTGAGAAAATAGAAATCCAGTTGACATGATTCAAGCTACAGACAATTCCACCTGGATGACTGAGAACCTTCATAGACATTTAGTTTCTGATGATGCAAAAACACTTTTTTCCAAAATGTGTATTTTCTTATAAGGATTTTTGCTGCATTCATGGATTTAGGTCTGAAAATGCCGCGGTTTCCCTCTTTCCCTTTCGCTTTCCCTCTCCTTCCTCTTTGAACGTGACAAACTTTGGGGGCTCCGGATCCGGGTCTAATTCGCGGCCCAGAAGGTCCAGCAACGGGGGGCGATAGAGTTCCAGGTCGGCTGCCTTCCCACGACCCACGACCCACCGGGGCCACGACCCTCGCGGTGCATCCGCGCAACCAGGGAAGGGGGATCCCTCTCCGTCCGCCTGGGGGGGCTGTGGGGAGGGAGGGGGCAGAGACCACGCGGAGATCGAGGCTCCTGCAGGCTCCCCCCTCCCTTGCCCTCGGCCCCTTCCCCAAAGTCGCTCCTGGGGGGCCCAGCCCCTTTCTTCACCCTCCCCCCAGCATCAGAGGGTCCCTCCCAGCCACCCTCCCCCGCCCAGCGCCCTCCTTACCGGGGGCCTCCTTCCCCCCTTCGCTTCCAGGGATCCGGGATAGCGCCCCCACCACCAGCAGCAGCAGGGGGACCCACACAGAGTCCATGGGGGCTGCCCCACAAGCGCCCCCAAAGAGAGGAGAAAGACGCGGATGCTTCCAGCCCCAGAGGCGGAATCGGTGGGTCTGGATTGGGGGCAGGAAGCGTTTTTCTCTCAAGTGTCAGCGTTGGGAGTTCCCAGAAAAGCAGAAGCACCAATGGGAATTCTCCGTTCTGCAGCGTCATCAGTCTCTGGGCAGAGTCTCTCTTGACTTCGCCGGTGGAGGAGATAGTTCGGAGCAGAGGAAGAAGCGGAGAAAGGGGGAGGGGGATCCTTCGTTCTTGGGGGGCTGCAGCTCCAACGGGGTCCCTGCCAGCCCCAAAGGGGACCTCCCCTTCCTTTGCTCTATAAAACAACAGAATGTAAAATAAAACGTAACTTAAAGATTATATGTGCCCGGTCCCCACGATGGGCCTGAGACAGGCTGTGTTAGAAATTATTGTTAGCACAACTGCAACTGCTTTAACTGTAGTAGCTCCTTCCTCCCAGTTGCTCAACCATCCCCAGCACCCAAGGTGATGGTTCTAAGATATATTCCTATAGACTAGTCAAGTGAAAAGCATTTCACTCCCCCTAAAGTAAAGGGAGGGAGATGAAGGGATTTATTTATTTATTTATTTATTTATTTATTTATTTATTTATTTATTTATTTATTCAACTAAGTGATGCTGTGGCTACCCTTTCTCAGTGCCTGGAGGCTGTGGGGGTCTGGATGGGGAACAACCTGTGGATCCAGGAAGTTATCATCCTTAGTTCTGGATGGGGTTGCACTACCCCATTCAGACCAGGTGCGGAATCTGGGGGTTCTTCTGGACTCACGGCTCCTGCTCAAAGAGCAGGTGGCAGCCGTGGCCAGAAGGGCTTTTGCACAGCTTCGTGTTGTGCGCCAGTTACGCCCCTTCCTGGATCAGGATGCCCTCCGTACAGTCACTCATGCCCTGGTCATCTCCCATATAGACTATTGCAATGCGCTCTACATGGGGCTACCCTTGAAGAGAATCCGGAAGCTTCAACTGGTCCAGAATGCGGCTGCTCGCACAGTTATTGGTGCGCCAAGATCAGCACATGTGATACCTCTGCTGCGACGGCTGCACTGGGTACCTGTGTGCTTCCGGGTCCAATTCAAGGTGTTGGTTATCACCTTTAAAGCCCTACATGGCATGGGACCAGGTTACCTGAGGGACCGTCTCATCCCCATAACGTCGAACCGTCCCACTCGGTCATTTAGAGAGGGCATGCTGCGGATCCCGTCGGTAAGGGAGTTTCACCTGACGGGGTCTAGAAAGCGGGCCTTCTCGATAGTAGCACCCACCCTTTGGAATATGCTGCCCCCGGAGGTGAGGCAGGCCCCATCGCTCCAGGCCTTCAGAAAGAACTTAAAGACCTGGTTCTGCCGCCTTGCGTGGGGGGGGGGGGAACAGCTCCTCTTGGGGATGGCTGGTGCCATAGAGCCCTTTTAAACATTGACCCATCAAATCTTGGATTTTGTATTTAAATTTTATTGTATTGGAGAGTATTTATACATGCTGTTTTAAATTGTTGAATTTTAACTGTCGATTTTTGTAAACCGCCCAGAGTTCCCTTGCGGGGAGATGGAGCGGTAAATACAAATCAAATTATAAATAAATAAATAAACAAATATTCAAATTCACTTAATATTCCTTTCTTTCTGTTCCGCACTTAATTCTTAAGCATGACATAAATTATTGTTAATGTTATTCTCAGACTCATACCCACTGCCCCACTATTTGCCTTCTGGGGATTTGGGTGTACGTATGAGACATCTCCCAAAATAAAAAATATGAAGTCTTCACAGAATGGTTGCAGCATGCTAAAGACTCTTACAAAACTTTTGCTGATCGCAAACGTGCTCCAGAATGGCCATTGGTGGTGGGTGAAAAGGTTTATTTGTCCACAAAACATTTGAAATCTACTCAACCTTCTAAAAAGCTGGGACCTAAGTTTATTGGACCTTTTCCTATTGTGAAAGTGATCAACCCTGTGGCTGCTCAGTTGGACTTGCCTAAAAACCTACATAAGGTGCATCCTGTGTTCCACATTAGTTTGTTAAAGCCAGTTAAATCTGCTCCTCAGTGGCATCCAGAACCAGTCGCTCCCCCACCCATCATAGTGGGAGATAATGAACATTTTGAAGTTCAGGACATTTTGGACTCTAGATTGCATAGGGGCAAGGTTCAGTATCTAGTTCAATGGAAGCATCTACCTATTGGATTTAAGGAATGGGTTGATAAAGTTCACGTTTCTGCTCCTCGCTTGTTAAAAAAGTTCCATGCTCAGTTTCCTGTTAAACCTGGTTAATTGTGTGATTTTCTACTCGATTTTGTTTTTCAGATTGCAACGCCTCACATATCTCTGCTGCCTGACCAATTCTGGAATTGCCCGCTTTGTCTTTATGTTTATAGTTCGGAGCAGAGGAAGAAGCGGGGAAAGGGGGAGAGGGATCCTTCGGTCTTGGGGGGCTGCAGCTCCAGGGGGGTCCCTGCCAGCCCCAGAGGGGACCTCCCCTTCCTTTGCTCTCCCCACGACTCTCAGCCAGCCTCTCTCTTTCTCTGCGCTCCTGGACGGGGTGGACTAGATGCCCTTTTAAGCCTTCTTAAGGCCCCGGGGGACTCCAGGCTGGCGCTGCTGATGCTCCGAAGGGGCACCCGGTCCTTCCCTGGACAGAGCAAGCGCAGGGGGGGCACAGCAGGTTATGGGGGGGGGTCTCCTTTCCCAATTCAGAAGCTCCCCCAACAGGGGACCGACGCTCAACTCCTGTCTGACCTGAAGAGCCTCTAATTTGAGATTCGTAAAGAAAAACTTTAGTTTCTGATGATGCAAAAACACTTTTTTCCAAAATGTGTATTTTCTTATATGGCTTTTTGTTGCATTCATGGATTTAGGTCTGAAAATGCCGCAGTTTCCCTCTTTCCCTTTCGCTTTCCCTCTCCTTCCTATTTGAACGCGACAAACTTTCGGGGCTCCAGATCCGGGTCTAATTCGGGGCGATAGAGTCCCAGGTCGGCTGCCTTCCCACGACCCCCTCCCCACCTGGGCCACGACCCTCGCGGTGCATCCGCGCAACCAGGGAAGGGGGATCCCTCTCCGTCCGCCTGGGGGGTCTCTGGGGAGGGAGGGGGCAGAGAGCACGCGGAGATCGAGGCTCCTGCAGGCTCCCCCCTCCCTTGCCCTCGGCCCCTTCCCCAAAGTCGCTCCTGGGGGGCCCAGCCCCTTTCTTCACCCTCCCCCCAGCATCAGGGGGTCCCTCCCAGCCACCCTTCCCCCGCCCAGCGCCCTCCTTACCAGGGGGCTCCTTCCCCCCTTCGCCTCCAGGGATCCGGGACAGCGCCCCCACCAGCAGCAGCAGGGGGACCCACACAGAGTCCATGGGGGCTGCCCCACAAGCGCCCCCAAAGAGAGGAGAAAGACGCGGATTCTTCCAGCCCCAGAGGCGGAATCGGTGGGTCTGGATGGGGGGCAGGAAGCGTTTTTCTCTCAAGTGTCCGCGTTGGGAGTTCCCAGAAAAGCAGAAGCACCAATGGGAATTCTCCGTTCTCGAGCGTCATCAGTCTCCGGGCAGAGTCTCTCTTGACTTCGCCGGTGGAGGAGATAGTTCGGACCAGAGGAAGAAGCGGAGAAAGGGGGAGGGGGGTCCTTCGGTCCTGGGGGGCTGCAGCTCCAGGGGGCTCCCTGCCAGCCCCAGAGGGGACCTCCCCTTCCTTTGCTCTCCCCACGACTCTCAGCCAGCCTCTCTTTTTCTCTGCGCTCCTGGAGGGGGTGGACTAGATGCCCTTTTAAGCCTTCTTAAGGCCCCGGGGCACTCCAGGCTGGCGCTGCTGATGCTCCGAAGGGGCACCGGGTCCTTCCCTGGACAGAGCGAAGCACAGCCAGAGATCCAGGGCTTCTGCTGGGTTCTAGCTCAGTTCGGGTGGGGGCACCTCCAGGGGGAAGGCCACCTTTGGGAGCGGCTGGCGGAGGGGGGTTTTAGAAGGAAACGCCCCCCTCTTCCAGACAGGAAGTGCCCAGGAGGAGCTCCTGGGGGGGCACAGCAGGTGGGGAGGGAATCCCCCAGCCGGGCCCTGGAGCCCAGACTCCCCCTGCAACCCCAGAGGGGGTCCTTGCTCAAAAGCCGGGGAGACGATCTGGGAGCTTCCCCGGGCCAGACGGGGGTCTTTTTTGCATTGTGGTGACCGGAACTGGCCTCACCAGGGCGGTCTAGAGCGGCACCATCACTTCCCGTGATCTTGATGCTACCCCTCTGTTGGTGCAGCCCAGGACTGTGTTGGCTTTTTTGGCAGCTGCAGCACACTGCTGGCTCCTTCTGAAGTGGTGGGCCACCAGGACACCCCGATCCCCCCCATAGGCACTCCTGTTGAGCCAGGCACTGCCTATCTCGTACCGGGCATCTGGTTCTTCCTGCCTCAGCGCAGGACCTTACTGAACAGAGCTGGGGGGGGGGGAATTCCTTACACCCCAGGAGACAGGCTCAGATTCAGAAGGATCTTGACAGACTTTAACATTGGGCCCTGTCCAACAAAATGCTGTTCAGTGGCGAGAAATATAAGGTTCTCCACGTAGGTAGGAAAAACCAGATGCACAGGGACAAGATACGAGGTCGCCAGCTCAAGAGTAGTTCTTGCGAGAGAGACCTGGGGGTCTTGGTGCACCGAGGAGTAAGGGTGAGCCACGAAGTCCCCTGGCCAGTCCTGGCCTCCACAATACGGGAAGGACGCAGAGGAGAGTGACCAACGGGGGGGCGGGAGGGGCTCGGAGGCTAAGTCCCAGGAAGGGCGGCTGGAGGGGCGTGGTACGTTGAGCCTCGAGGAGAGGAGGAGGAGGAGGGGAGACCACAACAGCTGTTCCGGCAGGGCACCGCGCGGCGGTCCTCCCAACCCACAGCTGGTGGGAAGGCTGGTGTAAGCTGCCATCTTCGGCCTCGGCCCCGCCCGATATTCTCGAGGGTCTTTGCGAAGCCTTCCCTGATTCTGGGCCCGGATGGTCCCATGAAGCGGAGAGGCTTTGGCAGCCCCGATGCCGGCTCTGCTCTGCTGCGCAACCGGAAGGAACTGCAGAGGGCCCGTTTTGGGCCCAGCCTTCATCGGAGAGGGGGGAATGCCTTCCAGTGTGAAGAAGGGGCTGAGCTGCCTTGCCTTGCGCCTGCGGGGGCCGCCCCGCTTTTCCACACCAAGGTGGAAGCAGTTCCTCACAGGGAAGAGGGTGGGGTGCTGAGCCATTTTGGGGTGCGGCTGCAGAGGGGGGCCCTCCCTGTCTGGCTCCAGCACGGCTCCTTTCTTTCTCCCTCCGCGCGAGGGAGGGGGCAGACGCGGCGCTCTGTCTCTGCCGCCGGTGGAGGGGGAGGCCCGCCTTCTGGACCCCGCCAAGTGAAACTCCCTTACCGACGGGGTCCGTAGCATGCCCTCTCTGCATGACCGAGTGGGACGATGAGAGAGACGGTCCCTCAGGTAACCTGGCCCCATGCCATGTAGGGCTTTAAAGGTGATAGACAACACCTTGAATTGGACCCAGGGGCAAACTCGCACCCAGTGCAGCCAGTTTTCCTTGCCTCCTGGTCGGTTGCACGGCAAAAGGGATTCGCGTTGGGACCCAGACCGAGGGTCCCCTGACGTTTCACAGGGAATAGGTCCAAATTGGGGGTTGGGAATCTCAGAGCTTGTCTGAGGCCAAAACGCTTTTGAAAGTCGCCTTTGAACGGTTCTGATTCTGAGTCTGCTCCTCTCGCCAAACTCACCCCATCCCCGGTCCCCAGCCACCCTCTTGTACCGAGCACTCCTCTGGGAAGGGGTGGCTGGTCTTGCTCAATCTGCCCCTGCAACGCCCGTGTCTTCCTCCTGAGCAAGCAGCATGAGCATGGCAAATGAAACGTACCTCTTAATCATAAAAGACATAAAGCCGGGACTTAAAAATGTAAATGTCGTCTTTATTGTGCTGGAGATCGGTAAGCAGGGTCCCTTGGAACTGTCCCGCCCATTGTTTTCCTCCCTCAATCTCTCCTCTCCTCCCCACCCCTCTCTCCTTCTCCCCCTCCTCGCTCAGCAGCTAGGTGTGTGTTGGAGTTTGGGACACATGGTCACTTTTCAGGAAAGGGTTGGCAGTCCCACTGGTGGTGTGCTCCACCCTTTAAAAAATAAATCCTATTCTTAAATAGACCCCGTCCCCATTCTTGTAGGGAACTTGTGATGCGGGCAAGGTGTTGCACACCCCTCACCGGCATTGGCTCCACCAAGGACAGGAAAGTCAGGAAAGACGGGAAAGCAGAGCACCCAGCTTTCCCGTCCTTGCTGGCTGGGGAATTCCCATGGTGGCTGGGGAATTCTGGGAGTTGAAGTCCACCCATCTTAGAGTTGCCAAGGTTGAGAAACTGGAGAGCCTTGGAGAAAGCGAAGTCCCAGCTACCCAGCATGGAATGATCCCTCAAAGGCTAGGAGACACAGCACTCTCTGGTCAAGCCTAGCTCCTGGCGACTCCAAGGGCACATCCATGTTCAGGGGTGCCTGCAGGGTGTGGTCAAAAAAGTCAAAATGGTGGCCACAAGGGGACGATGGAAGTTCTGCCCATTTTTATTACATAAGTTTAACCCTGTCCCGTTTTGCCATCCCAATGTCCTGTTTTTGTCTCAAGGAAATATGGTCAGCCTATATCTGTGCTTCTATGAAAAAGGCACCTGGTAAGCCTGTGGGACTTTTACAAGGAGTGGCTGAACCAACAAGTCCTTGGAAACAAATTTCAATGGATTTTATTGTGGATTTACCTGAGAGTAAAGGCAAAACTGTAATATGGGTTGTCACTGATTTGTTTTCTAAGCAAGCACATTTCATCCCTTGTAAAGGGATGCCATCTGCTGGTCAACTAGCAAAATTATTCATTTTGCATATCTACCGAGCTCACGGCGCCCCCTTGCGGATTATCAGCGATCGCGGAAGTCAATTTACTGCCAAATTTTGAAAATCATTTTTAAAATTGATTGGAACTGATCAGGGGCTTACCTCTGGATTTCATCCACAATGTAATGGGTTGTGTGAACGCCTTAATGGGGTATTGGAGCAGTATTTACGATGTTATATCAGTTACCAACAGAATGATTGGGTGGACTTGTTGCCATTTGCTGAAGTTGCATATAATAATGCTGTTCATCAAAGCACTGGATTTTCACCATTTTAAGTGGCCACTGGTCAAGACTTTGTCCCTATTCCTGAACTGCCTGATCCTGCCATGATTCAATCTCCAAATCCTGTACTGGCAGATGAATGGATTACAAAAATACGGGCCAATTGGCCAGTCATGCTTAAGGTATTGCAGGATGCTAAAGAGTCTTACAAAACTTTTGCTGATCGCAAACGTGCTCCAGAATGGCCATTGGTGGTGGGTGAAAAGGTTTATTTGTCTACAAAACATCTAAAATCTACTCAACCTTCTAAAAAGCTGGGACCTAAGTTTATTGGACCTTTTCCTATTGTGAAAGTGATTAATCCTGTAGTTGCTCAGTTGGACTTGCCTAAAAACCTACGTAAGGTGCATCCTGTGTTCCACATTAGTTTGTTAAAGCCAGTTAAATCTGCTCCTCAGTGGCATATGGACCCAAGCACTCCCCCACCCATCATGGTGGGGGATAACGAACATTTTGAAGTTCAGGACATTTTGGACTCTAGATTACATAGGGGTAAGGTTCAATATCGAGTTCAATGGAAACATCTACCTATTGGGTTTAAGGAATGGGTTGATAAGGTTCATGTTTCTGCTCCTCGCTTGTTAAAGAAGTTCCATGCTCAGTTTCCTGCTAAACCTGGTTAATTGTATGACTTTCTACTTGATATCACCAGGTGGGAATTCTCACTGAAACTTTTCCCACAATCTGGACACTCATATGGTTTATCTCCTGTGTGACTCCTCTGGTGTTTCACCAGGTTAGAATTCTGACTGAAACTTTTCCCACAATCTGGACATTCATACGGTTTCTCTCCTGTGTGAGTCCTCTGGTGTTTCACCAGGTTGGAATTCTGACTGAAACTTTTCCCACAATCTGGACACCCATACGGTTTCTCTCCTGTGTGAGTACTCTGGTGTTGCACCAGGTTGGACTTCAAACTGAAACTTTCCCCACAATCTGGACACTCATACGGTTTCTCTCCTGTGTCAGTACTCTGGTGTTTCCCCAGGTTGGAATACTGACTGAAACGTTTCCCACAATCCGGACACTCATATGGTTTCTCTCCTGTGTGAGTCCTCTGGTGTTCCACCAGGTGGGAATTCTGACTGAAACTTTTCCCACAATCCGGACACTCATATGGTTTCTCTCCTGTGTGAGTCCTCTGGTGTTGCACCAGGTGGGAATTCTGACTGAAACTTTTTCCACAATCCAGACACTCGTACGGTTTCTCTCCTGTGTGAGTCCTCTGGTGTATCGCCAGGTCGAAATTCCGACTGAAACTTTTCCCACAATCCAGACACTCATATGGTTTCTCTCCTGTGTGAGTCCTCTGGTGTATCACCAGGTCAGAATTCTGACTGAAACTTTACCCACAATCCGGACACTCATATGGTTTCTCTCCTGTGTGAGTCCTCTGGTGTATCACCAGGTGGGAATTCCGACTGAAACTTTTCCCACAATCCGGACACTCATACGGTTTCTCTCCTGTGTGAGTCCTCTGGTGTTTCACCAGGTTGGAATTCTGACTGAAACTTCTCCCACAATCCGGACACTCATGTGGTTTCTCTCCTGTGTGAGTCCTCTGGTGTATCGCCAGGTCGGAATTCCGACTGAAACTTTTCCCACAATCCAGACACTCATATGGTTTCTCTCCTGTGTGAGTCCTCTGGTGTATCACCAGCTCAGAATTCTGACTGAAACTTTTCCCACAATCCGGACACTCATATGGTTTCTCTCCTGTATGAGTCCTCTGGTGTATCACCAGGTGGGAATTCCGACTGAAACTTTTCCCACAATCTGGACATTCATACGGTTTCTCTCCTGTGTGAGTCCTCTGGTGTATCACCAGCTCAGAATTCTGACTGAAACTTTTCCCACAATCCGGACACTCATATGGTTTCTCTCCTGTATGAGTCCTCTGGTGTATCACCAGGTGGGAATTCCGACTGAAACTTTTCCCACAATCTGGACATTCATACGGTTTCTCTCCTGTGTGAGTCCTCTGGTGTTGCACCAGGTTGGAATTCTGACTGAAACTTTTCCCACAATCCGGACACTCATATGGTTTCTCTCCTGTGTGAGTCCTCTGGTGTTTCACCAGGTCAGAATTCCGACTGAAACTTTTCCCACAATCTGGACACTCATACGGTTTCTCTCCTGTGTGAGTACTCTGGTGTTGCACCAAGTTGTACTTCAAACTGAAACTTTTCCCACAATCTGGACACTCATACGGTTTCTGTCCTGTGTGAGTACTCTGGTGTTTCCCCAGGTTGGAATACTGACTGAAACGTTTCCCACAATCCGGACACTCATATGGTTTCTCTCCTGTGTGAGTACTCTGGTGTAGCACCAGGTTGTACTTCAAACTGAAACTTTTCCCACAATCTGGACACTCATACGGTTTCTGTCCTGTGTGAGTACTCTGGTGTTTCCCTAGGTTGGAATACTGACTGAAACGTTTCCCACAATCCGGACACTCATGTGGTTTCTCTCCTGTGTGAGTCCTCTGGTGTATCGCCAGGTCGGAATTCCGACTGAAACTTTTCCCACAATCCGGACACACATACGGTTTCTCTCCTGTGTGAGTCCTCTGGTGTTGCACCAGGGTGGAATTCTGACTGAAACTTTTCCCACAATCCAGACACTCATACGGTTTCTCTCCTGTGTGAGTCTTCTGGTGTATAGCCAGGTCGGAATTCCGACTGAAACTTTTCCCACAATCCGGACACACATACGGTTTCTCTCCTGTGTGAGTCTTCTGGTGTATCGCCAGGTCGGAATTCCGACTGAAACTTTTCCCACAATCTGGACACACATACGGTTTCTCTCCTGTGTGAGTCCTCTGGTGTTGCACCAGGTGGGAATTCTGACTGAAACTTTTCCCACAATCCAGACACTCATATGGTTTCTCTCCTGTGTGAGTCCTCTGGTGTATCACCAGGTGGGAATTCCGACTGAAACTTTTCCCACAATCTGGACACTCATATGGTTTCTCTCCTGTGTGAGTCCTCTGGTGTATCACCAGGTGGGAATTCTGACTGAAACTATTCCCACAATCTGGACACTCATATGGTTTATCTCCTGTGTGACTCCTCTGGTGTATCACTAGGCTGGATTTCAAACTGAAACTTTCCCCACAATCTGGACACTCATACGGTTTCTCTCCTGTGTGAGTCCTCTGGTGTTGCACCAGGTGGGTATTCCGACTGAAACTTTTCCCACAATCCGGACACTCATACGGTTTCTCTCCTGTGTGAGTCCTCTGGTGTTGCACCAGGTGGGAATTCTGACTGAAACTTTTCCCACAATCCAGACACTCATACGGTTTCTCTCCTGTGTGAGTACTCTGGTGTATCACCAGGTGGGAATTCCGACTGAAACTTTTCCCACAATCCGGACACTCATATGGTTTCTCTCCTGTGTTTGTCCTCTGGTGTATCAGTAGGCTGGACTTCAAACTGAAACTTTCCCCACAATCTGGACACTCATACGGTTTCTCTCCTGTGTGAGTCCTCTGGTGTATCACCAGGTGGGAATTCCAGCTGAAACTTTTTCCACAATCCAGACACTCATACGGTTTCTCTCCTGTGTGAGTCCTCTGGTGTATCACCAGGTTGGACTTGTGACTGAAACTTTTCCCACAATCCAGACACTCATACGGTTTCTCTCCTGTGTGAGTCCTCTGGTGTTGCACCAGGTCAAAATTCCGACTGAAACTTTTTCCACAAGCCGGACACTCATACGGTTTCTCTCCTGTGTGAGTACTCTGGTGTATCACCAGGTTGGACTTGTGACTGAAACTTTTCCCACAATCCGGACACTCATACGGTTTCTCTCCTGTGTGAGTCCTCTGGTGTATCACCAGGTCGGAATTCCGACTGAAACTTTTCCCACAATCCGGACACTCATATGGTTTCTCTCCTGTGTTTGTCCTCTGGTGTATCACTAGGCTGGACTTCAAACTGAAACTTTTCCCACAATCCGGACACTCATATGGTTTCTCTCCTGTGTTTGTGCTCTGGTGTATCACTAGGCTGAACTTCAAACTGAAACTTTTTCCACAATCTGGACACACATACGGTTTCTCTCCTGTGTGAGTCCTCTGGTGTTGCACCAGGTGGGAATTCTGACTGAAACTTTTCCCACAATCTGGACACTGATACGGTTTTTCCCTCTCGTGCATAATCAGCGGTGATCTGTAATCTGTGCTTTTCCCACAATATAGACCTCTGTGGGGCTTTTCCACCACTGATATTCTTGGATTGCTGGCTTGATTTGCTTTCCTTTTTAATGCTGCTTGTGATTCTCGGTTGTCGAGCAGGCTCTCATTGGCATCCTTTTTGTCTATAAGATTCACATAAAAGTGTTATTTTAATTATTATCTATAAAATGGCAGCACAAAACGTGCAAACAACAACAAAAAAGCATTCATTACAATGAAAAAGGAAAAGTGCCAAAAGGGTAGATTAACCTCTAACATTCATGATGATTCATTTGACACATAGAAGAATAGCGAGATCCAAGTTCAAATCCTGAAATTCACTTGTAGGCTTGGGTCACTCAGAGATTCTTAGCACTCCAAAGGGTTATCATGAAGGATATCTGGAAATGCTGGGGATAGATTCTACACATACACATAGATGCACACAGAGAGAAATACAGATATACACCCCTACGAATGTATGTATGTAGAAAATCCATGTGTATTTTCAGCCTGCATAATGTCCCAGAAGTGGATATGGTCAAACTTTGGGGGCTACTTTTAGAGGGCTGGGGGGCTTTAACAGATGAAATGGTACCCAAAGCCTCTGCAAGATTTAAAGCATCAGTTCTGTGGTGAGATCATCTGTCACCACGGGCTGAAGTATCATCAATATGCAGATGATACTCAGTTATACATCTCCATCCCGGGTGAAGTAAGTGATGCAGTGACCACCCTGTCCAAGTGCCTGGGGGCTGTGGGGGTCTGGATGGGGAACAACAGGCTTCAGCTGAACCCTGGTAAGACGGAGTGGCTGTGGATTAATGGCCCCTCAGTTTCTGGGAATTTGTCATCTTTAGTTCTGGATGGGGTGGCACTACCCCAGACAGACCTGGTGCATAACTTGGGAGTCCTCCTGGACTCACAACTCCTGCTCGAAGAGCAGGTGGCAGTCGTGGCCAGGAGGGCCTTTGCTCAACTTCGTGTTGTGCGCCAGTTACGCCCTTTCCTGGACGAGAGGCCCTTCAAACGGTCACTCATGCCCTGGTTGTCTCTCATATAGGTTTCTGTAACATGCTCTACATGGGGCTACCCTTGAAGAAGATCCGGAAGCTACAGCTGGTGCAGAATGCGGCCGCGCGGGAAGTTTTAGGTGCACCAAGATCGACACACATAACACCTTTGCTCCGTGAGCTGCACTGGGTGCCAGTTTGCTTCCGGGTCCAATTCAAGGTGTTGGTTATCACCTTTAAAGCCCTACATGGCATGGGCCCAGGTTATCTGAGGGACCGCCTCATCCCCATTACAATGTCCCGTCCTACCCGATCTTGCAGAGAGGGCATGCTGCGGACCCCCTCTATGAAAGAGCTCCATCTAGCGGGGTCCAGGAGGCGAGCCTTCTCTGCAGCGGCACCTGCCCTATGGAACACTCTTCCCCCAGATAAGACAGATCCCTTCACTCCTGGACTTCAGGAAAAAATTGAAAACCTTGCTCTGTGATCTCGCCTGGGGCAAGAGGGAAGGTGGTCACGCTTGGGGATGGCTGATTTCCTACAGCCGCCTCAAATATTTTAAATATGTTGAGCTGCAGTGTAAGAACAACCTGCCACTTGGATTTTATTGTATTTATATTTTTATTGTTGTTTTATTGTATTTTAATGATTATGTTGTGAACCGCCCAGAGTCCCTCCTTGACGGGGAGATGGGTGGTCATAGAAATTTCATAAAATAAATAAATAAATAAATTCCTGTCTATTCAACTCCTCAGCTCCAACTAGGAAAAAAGCAGAAAATACTGTCCACAACCACTCTGGGGACATCACCATACAGTACAGGTAGTCCTCCTTCCTGACTGCAATTGGGACCGGCAACTCTGTCACTAAGCAGCTCAGTCATTAAGTCGCTCTCCGAGTGAGATGGGTGGGGAATAAATTGGATATATAAATAAAAAGATCAAGATGATATCACGTGAATGCACTGACTTACAACATCAGTTCTGGCTGCGGTCATTAAGCGAATCACCGTGTGTCATTAAGCACAATGTCAAATAACCATGATACATGAATGGAAGACCACTCGGAAATCCCGTGTTTTTGGCTAGACTTGGCAGTAAAAGAAAACATCACCGCGGGTCCTTAAGTGCAACGTCACATGACGGTGTCTTGCAGCTTCCTGCCGGATTCCCCATTGATTTGGCTTGTCAGAAGCCGGAAGCGAAGGTGGCAAACAGCAATCATGGGACTGCAAGACACTGCCACCCTCGTAAATGCCCGTCGGTTGCCAGCACCCAAATCGCTTTGAGGGCCACAAGTTTGAGGGCCACTTGGAAGCCTCCTTTCCAGCGCCATCCTAACCTTGAATGGTCACTGAACAAGTGTTATGCGAAGACTGCCTCCACCCCTGGACATCCCAAATGGTCCTCAATGGCTATTTAGAAAAAGGGCTGGGTTTGTTGGCTAGATGTGGAAGTAAAAAAACATCCCAGGAGACGGCAGTGGCAGATCAGTCCCATATTGTTGCCAAGGAAACAGCATCTCCATAAAATCACAAGGAGTCAACGCTAACGCGAAGGGGACTTTTCAAATCTCCCGACCGCCAGAAAACTGCACGCACAAGTTTTAAAGCCTGCAGCACCAGGGGAATAAACTTTGGGCAGGGGGGCATTTGGAGCAGCTGGCACTTTTCAGCCAAGCGGCTTTTCTGACTCTTCCCCACGGAGGAAGCGAAACAGCCCCACTTGCTCCCGGCCTCTCCCCCCACCTGTCCTCGACTCACCTTCCGGCGGCTGCTGCTCCGACCCCGGGAAGCCCACAGAGCACTCCTCCATGCCTCTCCTCCCAGGCGGGAGCCGGAACAGGAAGTTCCTCTGCCCTCCTCCTCTTCTCCGACATCCCCTCTAGCAATCAAGTGCTCTATTGTTTCAGCTCCCCCGCTCCCCCTCCCGTAGGACGTCGCTCCTCAGCAACCACAGACGCCGCTGCTGTATTGACAGCTTTCAAGGCGCGGCGGTTGCTTCTTCCTACAGCGCCATCTAGCGACACGAGGCTGAAAACCCCACTCGTCCGATCTCTCCCCTAAGGTCTTGGCGAGATTTTTTGGTTGATGCCATCAAGTCCTTTTCGACTCCCAGCAACCAGATCGATAGATCTTCTCCGTGATGTTCTACCCCCAACCTGTTCTTTCGGGTCTCCCAAGGGTGCAAGTGAGCAAAAGTGTCCTTTGCCAGAAGCAGGAAGTTGCCAAGGGAAAGCATCCTGGGAAGGAAAGCGCACCTCCCTTACGTTGCGGAGCCTCAATCTCGCTAGAGGGCAGAATTACTCTGTTGCGTCCGGATCCCACTTGAGGGGAATAGCGGAGGGAGAGCAACGCACCCCATCTGCCAGTCACCCCTAGAGTTGAGGCTGGCCTGGTGCAGCTGGAGCCCCCCCCCCCCCGCCCATTACTCCCTCCTTTGGAGGCTGGGGAGGCGGAGAGGCCGGGAAGAGGGGGGGCCATTTCCCCAGGAGCCCCACAGTGCCCTCTGGTGGGCAGAGGAGAAACGGCACCGTGGCTGAGGGCGCCCAGGGTGGTTCAGCTCCTGTTGCGGTCGCCCTTCCCACGTGCTGGAGAGGGACTCCGTGGACCCGCCCGTGTCCTTGCTCGGGAGCATCAGGGAAACGGATTCACGCTGGCTTCTTCCCGGGCGTTTTTTGACCGGCCAGCCCATCGCACAGCCGCGGGATTTCTGCGTGGTCTCCCATCCAAGAGCGCAGCGCATCCGACCCTCCTCAGCGGAGATCAGCCAGGTCTGCCACCGGGTGGGAGTTTGCGCAGAGCAAGGAAATACCCACTCACCTGCTGAGAAAGTGTGGGTCAGCCCTTGGCACGGGGGCAGGAGGTTTGCCCCAAGAGAGGGAGAAGCTCCGGAATCGGCCCGAGGCCAGGACCTCCCTCCGGCTGGACTTGCAGCTGGGGGGAGCCTGGTGTCCGAAGTTTGTGGCTTTTGAAATACGTCTTCCGCATTGCCGCGCCATATTTAAAATATTGGTCATAGTGGGCCTTCATCCCGAAAAATCATCCCACCGATGATAAGCGATTGAATCCTCAGCATTTTGCGTAACTCTCACTAATTCAGCATGCTCATGTTTAATTTTTAGGACCGTTCCTTTATCAGTTTTGGATAGGGTTTGCAGTTGAGATTGAACTTGATTACGCTTCCATATTAACTGAGCTATTGAGCTTACACTAAATCCCACGGAAAGGGCGAAGTTCCATTCTTCAGCTTCCCAACCCAAAGTTTTTGTCCCATATTCAATTGCTGCATAATATCCAGCGGTGGTGCAAATTTGGGATACGTTGCATCTACATCCTCTAACGGGTGGGTGAGATAGACGTCCGTCCTCCCAATAAACTGGGTCTAGTGAGGCTACCCAGACAGCCCCCCACCATTATCGATGATTCTGGGAGCATCATCATCTAACTGAATCCATGCACATGCAGCACTGCTAAAATCATAAGCGCATGGTCCAAATGGGGTGGTATGGATTGGGCGAAGCCGTTTCTGGAAGCCCATTGTCCACATCGGGTGGTCATAAGAAAGGGTCCCTCAGTGGCCAATCGTGAATTAAAATCAGGTATCCAAAATGATTAGTGATTATATCAGGGAGCGGAAGATAAGGAGAGGCAATTAAAGCTGTTCCTTTCGTTTTGGCTGTAATTGAAAATTTAAGCACTGGATATTGTTTTTCAAACTATATATGTACTTTAGGTTTAGGTTCAGGTTTAGTTTAGTTTTTAGTTTAGTTTAGTTTAGTTTAGTTTAGTTTAGTTTAGTTTATATACATAATATACTTAGTTTATATAGTTTAGTTTAGTTAAGGTGGGTGGTCAAACGACACCTGGAATTACAGGCAGGCACGGTCTGGCATTTCCTTTCACGACCGCTTGCTGGCAGAGCACCCACGGAGACGCCCAAAGGATCATCCCCTGCCATCGCACCCTTTCCCTGCATCGACTGAACAGGCACACAGAGAAGAAATACAATTAGGAGAGAATTGAGCACAATAAGGGCAGCGTAAGAATGGTAGAAGAGGCTTTGCATCCCCAAAACATTTAGAGCCGAGATATTGCCACGGATAGCTTAGTCTAACATCTGAGGCACTTCCCCAATCTATTTTTTTCCTTCTCTCTCCTTGTGGTACATACACGCATCTAGCAGGGCCACATGGCGATGTAGGTCTGGTCATAATCTCGCTTGCATGCAAACGGGAAAGATATTGTTGGGGTTTATAAAATACCCAGAATTTACAAGTAGATTTATTAGACAGGAGAGGTAAATAGGTGAGAGTTGATACTTTCTGCAAGTCATTCAATTAGCAGCCATTGTTGAAGTAATTGGTGACTAATACTGCAGCTGATATAGTTTAGCTGGGTGTGGCAGATAATTTGTTTGACCTATAACGTGATTGGTTAATATTTGTATACAAGTAGGGAAACTCTGGTGTTCAATCTCTTCTCGCGAATATCATCTCATCTGTATCCGTGTTGGACGTTACTGGACTGTATCTTGGACTGCATATGTATATAGAGTAAATAGACTATTTTATCTAATCTCTGCTTGAGTGTCTACTTACTCAATAGAATGTATTACTCTGAGATGTTTAGGATAGTTTCAAGATCTTCCTTGGAGTGTGCACAGACTACGTTATCATCAGCATATTGAAGTTCTATAACAGAAGTTGTAATTACCTTATTTTTTGCTTTCAGCCTACTAAGCTTTACAGCCACTTACGGATCCAGATTTTACCCTTGGAAGACAATCTTACTCGGCTACGAGTGATCGCCAATGAATGAATTACTCTGAGGTCTGAGAGGAACACGGGCAGCCCCAGCGTTGCGTACTCTGACAGATATGAATGCTTTTCTACAATGAATCAACATGTAACCAAGATCTACAAAATAAATGTATTTATTTATTTTTCAATTTCTATTACCGCACCATCTCCCCCAAAGGGGAAATGTAAGCAATCTTTATCTTTCTTCATATAACTAATCTGTGAAGAATGTCTTATTACTCTGAATGCTAGTTAAGCCTCACTTGTTTTTTGTCAGAATGCGCACCGTGGAGCGGCCTGCTCCTTTTTCCAAGACACCAGTGATCCACGTTCTATGCAGTAAATAGACGCTCAAGCAGAGATTAGATAAAATAGCCTATTTACTTTATATACATACGTAGTCCAAATACATCCAACAGCAGTAACAAATGATACAGCAATACAGCGATGAGAAGTTTCAACAGCAATGAGAAGAAAGAATACCAGATATTCTCTGCTTATATACATAAACTGACCAATCACATTATAGGTCACTCTCATCATCTACCACACCCAACTAAATGATTAGCACCTGTAGTATGAGTCATACACTGCCACATCATCCCTACAACAATGGCTGCTAATTGGGTGACTTGCAGAATAATTCCCCTCTCACCTAGATATCAAGCCTCTCCAGTATAATTTATCTAACTGTAAATTCCTTGGTATATACAAACCCCAACAAATTACCTCTGAACATCTGCATGTTAGTATTCTAAGTTTCCTATTTAAAAAAGCAACATTTCTGTGTTTCATTTGTACCATTTATCTACCGCTTCAGTCCTCACACATTCTCAGCTGTTTACAGATACTAATAATTTTTTAAGATTACATTTTAAAACTTCAATAACAAAATTCTAAGTTAATATCAAATAGCAAAAAAATTCTCCTAATCTAGAGCCCGACAGCTCCCGGTACCGTGAGAAGGCTCCCACCGCATCTCCCATGGGCCCGGGGTGGGGGTGTCTAACCGGGCATCGGCAGCATTTATGTATCTGCCGCAGTGTTTCAACCGCAACAACTATTAGATGTGTGACAGGGCTTCAGGTTCACACGTCTTAATGTTGCTGAGGTGGAGAAGCACCGACCCACCATATTATTCAGACTGTTCGACTCCTGCGTGGTGCACAAAGTTAAGGTCTGAAAACCGATGGGCAACTGGAGAAGCACAACGGTTGTCCCAGCGGGAGCAACGCCCCCACGCTCCTCAGGCAGCGGCATAGTCAGCCTCGCTTTGCTCGCCTGCCATGTATTTGAGCCAACGGGTGTCGAGCCCTACAGAAGCCGACTCGTGTCACCCTTCTCGGTAGCCAGCTCCTTCGCACCGAAGAGAACCGCCTCCCTCGCATTCCTTCGCTGACTGAGACAAACTGAGGACGCTGATAAGACACCTGGACTCTCATGAAACTGGTATTCTGAGCTTCGCAGCCGTCTCATGTGGTCGTATTTTAATGAACAAATTCTTCCAGCATTCGGATGGATTGTCTGGAGAATTTCTTAAGATACTGGCACTGGGACCATCGCAGGCATTCCCCCCGAGCCCCCACAGGGCAGAGGCTGCCTGAGTGCCCGGGGCCTGTTCCAGAGGGCGGGCAGCGTGACGGATGTGGCTGCATCTGGGCTCGTTCAGATGGCACTGCTTCGCAGAGAATGCCAACTCTACAGGATGGGCAGAAACCACGGGGGACAGGTGGTCCGTCTAATAACCGGGCCCTATGCCGTGAGGGGCTGGGTAGGTGGCACCCAGCCCATTGAATGGCACCCAGAAGCCAACTGGCAAGCTGTGCAGCTTGTGCGGCGGAGGGGCCGCGTGGCCGTGCCGTTGCGTATCATGCTGTGGCCTTCTTGACCAGCTGCAGCTTCTGAGGGGTTTTCCAGGGCAGCCCCACGTATAATGCAGTGCAAGAGTCCACACTTCTGAAGTTTATTGTTTTATAGCAAATAAAAGCGAAGGGAACTGACTCGGAGGAGAACCTCAACGTAGCTGCAGCTCCTGCGGATTCAAAGCCGGGAGAGGTGGAGAAACGAGAGGCGATCCGAGGAGGGGGAAAGAGGTTGGGGATCTGCTGGGCAGAGAGCAGTTGATCCCTGAGATCACTTCTCAGGAATGGGGGATACCAGGGTGGCAGGTACATGTGGAGTATCTGGATCTCTCTGGATCTGGTGGCCTCCAGGCCTGGCTAAGCGCCAGATGGGTTTCAGGTTAAGTGGCTGTGGGGTGGACGGGTTGCAGCCATTGCTCTGAACGAGGGTCTGTGCTGAGCAGGACAATTTGGGGGGTCAGGAGCGACAGGCAGGGCAAGAGTTCCTGGGGACAGTCTAGGTGGTCTCTCCCCCCCCCCCATTCCCCTCCCTGAAAAGAAAGGGAGGCGTGAAAGGAAGCTGGTGGGTCTCGGCAGGAGAAGGCCCAGGCTGCGATTCTTCTCCTCTCGCCAACCCACCGCCTTGAACCTCCATCCTCCAAGATTGCAGAAAAGGCAGAAATTCATCAGCTATTTTGCATCTGATAGCAGGAAGCGATAGCAGGATTAGCTCATGAGTCCTGTGAAGAAAAGAGATGGGGAAGAACATTAGAATATATACTAAAACCTTCAGGATGTATAAGTTCTTTTTGGGGAGTCTGCAGAGGGTGGGCTTCCCCTCCCCCTCCCTTTCTGACCCCCAGGCTGTCCGACACTGCAGGGGGTGTGCTTGATGGGCAGGGACCGGAAGGAGGCAGAATCGGCCCCTTTCAGGGAGGAAAAGGCTGCGGAGGACCAGGGATTCCTCCCCCTCTCATCTCCCGGGACTCGAGGGGGGTCCGAGATCAGCCGAGGGGCTGCAAAGGGGGGCTCCAGTGTGACCTTGGCAAGATGGAATTTATCCCTAATTGGCTTAATTGGAGGGTTAATCAAGAGAAGAGGCCTCCCCCCCTCCCTCCCTGCAGGTATTTCATATTAACAAAGAAGATGGTGCAATGATGGGGGTGGCAGGAGAGGATGGGGCCTGGTGTCACTTTGTCAGAAGTTGTATAAAAGGTCAAAGGGGGGGGGGGGGGTCAGGAAGGTCCGTTCCCTTTTGCAAGATCCCAAAATAAGAAAACATCCTGGGTGAGGTTTTAGTATTGTGTGGTGTTTTTGTGTGTAATTGCACTGCATTTTGGGGTACCTGTAAGAAAAATCTGCCAAAACTCTTACAAAAAGATTTGGGGGCTCCAGAAGAGAGAATTAGAAGAACCTATTAGTTGATGGAGGGGAATAGAAGAAGCTCACCTGCAGGGGGTTGGACGGGAGTTGCTAAAAGAGAAAAAGGTGCAATCAGAACCGTTAATGGGCTGGAGCACATAGGGGGTCCCACTCCCAATCCATAGCCCATAATACGTATATTCCATTACATCTCCTGATAGGAGAAAACTTTCCAAATGCATTTCTCCACACTGCCTTCTACACATCAAGACAGGATGAATCTCTCCAGGAGGGCCAAATTTTCTTCAGGAACATCCTCTCAACGGTTCCTCCCCTTTCCTTGGCTCTCCTGTGGAGACTCGGTGGGACCACCAGCCATGGTTGTTGGGGGCTGGGAAGACCCTCTGGGCCATTTTGATGAGATGCCTCCCCAGATGGTCTCCTCCCCATATCTCTTTCTCCAGCCCCACAGACTCACCTTTCTTGTTCTTCAGGTACAAGAAGAGCCCTGCAGCCAGGAAGGACCCCCCCAGCATGGCCCCTACGGCCCCCGTCCAGAGTTTGCTCTTGGCGGAGTTGGAGGAACGTGGCTCTGGGGAGGGAGACGGAGAAGGAGCCTGGCTTGAGCAGGAGGATCAGGGCCGGCTTCCTACAGGGGGGCCATTCCGGCTCTGCACTCAGGGAGGGTCTTGAAAGCCCCAGCGGTGCCCCCTTCTCGCTGCAGGATGGCGTCCCCAGACCAGGAGGGGAGGGAGGGGCTTACCCCACTGGACGGTGACGGGGGTCTCCAGGCTGGCATGCCCCACCTGGCAAGCGTAGACGTCCCCCCGCTCGGGCTGGGTCTCCAGCATCACCTGGCGCTGGAAGGTCCAGTCTCCGTTCTGCAGCTCCTCCCCGAAGGCGACGCCCTCCTTCTCCGGCCGCCCGTTCTTCAGCCATCGGACGTCGATCTCCCGGGGGTAAAAGCCCGTCGCGGTGCAGAGGAGGATGGTGTTGGGGGACGCGGGGTCCGCCTTGGTGGGGGAGATGGTGACGGTGGGCTTGGCTGGGGGGAAGGAGAAGGAGAAGGAGGGATGTGGGAGACACAGCAGGGCCCGGAACGGAAGAGCAGGTTGGTGGCTCAGGCCGAGGCCTGTCTTAGTCTTAAAATCGTTCTGTCTTTTAAGTCACACAGAGAAATAAGCAGAAAATAACAGAATAAGATTTAAGGGGGGGGGAGGAGTGCAAAGTGTGACGCGGCTGCAAAACAGGCCAATGCAATTTTAGGCAGCATCAGTGGGCAGAGTTCAAGAGGGGCAGCCAGGAGGATCCAGGACGGGAACGTAAGTCGGGAACCGCTTTTCCTGCTGCAAAAGACGAGGGGGACGCCTGACCCCAGAAGCAGCCTTTTAGTAACTAATTATATAATTTTAGTAACTAATTATATAATACTTAAGAACATTAATTTTTTAAATGTTTTGGTTATTTGTAATTAAGACCTGGGATCTAGTCTGGTTGCCACTCAGACGAATAATACATTTGTGGGTTTTTTTTCCGGATAAGCACATTTGTCTCTTGGAACATTAAACATCTTTGTAGAATAGCTAAAAGAAGAAATTCATGACTTTTCTTTACAAGAAATGTCAATTCTGAATGAGAAAAATTATTTTAGCAAGAAAATGGATGGAGCAGATTTAAATCAGTGGAAATTCAAAAGCTGCAATTTGGCACTTTTAGTGAAAACGTCCTCAAAATGTATAGATTAATTTTAGTAGTTAATTAAGGAGACTACCAGACGGCATGAATATTTTTTCTGGCCCAACCCAAAATAAACCTAATAATTTACAAAACTCTCTTGCAAACATTTTGGGGTTACAGTTTGATCTGACAGGAGTTGCTGGGCAGGGACTTTAATTCAGTTCTGGATCCACCATTGGATCAGAACAAGATTTTTTTTCTTTTCAAAGACCCCTCAGAGACACAACTTTGTCCCTCTATCCATCCAGGAATTGAATTGAATAGACATATGGAGCCCTCTTACTTTAAAACAGCAGGAACATACAGTACATTTTATCTGCCCCACATCGTGCATATTCAAGATTTATTTCCATTATCAAGTTTGATGGTTAATGTAGTAAAAAAAATGCAATGCTGGCTTCATTTTTATTTCTGGTCAACCACCTGTAGAATTGACGCTGAATTTGGATAAAAGTATTGCAATTAGTGAGAGAGGAGAAGTTGATGCTCCTTTGTTGTGGTCCATTGAACAACAAACGTTTAAGACATAATTTTTCCCAAATAAGAAGCAGCTCAATTAATTTGGGGATAGTTCAGGAAACCTTCAGAGCATCTCTTTGTGGTCAGAAAAGAGCTTTGGCCTCCCCGGAGAAGGAGATGCCCGAATCACCACAGAGAAAAGTCAAGCCAGAAGAAGTAAAAGAAAGAGGGACAGAAGATTCCCCAAAACAGACCCAGGAAGCATCTTACGATTTCAGGTCTCCTAAACTGGAATTGGACCAACGATCTGCTCTGAAAACATGGAAGGTTTTTTAAAACAAAAGAAACAAAGGTATTGGAGCTAAGAGAAACACCTGGAGAATGACTGGCCTCTCGTACAAAATATTGTCAATGAAATAAAAATAATGCCTTTGATGAGAGATTCGTCAGGAATAAATTATGCTAATCACAATGAAATTAATAAATTAGTGTTTTGGATTTTGTCAAACATTATAAATTGTATTATCTGGATCTAGCTAGTGAGGAGATAAAGGCTTTTTAAAATACGATAAATACTATTACATGAAAATAGTAATATTTATGAAAATTCTCCTAGGTTTGCATGGAAGAATTTCTGAGTGAAAATGAGTTTTCACTATGTATGTGGAGGGCAAAGTCTGTTTTGAAATATTCAGTTATTTACGGAAGGAGCAAATGCCCAGGATCTCCCTGTTAAAGGTCTTTCTCTCTTAGGAAGGTGGTGGTTTTCCTCTTATGGAAGAAACACCTTACTTAATTCTGTGGTAACACAGAATATTTTTGGAAAACTTGGGCTTAGACCAGGAATATTAACAACTCTTGAGGTTTTACCAAAGGAACATGACTTCCCTGAAAAGGCCGAATGGCCACAGGTGCCGCTAAAACACTTGATCTGCACGATGCTTGGCCTCTGAAGCCCTATCGATTGATATGAATAAATAAGTTTATTATTACACAAAGAATTAAAGTCTGGAACAGAGAATCAGGCTATCCTACATTAAATACTCCATGGCGTCAGGGTTTAATGGACGTTGGATGTGTCTCTTATGGCCTAAAACTCAGTTTTAATGTGTGTTTTTTAACTCTCCCTCCCAAATCAGGAACTTTCCAGCTATGAAGACGGAAGCGATTTGGTTGAAGGTGAAGCTGAGTCTGTCACGAAAAAGGGGGTTTCAAGGGGGGCTTTTCTCCCAGACTCCAGAAATTGGCCTAACAACAATTTCTCAGCCTTTGAATCAGCTTTTTCTCAAGGCAGAGGAAAAAGCACACAAATCATTCCGTATGATTGAGGTTTACATCTTGGTTTAAACACGGAATTGTAATTTCTAGCTTTATTTGTTTATTTCTTTGTTTGCTGGGTTTAGAAGCTGCCGGACTCCAAATGACTGGGAATCAAGAATAAAAAATAAAAAGGAAGGCAGGAAGGGAGTTTGGAGGCCGGGAAGAAGAGGGATATTTATGGGACTCGGTCTGAGAGCGCAGAATAAATAAGGAGCGAATCTTTATAAGGGGAACCTTAATGGATTAAAGGAAAGGGGGGTCCCGGCATCCCCCTCCCCCGGGAAGCCCCTCCCCCCTCCCGGACTCACTTCTCCGGCCAATCAGACGCATCCTCTTGGCCGCCTCGTAGCTGCCCACCCCGTAGTTGCGCCGGCAGATATCCACTTGGACCCTCATGAACTTCATTTTGTTCTTATCGCTGTTCCACATGTCGACGTCAGGCTGTACCAACGGGGTCACGGCCACGAACTTCCCGACGTCGCTGTCGAAGCGGAAATATTCCTGCCGGTCGTAGAACTCCCTGAACAGGTAGCGCACCCTCTTTGTCCCGTTGAGGAACTGGCATTCCTCCTTCGCCTGGATCAGGAAATGGGCTGCGAGGAGGAGGAGGAGGAAGGCCGTCAGGAGGCACTCCAGGGCCCATCACTCCCAGCTCCCAGTGACTAGAGGAGGGACCCACGCAGGGAGGGGGAGGGGCGGGAGACCTGCCGTGGGAGTCGGACGGATGGCCTTTGGAGGGCCCAGGTGGAGGGGGGAGCCAGGAGGAGCTTTTCTCAGCCCCCCTCCACTTTCCTGATGGGGCTCCCTGTGGGAGAGGCGGGGGGGGCTGTGAATGGGGGGCCAATCCAATCCACTTAATCCCCCACCATTGGGGGTCTGGAGAGGAAGGGCCCCAATCCGCCCGAGTGGGTGAAGCTCCAGCGCCTTCCTTTGGCAGCAGTGGCCCACCCCGCAGGGCTGTCGCTCCCCGAAGATGCCCCCTGGAGGAGGGAGGGGGAAGCTTGTGGGTCCCAGTCAGGCTCTCTGGGAGGGAGGGAGAGTTGCTGGGGGTCTGTAGGGGGAGGGAAGAGGGGAGTGGAGGAGCTTCCTCCATCCTCCCAGGGCGGAGAAAGGCAGGCAGAAGCTCAACTGGTGCAGCAGACCGCCCTACTCTCTGCAGGGAACATTGGATGCAGGGGGCAGGAAATATATGGAGGGGGTGAAGAGACCACCAGAACCTCTCTGGGCTGGAGTGAAAGTAATATCCATCCCCCCGTCTCCCTCTTCCTGGGGGGGGGATATGGGGGGGGAACCATAAGGCTGTTGCCGGGACTGATGCTCCTGGGGTCTCCCAGCCCTTCCCTCCCCCAACCCACCTTCCCAGGTTGCCCCAAACTTTTCTTCTCCCCCCCCCCACTATTCAGCCCCACCATCTTCCTTTGGTCTTTGCGGGAGGAGGGTCCCGGCCTCTTTCCCTCCCGAAAAGGATCCCTCTGCAGCCCCCCAAGAGTCTCCTTCCTAAGTGCCAATCTGGGGGAGCAACTGGGACCCCCCTCCAATATCCTTTCCCATCAGGACCCCCTGAGGTTCCCCCTCCCCTCCAGGCCCTGATTCCGCTATGGAGAATTATGGGGGGGTCTCCTTTCCCAATTCAGAGGCTCCCACAACAGGAGATCGACGCTCAACTCCTGCCTGACCTGAAGAGCCTCTAATGTGAGATTCGTAAAGAAAAACTTTAGTTTTTGATGATGCAAAAACACTTTTTTTCCAAAATGTGTATTTTCTTATAAGGATTTTTGGTGCATTCATGGATTTAGGTCTGAAAATACCTCGGTTTCCCTCTTTCCCTTTCGCTTTCCCTCTCCTTCCTCTTTGAACGCGACAAACTTTGGGGGCTCCGGATCCGGGTCTAATTCGCGGCCCAGAAGGTCCACCAACGGGGGGCGATAGAGTCCCAGGTCGGCTGCCTTCCCATGACCCACGACCCACCGGGGCCACGAACCTCGCGGTGCATCCGCGCAACCAGGGAAGGGGGATCCCTCTCCGTCCGCCTGGGGGGGCTGCGGGGAGGGAGGGGGCAGAGACCACGCGGAGATCGAGGCTCCTGCAGGCTCCCCCCTCCCTTGCCCTCGGCCCCTTCCCCAAAGTCGCTCCTGGGGGGCCCAGCCCCTTTCTTCACCCTCCCCCCAGCATCAGGGGGTCCCTCCCAGCCACCCTCCCCCGCCCAGCGCCCTCCTTACCGGGGGGCTCCTTCCCCCCTTCGCTTCCAGGGATCCGGGACAGCGCCCCCACCAGCAGCAGCAGGGGGACCCACACAGAGTCCATGGAGGCTGCCCCACAAGCGCCCCCAAAGAGAGGAGAAAGACGCGGATGCTTCCAGCCCCAGAGGCGGAATCCGTGGGTCTGGATTGGGGGCAGGAAGCGTTTTTCTCTCAAGTGTCCGCGTTGGGAGTTCCCAGAAAAGCAGAAGCACCAATGGGAATTCTCCGTTCTGTAGCGTCATCAGTCTCCGGGCAGAGTCTCTCTTGACTTCGCCGGTGGAGGAGATAGTTCGGACCAGAGGAAGAAGCGGAGAAAGGGGGAGGGGGATCCTTCGGTCTTGGGGAGCTGCAGCTCCAGGGGGCTCCCTGCCAGCCCCAGAGGGGACCTCCCCTTCCTTTGCTCTCCCCACGACTCTCAGCCAGCCTCTCTTTTTCTCTGCGCTCCTGGAGGGGGTGGACTAGATGCCCTTTTAAGCCTTCTTAAGGCCCCGGGGGGACTCCAGGCTGGCGCTGCTGATGCTCCGAAGGGGCACCCGGTCCTTCCCTGGACAAGACCAAGCACAGCCAGAGATCCAGAGCTTCTGCTGGGTTCCAGCTCAGTTTGGGTAGGGGGCACCTCCAGGGGGAAGGCCACCTTTGGGAGCGGCTGGTGGAGGGTGGGTTTCGAAGGAAAAGCCCCCCTCTTCCAGACAGGAAGTGCCCAGGAGGAGCTCCTGGGGGGGTGGCACAGCAGGTGGGGAGGGAATCCCCCAGCCGGGCCCTGGAGCCCAGACTCCCCCTGCAACCCCAGAGGGGGGTCCTTGCTCAAAAGCCGGGGAGACGATCTGGGAGCTTCCCCGGGCCAGACGGGGGTCTTTTTTGCATTGTGGTGACCGGAACTGGCCTCACCAGGGCGGTCTAGAGCGGCACCATCACTTCCCGTGATCTTGATGCTATCCCTCTGTTGGTGCAGCCCAGGACTGTGTTGGCTTTTTTGGCAGCTGCAGCACCCTGCTGGCTCCGTCTGAAGCGGTGGGCCACCAGGACACCCCGATCCCCCCCATAGGCACTCCTGTTGAGCCAGGCACTGCCTATCTCGTACCGGGCATCTGGTTCTTCCTGCCTCAGCGCAGGACCTTACTGAACAGAGCTGGGGGGGGGATTCCTTACACCCCAGGAGACAGGCTCAGATTCAGAAGGATCTTGACAGACTTGAACATTGGGCCCTGTCCAACAAAATGCTGTTCGGTGGCGAGAAATATAAGGTTCTCCACATAGGTAGGAAAAACCAGATGCACAGGGACAAGATACGAGGTCGCCAGTTCAAGAGTAGTTCTTGCGAGAGAGACTTGGGGGGCTTGGTGCACCAAGGAGTAACAGTGAGCCAGCCGTGTGCTGCAGCTGCCAAAAAGGCCAATGCAGTTTTGGGATGCATCCGAGGAGGGGCAGGGTCAGGATCGCGGGAAGGGAGAATCCCGCTCTCTGCTGCCCCGGCCAGACCACGACTGGAGTCCCGTGTCCAGTCCTGGCCTCCACAATACGGGAGGGACGCAGAGGAGCTGGAAAAGGCACAGAGGAGAGTGACCAATGGGGTGGGGGGGGGGCTTGGAGGCTAAATCCCACGAAGGGCGGCTGGAGGAGCGTGGTACGTTTAGCCTCGAGGAGAGGACGACGAGGGGAGACATGGCAGCCGTCTTCCGATACCTACGGGGATGTCCCAGGGCGGGGTGGGGTGGATTCATTCTCCAGGGCAAAACTAGATGCAACGGGTGGACGCTCTACAGGGAGAGATCCAAACGAACTAAGGAGGAATTTCCTGACTCTGAGAAATTTCCTGGAGTCACGGGTACTCTTATCACTGAAGGTTTTAAATAAAGATTGGTAGCCATTTGTCTGGGATGGTATGTGGATTCGGCAGGGGGTTGGACTAGAAGACCTCCAAGGACCCTCTCAACCGGATGATACTATGAGAACAGAACAGCCTCCTAGTCCCCATGAAGAACAATGGAGTGAGATCTTCTTGGATGAATATGGTCTGTACCCCGTTGGACAAAGGGCTCACTTTCGGTGATGCTCAAAGTCTTGTTGCTCACACTTTGGAGGCGGGGGGGGGGAATCTTCATCTCTGGGAGAATTTTCACTTCTTAAACGTATGGCTGGGCTCACTTACTCAAGCCACTCATGGGACTTGGAGGCAACTGGTTGCCCTACTCCTCCCATGGCCCGGGGTGATCTCCCCTGATGCAGTTCCTGCATGGACGGGTCGGGGCAACCATGAGTGCGTAGAACAGTGGGAGGGGCCTTTGGAGGTCATCTAGCCAACCCCCTCCCAGGGTCACGGCACCTGCTCTCTGGAAGCCCCTCCTCCCTGGGATCCATTCGGCTTGCACCCTGGCCCTGTTTCAGTGGGCCCTTCAAACCTGGCTCTGTCCCCAGCCCCAGGGTGAGAGGGGGTGTGATGGCTTCTTTCAAACCATTGTTGGCTTTTTCTGGGGTTTTGAAGATTTTTATTTTATTTTATATTTATTTTATTGTAAGCCATGCAGGCTGTACCTGACTGGGGCAGCCTATATGTCATTAATGAATCAGTAAACAAACAAAGAAATAAAAACCCCACCGATGGCCACCCAGCCCCTGTTGAGGGACCCCCAGCCGCGGAGAGAGTTCATGTCCGGCCGAAATCTGCCTCCTCGTCCTTTGCAGCCTTGGGTCTTCCCTGGAATCCTCTGACCCCTCCGGAGAGGGTCTGCGTGGGGTGGATGAGTGGAGAAGGAGACGCTCTTCTCCCCTCCCCCAAAGGGTTCCTTGGGCAGTTGGGGCGCCGACGGGAGAGCAGATGGCTGGGCAAGATCTTGGGCCAGGGGCCGACCCAGGAAGGCACTGCTTGTGTTTTTATGCTTTTGCGGAGGACCTGCTGTGGATGAAAGGGAGACCAGTTTAAAATCGGGCTGGCGTTACTGAAGAAGCTCCCCCACTTCCCACGAAGCACAACTCAAAACCCAGCCTGCCATTGCGCCGCCTCCACGCAGGGGAAGGCTTGCCCGGGCCGCCACCGCCAGCGCCCTCACCCACAGCTCCTTACTGGAAGGGCAAAGGCGTGGCAGGGAAGGGCCGGTCCAACGTTGCTGCCAAGAGTCTTCCGTCCCCTCACCAGCTCAGCCTTTGGGGTCAAGCCTTTTTGCCGCCTCCTGTTCATTCAGAGGAGCCTTTGGGGGGAAATGGGGCAGGCCTGATCCTGGAGAGACAAGCAGCCACGAGGGAAGATGCCCACTCTGGATACTGAGCTGGGCGGACGTTCCCCCGGGGAACGCTGTCTGGCTCTTCCACAACCGGTCGGAGCTGCCACAGCAGACGCACCAACGCCGCAACCCCCAAGAAGGAGCAGCCTGACCTCTATCGTAGCTCGGCTACCGCAAGGTGTCCTCCAGAAGCTGCTGGGAGATTCTGGAGAGCAAGCGGGACAGATCTGAATCCACCCCAGATATCAATGAAACCGAACGGATTTGGTGTTGGAATTGGGAGAGGTCTGACCTCCTAATGAGGAAAGGTCTAGATAATCAGTTCGGTTGATCTGGAGCACGTGGCCCCCACCTGGCAGGAGTGCCCAGGCAAGAGGGGGGTGTCCCTTTGACCACAGCTGGGACATCCCACTCTGGCAGAGACACTGGTTGCCCTCTGGAGCCAGGGAGCCAGGCCTCCCCCTAGCCACAAGGCTGCGGTCCACCCGGTCCAGGCCCTGAGCCAGGACCCCTGGCCCCTTCGTGCTGGTGGGAATGCTGGAGGCAGCAGTTTGTGAGGATCTGCCGAGTTGTGTGAACGTGGGCAACCCACGCAGCTGGTAGAGAACAGAGGTGGCTGATAGTTGGCATCGCATCACCGACCCGCTTTGATGCAGTCCAAAGTGGCTCACTACAGCTCCCATCATTCCCAGCGGGCACCCACCCACTCCGGTGGTTGAGCGTGAGGGGTTCTCCCCTTGGACCCTGGGAAGCAGCGCTTTCGGGCCCCGCGGGCGCAGGCAGTTTGCAAACTCTCCTGGGCCTCTGGAAAGGGGGTGTCCACCGCCTCCCTCCCGCCCAGCCCCAGGAGTCAGTCCACCCTTTTCAGGGGGGAAACATGACCAAGATGAGAAACTGGAGCTGGGACTGAGAAGACGGAGGTCTGCCTCAGCAGAATGGACTCCAGGCTGCCTCCCCCGAGGTTCCCCAGAGGAAGGTATTCCCCTGAGATGGCCCCGGACCCACTCCCTCCTTCTCTTCTCCAGGATGGTCCCGAGTCTGCCTTGCAGCTTGGGGGAGGCGCTCTCTACGTGCCCCACGACGTAGCTCTTGCACCTGCGACACAAGGAGGTCAGGCTCACACAGCTACCTGGCCGCGTCCCCACAACATGGGTGGCCGGGGGTAGAGTTGGGTGGGGTGGCTCAGTGGGTAGTGTGCAACAAGCCGGGCCTTTCCAGCATCTTGGGTATAGCATGCCATGTGAACGCAGCCCCTGGGTTTCGCCAACCTGGGTTTAGGTGGTTGTACGAATCCTGCCTGTTTGTCCTGCAGACTTGTGTGCTGCTTTGAGTTCAGCAAAGAGGTGAGAAAACGCACAAACACAATACAAACATTAACATGACTCTGATTGTTTTACACCAAGGACTAAGGCGTCCAAGCGAAGAAACCAGGTTCTCGGAACAGTTGGGTTTCAACGGCTTCCCTCAGCCCCAACTGGTCTATGCCTGTCCAGGGGCCAGATCCAGAGGGCGAGGGCAGCGGAAAAAGCGAGCGTCCTCTCGCAGCAGAATCCTAAATTAGCCAGCAGCGCAAGAATTTCTGAAAACGAGTAAATCGACCAACGCATGAACAGAGGCCCAGGGGAAGGGCGAGATGCCACCTACCTGCCAACGGTGTCCCGGATGTCCTGAAAGAGGGAAAGAACCGAGATGTCAGAGATCACCCGATCTCTGCCAAAAAAGGCAAGCAGACAAAGAGCTCATCAGGAGACTGGAAGATAGCTCGCACTCATCCAACGATCGGGAATACACATCTGGCCGAGCGTTGCCTAGACAACCGACAGACTGACCTCATGGGCACGCAGCAAAGGACACTGGGGGAGGGAAAGGTTTAAAGGTGCTTGCTGTTCCTGTTACCTGCATTCCAGTCTTTGTCCATGCTAGAGCGAACTCCTGTATTCTATAATAAACTCTTCTGCTTCTAAGAACCCTGGTGCCTGGGAGTTACTTTAGTTCAGAGAGATTATAGCAATCCGCAGGAGCGCCTTACATAAAGACTGGAATCATTACACCAACCGGTTTTCCCGGGAGCGAACCGAAAATCTTCGCAAGCTCCACGGTAGAGACCGGCGTCCACGCACCTCGACCAACGACCCGAAAAAATTTTCGGAAGGAGGAACCAGCAGCGAGCAGCAGACGGTTTCTCCCAAGTAGCTGAGCGGCGGCAGCAGCGCAGAAGCAGGAACCGGCTTTCTTCAAGCAGCAAGCGGCGGCGGAAGAGCTGCAGCGCGCCAAACAGCTGAGAGGCGGCGATCCCTCAGCTGAGCGGCGGCAGCAGCGCAGAAGCAGGAACCGGCTGTCTTCAAACAGCTGAGCGGCGGCGATCCCTCAGCTGAGCGGCGGTAGCAAGCAGCTGAGCGGCGGCGGAAGAGCGGCAGAGACGGCAGCGGAAACCGGCGGCCCCAACAATGGGTAGGCGAGCAGCGGAGACCACGGGGCGGCAAAGCAGGGCAGAGACCAGCTGAGCGGGCGAGCAGCGGATACCACGCGGCGGCAGACGGCGGCGGAGACCACGTGGTGGCAAAGCGGGGCAGAGACCAGCTGAGCGGGCGAGCAGCGGATACCAGGCGGCGGCAGACGGCGGCGGAGACCACGTGGCGGTAAAGCAGCGACCAGAGTTCCCAAGCAACAAGCGGCCAGCACGCGGCGACAGAGGGCGGCGGAGACCACGTGACGGCAGAGCGCATCTACGCTGAGAGGCGAGTAAACCCCAACGATTCCAATAGTGCAGACAACACCCCAATCCCAAAAGATTGAATGGAGTCCCAGGATATCAAGTCAGGGGAGGCAGTCCGGGAAGAAGCAGAGATGACTGAGGCATGTGAACCTGGACCCAGCTCAGCCTCCACGCAGGAAAAGGTACAGGGGGGGACCAAAAAGAAAATAAAGACTAAAAATATTGAAACACCTAACACCCCCCCGCATCCCACCCCCCAAGGAACTTTGAAAGCAGACTGGTCAGTGGGAGTGGGCGAAGGGATGGAGGGACGCAAAGTGCAGAAGAAAAAAAAAGCGCGTGTCACCCAAACGCAACGAATTGGGGCAATTGAAGACAAAGTGTCTCGCATGGACTATAAGGTAGAGGAATTAAGTGAGAGGCTTAATGTGCTCATCTCACTCTTGGAGGGGAGGGAAAGGCCGATACCCAAAACAGGTTCACACCCCCCCCCTGAAGAGAATAGCAACTTAACAGATTATGAGGAAGAATCGGAGGAAGAAGACGAAGAAGAGTCAGATGCATTCCCACCCACCCCGCAATGGAGGTCGCCGGGCCGTAGGACGGCACCGGTGGGGTTGCGAGAGCTGAAAATGAAATTCGATGGAGACCCCAAAACTTTAGCATGCTTCATAACTCACGTAAAAGGGTTTATGGAAGAATTTGAAAGCGACTTTCACACAGAAGAAGCGAAGGTCAGATATGTGTCTTGTTTTTTGAAAGGGGAAGCGGCTAGCTGGCTCGTGAAATTGCACGATACCAAAGCAAGCGCGCTGCGGGACTTCAATAAGTTCATGCGGGCCCTGCAAACCCAGTTTGAAGACACACTAGCTAAAGTGTCGGCCAGAGTGCGCCTCCGAAACCTTGACCAGGGAAAAAGCACTGTGGCGGAATATGCTATGGAGTTCAAAAGAATCCTTAGCGAACTACCGCAATGGCCAGAAGAATTTCAAATTGAATTCTTCCAGTACGGCCTGAGACAGGACTTATTAGAACTCATGGTGGGGAGGGAAGAACCAAAAACACTAGAAGGCTGGATTCAACTGGCGGGTCGTATCGAACAAAGCCAAACACAGCTGATGTCCATTAAAAGGTTCAAACAATTGAAGAAGAAACCTGAACCCACCACACACCCCGCCCGGATGGAGTTCAAGCAAAAACAATGGGAAGAGGAAAGAAATCGAAGAGTAAAAGTTGGCGGTTGTTTTCGATGCGGACGGATAGGACACCTCATCAGTAACTGCCCACAGAAAGGGACGACGACCAGAGGGAAGTCACAATCAAAGAATCCCCCAGAGAAGAAAAGAGAAAAAGAGGCGGGGGACAAGCGCAAAGGCACTGCGGCAGCCATGGCGAAATGGAGCCACCCCACATACGTGGACGAAGACAGTGACAGTGAAGAATCAGACTACGAACTTCAGATGGCGGGAAACGAGAAAGGTCTGCTTTAAAGTGCGCCGCGGGGCAGGCCTTCACGAAAGGGCGCAATGAGAAGATTTGCCGCAACCCCACAATGCACATCCAGGTATGCCTAAAAGCTGTGGGGGGGAGGAGGAAGTACTCTGGATTGGCAATGCTTGACTCGGGCTGCTCAAGGAGTTTGATGCACCCGGATGTGGCTGACTCATTGGGACTGAGACTTTTTGAACTAAAAACGCCCATTACCTTCTGTCAGTTGGATGGTTCTGAGATGAAAGGGGGGCCAGTGGAGCAGTATACGGAGGAAGTACAAATGACTTTGGGAAACCACGTAGAAACTTTGAGGTTCATTGTGGCCCCCATTGCAACAAGACCCATTGTGTTAGGACTGAAATGGCTGAGAGCTAGAAATCCTAGGGTGGATTGGGTCTCCGGGGAAATTGACTTTGTGGACGGAACTTATGGGGGGACGCACAAAGAAAGAGATGTGGATGACTGGGAAGTGGGGGCAGCTGGGATGGAATTTTGGAATGAGGATGGGGAACAAGGGGACGAAAGCAACCCACAGGCGATCCCGGAAAAATACCTCCCAGTGAGTGAAGTGTTTGGTAAGCAAGAATGCGACCAAGAGCCCCCCCATAGACAGTCAGATGCAACGGTAGACCTCATCCCTGGGGCACCGTTCCCGAAACCCAAGATGTATGCCATGACTCAGAAAGAACTAGCGGAACTCCGCAAGTTCATTGATAAAAATTTGGCACGTGGCTTCATTGAACCAGCCAATTCCCCGTTAGCGGCCCCAGTGTTATTTAGAAAAAAGAAAGATGGGTCACTGCGGTTGTGCACAGACTACCGGGGGCTCAATGCAATTTCAGTCACTAACCAGTACCCCCTACCCTTGCTGAAAGACATGTTAGCCCAACTATCGAAAGGGAAGGTCTTCACGAAGTTGGATGTAAGGGAAGCGTATTACCGGGTACGCATGAGGGAGGGGGATGAGTGGAAAACCGCATTCAATTGCCCACTAGGATCATTTCAATACCGGGTGCTCCCGTTTGGGATTGCGGGCGGACCGGGAATCTTCATGAGATTCATAAACGAGGTATTGTATGAATTTTTGTACAAAGGGGTAATTGTATATTTAGATGATATCTTAATTTTCTCGGAAAACCTAGAAGAGCACATGGAACTGGTCAAAAAGGTACTAGAAAAGTTATTAGAAGCAAAATTGTTTGTCAAACTGGAAAAGTGTGAGTTTCACAAGGACAAACTAGACTTTCTGGGGTACCGCATCTCGAATGCGGGCATTGAAATGGACCCTGAGAAAGTCAAGGCGGTTTTAGGGTGGCAACCCCCCCGAACGCGCAGGCAGCTCCAAGCATTTCTGGGATTTGCTGGGTTCTACAGGCAGTTTATCCCAGATTTCACGCAGATTGCGCTACCCCTAACCGACTTGCTGAAAACAAAAGGCAAGGGGAAAAACGCAAAAGCCCCACCGCCAAGCACAAAATTAGTGTGGACCCAAGAATGCCAAGAAGCTTTTGATAAGCTGAAGGCATTGTTCACGGAGGAGCCCATCCTCAAGCATCCTGAGCCTGACAAACCGTTCGTAATTCACACGGACGCGTCACTCAATGCAGTTGGGGCCATTTTACTACAAGCAGATGACAGGGAGAAATTGAGACCATGTGCCTACATTTCTCGGAAATTTAACGAAACAGAGAAAAGATGGCATGTTTGGGAAAAAGAGGCATTCGCAGTAAAACACGCGTTAAGCACGTGGCGACACCTCTTGGAAGGGACAGCTGAGCCGTTTCAGGTGTGGACGGATCACAAAAATTTGGAAGCCCTCAAATCCCCGAGAAAATTGAACCCTAAGCATCTCAGATGGGCAGAGTTCCTGAGTAGGTTCAACTTCACGTTGAAATATTTCCCTGGGGGAAAAAACCTCCTGGCGGACGCGCTTTCGCGCCTGCCGCAGCATGAAGGCAAGATGGAGGAGATCTTTGAGTCTATAATCCCTTCCCAACCAGGGGAGGAGCAGACGCAACTGGCACCAGTGGTCAGGGGAGAGGGGAATTTGGCTGTCACCCGTAGCAGCGCAAAATACAGGACGGACTGTGATTCATTCGCAGGAGACCTGCGAGCGGCAACAGTTACTGACACTTGGTGGGTGGAGCACAAACACACGCTAGAGGAGTGAGATGGCATGGGTTGGAAAGACAAGAAAGCATACGTCCCCGAATCCTTAAGACAAAGGGTTTTGAGTATGCACCACGACCACAAAACGGCAGGCCACTTCGGCTTCCTAAAAACACTACATTTAGTCAGGGGAAAGTTTTGGTGGCCATCGTTGCGCACGGACGTGAAAGCTTATGTGCGAACATGCCCCACGTGCACCACAGCAAAAAGGAAAATGGGCAAACCCACAGGAAAATTACAGGAGGTAGCTAGCCCAACACAGCCATGGAAGCAAATTGCCATGGACTTCATAGTGGACTTACCAGTGAGCAACAAATACACAGCCATCTGGGTAGTCACAGACCTCTTTTCCAAACAGGCACACTTCATTGCATGCAAAGGCATACCGAACGCCCAGAAGCTAGCGAGACTGTTCATTCAACATATCTACAGGGCCCACGGAACGCCAGAACGCATAATCAGCGATCGCGGCAGCACGTTCACATGCAAATTTTGGAGGGCATTTTTGAAGTTAATTGGATCAGAACAGGGGCTTAGTAGTGCGTTCCATCTGTGCACAGACGGAGCAAGTGAACGCCTTAACGCCACACTGGAGCAGTACCTGAGATGCTACATAAACTACCAACAAACTGATTGGGCAGAACTCTTGCCGTTTGCAGAAGTCGCGTACAACAACGCGCTCCATCAAAGCACAGGGCTTTCACCATTCAAAGCGGCTACAGGGCAGGATTTTGTAACGATACCTGAATTGGCAATGACCCAGAGCACTGACTTAGAGCAACCTCTGAGAGCAGATGAATGGGTTGAAAGAATCACTAGCAACTGGCCAATAATGGTAAAGACGCTAGAAGAAGCCAAGGCTAATTACAAAAAACATGCAGACTGCAAACGGGAGAAAGAATGGGAATTGAGAGTTGGGGACAAGGTGTACTTATCCACCAAAAACTTACGGTCCACGCAACAGTCACGAAAACTAGCGGCCAAGTTCATAGGCCCATTCAAGATCCTTGCAGTAATTAACCCAGTAACGGCCAAACTGGAACTGCCAAAGGCTCTGAGAAAGATACACCCCGTGTTTCACATTAGTTTGTTGAAACAATACCATGCTTCACATCGGTGGCACCCGAAACCAGAAGCGCCGACACCAATACTGGTGGAGGAAGAACCACATTTTGAGATAGACAGGATCTTGGACTCGAGATGGCACAGGGGGCAGCTGCAATACCTAGTCAAATGGACCCATCTCCCGATTGGCGACAGAGAGTGGGTCAACGCCAAACACACACGCGCCCCTAAATTGGTCAAGAAGTTCCATAAAGAGTTCCCAGACAAACCCCAGTGAATGGAAATAGTCTGGTTTGTATATAGGGGGGGGGGGGTGAGTCTTGGGGCGGGAGCATGTCAGAGATCACCCGATCTCTGCCAAAAAAGGCAAGCAGACAAAGAGCTCATCAGGAGACTGGAAGATAGCTCGCACTCATCCAACGATCGGGAATACACATCTGGCCGAGCGTTGCCTAGACAACCGACAGACTGACCTCATGGGCACGCAGCAAAGGACACTGGGGAGGGAAAGGTTTAAAGGTGCTTGCTGTTCCTGTTACCTGCATTCCAGTCTTTGTCAATGCTAGAGCGAACTCCTGTATTCTATAATAAACTCTTCTGCTTCTAAGAACCCTGGTGCCTGGGAGTTACTTTAGTTCAGAGAGATTATAGCAATCCGCAGGAGCGCCTTACACGAGACATGGGTCCCAGCCCTGGCAACGGTGGGGAGTCCTCCTCTGCCCCCGGGGCTAGCGGGAGCCCGGCCCACCTGCAAGAACTCCCAGTCCAGCCGGTGTCTCAGCAAGCAGCTCCAGCAGGCGGGCGACCTCCCTGGAGAGCTGGGCCAGGGTGCCGTCCCATTCCGCCTCCACCTTCCTCCCCTGCTCTCCCAGCCACCCTACCCAAACCAGCTGCGTCTCCTGGAGGGTCTCCAGGAGGGCCACGAAGACCAGGCCCACCTTCTGCTTCTCTGTGGCAAATTGTTCCTGGGAGTCGGAAGACGGGGGGCTCAGAGGGGAGATGGCTGTCCCCGCCATGGAAGCCGCTGGGGCTCGCGAGCCCCCAGTGTTAGAGTTCGGGTTTCAACCAAGCACGTCTCACACAAGCTTGAAGGAGTAGGCAGCCTCTGCTGTAACCTTATCTTACTTGCTTTGTGTAGGAGGGGCTGAATCCCGTTTTCCTGCTTCCTGTTCCCTTCTCTTCCCACTTTCTGCTCGGATCTCCTTCCAAGGAGGGTGGCAGCTAGGGCTGCTGCCACATGTTTCTCATACTTCCATACAGCAAGGCCACATTAAGGAAGACTGTGGGTTTGGTCAGAACCTTCTTGCTCGCATGCATGGACCGTTTCTACTAAGGAACCGTGAGTTACAATAAAATTGTAGACTCTTTTTTATGTAACTTTACATTAACGTGTGAAGTGTGTTTATTTTGTGTTTTGAACTGATTACGCCTTGTGCAAGTTTATGGGAACACTTCTACTCTGCTACATACTAATAAGCTGCGTGGAGTTCTGGTACTACCATTCCAGAATTCCTACACCCCCTCCCTCCCCACAGCCCCCCAGGAGGACGGATAGGGAACCCCCTTCCCTGATTGTGCAAATGCACTGCGAGGGTGGTAGCCCAGGTGCGGAGGGGTTTGTGGGAAGGCAGCCGACGTGGGATGAGACGCAGCCAGGAGACCCTCTCTCGCCTCCCCCCCCCCCCGTGGCTGGGTCAGAGTCGGACTTTCGGTCCCCGATGTGAGGTCCCCAATCTTACAATCTAAAATCAGTAACTTTCAACACAAGCCATAGGATATTAAAGGGACGCGGTGGCTCAGCGGGTTAAACCGCTGAACTGTAGACTGCCGACCAGAAGGTCGGCAGTTCGAATCCCTGCTCAACGAGGTGAGCTCTCATTGCTCGTCCCAGCTCCTGTCAACCCAACAGTTCGAAAGCTTAGCGAGTAGATAAATGGGTACCACCTTAAGTGGGAGAATTTGCTGGCGTCCTGTTGGGGGTCGCCCACCAAACGGAAGATCTTGGAATGCAGTGGTACGACAGATCCCGGAAGAACAGCTCCATCTACAGGACATTGGCAGCTGGCTCTGATGCAAGGCATTGTGGAACTTGTAGTCATGGATGAGTCGGTTCCCTTACCCTTTCCCTTAGCGCGCGGTTAATTGAAATGTATAACATGGAAAATGTATAACTTGAATTGTATATGTATGTAAGCCGCCTAGAGTCCTCCGTTAGGGAGGGGATAGGTGGGTTATAAATATCAATATAAATAAATAAATAAATAAATAAATATGTGCAGTTCTTTATTAGATTGGCATCATGCCACATTGATACGAATGAGTTCCCTTTATTTTATTTATTTATTATTTATTTATTATTTCAATTTATTCCCCGCCCATCTCCCATGCAAGGGACTCTGGGCGGGTTACAATAATTAAAAGTTAAAAAATTATACAATTTAAAAATATCTAAAAAATACAACCAATATAAATAGTTAAAATCCAAGATGTGTAGGGAATCGTAGCATAGCTCATATTGCTACGAGGCTAGCCAACCCCAGGAGGCACTGCTGCATCTGTCGTCCCAGGCCTGGTGGCAAAGCCAGGTCTTAAGGGCCTTCCAAAAGGCCAGGAGTGAAGGGGCCAGTCTCACCACCGGGGGCAAGATATTCCATAAGGCAGGCACTATCGCAGAGAAGGCACGCCTCCTGGACCCTGCTAGATGGAATTCTCTCGTTGAGGGGGTCCGAAGCATGCCCTCTCTGCCTGCACGGGTGGGGCAGGCCAACGTTATCGGGATGAGACGGTCCCTCAGGTACCCTGGCCCTATGCCATATAGGGCTTTAAAGGTAATCACCAACACCTTGAATTGGACCTGGAAGCAAACTGGTAGCCAATGTAGCTCGCGAAGCAGAGGTGTTACATGTGCCGATCTCCTGGCACCCATAACTGCTCGCGCCACCGCATTCTGCACCAGCTGAAGCCTCTGGATACTCTTCAAGGGTAGCCCCATGTAGAGCGCATTACAGTAGTCTATACAGGAGATGACAAGGGCGTGAGTGACTGTTCGGAAGGCCTCCCGATCCAGGAAAGGGCATAGCTGGTGGACAACTCAAAGTTGTGCAAAGGCCCTCCTGGCCACGACTGCCACCTGCTCTTCGAGCAGTAGTCGTGAGTCCAGGAGGACCCCCAGATTCCGCACTGGATCCGAGTGAGGTAGTGCAACCCCACCCAGAACCAAAGATGACAACTTCCCGGATTTAGGGGGGCCATCAATCCACAGCCACTCCGTCTTACCAGGGTTCAGCTGAAGCCTGTTGTTCCCCATCCAGACCCCCACAGCCTCCAGGCACTGAGATAAGGCATTGACCACATCACCTACTTCACACGGGATGGAGATGTATCACTGGATATCATCAGCATATTAGTGATACCTCATCCCGTGGTGACGGATGATCTCGCCCAGCGGCTTCATGTAGATGTTGAATAGGAGAGGAGAGAGAACCGACCCCTGCAGCACCCCACAAGTCAGGGGCCGCGGGTCAGCTCTCTCCTCCCCTATCAACACCGACTGGGAATGGCCCTGGAGGAAGGAGGTGAACCAGCACACGACCACGCCACCCACCCCCAACTCCCTGAGCCGTCCCAAAAGTATACCGTGGTCGACAGTATCGAAAGCCGCTGAGAGATCTAAGAGAGCCAGGATGGACGCACTCCCTCCATCCCGCTCTCGCCAGAGATCATCCATAAGCGCGACCAATGCAGTCTCTGTCCCATATCCTGGCCTGAAACCTGACTGAAAAGGGTCCAGATAATCCGTTTCCTCCAGAATCCTCTGGAGTTGCAATGCCACCACCTTCTCAACCACCTTTCCCAAAAAGGGAAGGTGGGAGACTGGGCGAAAATTGCCCAGAATAGTAGGGTCCAAAGATGGTTTCTTGAGGAGGGGGTGCACCAGCGCCTCCTTGAAGGCTGCCAGGAACACCCCCTCGCTCAAGGACAAATTAATCATCGCCTGGACCCAACCACATGTCACCTCACTGGCTGATTTCACCAGCCAGGAGGGACATGGGTCCAGCTGGCATGTGGTGGCGTTCACAGTCCGGAGGATCCTGTCTACTTCATCAGGCGCAACAGGATCAAAATGTTCCCAGATAACATGGTAAGTACGAGCCCCTGGCATCTCCGCAGATCCTGTCTCACGCTTGGAGTCCAACTTGGAATGAATCTGAGCGATTTTCTCCTCCAGATGCTCAGAAAACTCTTCCGATCAGCCCTGTAAATGGGTCTCCCCCTGCTCCCAACCCAAAAGAGATCTTGTAATTTTGAAAAGGGCCGTCAGGCGGCATTCTGCGGACGCAATAAGAGCGGAGAAATATTCACGTTTCGCCGCTCTTACCGCCACAAGGTAGGCCTTAACTGCGGCTCTAGATTGTGTTCAGTCAGATTCAGTCTTCGTTTTTCTCCAGCAGCGCTCTAGATGTCTCTTAACCCTTTTCAAAGCCCTTAACTCTTCCGTAAACCACAGAGAGCGGCAGGCCGAGCAGGGCCGGAGAGGTCGCATAGGCGCGATCTTGTCCAGGGCTCCGGCCGCTGCCTTGTTCCAGGCTGCAGCCAGGACCTCCACTGGACCGTGAAGCAAGTCCTCAGGAATAACCCCCAGCTCCTTCTGAAACCTCACTGGGTCCATCAGTCGCCGGGGGCGGACCAATCGAATAGGTCCCGCGTCCCTGCAGAGTGGGGCAGCACAAGAGAGTCTCAGGGTCACCAGGGCATGGTCTGACCATGACAATGGGGAAAGATGTAACTCTCCCCTCAGATCACATTGCCACTGCTCAGACAAGAAAACTAAGTCCGGGGTGAGACCACTGTCACGAGTCGGGTCACGAATAATCTGAGACAGGCACATAGCTGCCATGGTAGCCATGACCTCCCGAGCCACCTCCGAGGCCCATCCCAGAGACGGCAGATTGAAGTCCCCCAGAACCATAATCCTGGGGAACTCCACTGCCAACCCCGAGACAGCCTTGAGCAGCTGAGACAGGGAGGTTGCTACGCAGCAGGGAGGCTGGTACAGCAGCAACACTCCCAACTGTTCTCGTGAACCCAACTTGAAAAACAGGGTCTCACACCCGGCCACTTGTGGAGCAGCGCCCCTGAAGGCCACAAGAGACTCTCGGATGACCACTGCCACCCCCTCCTCCCCTGCCCCGGTGTCTCGGCTGATGCCACACCTGAAACCCGGCTGGGCACATTTCCGAGAGGGCCACTCCCCCCTCTGGACCCAGCCAGGTCTCGGTAATACACACCAGGTCGGCCCCCTCATCCGTGATCAAGTCACTTATAAGGGGGGCTTTGTTGTTCACCGACCTGGCGTTCAACAGCAGCAGTCGGAGCCCGGAGCCCACAAGGATCTGCTTACCAGGGCCTGGGTATGAACACGGGGGGCCGGAACGCACCACCGGTAACAAATACCGGGGGCGCCTTCCCCAATGATGGCTTGCCCTCCGGTTCCCGTCATACCGTCACCACCTGGATCAAATGGCCCGCCATGTAGCCCCCAGAGATTCTCGGCTCTGATCCAGTAGCCCCCACTCCCAGGCCTCGGGAATTCTTGGGTTTAATTAAGGGTCCCTTATCCCCAACCATCCACATGCAATCCCACACACTCTTGGGCAGTGGCAAGACCCCCCAGTGCACCAGCTCTCGCTCTCGGCACCGGTAGGGTCTAGCACCACCCCTTTCACACCCTGTACCTCCCCCTCAACTTCTCTCACTGGTCAGGGAGAGGCACAATCAGTCACTCCTACCCCACCAGACTCTCACCTGGGGGGTACTCTTCCACCCTCATACAATCTAAACTCCCCCTTCCTCATCTCTCACCCGGGGGGGAGTCCACATTCATAGCAAGGGACCCCTACAAGCTCTCTGCCACTTTAGATCAATGGGACGACATCCAGCTCTTGTAGTCTTACTTAATAATTATAGTTCTAAATTCGGGACTATCAGATTGCCAAGCCCCAAGTCTCCACCAGAATAATTCGGGGTTAGTCCGTATGATTGATCTTGTTCTTATGCCCTGATCTACTGGCCTCCGTCCCATCCGCGTCTCCCAGGGCCGCCAGGATCGCCACCAGTTCTAATCAGCTCAAACATCCGGAGCCTCCAGGCCCATCTTAGAAAATGGCCCGGGGAAAAAGTCCAGATTGTCTGTGGCGGGGGGCCGCCTCATCCGTCTCACTCGGCTCTGGCAAGCCCCCCCAACTCCGCCAAACCCAGCTCGCGTTCCATGGCCTCTGGCAGCCCTCGATGGTCTCCGGTAGCTCCAAGGGCGCCGCTGCATCCGCCGGGCTCCTCTCCGTGTCGCACCGGGTCTACAGTTCCCCATAGTCCCCAGCCTCCAGCAATCGAACCCAGAGGCCTCCGGCGGCCTCCCGCAGTCTCTGGCTTCCGGCCTCCGGCTTTCGGTGGACTCCAGGCTCCAGACTCTCATCAGCCCCACCGGTCTGACCAATAGCCTACTTGCGGACCTCGGCAGCCTACAATTGTCTCCAGCAGCTACAGTTGACTCCGGCAGCTCCCTGGGCTCCCGTTTCATCGCGGCGTTCAGGAGCCCCCCGACTGGGACACGAGCCTCGCCCAACACTCCCCTCAGAGAAGCCACTTACCCACCGGTAACCACCACCTTCCAAAATCCCAAAGGTGAATTTTAGGGATTTTCGGTGGGTTTTTCCAGGGCTTTTCCAGCTTTCTCCGGAACGGTTATTGACCGCGTTAACTTGCGGCCGCCATCTTGGAATGAATCTTGGAATAAATGCCCTGGGTCCCTCCTTAAACCTCTCAGTTCTCATTTCAGCCCACCCATCTCTCTCTGTTTCTCTTCAAAAATGTATTGTTGTATGTAATTATACAATACAATTATAATTATTATATGTAATTACATATTGTTGTAATATGTATTATTGCCTGTATTGTTCCAGAAAAAGAAAGATGGATCGCTGAGACTCTGTACTGACTATAGGGGGTTAATTTTTGTAATTCAAATGGACGCATCAGACACAGCATTTGGATCTGTATTGTTGCAGAAAGATACTGATAATAAATTAAGACCATGCGCCTATATCTCTCGGAAATTCACTGAAACGGAGAGACGTTGGCATGTGTGGGAGAAAGAAGCATTTGCTGTTCATCATGCCTTGGCTACATGGCGGCATTTGCTGGAGGGATCGCCTCACCCCTTTGAAGTTCTAACTGATCATAAAAACCTGGAAGCTTTGAAAGCACCACGCAAACTAAACCCTAAGCAAGTAAGGTGGGCTGAGTTTTTTAGTAGGTTTAATTTCACCCTGAAATACCTCCCAGCAGGGAAAAACTTTCTAGTGGACGCATTATCCCAGTTGCCTCAACATGAGAGCCAAAGGGAGGAGGTCGTTACCACAGTGATGTCTCCTCAACAATTAGGAATTCACAAGACAGCAGCACCTGCCCCAAAGGTAATCCCCGAAACTGAAACTGTTAAGCAAGTGGGAAATGTGGATCTCACTAGACACCAGGCTAAGTGTCGAGACACAATGCTTGAACCCTCCTTAGTTAAGGAGATCAGGGTGGAAATAGTAAATGATGAATGGTGGAAAGGCAACAAACATTCTTTGACTGAAAACAGTGGATTGTGGTGGAGTGGGGACAGACTATATATTCCTGAAGCTGTGAGAAAAAGTATTTTACAATGATGTCATGATGACAAAAAGGCAGGACATTTTGGGTTTGTGAAAACATTACATTTGGCAAGAAGACAATTCTGGTGGCCCACGTTAAGAAAAGATGTAAAACAGTATGTGTTGTCTTGTCCTGTATGTGCCACCATGAAAAGGGCTCCTGGCAATCCTGTGGGATTGTTGCAGGGAGGAGAATAGAATAGAATAGAATAGAATAGAATAGAATAGAATAGAATAGAATAGAATAGAATAGAATAATAACTTTATTGTCATCCCACTATACACTATACAAGTGCACAATAGAATGAAAATTCGTTGCAGTTGGCTCACAATTTCACTCAAGCAATAAAATACTAATGATAATAATAAAAAACCATAATTACTATAAAATACACATTCTGATAAAATATACATTCTTATAAAATATATATTCTTTAACTCACAATTTCAGTCAAACACTAAAATACTAATAAAAAATCCATAGTTACTATAAAATATACATTCTTTACATATCCAACATATTTCACCTAAAAGAACATATTTGGCATTCAAGAATCCAATAGCTTGGGGGAAAAAGCTGTTTCCCAATCTGGCTGTTCTACCTCGGATACAGCGGAACCTCTTCCCAGAGGGGAACCAAGAAAACAAACCATGATGAGGATGGGAGGCATCACTGATGATCTTTCGAGCTCTGGACAAACAGCATGCATGTGCTAAATCTTGGATGAGGGGCAGAGATATCCCAATTATCTTTTCTGCTGCCCTTACCACTCTCTGCACAGACTTTCTATCTGAGGCCCTACAGCCTCCAAACCAGATGGAAATACAGCTTGTAAGTACACTCTCTATAGTGCCTCTGTAGAAAGTAAGGAGAATGGAAGATGGGAGATGTACTTTCTTCATCCGATGCAAAAAGTGCAAACGTTGCTGTGCTCGCTTTACCAAAAATGTGGTATTAAGGGACCAGGACAGACTATTTGTTAACTGCACCCCCAGGAATCTAATGCTACTGACTGACTCCACAGCTATGTTATTGATAAAAAGTGGAGTGTGACTGCACTGGTTCTTCCTGAAGTCTATAATAATCTCCTTAGTTTTTTCCACATTTAAAACCAAGCTGTTTTTATTGCACCACTCCATCAAACCCTTTACCTCCTCCCTATAAGCCCACTCATCCTCACCCCTGATAAGACCCACTACAGTTGTATTGTCCGCATATTTCACAATGGAATTGGTGGTATACTTGGCGCAACAGTCATGTGTCATCAGGGTGAACAACAATGGGCTCAAGACACAGCCCTGTGGGGAGCTGATGCTTAGGGAGATAGAGCTAGAAGTATTATATCCAACTCGCACCGACTGAGACCTCTCAGTAAGGAAGTCAAGTAGCCGATTACACAAGGGAGTACTAAAACCTAGAGAACCCATTTTGTCCACCAAATGCTGGGGAACAATCGTATTGAACGCTGAGCTGAAATCTATAAACAGCAATCGCACATAACTGTTCTTCTCCTCAAGATGTATCAGACTCGAATGAAGAACAGAAGAGATAGCATCCTCTATGAAGCGATTCCGCCGATAAGCAAACTGAAGTGGATCAAACGAAGGGGGGAGTCTGGAAACAATATAATCTTTCATCAGTCTCTCAAAACATTTCATCACAATGGGAGTGAGAGCTATCGGGCGATAGTCATTGAGACACGTGATCGTAGATTTTTTAGGCACAGGTATAATCGTCGCAGTCTTAAAGCTCACCGGGACTACAGTCTGGTGCAAGGAAATATTAAATATGTCTGTAAAGACACTGGCCAGCTGTTCAGCACAGTCCCTCAGTACCCGCCCTGGGATATTATCTGGTCCCGCTGCTTTCCGAATATTAATTTTCCTCAGGGTCCTCCTGACATCAATTATATCAAGGGTAGGTGCCTGCTCGTCGGGGTGGGATTCAACCTTCCTCACAGGAGTATTATTAGATGCTTCAAACCTACCAAAAAACCTACTGAGTTCATTCAGAAAATCTATATTCTCCTCACATGATGTCAGAGTAGCCTTATAATCTGTAATAGTTTGAATACCCTGCCACATGCGCCTGGTATTTGTGGAATCATGAAAAAATTCCTGAACTTTCCGGCTATAGACCCGCTTTGCTATTCTCATCGTCCGGTTCAGATCAGCTCTGGCTGTTCTAAGAGCCTCCATATCACCAGATTTAAAAGCAGCGTTTCTTTCTTTCAGCTTCACATATACTTCACGAGTCATCCAAGCTTTCTGATTCTCCCGTAAGATGATGTTCTTAATAACACTAACATCATCCATACATTTTTGGATATATGCAGTTACAGTTGAAACATATTCCTCCACATTCGTATGTTGGTTAGTCGTTGCAGCTTCTCTAAATATGTTCCAATCTGTACACTCAAAACAGCCTTCCAGTGCTTCCGTTGCTCCCTCAGGCCAAACTCTCACCTGCTTCACAGTTGGTTTTTCTCTAGTTAACAAAGGCCTATATGCTCGAATTAGCATTACAGTAAGATGGTCTGAGAAACCGAGATTGGGTTGGGGGTAAGCCTTAAATCCCCTTCATGGATCACTGCCTTGTCGTGGCGAAGGGGCTTGCGTAACTCAATGAAGTCAGGTCAAGAAGAACAGGTCATGATGGAGAGTTCTGACAAAACGTGGTCCACTGGAGGAGGGAATGGCAAACCACTCCAGTATTCTTGCCAAGGAAACCCATGGACAGTATCAAAAGGCTAAAAGATATGACTCCAGAAGATGAGCCCCTCAGGTTGGAAGGTGTCCAAAATGCTACTGGGGAAGAGCGGAGGGCAATTCCGAGTAGCTCCAGAAAGAGTGAAGCGGCTGGGCCAAAGCCGAAAGGACGCTCAGTTGTGGATGTGTCTGGAAGTGGAAGGAAAGTCCGATGCTGTAAAGAACAATATTGCATAGGAACCTGGAATGTAAGATCTATGAATCAAGGTAAGCTGGTTGTGGTCAAACATGAGATGACAAGATTGAACATCGACATATTGGGAATCAGTGAACTAAAATGGACAGGAATGGGCGAATTTAATTCAGGAGACCATTATATATACTACTGTGGGCAAGAATCCCTTAGAAGAAATGGAGTAGCTCTCATAGTCAGTAAAAGAGTGGGAAAGGCAGTACTGGGGTACAACCTGAAAAACGACAGAATGCTTTCAGTTTGAATCCAAGGCAAACCATTCAACATCACAGTGATACAAGTCTATGATGGGATATACACTGGCTTAAAGGGGAAAAAACTCGAGGCTTGAGAATAAACAGACATGGAGTGCAGCTTTTAGGGCTAAAAGTATTTTACTTGTAGCATAAGGCAATAATGTATATACAGTACATTATCGCAAAAATGAAAGGTTGAATATACATGGTACAGCATTGCAAAAGGAAAAACAAAAACAAACTTATAAGCAGAGTTCCGTGTATTGATCCCAGGGCCAGAGCTCCTGCCAAGGCCTATACCCAAAGCCAGGCATAGCTCACTGCCCAGTCCTCAGAAGTAGAACACGTGAAGAACTACATGGCTAAAAGACACTAGAAATCAAGAAGCATAGAACACCATTTTGCATGGTTAGATATTCAGTTCTTCTAGCTTTCTGATTGGCTGGATGTTAGCTGTGACACACACCAGGCCCAAAGCATTAGGCCTAAAGCACATAGCATGACCTGCTATTGGGTAGCAGTGCTGCATCTAGGCAAGCACGTGATTTCCCCCCCCCCTCTGCTCCCTCCCTGGAGCAGGCTTCCCACGGAAGGATTCAGGAGACATTGTTCTCATGGGAAGGTCCCATTGCTTGTGTGGGCACTAGTCATAACAATACACACGTGACCGTTGTTATCTTGCACCTGCACTTCACGTCACCATGAGAGGCCTTTGCTTTGTAGAGGATGCAATTTGCCAAAACACTTTTGCTTTGTAGAGAAACCCAATTTACCAATCTCATGTGAGAAATCTGACAGTCTATGCCCCAACCACTGATGCCGAAGAAGCTGAAGTTGACCGGTTCTATGAAGACCTACAACACCTTCTAGAACTAACACCAAAAAAAGATGTCCTTTTCATCATAGGGGACTGGAATGCTAAAGTAGGAAGTCAAAAAATAACTGGAATAACAGGCAAGTTCGGCCTCAGAGTACAAAATGAAGCAGGGCAAAGGCTAATAGAGTTTTGTCAAGAGAACACGCTGGTCATAGCAAACACTCTTTTCCAACAACACAAGAGACGACTCTACACATGGACATCACCAGATGGTCAATACCGAAATCAGATTGATTATATACTTTGCAGCCAAAGATGGAGAAGCTCTATACAATCAGCAAAAACAAGACCTGGACCTGACTGTGGCTCAGATCATGAGCTTCTTATCACAAAATTTAGGCTTAAATTGAAGAACGTAGAGAAAACCACTAGACCACTCCGGTATGACCTAAATCATATCCCTTATGAATATACAGTGGAGGTGAGGAATAGATTTAAAGGATTAGATCTGGTAGACAGAGTGCCTGAAGAACTATGGATGGAGGTTCGTAACATTGTACAGGAGGCAGCAACTAAAACCATCCCAAAGAAAAAGAAATGCAAGAAAGCAAAGTGGCTGACTGATGAGGCTTTACAAATAGCTGAGGAAAGAAGGGAAGCAAAAGGCAAGGGAGAAAGGGAAAGATATAAACAACTGAATGCAGAATTCCAGAGAATAGCAAGGAGAGATAAGAAGGCCTTCTTAAATGAACAATGCAAAGAAATCGAGGAAAACAATAGAATGGGGAAGACTAGAGATCTCTTCAAGAAAATCGGAGATATCAAGGGAACGTTTTGTGCAAAGATGGGCATGATAAAGGACAAAAAAGGCAGGGACCTAACAGAAGCAGAAGAGATTAAGAAGAGGTGGCAAGAATACACAGAAGAACTATACAAGAAAGATCTTAATATCCCTGATAAATACGATGGTGTGGTCACTGACCTTGAGCCGGACATCCTAGAGAGTGAAGTCAAGTGGGCCTTAGGAAGCATTACTAACAACAAAGCTAGTGGAGAAGACAGTATCCCAGCTGAGCTATTTAAAATCCTAAAAGATGATGCTGTTAAAGTGCTGCACTCAATATGCCAACAAATTTGGAAAACTCAACAGTGGCCACAGGATTGGAAAAGGTCAGTTTACATTCCAATTCCAAAGAAAGGCAATGCCAAAGAATGTTCAAACTACCGTACAATTGCACTCATTTCACATGCTAGCAAGGTTATGCTCAAAATCCTACAAGCTAGGCTTCAGCAGTATGTGAACCGAGAACTACCAGAAGTGCAAGCTGGGTTTCGAAGAGGCAGAGGAACTAGAGATCAGATTGCCAACATTCGCTGGATGATGGAAAAAGCAAGAGAGTTCCAGAAAAACATCTACTTCTGCTTCATTGACTACGCTAAAGCCTTTGATTGTGTGGATCACAACAAACTGTGGCAAAGTCTTAAAGAGATGGGAGTACCAGACCACCTTACCTGTCTCCTGAGAAACCTGTATGCGTGTAAGGCGCTCCTTCTGATCGCTATAATCTCTCTGCGCTGAAGTAACTTCCAGGCACCAGAGTTCTTAGAAGCAGAAGAGTTTATTATAGAATACAGAGGTTAGCATGAACAAAGACTGGAATGCAGGTAACAGGAACAACAAGCACATTTAAACCTTTCCCTCCCCCAGTGTCCTTTGCTGCTGACACATGGGGTCAGTCTGTCCGGTTGTCCAGGCAACGTTCGGCAAGATGTGTATTCCCGATCGTCGGTTGAGTGCAAGCCGGTCTATTCCTATTGCTAGACCGGCAATGTCAGTTTCGCGCCACTTCCAGTCTCCTGATGAGCTCTTTGTCTGCTTGCCTTTTTGGCAGAGATCGGGTGATCTCTGACATGCTCCCGCCCCAAGACTCACCCCCCCCCCATATACAAACCAGACTATTTCCATTCAATGGGGTTTGTCTGGGAACTCTTTATGGAACTTCTTGACCAATTTAGGGGAGCGTGTGTGTTTGGTGTTGACCCACTCTCTGTCACCAATCGGGAGATGGGTCCATTTGACTAGGTATTGCAGCTGCCCCCTGTGCCATCTCGAGTCCAAGATCCTGTCTATCTCAAAATGTGGTTCTTCCTCCACCAGTATTGGTGTCGGCGCTTCTGGTTTCGGGTGCCACCGATGTGAAGCATGGTATTGTTTCAACAAACTAATGTGAAACACGGGGTGTATCTTTCTCAGAGCCTTTGGCAGTTCCAGTTTGGCCGTTACTGGGTTAATTACTGCAAGGATCTTGAATGGGCCTATGAACTTGGCCGCTAGTTTTCGTGACTGTTGCGTGGACCGTAAGTTTTTGGTGGATAAGTACACCTTATCCCCAACTCTCAATTCCCATTCTTTCTCCCGTTTGCAGTCTGCATGTTTTTTGTAATTAGCCTTGGCTTCTTCTAGCGTCTTTACCATTATTGGCCAGTTGCTAGTGATTCTTTCAACCCATTCATCTGCTCTCAGAGGTTGCTCTAAGTCAGTGCTCTGGGTCATTGCCAATTCAGGTATCGTTACAAAATCCTGCCCTGTAGCCGCTTTGAATGGTGAAAGCCCTGTGCTTTGATGGAGCGTGTTGTTGTACGCGACTTCTGCAAACGGCAAGAGTTCTGCCCAATCAGTTTGTTGGTAGTTTATGTAGCATCTCAGGTACTGCTCCAGTGTGGCGTTAAGGCGTTCACTCACTCCGTCTGTGCACAGATGGAATGCACTACTAAGCCCCTGTTCTGATCCAATTAACTTCAAAAATGCCCTCCAAAATTTGCATGTGAAAGTGCTGCCGCGATCGCTGATTATGCGTTCCGGCATTCCGTGGGCCCTATAGATGTGTTGAATGAACAGTCTCGCTAGCTTCTGGGCGTTCGGTATGCCTTTGCATGCAATGAAGTGTGCCTGTTTGGAAAAGAGGTCTGTGACTACCCAGATGGCTGTGTATTTGTTGCTCACTGGTAAGTCCACTATGAAGTCCATGGCAATTTGCTTCCATGGCTGTGTTGGGCTAGCTACCTCCTGTAATTTTCCTGTGGGTTTGCCCATTTTCCTTTTTGCTGTGGCGCACGTGGGGCATGTTCGCACATAAGCTTTCACATCCGCGCGCAACGATGGCCACCAAAATTTTCCCCTGACTAAATGTAGTGTTTTTAGGAAGCCGAAGTGGCCTGCCGTTTTGTGGTCGTGGTGCATACTCAAAACCCTTTGTCTTAAGGATTCGGGAATGTATGCTTTCTTGTCTTTCCAGCCCATGCCGTCTCGCTCCTCTAGCGTGTGTTTGTGCTCCACCCACCAAGTGTCAGTAACTGTTGCCGCTCGCAGGTCTCCTGCGAATGAATCACAGTCAGTCCTGTGTTTCACGCTGCTGTGGGTGACAGCCAAATTCCCCTCTCCCCTGACCACTGGTGCCAGTTGTGTCTGCTCCTCCCCTGGCTGGGAAGGGATTAGAGACTCAAAGATCTCCTCCATCTTGCCTTCATGCTGCGGCAGGTGTGAAAGCGCGTCCGCCAGGAGGTTTTTTCCCCCAGGGAAATATTTCAACGTGAAGTTGAACCTACTCAGGAACTCTGCCCATCTGAGATGCTTAGGGTTCAATTTTCTCGGGGATTTGAGGGCTTCCAAATTTTTATGATCCGTCCACACCTGAAACGGCTCAGCTGTCCCTTCCAAGAGGTGTCGCCACGTGCTTAACGCGTGTTTTACTGCGAATGCCTCTTTTTCCCAAACATGCCATCTTTTCTCCGTTTCGTTAAATTTCCGAGAAATATAGGCACATGGTCTCAATTTCTCCCTGTCATCTGCTTGTAGCAAGATAGCCCCAACTGCATTGAGTGACGTGTCCGTGTGAATTACGAACGGTTTGTCAGGCTCAGGATGCTTGAGGATGGGCTCCTCCGTGAACAATGCCTTTAGCTTATCAAAAGCTTCTTGGCATTCTTGGGTCCACACTACTTTCGTGCTTGGCGGCGGGGCTTTTGCGTTTTCCCCCTTGCCTTTTGTTTTCAGCAAGTCGGTTAGGGGTAGCGCAATTTGCATGAAATCTTGGATGAACTGCCTGTAGAACCCAGCAAATCCCAAGAATGCTTGAAGCTGCCTGCGCGTTCGGAGGGGGTTGCCACCCTAAAACCGCCTTGACTTTCTCGGGGTCCATTTCAATGCCCGCATTCGAGATGCGGTACCCCAAAAAGTCTAGTTTGTCCTTGTGAAACTCACACTTTTCCAGTTTGACAAACAATTTTGCTTCTAACAACTTTTCTAGCACCTTTTTGACCAGTTCCATGTGCTCTTCTAGGTTTTCCGAGAAAATAAAGATGTCATCTAAATATACAATTACCCCTTTGTACAAAAATTCATACAATACCTCATTTACGAATCTCATGAAGATTCCCGGTCCGCCCGCAATCCCAAACGGGAGCACCCGGTATTGAAATGATCCTAGTGGGCAATTGAATGCGGTTTTCCACTCATCCCCTTCCCTCATGCGTACCCCGTAATACGCTTCCCTTACGTCCAACTTCGTGAAGACCTTCCCTTTCGATAGTTGGGCTAACATGTCTTTCAGCAAGGGTAGGGGGTACTGGTTAGTGACTGAAATTGCATTGAGCCCCCGGTAGTCTGTGCACAACCGCAGTGACCCATCTTTCTTTTTTCTAAATAACACTGGGGCCGCTAAGGGGGAATTGGCTGGTTCAATGAAGCCTCGTGCCAAATTTTTATCGATGAACTTGCGGAGCTCCGCTAGTTCTTTCTGAGTCATGGCATACATCTTGGGTTTCGGGAACGGTGCCCCAGGGATGAGGTCTACCGTTGCATCTGACTGTCTATGGGGGGGCTCTTGGTCGCATTCTTGCTTACCAAACACTTCACTCACTGGGAGGTATTTTTCCGGGATCGCCTGTGGGTTGCTTTCGTCCCCTTGTTCCCAATCCTCGTCCCAAAATTCCATCCCAGCTGCCCCCACTTCCCAGTCATCCACATCTCTTTCTTTGTGCGTCCCCCATGAGTTCCATCCAAAAATAACAAATGATAAACCAATGATACAGCATACGAGAGGTAAAATGAGAAGAAAGAATTACAGAATTTCTCTGTGTGTGTATGTATGTATGTATGTATATATATATATATATGTGTGTGTGTGTGTGTGTGTGTGTGTGTGTATAAACTGACCAATCACAGTATAAGTCACTCTCATTATCCACCACACCCAACTTAACTGTTAGCACCTGTTGTATGAGTCACACACTGACACATCATCACTACAACAATGGCTGCTAATTGGGTGACTCTGCAGAATATTTCCCCTCTCACCTAGATATCAAGCCTCTCAGTATAATTTATATCTCTCTGTAAATTCCTGGGTATATTCAAACCCTAACATGTACTTCTCACCAGAGCCATGACGAGCGCCGATGACTGCTGGACAGACCATCGATTAATTCCATCCACGATGGCCATAAAGATTGTCCCTCATTGTAGGCTCCAAGGAAGAAAACCAAGGCATAAAATGAATACACTGGCCCTTCAAGGTTCTACTAAACTAGCTTGCTTTCAATCAACTCTCAAGGAACATCTGCCTATGGAACTTATTTATTTATTATTATTTATTATTTCTAACTTATATCACCGCCCATCTCCCCCCACAAGGGGACTCTGGGCGGTTTCTTCCTGAAAACTTCCTGAAAATGTTGAGGAACACTGGATTAAATTGAAGACTTCTATTATTTCAGCCTGTGAACAAACTGTCGGATACCAAACTAAGAGACATCAGGACTGGTTTGATGAGAACGATAGTGAGATTGAACATATTATTGACAAGAAAAGGAAAGCCTTCCAGATATGGCAAAAAGATATTAACTGTGCCGTTAAGAAAAAAATCTACGCCAGTGCAAAGGCAGAAGTCCAAAGAAGAACTAGAGAACTTAAGAACATATGGTGGATAAAAAAAGCCCAAGAAACCCAACATTTTGCAGATGCTCATGATGCACGGGGCTTTTTTAATGCCATAAAGGCCATCTATGGACCAACAAACCATGGTACAAATCCCTTACGCTCAGTAGATGGTGCTAAACTTCTAAAGGACAAAGAGTCTATTGCACTGCGCTGGAAAGAGCATTACTACAATCTCCTTAATCGTCACTCTACTGTGGCTGATGAAGTCTTCTTGCAAATCCCGCAAAAACAAATAAGAGATGAGCTTGCAGTGCCCCCTAGTTTGGAGGAAGTCAGCAAAGCCACTAAACAAATGAAAAATAACAAAGCTAGTGGACCTGATGGGATTCCTGCTGAAGTCTTTAAAGAAGGCGGGCCTGAACTTACACAACAACTTCATAAGCTCATCGAAAAAATCTGGATGAGGGAGGAGATTCCAGCAGACTTTAGGGATGCCATAATTATCACTCTCTTTAAAAAGGGTGATAGAACAGACTGTGGAAACTATCGAGGCATCTCCCTTCTAGCCACAGCAGGCAAAATCCTGGCAAAGATCATTGCAAACCGTCTCCTATCTGTATCAGAAGACATCCTCCCTGAAACGCAAAATGGCTTCCGCCCTTCCAGGGGAACAGTGGATATGATCTTCACTGCACGACAGCTTCAAGAAAAATGCAAGGAGCAAAACCGCCCTCTGTACATGGCGTTTATTGATCTGACTAAAGCTTTTGATACTGTAAATTGTACTGCTCTCTGGACCGTCCTTCTGAAAATCGGATGCCCTGATAAATTTGTGAACATCTTGCGGCTACTCCATGACGACATGATGGCAACAATTCTGAATAACAATGGCTCTCAAAGCGATCCATTTAAAGTGGAATCCGGCGTTAAACAGGGATGTGTTATTGCTCCAACCTTATTCGCTATCTTCATCGCTATGATTATACACCTTGTTGAAGAGAAACTTCCTACTGGTGTAGAAATTATATATCGAACAGATGGAAAGCTTTTTAATCTTAGTAGGCTGAAAGCAAAAAATAAGGTAATTACAACTTCTGTTATAGAACTTCAATATGCAGATGATAACGTAGTCTGTGCATACTCCGAGGAAGATCTTCAAACTATCCTAAACATCATTGCAGAAGCATATGAAAAGCTCGGACTCTCGATTAACATTAAAAAAACCAAAGTGCTTTACCAGCAAGTTCAAACCAATCCCTCTGCAGCGCCATCAATCCAGCTAAAAGGCGTGTCACTAGAAAATGTCGACCACTTTTCTTATCTCGGCAGCCATCTATCTACAAAAGCCGACATCGACGCTGAAATTCAGCATCGCCTGAGCTCTGCGAGTGTAGCTTTCTCCCGAATGAAGCACAGAGTGTTTGAGGATCGGAACATTCGCAGGGAGACCAAAATGCTTTTTTACAAAGCCATTGTACTACCAACCCTTCTGTATGCCTGCGAAACATGGACCCTCTACAAATGCCACCTCCAACTTGAAAGATTCCATCAACGCTGCCTCCGAAAAATTCTGCAAATTACTTGGGAAGATAGGTGGACTAATGTTAGCATATTAGAAGAAGCGACAACCACCAGCATTGAAACAATGATCATCCAACATCAACTTCGCTGGACTGGTCATGTTGTTCGAATGCCTGACCATCGTCTTCCAAAGCAGCTACTTTACTCCCAACTTAAGAATGGAAAACGGAATATTGGTGGACAGCAAAAGAGATTCAAAGATACTCTCAAAGCTAATTTAAAAAAATGTAATATCAGCATTGAGAACTGGGAAGCCCTAACTCATGAGCATTTCAATTGGAGGTCAGCCTTTATTAATGGTGCTATGGACTTTGAAGAAGCACGAGTACAGGGCGAAAGGGAGAAACGAGCGAAGAGGAAGGCACGTCAAGCAAACCCTCATCATGACCGTCTCCCACCCGGAAACCTATGCCCTCATTGTGGGTGGTTGTGTGGATCCAGAATTGGCCTTTATAGCCACTTACGGATCCACTGTTAAAATTTTACCTTTGGAAGACAATCTTACTCGGCTACGAGTGATCGCCAATGAATGATTGGCTGAGTTAATAGTTCCTTGATTAGGGTATATTGTGTTGTTTGATTGTTCCTCTGGTGCTAATCCTGGTTTCAATCTTTGCATATCTGGGTGTTGATTGCTGGCAAGGAGGTGTTGTGGTCTTTTGGCTTTTCTATTGTCTCTTATGAATGGTATGTAAATGTTGTTTACCTCTATGTGTCTGTTGATGGCTGCTTTTTCTGAGTGCCAAGCTTCCAAGAATTCTCTAGTGTTTTTGGATTTGGCTTGGTTTAAGATGCTCTCAGTTTCCCAGTTGAAAGTATGGTTGAGTCTGTCCATGTGTTATGAAATTAAGGAGTTTTCATTGTGTCTTCTGACTGCTAGTTGGTGTTTGTGGATGCGCTCTGGTAGTCTTCTGCCCGTCTGTCCTACATAGTGGCTGCTACAGTCCTTACACTGTATGTTGTAGATAACTCCTGTATTTAATTCTTGGGCTACTGGGTCTATTGGTTTACTTACAATGTTCTGAAGGGTTTTGGTTGGTTTATGTGCTATGGTGATGCCATGTGGTTGTAACAGTCTATTAGTAGTTTCTGAGATGTTTCTGATGTATGGCAGTGCAATCCTTTTCATAGCTTCTGTTGGTTTTGCTGTGGTGGGTTGAGTGGTAAGGAACTTTTTGATAAAGTTGCGTGGGTATCCATTTTGCTGGAAGATGCTATATAAGTGGTCTGTTTTCTTTTTTCTGGTGTTCTGGGTTGCTACAGTGCGTTTGTGCTCATCTGAATAGTGTTCTTACACAGCTCCTCTTGTGGGAGGTCGGGTTACTGCGTTGGTAGTGGAGCACTTGGTTAGTGTGGGTAGATTTCCGGTAGACTTGTGTTTCTAGAATGCCATCCTTTCCTCTACTCATGAGGATGTCCAAGAAGGGTAGCGTGTTGCTGTTTTCTTCTTCCCTTGTGAATTTTATTCCTTTGAAGATGTTGTTGATGGTTTCATGTGTTTCCTCCAGTTGTTCTTTTTTTATTATGACAAAGGTGTCATCTACATACCGGATCCAAACTTTGGGTTGTATACGTGGAAGTGCTATCATTTCTAGACGCTGCATTATTCTCTTCAATTAGCACTGGAAATCTTGAGCGGGAGAAGAGAAGCCACAATCACCTCAAAAACAGAAGCTGAGTGTCAGCCCTTTGAAGTAGACCAGACTGGAAAACGAAGTCTTGCAGGCTAACCCTACTTTTATTATAAGATCCCTGGAAAAGAATCTTGCATGTCTGAATGCGCTTCCCCCACCCTCCCTCCATCTTCATCTTTGTGCACATGTCTGAGGGTCATGTCTGAGACGCTTTCTCAGGTTACCGTTTCTGGCCTGGACTCAGATTTCTTTTATCTGACTTCTGTCTTGGTGGTGGCTGTTCCTGCTGTTCCTCGAGGTTGTTCCCTCTTCCCTTCTGTCCCACCCCCGGCCCACCCAGCCCAGCCATCTGCTCTCCCGTCGGCGCCCCAACTGCCCAAGGAACCCTTTGGGGGAGGGGAGAAGAGTGTCTCCTTCTCCACTCATCCACCCCACGCAGACCCTCTCCGGAGGGGTCAGAGGATTCCAGGGAAGACCCAAGGCTGCAAAGGACGAGGAGGCAGATTTCGGCCGGACATGAACTCTCTCCGCGGCTGGGGGTCCCTCAACAGGGGCTGGGTGGCCATCGGTGGGGTTTTTATTTCTTTGTTTGTTTACTTATTCATTAATGACATATAGGCTGCCCCAGTCAGGTACAGCCTGCATGGCTTACAATAAAATAAATATAAAATAAAATAAAAATCTTCAAAACCCCAGAAAAAGCCAACAATGGTTTGAAAGAAGCCATCACACCCCCTCTCACCCTGGGGCTGGGGACAGAGCCAGGTTTGAAGGGCCCACTGAAACAGGGCCAGGGTGCAAGCCGAATGGATCCCAGGGAGGAGGGGCTTCCAGAGAGCAGGTGCCGTGTGACCCTGGGAGGGGGTTGGCTAGATGACCTCCAAAGGCCCCTCCCACTGTTCTATGCACTCTTGGTTGCCCCCACCCGTCCATGCAGGAACTGCATCAGGGGAGACCATCCCTCGCCATGGGAGGAGTAGGGCAACCAGTTGCATCCAAGTGCCATGAGTGGCTTGAGTAAGTGAGCCCAGCCATACGTTTAAGAAGTGAAAATTCTCCCAGAGATGAAGATTCCCCCCCCCCCCCGCCTCCAAAGTGTGAGCAACAAGACTTTGAGCATCACCGAAAGTGAGCCCTTTGTCCAACGGGGTACAGACCATATTCATCCAAGAAGATCTCACTCCATTGTTCTTCATGGGGACTAGGAGGCTGTTCTGTTCTCATAGTGTCATCGGGTTGAGAGGGTCCTTGGGGGTCTTCTAGTCCAACCCCCTGCCGAATCCACATACCATCCCAGACAAATGGCTACCAATCTTTATTTAAAACCTTCAGTGATAAGAGTACCCGTGACTCCAGGAAATTTCTCAGAGTCAGGAAATTCCTCCTTAGTTCGTTTGGATCTCTCCCTGTAGAGCGTCCACCCGTTGTATGGATATAAAGGTTAATGAAAAAATATGGACTTGAATTGTTATGAGAAACTGTATGGATATATAAAAAGTGATATTCTAAATGTAAGATGCTAAATACAAACACAAGTTGATATTATAGAATATTGTTTTCCTTAGAGATATATTTATGAGAAGATAATGATATGATGGAATTAGAATGATGGTTACTACAGGATGATATATATCAATATGTATTGTATGAATATTATAAGAATTGATATATTAGCTATTAGGTTAAGTGATATGATAGATTATGCATTTAGTTTAAATGGACACTACTACAAGGAATGGAAATTACAGATGGATAATTGAGATTCAAGAATTCCTTTTTTATGGAGATATATATATATTTTAGAATTAAATTATAGAAATATATATGTATGAACACTATAAGAATTGCTAAATTATGTATTAAGTTACATAACATGTTAGGTTATGAGTCATAATATGAAATAGAATATATTGTAGTTTATTAGAAGTAAATAAGGCTTTTATTTGTTATACTAATTGGTTTTTATTGAAGATATAAATATGTAGTAATGAACATTCAACATTTAACTACTACTTCAAGGAGTGGAAGCCAAAGATGGATTATTGGGAGACAGTAAGATGAAGGTTAGAAGATTGGATTAAAGAAATCAAAAGGCATATGACAAAGAAAAGTTCCTGTATACTGTATGAAGTACTAACATTTAAAATCAATTGTTGTACTTTAAGTTCAAAGATAGATTGGAGGACATCTATTTTCTATATTTTCTTTGCTTATTATTTCTTGACTTCACTTTTTCTTTATCTTTTTCTTATTTTGTATTTCTGTTTCTATTTCTTTTTCTACTTTAAATTTTATTATGTATTGTAAAACTTAATAAAATTTATTAAAAAAAAAAAAAAAACCTTCAGTGATAAGAGTACCCGTGACTCCAGGAAATTTCTCAGAGTCAGGAAATTCCTCCTTAGTTCGTTTGGATCTCTCCCTGTAGAGCGTCCACCCGTTAGTTTTGCCCTGGAGAATGAATCCACCCCACCCCGCCCTGGGACATCCCCGTAGGTATCGGAAGACGGCTGCCATGTCTCCCCTCGTCGTCCTCTCCTCGAGGCTAAACGTACCACGCTCCTCCAGCCGCCCTTCGTGGGATTTAGCCTCCAAGCCCCACCCCCCCACCCCATTGGTCACTCTCCTCTGTGCCTTTTCCAGCTCCTCTGCGTCCCTCCCGTATTGTGGAGGCCAGGACTGGACACGGGACTCCAGTCGTGGTCTGGCCGGAGCAGCAGAGAGCGGGATTCTCCCTTCCCGCGATCCTGACGCTGCCCCTCCACGGATGCATCCCAAAACTGCATTGGCCTTTTTGGCAGCTGCAGCACACGGCTGGCTCACCGTTACTCCTTGGTGCACCAAGCCCCCAGGTCTCTCTCGCAAGAACTACTCTTGAGCTGGCAACCTCGTATCTTGTCCCTGTGCATCTGCTTTTTCCTACCTACATAGAGAACCTTATATTTCTCGCCACTGAACAGCATTTTGTTGGACAGGGCCCAATGTCCAAGTCTGTCAAGATCCTTCTGAATCTGAGCCTGTCTCCTGGGGTGTAAGGAATTCCCCCCCCCCAGCTCTGTTCAGTAAGGTCCTGCGCTGAGGCAGGAAGAACCAGATGCCCGGTACGAGATAGGCAGTGCCTGGCTCAACAGGAGTGCCTATGGGGGGGATCGGGGTGTCCTGGTGGCCCACCACTTCAGAAGGAGCCAGCAGTGTGCTGCAGCTGCCAAAAAAGCCAACACAGTCCTGGGCTGCACCAACAGAGGGGTAGCATCAAGATCACGGGAAGTGATGGTGCCGCTCTAGACCGCCCTGGTGAGGCCAGTTCCGGTCACCACAATGCAAAATGATCCCCGTCTGGCCCGGGGAAGCTCCCAGATCGTCTCCCCGGCTTTTGAGCAAGGACCCCCCTCTGGGGTTGCAGGGGGAGGCTAGGCTCCAGGGCCCGGCTGGGGGATTCCCTCCCCACCTGCTGTGCCCCCCCTGCGCTTCGCTCTGTCCAGGGAAGGACCGGGTGCCCCTTTGGAGCATCAGCAGCGCCAGCCTGGAGTGCCCCCGGGGCCTTAAGAAGGCTTAAAAGGGCATCTAGTCCACCCCCTCCAGGCGCGCATAGAAAAAGAGAGGCTGGCTGAGAGTCGTGGGGAGAGCAAAGGAAGGGGAGGTCCCCTCTGGAGCTGGCAGGGACCCCCCTGGAGCTGCAGCCCCCCAAGACCAAAGGATCCCCCTCCCCCTTTCTCCGCTTCTTCCTCTGCTCCGAACTATCTCCTCCACCGGCGAAGTCAAGAGAGACTCTGCCCGGAGACTGATGACGCTCCAGAACGGAGAATTCCCATTGGTGCTTCTGCTTTTCTGGGAACTCCCAACGCTGACACTTGAGAGAAAAACGCTTCCTGCCCCCAATCCAGACCCACGGATTCCGCCTCTGGGGCTGGAAGCATCCGCGTCTTTCTCCTCTCTTTGGGGGCGCTTGTGGGGCAGCCTCCATGGACTCTGTGTGGGTCCCCCTGCTGCTGCTGGTGGGGGCGCTGTCCCGGATCCCTGGAAGCGAAGGGGGGAATGAGCCCCCTGGTAAGGAGGGCGCTGGGCGGGGGGAGGGTGGCTGGGAGGGACCCCCTGATGCTGGGGGGAGGGTGAAGAAAGGGGCTGGGCCCCCCAGGAGCGACTTTGGGGAAGGGGCCGAGGGCAAGGGAGGGGGGAGCCTGCAGGAGCCTCGATCACCGTGTGGTCTCTGCCCCCTCCCTCCCCACAGCCCCCCCCGGCGGACGGAGAGGGATCCCCCTTCCCTGGTTGCGCGGATGCACCGCGAGGGTCGTGGCCCAGGTGGGTCGTGGGTCGTGGGAAGGCAGCCGACCTGGGACTCTATCGCCCCCCCCCCCCCCCGTTGCTGGACCTTCTGGGCCCCGAATTAGACCTGGATCCGGAGCCCCCAAAGTTTGTCGCGTTCAAAGAGGAAGGAGAGGGAAAGCGAAAGGGAAAGAGGGAAATTGCGGCATTTTCATACCTAAATCCATAAATGCAACAAAAAGCCATATAAGAAAATACACATTTTGGAAAAAAAGTGTTTTTGCATCATCAGAAACTAAAGTTTTTCTTTACGAATCTCAAATTAGAGGCTCTTCAGGTCAGGCAGGAGTTGAGCGTCAATCTCCTGTTGGGGGAGCCTCTGAATTGGGAAAGGAGACCCCCCATAATTCCCCACAGCGGAATCAGGGCCTGGAGGGGAGGGGGAACCTCAGGGGGTCCTGATGGGAAAGGATATTGGAGGGGGGACTCAGTTCCACCCCCCCAGATTGGCACTTAGGAAGGAGACTCTTGGGGGGCTGCAGTGGGATCCATTTTGGGAGGGAAAGAGGCCGGGACCCTCCTCCCGCAAAGACCAAAGGGAGATGGTGGGGCTGAATAGTGGGGGGGGGGAGGAGAAGAAAAGTTTGGGGCAACCTGGGAAGGTGGGTTGGGGGAGGGAAGGGCTGGGAGACCCCAGGAGCATCAGTCCCGACAACAGCCTTATTGCCCCCCCATATTCCCCCCCCCGGGGAAGAGGGAGACGGGGGTATGGATATTACTTTCACTACAGCCCAGAGAGGTTCTGGTGGTCTCTTCACCCCCTCCATATATTTCCTGCCCCCTGGATCCAATGTTCCCTGCAGAGAGTAGGGTGGTCTGCTGGACCAGTTGAGCTTCTGCCTGCCTTTCTCCGCCCTGGCAGGATGGAGGAAGCTCCTCCCCTCCCCTCTTCCCTCCCCCTACAGACCCCCAGCAACTCTCCCTCCCCCCCAGAGAGCCCCAGTGGGACCCACAAGCTTTCCCCTCCCTCCTCCAGGGGGCGTCTTGGGGGAGCGACAGCCCTGTGGGGTGGGCCACTGCTGCCAAAGGAAGGCGTGGAGCTCCTCCCACTCGGGCGGATTGGGGCCCCCAATGGTGGGGGATTGAGTGGATTGGATTGGGGGTCATTCACAGCTCCCCCTCTCCCACAGGGAGCCCCATCAGAGAAGTGGAGGGGGGGCTGAGAAAGGCCCTCCCGGCTCCCCCCTCCAGCTGGGCCCTCCAAAGGCCATCCGTCTCCCTCAGTAGGTCTCCTGCCCCTCCCCCTCCCCGTGTGGGTCTCTCCTTTAGTCCCGGCTGGGAGCGATGGGACCTGGACTCCCTCCTGATGGCCCTCCTCCTCCTCCTCCTCGCAGCCCATTTCCTGATCCAGGCGAAGGAGGAATGCCAGTTCCTCAACGGGACAAAGAGGGTGCGCTACCTGTTCAGGGAGTTCTACGACCGGCAGGAATATTTCCGCTTCGACAGCGACGTCGGGAACTTCGTGGCCGTGACCCCGTTGGTACAGCCTGACGTCGACATGTGGAACAGCGATAAGAACAAACTGAAGTTCATGAGGGTCCAAGTGGATATCTGCCGGCGCAACTACGGGGTGGGCAGCTACGAGGCGGCCAAGAGGATGCGTCTGATTGGCCGGAGAAGTGAGTCCAGGAGGGGGGAAGGGCTTCCCGGGGGAGGGGGATGCCGGGACCCCCCTTTCCTTTAATCCATTAAGGTTCCCCTTATAAAGATTCGCTCCTTATTTATTCTGCGCTCTAAGATCGAGTCCCATAAATATCCCTCTTCTTCCCGGCCTCCAAACTCCCTTCCTGCCTTCCTTTTTATTTTTTATTCTTGATTCCCAGTCATTTGGAGTCCGGCAGCTTCTAAACCCAACAAACAAAGAAATAAACAAATAAATCTAGAAATCATAATTCAGTGTTTAAACCAAGATGTAAACCTCAATCATACGGAATGATTTGTGTGCTTTTTCCTCTGCCTTGAGAAAAAGCTGATTCAAAGGCTGAGAAATCATTTTTAGGCCAATTTCTAGAGTCTGGGAGAAAAGCCCCCCTTGAAACCCCCTTTTTCGTGATAGACTCAGCTTCACCTTCAACCAAATCGCTTCCGTCTTCAGAGCTGGAAAGTTCCTGATTTGGGGGGAGAGTTAAAAAACACACATTAAAACTGAGTTTCAGGCCATAAGAGACACATCCAACGTCCATTAAACCCTGACGCCATGGAGTGTTTAATGTAGGAAAGCCTGATTCTCTGTTCCAGACTTTAATTCTTTGTGTAATAATAAACTTATTTATTCATATCAATTGATAGGGCTTCAGAGGCCAAGCATCATGCAGATCAAGTGTTTTAGCGGCACCTGTGGCCATTCGGCCTTTTCAGGGAAGTCATGTTCCTTTGGTAAAACCTCAAGAGTTGTTAATATTCCTGTTCTGAGCCCAAGTTTTCCAAAAATAATGTGTTACCACAGAATTAAATAAGATGTTTCTTCCATAAGAGGAAAACCGCCACCTTCCTAAGAGAGAAAGACCTTTAACAGGGAGATCCTGGGCATTTGCTCCTTCCGTTAATAATTGAATATTTCAAAACAGACTTTGCCCTCCACATATATTGTGAAAACTCATTTTCACTCATAAATTCTTCCATGCAAACCTAGGAGAATTTTTATAAATATTACTATTTTCATGTAATAGTATTTGTCGTATTTTAAAAAGCCTTTATCTCCTCACTAGCTAGATCCAGATAATACAATTTATAATGTTTGACAAAATCCAAAACACTAATTTATTAATTTCATTGTGATTAGATTCATTTGTTCCTGACAAATCTCTCATCAAAGGCATTATTTTTATTTCATTGACAATATTTTGTACGAGAGGCCAGTCATTCTCCAGGTGTTTCTCTTAGCTCCAATACCTTAGTTTCTTTTGTTTTAAAAAACATTCTGTGTTTTCAGAGCCGATCGTATTGTTGTTTTATAAAATTTGTGATCAGAGTTATGGAAAAATATTGAGACAAGCTTGCTGTAAAAAAACACGTTGCTTTATTTAAAAACAAAAGAACAAGAAAAGATTCAGCCAGTAAGCCACATGGCTGATTAACATAAGCTACTCACATTTTAGAAACACAATGAGGTAGCAGAGAGCAGAGTGACCAAAACAAAAGCAGAGATAATACTCTTAAAGCTTTTTTTACAATTGCAACTTGGCCATACCTAAGTGGACAGGATCTGGCGTGTGACCAAAACACCTAGGCAACAGATTCCCAATATGGGCAAAGCTCAAACAGGTAATTCTGATTGGCTTAAACTCCCAGACTAGCTGGCTCCAAAGCAAATTAACATTCCTGAGGAAGGTGAACAACACCTGTTCCCCAAGAGCCCAAAAAGAAACTTTAAGGCTTGGCTTTTTATAAACTAGCCTTCCATATTTCTTGAAATAAAAAAATATATGCAACACTCCCCTTTTTTTATGACTAGAAAGAATATGGAAGCAAACCCAATCTAGTAACCAACTCACAGTGCCTACTAGTAACTAGAGGCTTGGTGAAAATATCAGCTAACATTAATTTAGTATCACAGTATTTCAAAATAACCTTTTTCTTGGCTAGAAAATCTTTAACAAGATGAAAACACACATCAATGTGCTTAGTGCGGTTTCTGGTTCCTTCAGATAAAGCCAAATGAAGACAGGCCTGGTTGTCTTCATGAATTGTTACAGGCTGTCTTAAAATAACTCCAATGTCTTGCAACAATTGTGTAAACCAAATTACCTCATTGCACAGTTGTGCTAAAGCATAAAATTCGGTTTCAGCTGTGCTAATGGCTACTACAGTTTGTTTCCTGGAGAACCAAGCAATAGTGGACTTTGCAAATTGAATTAGGTCGATGAAGGTTCTCAGTCATCCAGGTGGAACAGTCTGTGGCTTGAATCATGTCAACTGGATTTCTATTTTCTCAGTAGAAACGTTTCACTCCTTATCCAAGGAGCTTCTTCAGTCTGAAGAACTGAAGAAGCTCCTTGGATAAGGAGTGAAACGTTTCTACTGAGAAAATAGAAATCCAGTTGACATGATTCAAGCCGCAAATTGAATTACACTTCCAGAAGTAGACTTTCTATCACTGAGATCTCCAGCCCAATCTGAATCACACCAGCATTCTAACTTTTCCTCTGTGTCTGTAGCAGACAACCTTAAGCAAAAATCTTTGGCGCCTTGTAAATAACGAAAAAGCCATTTTAATCCAGACTTTGCAGCAGATGTGGGATTTTCCACAAACGTACTCAAAATGGACACACTGTTAGAAATGTCCGGACGGCTATTTTTTGCAATGTAAAGAAGACTACCAATGGCTGATCTGAAACTATCTCCTTCAGATAACTCACCATCCCCCTTCTCCCCCTCCTCTTTTAGAAACTCGGGAAGCATGGGGGAGGAGACAGACTTACAGTCTTGCATTTTAAAATCCTCCAGCAGTTTCTTAATTTTACTACTCTGACTTATGAGAAAACTACCATCTTTTTCCCTCTGAATTTCTAATCCTAAGTAATTGTTAACTGCACCAAGACATTTCAATGTGAAATTGTTTTTCATACAAACCTCAAAAGCACGCTTTTGTTCATCAGATGAAGTGAGCAGCAGCAAATCATCAACATACAAGCACAAGTACATTACACCTTGCTTATCATTTTTTACATACACACATGGATCAGCAATTCCTTTCTGAAACCCAAATTTTTGCAAAATATTATCTAATTTAATGTTCCAACAATGAGCGGCCTGTTTCAATCCATAGATGGATTTCTGCAATTCACACACAAGATGTTTTTCTTTTTCATAACCAGAAGGTTGTTGCATAAACAACTTTTCCTCCAAATCACCATACAGAAAAGCAGTTTGAATATCATAGTGATAAACAGACAATTTCTTTATGGCAGCAACCTTTAAAAGCAACCTGATAGATTCAGCTTTTGTCACTGGAGCAAAAGTTTTGTCATAGTCCACATTTTTTCTTTGAGCAAAACCTTTTGCTACCAACCTTGCTTTGTACTTCTGAATTTTACCATCAGAATCTTTTTTCAGTTTGAACACCCACCTACAACCTAAAACCTTCTGATTGGGAGGCAAACTCACCAATTTCCAAGTTTTATTTTCCTTTAAGGAATCCAACTCCTGCTGCATGGCTTCATGCCAGCACTTAGCTATTTCAGCTGGCATCTCATTAATTTCCTCAGGCTCTGTGTGAATGTGAAAAGCCTTTACAACATCTACTTGATAACGATCAGGTGGAACCCCCTTATTAATCCTTTCAGACCTGCGAAGTAGGACAGGACTTACACTCTGAATTCCACCATTGTCCTCAGAAACCTCTGACTTTCCAGACAAGTCAGCTTCCTGCTCATTGACTTCACTAGGTGATTCCTGCAAGTCACCATCAGCAAGACTTTGCTGCTCCCTCATGGATAAATCAATTGAAGAACTAGAGTTTATTTTATCCCAATTCTGCTCAGCAAAAGAAGCACTTTTACTAATTATCAATTGATTATCCAGTATGAACCTGTAGCTCCTCTGACTTTGTTCATACCCTACAAAGATTGCTTTCTTTGTTCTGGAAGCCCCCTTGCGCCTCAGCTATTTTGGAATGTGCACCCAAGCTGTGCTACCAAAAACTCTGAGATGATTTACTTTAGGCTTCACACCATAGAACAAATGAAAAGGCACATCCTGAATTGCACTGCTAAACAGCCTGTTCTGAACATAACACGCTGTAGAAACAGCTTCTCCCCAAAACCTAAAAGGTAAACTGGCATCCTTCAGCAAACACATCATTGCTTCCTGCAGTGTTCTTCCTTTTCTCTCTGCAACAGAATTCTGTTCTGGAGTGTAAGGGTTAGCTAAAATGTGTTCTATCCCTTTTTCTAACAAAAAGCTTTTAAATTTTGAGGATAGATACTCTCCACCTCTGTCTGATTGCAAGGCAGACACTGGCCTTGGGAATTTTCCATTTGCCCAAGCCACAAAACCCTTAAATTTATCAACAACCTCATCTTTGTGTTTCAACAAATAAATGAATGTGTACCTGGAAAAATCATCTATGAAGGCCAAAATGTACCTTGCTCCCCCAAGACTAGGAGAAAAGGGGCCTATTACATCAGAATGAATAATCTCTAGAGGCCTAGAAGTGGACCTATCAGAAAACTTCTTCACAGGAGCCCTTGTGGTTTTATTCTCCTTGCAAACTGCACAATCCAGATACTTATCACATGGTTTCAATTTTAAATCAGCAGAATAACTAGGCATTTGAGATATGTACTTAAAATTAGCATGAGCAAACCTCCTATGCAATAAATGGATGCATTGATCATGTATGGGATTATTCCCAAACACAGCTTTAGCAGTTTGCTGCTCAGCCTTTTGTACAATGTAAAGAGAATATTTCTGCAAACATTTTGCAATTACTTTACCATCCTTCCTAATTTCACAACCCTCTTTCTTAAAAGTTATAACATAATCTGAGGCAACTAGCTGTCCCACAGACAAGAGATTACTTTGAAAATTAGGCACAAATAAAACATTTTGAACAGTTTCCCCCAAACATGGAAGATTTATCTCACCTTCACCCACGATCTTGGATACAGATCCATCTGCTAAGGAAACTCTTTGTTTGTTAGTTTTAGACAGAGACAGAAAAGCATTTTTATTGTTACAGATATGAGAATTTGAGCCACTGTCCAGAATCCACAAATCTTTATCAACACAGTTCTCTACAACTTTTGCATGAAGAATCTTCTTTCTAGAAGTTTCTTCTTTCTTCTTAGAAATCTTCTTGCTTTTAAACTGGACACAGTCCTTCTGCAGATGTGCAGGGGATCCACATGTGAAGCATTGCTGGCTGGAAAATTCAGAAGCTTGGAATTCAAAGCTCTTCCGCTCCCTCTGCTGGCCACGAGAAGAATTTATTGTAGAAATGGAGGCAGCTTTCTCTTGTCTTTTGTCCCACTCAGCAAGGAGCCGGGTAGTCACAAACGAGGGTGTTAGATCAGCTTCTAGGATTCCCTCCATGGAGCAAATTAAAGTGTCCCAGGACTCATTCAACAAAGACAGCATTATATAAGCTTTCATAAGAGGAGTAAATTCCATCCCACGCTCTTAAAGCTCCACAAAATAGTTTTGCAGCTTATGAAGATGCTCTGGCAAATTTCCATTCTCAGGCAAGTGAGCCTTGTACAGCTTTTTGGTTAAAATAACCTTGCTGCCTGGAGTAGTTTTTACATATAAATCACGTAAATAGTCCCATAAGTATTTGGAAGTTTCTTTGCCTCTTACATGTATAAGCTGAGAATCCTCAACAGCCAAAATAACGGAGGCTTTGCATTTCTCATCTTTCCTCATCCAGGCTTGATCTGGATTCTGAGGGATTTGGTCAGAAATTGCAGACCACAAATTTTCTCTCCTCAAGAAACTCTCCATTTTCAAAGACCAGTTCAAATAATTAGTATTAGAAAGCTTTTCCAGGGGCATACCTTGAAAACTTGAAGATCCAGCAGCCGCCATTGCTTCTTCCTTTATCCCCTGTTGGAGTAATTCACGAGGCTTGAAACACGAGGCTTGAAACTCCACCTCCAAGTGAATCTTCTTGCAACTGCCAGCAAGTTTCAAAAAACAAAAGAAGCCTCTTCATTTGCAGATGAAACAGTTCAGCTGTCCTCTTTTCATATTTCCATAAGGTTTGTCTCTGATTGAGAAAGCATTTGCTGGGCCCATAACCTATTGTTGTTTTATAAAATTTGTGATCAGAGTTATGGAAAAATATTGAGACAAGCTTGCAGTAAAAAAAAATGTTGCTTTATTTAAAAACAAAAGAACAAGAAAAGATTCAGCCAGTAAGCCACATGGCTGATTAACATAAGCTACTCACATTTTAGAAACACAATGAGGTAGCAGAAAGCAGAGTGACCAAAACAAAAGCAGAGATAATACTCTTAAAGCTTTTTTTACAATTGCAACTTGGCCATACCTAAGTGGACAGGATCTGGCATGTGACCAAAACACCTAGGCAACAGATTCCCAATATGGGCAAAGCTCAAACAGGTAATTCTGATTGGCTTAAACTCCCAGACTAGCTGGCTCCAAAGCAAATTAACATTCCTGAGGAAGGTGAACAACACGTGTTCCCCAAGAGCCTAAAAAGAAACTTTAAGGCTTGGCTTTTTTTAAACTAGCCTTCCATATTTCTTGACATAAGAAAATATATCCAACAGATCGTTGGTCCAATTCCAGTTTAGGAGACCTGAAATCCCAAGATGCTTCCTGGGTCTGTTTTGGGGAATCTTCTGTCCCTCTTTCTTTTACTTCTGGGTTGACTTTTCTCTGTGGTGATTCGGGCATCTCCTTTTCCGATATTTCCTGAACTATCCCCAAATTAATTGAGCTGCTTCTTATTTGGGAAAAATTATGTCTTAAATGTTTGTTGTTCAATGGACCACAACAAAGGAGCATCAACTTCTCCTCTCTCACTAATTGCAATACTTTTATCCAAATTCAGCGGCAATTCTACGGGTGGTTGATCAGAAATAAAAATGAAGCCAGCATTGCATTTTTTTTACTACATTAACCATCAAACTTAATAATAAAAATAAATCTTGAATAAGCACGATGTGGGGCAGATAAAATGTACTCCATATGTCTATTCAATTAAATTCCTGGATGGATAGAGGGACAAAGTTGTGTTTCTGAGGGGTCTTTGAAAAGAAAAAAAATCTTATTCTGATCGAAGGGTGGATCCAGAACTGAATTAAAGTCCATGCCCAGCAACTCCTGTCAGATCAAATTGTAACCCCAAAATGTTCGCAAGACAGTTTTGTAAATAATTAGGTTTATTTTGGGTTGGGCCTGAAAAAATATTCATGCCATCTGAGAGTCTCCTTGGTGTTTAGTCATGTCCGACTCTTTGTGACCTCATGGACCATAGCACGCCAGGCCTTCCTGTCCTCCACTGTCTCCCGGAGTTTACTCAAATTCATGTTCATTACATCGGTGATGCTATCTAACCATCTCATCCTCTGCCGTCCCCTTCTCCTTTTGCCTTCAGTCTTTCCCAGCATCAGGGTCTTTTCCAGTGAGTCCTCTCTTCACATTAGGTGGCCAAAGTATTTGAGCTTCAGCTTCAGTAAAAATCAGTCAATCCTAAAGAAAATCAACCTTGACTGCTCATTGGAAGGAGAGATACTGAAGCTGAAGCTCAAATACTTTGGCCACCTAATGCGAAGAGAGGACTCCCTGGAAAAGACCCTGATGCTGGGAAAGACTGAAGGCAAAAGGAGAAGGGGACGGCCGAGGGTCAGATGGTTAGATAGCATCACCAATGTAATGAACATGAATTTGAGTAAACTCCGAGAGACAGTGGAGGACAGGAAGGCCTGGCGTGCTATGGTCCATGAGGTCACGAAGAGTCGGACACGACTAAACGACTGAACAACAACAACAATGCGCTCTACACGGGGCTACCCTTGAAGAATATCTGGAAGCTATAGCTGATCCAGAATGCAGCTGCGTGGACAATATTGGGTGTCCCAAGGTGGACACATGTAACACCTTTGCTGCGTGAGCTGCACTGGGTTCCAGTCTGCTTCCAGGTCCAATTCAAGGTGTTGGTTATGACCTTTAAAGCCCTACATGGCATGGGACCATCTCATCCCCATCACATCGTCCTGTCCCACCCGGGCATGCAGAGAAGGCATGCTACGAACCCCATCGGTTAAAGAATTCCATTGAATGGGGTCACAGAAGCGTGCCTTCTCTGCAGTAGCCCCTGCCCTCTGGAACATTCTTCCCCCAGAGAGAAGACTTCTGGAAAAAAATTAAAACCTGGTTCTGTCAATCTGCCTGGGGTGGGAAGGAAAGTGTACACTCCTGGGGATGGCTAGCACCTTAGGGTGGCCCTAGAGTGCCCTTTTTTCCCATTGATTTAAGAAGACCCACCATCTGTATTTTATTATATTTATTATATTTATAAATTGTTATTTAATGCCTATTTTAATCTATTTATAGTTGTATTCTAAATAATCATATTTTGTTGTAAACTGCCCAGAGTCCCTCTTGAGGGAGTTGGGCGGTGATAATCAAATCAAATCAAATCAAATCAAATCAAATCAAATCAAATCAAATCAAATCAAATCAAATCAAATCAAAAAATAAATAAATAAATCTGAAGCCAACCGAACACAAGCTAGAGCTGCGGTTAGGGCCTACCTTGTGGCAGTAAGAACGGCAAAATGTCAGTATTCCTCCGCTCTTATTGCATCCACAGAATGCCACCCAGTAGCCTTGTTCAGGATCACCTGATCCCTTTTGGGGAAAGGGGGTTCCGAAAAACATCTACAGGGCCGTGGTGAGGAATTTTTGGGGCATCTGCAGGATAAAATTGCTCGGATTCGCTCTAAGTTGGACTCTAAGCGTGAGACATGGTCTGTGGAGATGCCTGGGGAATGTACTTACCCAGTTATCTGGGAACAGTTTGATCCTGTTGGACCCGAGGAAGTGGATAGGATCCTCCGGACTGTAAATGCCACCACATGCGAATTAGATCCATGTCCCTCCTGGCTGGTCCAATCAGCTAAGGAGGTGATGTGTGGGTGGGCCCAGTCAATGGTAAATGCATCCTTGCGGGAGTGGGTGTTCCTGGCTGTCTTTAAGGAGGTGCTGGTGCGCCTCCTCCTCAAGAAACCATCACTGGACCCTACTGTACTGGACAATTTTCGTCCAGTCTCCCACCTCCCCTTTTTGGGGAAGGTGGTTGAGAAAGTGGTGGCGTTACAGCTCCAGAGGATTTTAGATGAAACGGATTATCTAGACCCTTTTCAGTCATGTTTCAGGCCGGGATATGGGGTGGAAATGGCATTGGTCGCACTTATGGATGATCTTTGGCGGGAGTGAGATGGAGGCAGTGCATCCATTCTCGCTCTTCTTGACCTCTCAGCGGCTTTCGATACCGTCGACCATGGTATCCTTTTGGGGTGACTCGGAGTTGGGGGCGGGTGGCATAGTTCTGTGCTGGTTCACCTCCTTCCTCCAGGGCCAATCCCAATTGTATTACCCCGGACAGAACCGGTGCATAACTTGGGGGTCCTCTTGGACTCATGACTCCTGCTCGATGAGCAGGTGGCAGTCGTGGCCAGAAGGGCCTTTGCGCAGCTTCATGTTGTGCGCCAGCTACGCACTTTCCTGGAGCAAGAGGCCCTTTGAACGGTCACTCATGCCCTGGTCATCTCCCATATAGACTATTGTAATGTGCTCTACATGGGGCTACCCTTGAAGAGTATCCGGAAGCTTCAACTGGTCCAGAGTGTGGCTGCGTGAGCGATATTGGGTGCTTCCAGATCAGCACAAATAACACTTTTGCTCCGCGAGCTGCATTGGGTGCAGGTTTGCTTCCAGGTCCAATTCAAGGTGTTGGTTATCACCTTTAAAGCCCTACATGGCACGGGACCAGGTTACCTGAGGGACCGTCTCATCCTCGTTACATCAACGCGCCCCACCCGGTCATGCAGAGGGGGCATGCTGCGGACCCCATCTGTAAGAGAATTCCATCTGGCGGGGTCCAGGAGGCGGGCCTTCTCTGCAGTAGCTCCCACCCTTTGGAACATTCTACCCCCAGAAGTGAGGTTGGCCCCCTCTCTCCTGGAGTGAAGACCTGGTTCTGCCACCATGCTTGGAGTGGGGAGGGGAATAGCCCTTCTTGGGGTTGGCTGGTTCCTTAGACCTGTCCTGGACCAGCCTTACCGGCTCATGGGTTGAAGTAGAACTGCCATTACTTGGATTTGACTGTATGTTATATTTTTATTGATTACTGGTACTTATTTATGACTTTTATTGAATTTTAAATTGTTTGTATTGTGAACCACCCAGGGTCCCTCCTTGTGGGGGAGATGGGCAGTGATAGAAATATGATAAATAAAATAAAATAAATAAAAACTTCTTGGCCGCAAATGGCTGAGGACTTTGATTGGCAGCTGTCTCTGGGCAGAAGGAGGCCCCTTGGTGGGATGGTTGGGGTCAGACTGGTGGAAACGAGCGCGGAAGAGGAGCCCACGTGTCCCCTTGGCAGGGAGGTTGGGCGGGGTGCAGCAGCCCCTCCCGGCCAGGCTGAGCACCGTTTCAAGAGCCGCACCCTCCCTTGCGTGCGGTCTGAGCATCCCTCGCTCGGCCCCTCCCTCCTGGCCGGGTCCCTGGCGCCGCCTCATGTGCTAGATGTGGGAACCTTATTATACTTTGCAGTCTCGGTGAGAGACGGATGGATAAAGGGCTTTTTCATCAATAAAAATGACCTCTGAACATCTGCATGTTAGTATTCTAAGTTTCCTATTTAAAAAAGCAACACTTCTGTGTTTCATTTGTACCATTTATCTACCGCTTCAGTCCTCACACATTCTCAGCTGTTTACAGATATTAATAGTTTTATAAGATTGCATTTTAAAACTTCAATAACAAAATTCTAAGTTAATATCAAATAGCAAAAAATGTCTCCTAGTCCAGAGCCTGACAGCTCCCGGTACCGTGAGAAGGCTCCCACCGCATCTCCCATGGGCCCGGGGTGGGGGTGTCTAACCGGGCATCGGCAGCATTTATGTATCTGCCGCAGTGTTTCAACCGCAACAACTATTAGCTGGGTTTAGCTGGGCTTCAGGTTCACACGTCTTAATGTTGCTGAGGTGGAGAAGCACCGACCCACCATATTATTCAGACTGTTCGACTCCTGCGTGGTGCACAAAGTTAAGGTCCGAAAACCGATGGGCGGCTGGAGAAGCACAACGGTTGTCCCAGCGGGAGCAACGCCCCCACGCTCCTCAGGCAGCGGCATAGTCAGCCTCGCTTTGCTCGCCTGCCATGTATTTGAGCCAACGGGTGTCGAGCCCTACAGAAGCCGACTCGTGTCACCCTTCTCGGTAGCCAGCTCCTTCGCACCGAAGAGAACCGCCTCCCTCGCATTCCTTCGCTGACTGAGACAAACTGAGGACGCTGATAAGACACCTGGACTCTCATTAAACTGGTATCCTGAGCTTCACAGCCGTCTCATGTGGTCGTATTTTAATGAATGAATTCTTCCAGCATTCGGATGGATTGTCTGGAGAATTTCTTAAGATGCTGGCACTGGGAATATCACAGGCATTCCCTCCAAGCCCCCGCTCGCTCGGCCGGAAGGAGGCTGCCCTAAAGGAGGGCAGGGCAGAGGCTGCCTGAGTGCCCGGGGCCTGTTCCAGAGGGCGGGCAGCGTGACGGATGTGGCTGCATCTGGGCTCGTTCAGATGGCACTGCTTCGTAGAGAATGCCAACTCTACAGGATGGGCAGAAACCACGGGGGACAGGCGGTCCCTCTAATAACCGGGCCCTATGCCGTGAGGGGCTGGGTAGGTGGCACCCAGCCCCTTGAATGGCATCCAGAAGCCAACTGGCAAGCTGTACAGCTTGGGCGGTGGAGGGGCCACGTGGCCGTGCCGTTGCGTATCGTGCTGTGGCCTTCTTGACCAGCTGCAGCTTCTGAGGGGTTTTTGAGGGTGGCCCCACGTAAAATGCACTGCAAGAGTCCTCACTTCTACAACCTTACAGTTCTGGGAGTTGAAGTCCGCTCATCTTAAAGTAGCTAAGGCTGAGAAACATCAAGTGGGAGCTGAAAGGACGCAGACCTCCCCTGATTTGCTGGCTAGAGCAGAGCTTTCAGAGCGAGCCGCCGCACGCTCCCCCACGCCGCCGCCGTGCGCGCACGTGCCGCCGCCGCTGCTGCTGGTGTGTCGCCAGCGGCGGCACTTTGGAAAGCCCTGGGCTAGAGATTACGGGAGACGTGATCGAGCCGATGAAGGAGAAAAGGATGCAAAGACATTTGAAATGCTCACTCTTGAACCTCTGGTGTTCCCTTTCTTGCCATCTGTGTAGGATGATTCTTGCGAGTTCAGGCCACAACGGGTCAAGTCCCTTTGTAATTCAACATCTGTGTAATTTGTTGTAATTTGCACCTTTAACTGCAATTGTCCCCAAAGGGTTCCATTAACATACTTAGTGGTTTGAGACCAGAAAGGAGCCCTGACAGGGCAGGACCAAATCATATTTATTTATTTATTTATGTTTCAATTTATATACCGCTCCATCTCCCCACAAGGGAACTCTGGGCGGTTTACAAAATACAACAATTAAAATCTGACAATTAAAACAACCTAATAAAATACTCTCATATAATAAAATTAAGTATAAAAATCCAAGATGTGATGGTTTCTGACGTATGAGTCAGAAAACTCTCAGCACAAAAAAACAGGGAACTCCAAGCTTTTTAAAACATTCTTTGGGGACCTCAACCAAAAACAAGAACGTCTGATGAATTAACTTCATCCCTCGGTGATAAGAAGTGTATTTAATGTTTCTTTTAAAAATTCCAAGATTAGATATTTCATTTCCTCATTCCACATATCATATAAATTACCAATATTAACCTTCATTGGATTTTACTTTTGTACAGAATTGTTGGTTTAACTTCCAATTCAGCATTTCTTAAACATTCAATTTTTTCAGCTGTCTGTGAAGCCAAGGTACCTGGCCCATATTATTTTAACGATTGCTGGTTTAACTATACATACTGCCATGTGGATGATTCAGGTCAGTTAAATTCAAAACGTAGCCTCCCAAAATTCTTCAGGTTCTCAGGAGGAGTGCCAGGATCCCCGTTCTCGTTTCCCACCGTCTGGGAGCCCTTCGGTCGGGCGTCATTCGCTACGTCAGGGGGGGCCGGAGGGTCACTCGCCCCGCAAAAGGGCCTCTCTCTCCTGCCTTGGATGCTTCCCTGCCCAAAGGCGGGACTGTGCTTTCTCACTCCTCATCCAAGTCGAAACTCACTGAACGTTCAGGACCCCAAACGGAGCCCCCCAACCAACCACCTGGCACTTTCCTCCAGGCGGACGCAGAGATGCTGGGCAGACGCCCAGACCAGGAAGCCGAGCCCTGATTTTCTGCGCAGGATGGAGACCCACGGCCTCCAGTCCCTGACCCACACCAAGCCCTGTTTCGGACTTCAGGCTCCCCCGGGCAGGTCACCACAGGTCAACCCCATGGCTCCTCCTTCAAGGGAACCAGGCCGTTGGGGGCCTGCAAGGGCCTCCATATCCATGTGGGTCTTCTCTGCCCTCCAGCAAAAGGGGAGCGACTCAGAGGAGGGACCCGGCCCCAGCCCAGCTTCTACTGAAGCGTATTTCTACTGTCTTTGTGGGAGGTGCCTGGGTCACCTGACTTCCTGTTTCCTGCTCCTCCTTGGGTCTTTTGGGGCCATTCTCCATCTTACCTTCTTCCTAAGCACATGTACACACAGGAGGGCCACGTGGCTATGTGGGTCTCGTCCGAAACATCTCGCTCGCACGCAGACCAGAGAGGATTAAGCCTTTCTACTATGAAACTGCTTGTAACCAAGATATACTGAATAAAAATGTAAGCTATCTTTATTTTTCTTCAACTACCTAATGTGTGAAGACTGTTTTATTTCTGAACGTTAATTAAGCTGTATGTGCAAGTCTTTTCTGGGCGCTTCTACTCTGCAAGATTGTCGTTAGCTGCTTGGAGTGTTTTTCTAATCTTCCAGACTCCAACAAGGGGAGGGCGAAGGATCGCTCGCCCCGCAAAAGGGCCTCTCTCTCCTGTCTCGGATGCTTCCCTGCCCAAAGGCGGGACTGTACTTTCTAACTCCTCATCCAAGTCGAAACTCACTGAACGTTCAGGGCCCCAAACGGAGCCCCCCAACCCGCCACTCGGTGCTTTCCTCCAGGTGGACGCAGAGATGCCGGGAAGACACCTGGACCGGGAAGCTGAGCCCTGATTTTCCACATTGGATGGAGACCTGGCGGCCTTGCAGCTCAGCAGGCCCGAAGGGGCTGCCACGGGGCTCTGGGGTCTCACCACGTGGGGGGAACAGATGCTCCTCCTGGCCATAATCTGCTTTCCCAGTTCGGAGATGGCGCCCTCGGTGGGGAACCTCTCAGCCAGCTGAGGGAGCAATGGGGGAGCCCTGGGTGAAGACCCCCCCACGGAGCCCCAGGGCTGAAGCCCCCTGGCCAGGGAGGGTCTCTGGCGACCTGCAGTCCATCAGCTTCTCCCTCCGTGAGCTTCAGAGAAGCACCTCGTCTCGGAGAGCGGAGCAAGCGATGCACCTTCTGCCGAGATCCGAAATTCGGGACGGAGGGAATTGATCAAACGGCTTCTGACCAGGAGAGAATGTGGAGCTGAGGCCAGGCTCCTCGGACAGCATCGACTCACATCACTCCAGGGTTTTCCTGCAGTCTGAAGTTTATTGTTTTACAGCAAATAAAAGCAAAGGGAACTGACTCGGAGGAGAACCTCAATGTAGGTGCAGCTCCTGCGGATTCAAAGCCGGGAGAGGTGGAGAAACGAGAGGCGATCCAAGAAGGGGGAAAGAGGTTGGGGATCTGCTGGGCAGAGAGCAGTTGATCCCTGAGATCGCTTCTCAGGAATGGGGGATCCCAGGTTGGCAGGTACATGTGGAGTATCTGGATCTCTCTGGATCTGGTGGCCTCCAGGCCTGGCTAAGCGCCAGATGGGTTTCAGGTTAAGTGGTTGTGGGGTGGATGGGTTGCAGCCATTGCTCTGAATGGGGGTCTGTGCTGAGCAGGAGAGGTTGGGGGATCTGGAGTGACAGGCAGGCCAAGAGTTCCTGGGGACAGACTAGATGGTCTCTCCCCCCCCCCCCGTTTCCCCTCCCTGAAAAGAAAGGGAGGCATGAAAGGAAGCTGGTGGGTCTCGGCAGGAGAAGGCCCAGGCTGCGATTCCCCTCCTCTCGCCAACCCACCACCTTGAACCTCCATTCTCCAAGATTGCAGAAAAGGCAGAAATTCATCAGCTATTTTGCATCTGATAGCAGGAAGTGATAGCAGGATTAGCTCATGAGTCCTGTGAAGAAAAGAGATGGGGAAGAACATTAGAATATATACTAAAACCTTCAAGATGTATAAGTTCTTTTTGGGGAGTCTGTAGGGGAAAAGCAGAGGGTGGGCTTCCCCTCCATGGGCTTCCCCTCCCTTTCATACCCACAGGCTATCCCACACTGCAGGGGGGTGCTTGATGGGGAGGGACCGGACAGATAGCAAATTTCAGCAACATGCCGATTGCTTGAGTCCATACAACGCTTTCTGCAGCTTGTATACCCTTCCTGCTTCATTAGACTCATATCCTGGAGTTTCAACCATATAAATTTCTTCCCTCAAATCAGCATGCAGATATGCTGTGGTGATATCATAATGGTTCACTACACAATTCCCAGCTGTTGCCATTGCTAAGGCAAACCTGAATGTCTCCCCTCTTAGCGTTGGTGCAAAAACCTCATCATAAGTCTGATTCTTAACCTGGGAAAACCCTTGTGCTACAAGCCTAGCTTTATACTGAATATCACCATTGACTAAGGTCTTCTTCTTATAAACCCACCTACAACCTACTGCCCTATGCCCCTCAGGCAGCCTGGTAGATTTAAAAACCTTATGGGAATTAATGGCATTCATTTCCACATCCATAGAAGCTTTCCACATTTTCTGCTCTTGTGGTGGCAACTCCAATACCTCTTTATAACTACGAGGTTCATAATTAATAAAACACACTTTAACATCACCTGGTGTGTAACGCTGAGGTGGTATGCCCTTGTTAACTCTTTCAGATCTGCGCAAAACAGTAGCATCCTGCTTTATTGGCACACTAGAAGTTAATTCCTCTTCATCCTTAATCACATCTCTGGACTCTCACCGCTCTGATAGCTCGAATTGTCCCTGACCAGGAAGAAAAACCTCACTCCCTCCGTGTAACTTCAGCCAATTGCTGTGCTCACTAAAACTTGCTGATCTGGAAATAACAAGTCTCCTGCCATCAGTGAACCTATATCCCTTGGTTCCTGGCTCATACCCCACAAACGTCATCTTCTGTGCTTTTGCCTGCCCTTTCCTACGTACCTCCTTATGCACGTGAACATAGGCAGTGCACCCAAACACCTTCAAATGAGTTAATGATGGCTTCTTGCCATACAAAATATAATATGGTGTTTGATTTACAGATACACTCCACAACCTGTTAATTAAATAATTAGCAGTCAGTATAGCTTCTCCCCAGTATCCTATAGATAACCCTGAGTAATCTAATAGTGAATCCTTTACTGTCTGTAATGCTGAGTATCTTTGTTCTGCCACTCCTGGCCCTGAATTGGTTCTCCTGTGCGCAATGCACCTCCTACTGAGCCATTGCTGAAAACTGCCACTCATAAACTCAGTTCCCCGGTCAGTCTGTAAACTACACACCTTTGTGCTATATCTACGTTCCACAAACTGCACCCAATTTCTGAACTTATCAAATGTTTGGCTTTTAGCTTTCAATAGGTAACAGAACCCAAATCTGGTGAAATCATCCACAATGACTAAAACATATTTAGCACCACCTAATGTGGCTGGTAATGGGCCAATTAGGTCAGCGTGAACTAATTCAAAACATTTATGTGACTTTCTATCACTAAATTTGCTTACAGGATACACCTTAGACTTTGCAACCTTACAAGCCGTGCAATCCAGATAAGCTTGGCATGGTTTCAAATTCATTCCAGAACTTGCTTCTGACATCTTCACAACTACTTTGAAACTTGGATATCCCAACCATCTATGCCACAGATGTTCACATGAATCATGGGTTGGTTTGTTGATCATAGCTACATCATGGGTTACATCATGGGTCTTGGGTTTCATTTCATACAAATTGCCCTGTAATACACCCTCACCACAGACATGATTATTCTTCATAATAATGCATTTACCCGTACCAAACTTTACATCATATCCCTGTTTATCCAACTGAGAAACACTTATGATGTTATACTCTAAGTCTGGTACACATAGCATAGATAATTCAGTATTTAAACTTGGTACATACACAACCCCTCTGCCAGTAGCAGATGCAACACTCCCATTTGCCAGGCTGACATGATCCCGTTCAGCCTGCATAAATCTTTTAAACATCTTTCTGTCATTGGCAATGTTTTGGCTTGCTCCGCTGTCAAGGAGCCACATCTCCTTTAAATTCCTTCCTGTAGAAGGAATCACCGACAGCTGGACAGCACTTTGTTGCTTGGAAATCCTCGGCTTGACTTTTTCCCTTCTAGCAATATCACAGTTCTTTTGCAAATGCTTATCAGACTGACAGCGAAAACAGCGTTTCACAGATAAAATATTATCAGTGTTAGAATAACATTCCTTAACAAACGTACAGCTCTGTTTTGGCTTAATTATGTTACATTCCTTTCTTCTCTGTTCCTCCTCCAGAAGTCTGCCAGTTAAATAATTTACGGTAAAATCCCTCTCAGATAAAGACCCGAAACTGGTAGCTAAATTATCCCATGTTTCATTTAGAGAACTGAGAATTACATAAACCTTATGTGCTTCTGAGAATTGCATATTTCTCTGTGCTAATTCGAGGAACAAACCAGTCATATAATGCAAATGTTCAAGAATACTCCCACTTTCATGTAATTTAGCATGATAAAGCTTTCTTGTCAACAAAACCTTGCATAACGGTGTGCTTCTAAGATAAACATTTCTTAAAACTTCCCAACACCCACTGGCTGACTGAAAATTTCTAACATAACAAAATTGACTGTCCTCCAAACATAAAATTATGCTTGCCAATGCTTTCTCGTTCTGTAGATTAGCTTCCTCATCGTCCAAATCGGCCGGTGGTTCATGGACTATGTTCCAAATACCTTCACGACAAAGAAACATTTCCATCTTGTACGCCCATGAGAAGTAATTGGTGTCATTCAACCTTTCCAGAGGAAAACCACCACCAACTGTAGACTGCATTTTCACTGTGCTCATCTTTCCTCAGCCCCTCCTGGGCAGACACCGATGAATAAATAACACAGATGGCTGTTGTGGGTCTTCCGGGCTGTGTGGCTGTGTTCTGGAAGTTGTGGTTCCTAATGTTTCGCCAGCATCTGTGGCCAGCATCTTCAGAGGGCAGGAGGATAGATAGAAGCAAAATCTCTGTGCCCAGGTAGAGTGGCAATGTTCTATTTATAGAGCTAAATTATAGGAGATTAGGTGGGTTTTTTTTTTTTTTTGTGTGTTGAAATGTTAACGAGTGGCTGATGAGCGTGATTAGCATGTTCATTGTGAGAAGTATTCCCATGTCCTGGTGGTTGGACTGAGTTCGTTGACCTTTTGCAGCCTTCGACAATACAAATAACACAGACTTTATCTGAACGTCCTTCAGCTGCAAACAGGCCTAGGAAAAATACACAGCCAGGCACGGAACCTGCAAAAGCTCCAAATTCGCCCCAGATATCCAAACAACTCCTGGACAGGCTTCCAACGTCCTCACAGCCGTGCCAGCATGCTGGGCCCGAAACCTGTCAGAGTGCGCACTGTGGGGTGGCCTGCTCCTTTTTCCAAGACACCAGTGATCCACGTTCTATGCAGTAAATAGACACTCAAGCAGAGATTAGATAAAATAGCCTATTTACTTTATATACATACGTAATACAGAATACATCCACAGCGATGAGAAGTTACAGCAAACGAGAAAAAAGAACACCAGACTTCTCTGTATATATACATAAACTGACCAATCAAATTATAGGTCACTCTCATCATCTGGGGCGTGGTGGCTCAGCGGGTAAGAAGCCAGGCTTGTCGGTCAGAAGATTGCAAGTTCGGAGGTTCGAATCCCTAGCCCTGCGTGACGGAGTGAGCTCCCGCACTAGCTCCAGCTCTTGCCAACCTAGCAATTCGAAAGCATGCAAATGCAAGTAGATTAATAGGTACCACTTCGGTGGGTAGGTAACAGCGTTCCACGCGTGTCATGCGGCCACATGACCGTGGAAGTGTCTTCGGACAACGCTGGCTCTTCGGCTAACAAACGGAGATGAGCACCGGCCCCTAGAGTCGGACACGACTGCACAAATGTGCGGGGGGAACCTTTACCTTTTACCTCATCATCTGCCACACCCAACTAAATGATAGAACCTGTAGTATGAGTCATACACTGCCACATCATCCCTACAACAATGGCTGCTAATTGGGTGACTTGCAGAATAATTCCCCTCTCACCTAGATATCAAGCCTCTCCAGTATAATTTATCTAACTGTAAATTCCTGAGTATATACAAACCCCAACACAAGAAAACATCCTGGGTGAGGTTTTAGTATTGTGTGGTGTTTTTGTGTGTAATTGCACTGCATTTTGGGGTACCTGTAAGAAAAATCTGCCAAAAATCTTACAAAAAGAATTGGGGGCTCCAGAAGAGAGAATTAGAAGGACCTATTAATTGATGGAGGGGAATAGAAGCTCACCTGCAGGGGGTTGGACGGGAGTTGCTAAAAGAGAAAAAGGTGCAATCAGAGCCGTTAATGGGCTGGAGCACTTACGGGGTCCCAATCCATAGCCCATAATACGTATATTCCATTACATCTCCTGATAGGAGAAAACTTTCCAAATGCATTTCTCCACACTGCCTTCTACACATCAAGACAGGATGAATCTCTCCAGGAGGGCCAAATTTTCTTCAGGAACATTCTCTCAACGGTTCCTCCCCTTTCCTTGGCTCTCCTCTCCCCTCCTCTCAGTGGGACCACCAGCCATGGCTGTTGGGGGCTGGGAAGACCCTCTGGGCCTTTTGGATGAGATGCCTCCCCAGATGGTCCCCTCCCCATATCTCTCTCTCCAGCCCCCGAGACTCACCTTTCTTGTTCTTCAGGTACAAGAAGAGCCCTGCAGCCAGGAAGGACCCCCCCAGCATGGCCCCTACGGCCCCCGTCCAGAGTTTGCTCTTGGCGGAGTTGGAGGAACGTGGCTCTGGGGAGGGAGACGGAGAAGGAGCCTGGCGTGAGCAGGAGGATCAGGGCCAGCTTCCTCCAGGGGGGCCATCCTGGCTCTGCACTCAGGGAGGGTCTTGCCAGCCCCAACGGTGCCCCCTTCTCGCTGCAGGATGGCGTCCCCAGACCAGGAGGGGAGGGAGGGGAGGGAGGGGCTTACCCCACTGGACGGTGACGGGGGTCTCCAGGCTGGCATGCCCCACCTGGCAAGCGTAGACGTCCCCCCGCTCGGGCTGGGTCTCCAGCATCACCTGGCGCTGGAAGGTCCAGTCTCCGTTCCGCAGCTCCTCCCCGAAGGTGACGTCCTCCTTCTCCAGCCACCCGTTCTTCAGCCACCGGATGTCGATCTCCCGGGGGTAAAAGCCCGTCGCGGTGCAGAGGATGGTGTTGGGGGACACGGGGTCCGCCTTGGTGGGGGAGATGGTGACGGTGGGCTTGGCTGGGGGGAAGGAGAAGGAGAAGGAGGGATGTGGGAGACACAGCAGGGCCCGGAACGTAAGAGCAGGTTGGTGGCTCAGGCTGTCATGATATCCGTTTCAAAGCTTCTGAGCTTCGTATCGGAGATAATGACATGGAAGGAGTTAACAGGGGGAAGAGGTCGTGCCTGCATACTTTCGCCTGCAGTCTGCCAATGGTGGATCGAGGTCATGGTGTGTCTGAAGAACTGAACGTACCATCTGCGTGGCCTGAACAGGGGGGAGGGATTGTGGGGGCATATATCAATGGAGAAAAGCGCGCGCTTTTCTCAGAAGCAACTTTCTCTCTGTGATGCAGTAACTTTTAGTAAAGTAGTTTTCCACTATTTTGTTGTGAGGCTATTTTATTCTAAGCATAGGTTCTGCAACTATTACATTAAGTTGCTTCTCAGAAAACAACTCTACCTGAGAAAGCATTCCAGTGAGAGTTAACTTGGAAATATGTCAGATGAAGAATTGAGGCCCGAGTCTGGAGAGGAAGACGAGTGGAAGAATATCGGAGACAAGGCAAAGACAGACCGGCCAGAGAGGAGCTGGAAATGTGGCCTGGCCGATCACAAGCAGCAAGACCTACAGAGAGAACCAGTAGTGAGGGACCAGAGGATGCAGCACCACAGAAAATGAGGCGCCTGCTGTCGATGGAGGCAATGCTGCAGAATTTGTCTCCTTCAATGTCTCCGGGGAGAGAAGAGGCATTCGAGCGTGGGTCTTCAAAAGCCTCCTCCAGGAAATCGACACCAGAGCCTGAAAGCAAACCTCCCTCTCCCCCCTCTGCCTGCAGCTGGCAAAAAAATAATTCTTTTTATCTAGTTTAAAATGTTTTACCTCTTGTACATAGGTGAACCAATGACATGTAAACCCACCCAACTCTAAACCTTAACAAGTCTTTATATTTTAACCAGCTTATTCCTCCCAGATTTTCTCTTCTAACAAATGCTTCTTGAGGTGACCATTTGTTTATTTATTTTATTCCAGATTCTCAATATGGCATTCCTAAGAAAATGATTTTTAAAATCCTTCTTGACTTTAACATTATCATACCATAAATAGGCATGCCACCTGAGTCTTAATTCATGTCCTTCGAGCTGTAGTAATTTCTGGTTCTCCAGAGAAATCCATTCCTTCACCCCAAGCAAACAACAGACATCAAAATACAATTTCAAATTAGGTAGACCCAAACCTCAAACCTTGAATTCTTTGGTGTCTTCTGAACTCAGCAAAATCAGGATCGTTCATCTGCATAGCTAAAATGCCACTTGGCAGCTCCAAATACTTTTCCTCTTTACTTGTAGGGATTTTGGGGGGAAATTTAAAAAGAAGCCCTGAGAGAGGAGTGAAAGAAATGGAACCCTCTCCCATGTCTTGGGGAGGGAGCTTTGCATTACCTTGGCCCCACGTTCACAGCAACGCTGACCCTACCCGGTTTTTTTCCTTCTCAAAAGCCATGAATGGTTCTGACACAATGCAATTCTAGAAATGAAACCACTTCCACTTTGCAATTTTTCCCTCACATCTCCACCACCCAGGGGGATGGAAGAAATTGTTGTTATTTATAAAAATTTGTGATCAGAGTTATGGAAACATTAAGAGACAAGCAAACTGATAGCTTGCAGTAAAACGTTGCTTTTATTTTAAAACAAAGAACAAGAAAACATGAAGCTTGCTTTCTTCAGCCGAAGAAGGCATACATTTTAACTACTCACATTGTAAGAACAATGAAGAAGATAGCAGATAGCAGCAAAGCAGTAAACAAAGCAGATTTACACTTTTAAAGTTCTTACAATTGCAACTTGGCTGTACCTGAGTGGACAGGGTTTAGCATGTGACCACTCACCTAGGCAACTGCATTCCCAATATGGGCAAAGAACAAACAGGTAACTCTCATTGGCTAAGAATACCAGACTAGCAGGCTCCAAGCCGTCAACATTCCTGAGAGGGGTGAGCTAGCACGTGTGCTCTCTCCTGAAGCACAACAGAGAGAAAAAAACTTTTCGGCTTGGCATTTTAAACTAGCCTTCCATATTTCTTTCAAGACACAAAAATATATGCAACAGAAATGGGTCAGCCTCCTGGCGCTGCTATCACCCGCAGCCATCAGAGGCTAACAAGCAGGCACCTCCAAGCAAACAGGATCGCAGCAGGGGCTGTTCATGAACCTGAAGATCCTACGCTCAAAACCACAATGCCTTGTCTCCTCAACTCTATATTCCTGCAGCTCTTATGCATCATGTTCAACTGCAAGGCAGAACAGCCTTTCCATCTGAGACTTTACATTGCCTTTGTCACTGCCACAAACGTCCCTAATATATTCTCTCATAAAATTTGAGTGCTCCTATCTTTCTTTCATGTATCTTTTAGGGCCTGCAGCAGCTTACTGGGAAGTTCTGGTGACAGCCAGAAATGTGTAGTTAGCCTTTCTCAAACTAACATTTTCCATTTCTTTCTCTCCTCCCTCATCTCTAATAATGAGACAAGTTTGACTAAAAAGAATCAGCCCAAAAATTAAACACTCAACTTTTCAGCTGGATGTCCAATGGGAGATGAGAAGTGAACTTCCAGCTTTCTCTACACTCATCACCTTCTGCCTCATGTGGATTTCCTTGTGTCTGTTAAGGTGGGAATTTTGTGGGAAGCACCGTCCACAGTCTGGGCATTTGAATGGTTTCTCTCCTGTGTGTAAACCTACATGATCTATAAGGCTAGACCTACTACTGAAACTTTTCCCACAATCTTGACACTCATATGGTTTCTCTCCTGTGTGAGTCCTCTGGTGTTTCACCAGGCTGGATTTCTGACTGAAACTTTTCCCACAATCTGGACATTCATACGGTTTCTCTCCTGTGTGAGTCCTCTGGTGCTGCACCAGGTTAGAATTCTGACTGAAAGTCTTCCCACAATCCGAACACTCGTATGGTTTCTCTCCTGTGTGAGTCCTCTGGTGTTGCACCAGGCTGAAATTGTGACTGAAACTTTTTCCACAATCCGGACACTCATATGGTTTCTCTCCTGTGTGAGTCCTCTGGTGTTTCACCAGGTGGGAATTCTGACTGAAACTTTTCCCACAATCTGGACACTCATACGGTTTCTCTCCTGTGTGAGAGCTATGGTGTATCACCAGGTGGGAATTCTGACTGAAACTTTTCCCACAATCCGGACACTGATACGGTTTCTCTCCTGTGTGAGTCCTCTGGTGTGTCAACAGTCCAGAATTCTGACTGAAACTTTTCCCACAATCCGGACATTCATACGGTTTCTCTCCTGTGTGAGTCCTCTGGTGTATCACCAGGTGGGAAATCCGACTGAAACTTTTCCCACAATCTGGACACTCATACGGTTTCTCTCCTGTGTGAGTCCTCTGGTGTCTCACCAGGTGGGAATTCCGACTGAAACTTTTCCCACAATCTGGACACTCATACGGTTTCTCTCCTGTGTGAGTCCTGTGGTGTTGCACCAGGTGGGACTTCAAACTGAAACTTTTCCAACAATCCGGACACTCATACGGTTTCTCTCCTGTGTGAGTCGTCTGGTGTCTCACCAGGTTGGACTTCAAACTGAAACTTTTCCCACAATCTGGACACTCATACAGTTTCTCTCCTGTGTGAGTACTCTGGTGTTGCACCAGGTGGGACTTCAAACTGAAACTTTTCCCACAATCTGGACACTCATACGGTTTCTCTCCTGTGTGAATCCTCTGGTGTCTCACCAGGTCGGAATTCTGACTGAAACTTTTCCCACAATCCAGACACTCATATGGTTTCTCTCCTGTGCGAGTCCTCTGGTGTATCACCATGTAGGAATTCTGACTGAAACGATTCCCACAATCTGGACACTGATACGGTTTCTCTCCTGTGTGAGTCCTCTGGTGTATCACCAGGTCGGAATTCTGACTGAAACTTTTCCCACAATCTGGACACTCATACGGTTTCTCCCCGGTGTGAGTCCTCTTGTGATTCACCAGGGTGGCGTGCTTGCTAAAGCTTTTGCCGCATCGAGAACACTGGTAGGCCTTCTCGCCGGTGTGGGTCCTCTCGTGCATAATCAGCGGTGATCTGTAATCTTTCCTTTTCCCACAATATAGACCTCTGTGGGGCTTTTCCACCACTGATATTCTTGGATTGCTGGCTTGATTTGCTTTCCTTTTTAATGCTGCTTGTGATTCTAGGTTGTCGAGCTGGCTCTTATTGGCATCCTTTTTGTCTATAAGATTCACATAAAAGTGGTACTTTATTATCTTGTAAGGGTTAGCTTAGCATAACCTACGCCATCTTGCTTTTGGAAACTGCTTGCTGTTAGAAACTAGGTGAAAGGAGACGCAGGGACCTTGCTGTTGTCTCTAGGGAGATAACACTCAGCAAAGATTATTTGGAATACCAGGAGACATGAAGACTGCCCCTGGAGGTCTCTAAGTATGCCTACTGCTAGCAATGCAGATTCAGGAACCTTGCCCTCTGACTAGGAGGAGAGTTCATTATGCTTTCTTACTGAGCTTTGCAAACCCTATATAAGTACTGTACTTGTGTATGTGTGGGGGGGTCTTCCCAGGCATTCTACTGTCATGATGCCTGTGGAGACCTCCACCCAGCTCTGTCTTGGCCAAAATAAATGCTGTTATTTTATATCTCCAAGCCTCGACTCAAGACTGTTATTGGTAACTTCAGAAACTTGGGTAAAACAGTGTAAGCAGGGGCCTTACAATCTATAAAATGGCTGCACAAAACGTGCAAACAACAACAAAAAAGCATTCATTACAATGAAAAAGGAAAAGTGCCAAAAGGCTAGATTAACCTCTAAAATTCATGATGATTCATTTGACACATAGAAGAATAGCGAGATCCAAGTTCAAATCCTGAAATTCAGTTGTAGGCTTGGGTCACTCAGAGATTCTTAGCACTCCAAAGGGTTATCATGAAGGATATCTGGAAATGCTGGGGATAGATTCTACACATACACATAGATGCACACAGAGAGAAATACAGATACACACCCCTATGAATGTATGTATGTAGAAAATCCATGTGTATTTTCAGCCTGCAAAATGTCCCAGAAGTGGATATGGTCAAACTTTTGGGGCTACTTTTAGAGGGCTGGGGGGCTTTAACAGATGAAATGGTGCCCAAAGCCTCTGCAAGATTTAAAGCATCAGTTCTGTCCATTCAATTCCTCAGCTCCAACTAGGAAAAGAGCAGAAAATACTGTCCACAACCACTCTGGGGACATCACTATACAATACAGATAGTCCTCCTTTCTGACTGCAGTTGGGACCGGCACCTCTGTCACTAAGCAGCTCGGTCATTAAGTCGCTCTGCGAGTGAGATGGGTGGGGAATAAATTGGATATATAAATAAAAAGATCAAGATGATGTCACGTGAATGCACTGACTTACAACATCAGTTCTGGCTGCGTTCATTAAGCGAATCACCGTGGGTCATTAAGCACAATGTCAAACAACCATGATAAATCAATGGAAGACCACTAGGAAATCCTGTGTTTGCTGGCTAGACTTGGCAGTAAAAGAAAACATCACCGTGGGTCCTTAAGTGCAACGTCACACGACGGTGACTTGCAGCTTACTGCCGGATTCCCCATTGATTTGGCTTGTCAGAAGCCGGATGCGAAGGTGGCAAGCAGCAATCATGGGACTGCAAGACACTGCCACCCTCGTAAATGCCCGTCGGTTGCCAGCACCCAACTCGCTTGGAGGGCCACAACTTTGAGGACCAGTTGGAAGTCTCCTTTTCAGCGCCATCCTAACCTTGAATGGTCACTAAACAAGTCGTATGCGAAGACTGCCTCCACACCTGGACATCCCAAATGGTCCTCAATGGCTATTTAGAAAAAGGGCTGGGTTAAGCAGAGTTGAACCTGGTTAATACATGGATGGGAGAGTTTGTTGGCTAGACGTGGAAGGAAAAAAAGCATCCCGGGAGTCGGCAGTGGCAGATCAGTCCCATATTGTTGCCAAGAAAACAGCATCTCCATAAAATCACAAGGAGTCAACACTGACGCGGAGGAGTTTCTAAACCTCCCGACCGCCAGAAAATTGCAGGCACCAGTTTTAAACCCTGAAGCACCAGGGGAATAAAATTTGGGCAGGGGGGGCAGATGCAGCAGCTGGCACTTTTCAGCCGAGTGGCTTCTCTGACTCTACCCGACGGAGGAAACGAAAGAGCCCCACTTGCTCCCGGCCTCTCCCCCCACCTGTCCTCGACTCACCTTCCGCCGGCGGCTGCTCCGACCCCGGAAATACCGAAGAGTATTTATCCTCCACGCCACTATCCCCCCAGGCGGGACCCGGAACAGGAAGTTCCTCTGCCCTCCTCCTCTCCTCCGACAACCCCTCTAGCAATCCAGTACTCTGTTGTTTCAGCTCTCCGGCTCCCCCTCCCGTTGGACGTCACTCCTCAGCAACCAGAGACGCCGCTTTCTAGGGGCGGCGGTTGCTTATTCCTACAGCGCCATCTAGCGACACGAGGCTGAAAACCCCACTCGTCCGATCTCTCCCCTAAGGTGTTGGCGAGACTTTTTGGTTGATTCTGTGCCATCAAGTCCTTTTCGACTCCCGGCGACCACATCGATAGATCTTCTCCAGGATGTTCTACCCCCAACCTGTTCTTTCGGGTCTCCCAAGGGTGCACTTATTGCCACTGCAACTGAGCAAAAGTGTCCTTTGCCAGAAGCAGGAAGGGAAAGCATCCCGGGGGGAAATGGTGCGCGAAGAGGCAACGGCAAAGCGCACCTCCCTTCCTTTGCGGAGCCTCAATCTCGCTGGAGGACAGAATTACTCTGAGCGGCCTTCCCAACTCCCGGAGGAGCTAGCTTTCAGCCTTGAGAATTCCCAGGCCCCTTGGGTGCAACACTTGGAGGGCACTAGCTTGCAGATGAAAAGCTGATCAAAAGATTCCTGCGCTTTCGCAGGGCTTGGCTCTCGGTGGAGATCAAAACCTCTCTCCCTCCTAAAACTTCGTTCCTGGGGCTCAAAAGGGTTTAGGACCTGGGAGCCCCAACAGGCCACAGGCTCCAAGAGAGCCAGCCTCACTCTTGCTGGCCAGAGCTGCTTCGAAGGGCGCCCAGGGTCTTGGAGCCGGTGTTCCCAGCAAGCCAGCTTTGTTCCTGAAGGAGGAAATTCTAAATCTGCTGGAGGGCCAATGCCATGGGAGGGGGGGGGGGCTGCAGGGGTCCTATTTTGGGATGGGGACAGGAAAGAGGCGTGAACCCCGGACAGTCATAGTTTGAGGGAACCAGGGAAGGTGGGGGATTGGGGGGAGGGAACGGCTGGGAGACCCCAGGAGCATCAGTCCGGACAATAGCCTTATTGTGCCCCCCTCCCTACACCCCCCCCCCCAAGGAAGAGGGAGACGGAGGTATGGATATTGCTTTCACTCCAGCCCAGAGATATTCTGTTGGAACCAGTGAATTACGTTTAACAGGGGGAGAAGTAGTTCTGGGGGAACCAGGGAAGGTGGGGGGTTGGGGGGAGGGAACGCCTGGGAGACCCCAGGAGCATCAGTCCAGACACCCTTATTGTGCCCTCTCCCCCAGGGAGCCCCATCAGGAAAGTAGAGGGGGGCTGACAGAGGCCCACCTGGCTCCCCCTTCCAGATGGGCCCTCCGGGGGCCATCCATCGGTCTCTGAAGCAGGTCTCTGCCCCTCTGTAGGGACTGCTCCCAACGATGTCCAAAATCCCCTTCTCTAAAGGAAACCACGCACGCTGGTTTCTTAGAAGTAAAAGGATTTATTGAGGTACACAGGAGCAGGAACAAAGACGTGAATGAACTGGTATGGCATGGTATATTACATTTAAACATTTCCCCCCACTCCCATTGTCCTTTTGAAGTTGAGGTGTGTAGTATTTGGCTCCGGAGTACTCAGACAGTCCTTCCCGGGTTGATGCGTTCCGTTTCACAGCTCGTTACTGTAGCTCCGGCTTCCGCGCTGCTTGTCAGTTACGTGTCTGTTTCCTTGTGTCGGTTTGCACGTCTTTGTTTGAATGGCAGAGGTCTGCCAGAACTCTGACACCCTCCCCCTCCCTGTGTGGGTCCCTCCTCTAGTCACGGCTGGGAGAGATGGGCCCCGGACTCCCTCCTGACGGCCCTCCTCCTCCTCCTCCTCGTAGCCCATTTCCTGGCCCAGGAGAAGGACGACTACCACTTCCTCAACAGGACGCAGCAGGTGCGCTACCTGTACAGGTACATCTACGACCAGCGGGAGATTCTCCGCTTCCACAGTGACCTTGGCAATTTGTGGCTGTGACCGAGTTGGGGCAGTGCTCAGCCGACTACTGGAACCGCGATAAGGTCTACCTGCAATACATGAGGGCCACCGTGGATGGCGTCTGCCAGCATAAGTACAAGATGGCCAAGATGGAGCGTCTGATTGGCCGGAGAAGGGAGGGGCTTCCTGGGTGAGGGGGACGTCGGGACCCCACTTTCCTTTAATCCAGTGCTTTCCAAACTGCCGCCGTTGGCGACACACCAATGGCGGCGGCAGCGGGCACAGCGGCAGGGGCGTGCACGGCGGGGGCAGCGGCAGCGGCCTCATGTTTTACGCTAAAATGCGGAAGTGCTGATGGTGCGCCACAGACCAATGCAGTCTCCGTCCCATATCCCAGCCTGAAACCCGACTGAAAGGGGTCTAGATAATCCGCTTCATCCAGAATCCTCTGGAGTTGCAACGCCACCACTTTCTCAACCACCTTTCCCAGAAAGGGAAGGTGGGAGACTGGACGAAAATTGTCTAAGATGGTAGGGTCCAGGGATGGCTTCTTGAGGAGGGGGTGCACCAATGCCTCCTTAAAGGCAGTTGGGAACACCCCTTCCATCCATACAGTTTGGAAAGCTATGCTTTTGTCAGATATTAAAAATTAGTGTTCCTCAAAGAATAATTAAATCCCAATAGAAGGATGAGGAAATCATTCTTCCTAAAATAGCTGCCAAAAATTCTGAAACGGAAAAGAGCGATGCATATAGGTGATAATGAATCCGTAGGGAGACGACCCATTAACACCAACCTCCGACACATACCTGCCTGAGCACCAGGGGATATTTGCATGACAAGGGTCTGGGAAGGAAGGGGGAGAAATAAGCAAACTCCTCTTTCTGTGTCAGCTTCAGGTAACTTAAGAAACAATCAATGGGTAATCAAAGCAAAACCAGCCTGTCAGTTGTGTCTCCTATCGAGAGGAACTAAGCTACATTGAGTTCAAAGGAAACAGCTTAAATGAGCTAAGCAAAGTTAACAGGAAAAGCCTAAACACAGGGGGAGAGGGGGAAGATGCAAATAGATATCTTGAAAGGCTGTTAGTCTGACACTTTGCAAACTTGTGTAAATATGTAAACTGAATATGTAAACTGACTTTTCTTTGAATTACATGTATAAAAGAAATGAATGAACCTTGCTCATTGCTCTCTCTATACTAGTCAAATTTGTGACGGTATGAGGGAAGCCTCTTTTGCAAAAGAACCAATAAACAGGAATTTTAGCTCTGCTATTTGTCAGTTCAGTGTTATATTTTTGTGGGAAAAGGAGCCAAATCTCACACTTTAATCCATTAAATTCCCCTTATAAAGATTTACTCCTTATTTATTCTACACTCCCAGATCTACGAAATATTCCTCTTCTTCCCGGGATCCAAACTCTCTTCCTCCTGGAATCAGGGATCCCTTTGATCCCCTCCGGAAAATGCCCCAAAGATGATTTGGGGGGGGGGGAGAGAATCAAGTTTTTTAAAAAATACACACATTAAGACAGATTCACCCTAACACTCTCCCTTTGGCCCTACCCTGCATCTCTCCGGACTGGTCGGGGGCCAGTAAGGCTGGGCACCTTGTGGCCAAAATGGGTCTGTCACGGATGGCCCCACCTGGGTACCATCTGCGACATGGCGCCAGCCAAGAGACACGTAGACAAAAAGTAATTGAAAGCACAAGCCAGGACAAACAGAAAGAAGAGAATGTAGATTCAGGACCATAGACAGCAACGAGCTACAAGCAAGGTGCGAGACGAAGTATTGCATTGCTCCATGGGGAGGGGATATAGGAGTAGTATGTATATATACGTACGTCAATCTTTGTAACCTTAATTCACTTGAAGCATTGACGTGCCTGGGATCACTGATATAATAAAGATTCCTAACGATTCCATCCTGTCTCGTGTGTGGAGTGCTGATTATAACTCAGGGTCCTCACAGGGTCTTGTGTGTGCTGCTGAGATGGTCGAGGAGGAGGAGGAACTTGCGATAGTGCGGCCTTGGTGGGAGGCTGGCTGCTGTCGGATAGCGGAGGGGCACCTTCCAGGCTGTTTCGGGAGAACGGATTCCTCTTTGGGACCTCTCAGACAAGCATCTCCCTTATTTGTACTGGGAGACTGGATGGAGGTTTTATTACCTCGTCCCTCAGGAGCCGATGGCTCAGCCGTGGACCTGCAGTACGGAGTGGCCAGGGTTGCGGTTAGGGTTGGGCCTAGTAGGGTGAGCCCCACGGCCACCGAGGAGTGCCGCCTCAAGGGCCCCAGCGCCCTAGTGCAAAGCCCAAGCCGCCGCCACCACCCTGCGCTGCCCCTCACCATCTTCCTCCCGCTGCTGATGAGGCGCACCCAGCCTGGCCCTGTTATTTGCAGGCTGTTCCGGGCCTTCTTCCCGAGGCTGCTCGTGCCATTCTCCAAGCAGCGCGTGCCGTTCTCGCAATGCTTCAGAAAGCAGCTGTGCAGGGCAGCCAAAAGAGCAGAGATTGGGGGGGGGAGAGGTGGGGGGGAGTTGAAGAGGAGCCAGTCTCTTACCGAGGCTCAGGGTGGGTCCTTGCCTAGCGAGCAGTGTGATTTGACTAGCGACAGCAACGAGACTGCAGGGATTGCCATCGCTAAGCGATGCAGTCACGTGACGTCACACTTTATGACCACATCACTTAGCAACGGAAATTCCAATTACCTCTGTAACTTGAGGACTATCTGCATATTTCTAACAAGTATTTCCCAAAAGAAAGTATTTTCCTTTCCCTACCTGTACGTGGAAGCCTAAACCCAAGGATGCTTCCTTTCTGCTAAATAGTAGGCTATCCGTTAAAACAGGGGTCCCCAACCTGTGGGCCTGTTAGGAAGTGGGCTGCGGGGCTCCCGCCTGCAAAACAAAAAAACCCCGGCCCATGGGAAATTCAGCGTTGGCCCATGGGGACTGCCTGGACAAGTGCCTGCGATGTGGCTTTCTTGGCTCGCCCTCGCCTTCTTCGGAGGACTTCGGAAGGAAACGTTGGTGGCTGACGGAAGGTGGCCGTAAAAAGTGGACTTGAGGGGCAGCAGGGCCCATTTGGGGAGAGGCTTCGTGTCGTGGTTGGGTGGCAGTTTTGGCCACCGAGGGACCCTGCTGTTTCCTGCAAGCGTCTCAGCAGCGGCAGTCCCAAACGACAAGCAAGCAATTACAAACTGCTCCACCTGGACGTCTTGGGAATAATTACCCCGCCCCGTTTAAGAACCACTGGCGTCAATTGCACCGTGTGGCCTGGCGGTAGCAGCAGTGCGCGAGGGCCCCCGAACTGGACGGCACAGAATGGAAGCTTGGAGGATCAGCAGAGCAAGCTCTGAAATGAGGACCAGGATCGGGGGGGGGGGGGGGGGCACGGATCCAGCTTCGGGTAAAACGTAAGGCAACCCAGACTCTTGATTTCCGAGGGTTTCCCCAGCGCCTGGTCCCCCTTCGGGAGGCTGGGCATTAGGCCTTAGTAGGGTTCCGCCTAAACGTCTCTTACCTCTGCAGAAACATTCTGAGGTCCAACATGTTTTTATTTAAAGACATCTTTGTTTACAGATAAGTGTCCTGCTAGTGTCTTCAAAAACAAAAAAGCCAGTTTGGTGTTGTGGTTCAAGGCACCCAGCCAGAAACCAGCAGGCGGTGAGTTCAAGTCCTGGCGCGGGCACGAAACCAGCCGCGTGGCTTTGGGCCAGTCCCCCTCTTGCTTGCTTGTCGCTTGGGACGGCCACTGCCGAGACGCTTGTCCCTCGGTGGCCGACGCTGCCGCCCAATTGGCTGGCTCAGCAACCTGTTCCCACCACGCCAGCCTCCGTGTGCCGCTTATCTCAGGGCTTCTCAACCAGGGTTCCGCAGGAGGTCACCAGGGGTTCCCTGGGAGATCACGGTTTATTTTAAGAAGTATTTCAAATTCGGGCAACTTCACACTGAAGAGGTAAGTTTCATTCTTTTAGTTTAAGAACACCGTTAATGCACCTAGGCAGGCCTGCACAGGAAACGAATAGAATAATGTTGCAACGTCTGGCCTCTATTGGAGCCTGAATGTGCAGGGGTTCCCCGAGGCCTGAGAAGTATTTCAAGGGCTCCTCCAGGGCCAAAAAGTTGAAAAAGGCTGGTTTATCTTGTGGCTCTGGATTCGTCTGCCAGCCTCCTTCTGCTGCCTGCAGCCCCAAGACCTAACGGCTGGAGGGGGTCCTGCCCGGGGGGGGGGGCAAGCCTGCAAGGCACCCGTCCGCCCTGCTGCCCTCCCGGAACGAACGAGAGGCGGCGAAGCCCAACCCCACGGGGGCCCACCAAGACACAAGGCGGGGGGTAGGAGCTTCCTCTTCGAAAGTCTTGAGTTTTAAAATGCAGCCACGTTACGCATTGCCCGAACTGCCTGGAAGGCTCCCCCCTGAGCACAGGCGCTCCCTCCTCTCTGCCCGATAAGAAACTCCAGCAGCGTCTTTTCCGACTAACAACTTTTATTAAAAGGCAGAAGCTGTGGGAAAATATAGCAGTCATACCAACAATTCATGTCTTGCTCTATAAGGACATGAAGAGGGCGGAGACTCGCAGTAACTTCCTGAAGAGAGAACTCTGTGAGGTCACTTCCTTCTTCCTGTTCTTCCCTCTCTTTCCACCATGCTCTCGAGTTGAAAGGACACGTTTGTCTGAGCTGTCCTAGCCCAGACAGAATGCTTAAGTCTATATATTCTATTTTTGTAACTTAGTATGTTTTAAACCTGCCTTGACTCTACTACTGCAACTGCTGTTTTTGAGACCTAAATAATGTGAGTAAACATTACTTTTATTTCTTCACAAAACTGTGTGAATGGGGTCCCTTCCCCCCCCCCCCCGGATCTTTCTTTAAGCTCCCTTCGGCTCCCTTCTCGGTCCGCCCATTCTCCCAGCCTTCTTCTTTTGTTATTCGATTTCTTTTTCGCGCCCTCTGTGCGTGTCCTCTGGACCGGATGTGGTGATGGCTGTCTGCTCTCCCCAGCTTCCCATCGTCTTCTTTCCCCTCCCCATTCTCCCTTATTCTATCCTGTGTAGGTGGAGTATCCAGTCTATTGCTTCTGGATTCTCCATCCTTACACTCTTTCTCACTTTGACTCTTAGACTGGAGGTAGCTGCAAGGCTGGTCTGGTGTCAAGTCAGTTCATGGAGTGCTTCTTTTGGTCTGCCCATCAGGATCTTGGGGTATCTGGCCATTTAGATTGCTTGTCCTGGAACAAAATATAAACTTCCACCCCCCCACCCCCCACCCCCGTTTGCTCCTTATAGCCACGTTTGTGGGTAAAGGGGCAAACTGTAGATCAGAGGGATGGCAAAAGAGGGAAAGGAGTAAAGCTTCTGTCTAGGAGGCTTCTGCTAGAGGCTTTCTTAGCAGATGACCCTGAAGAGATGCAAAAAGTCAGAGCCCATAGACTTGCAAGAGAAGAGAAAATTAAGGGGCCTAAAAAAACAATGAGTGACTCAGAAATGAGAAGATAAAGAAACCTTTGAATAGCTTAATGTGCTAGCGGACATTGGCATGTAGGAAAGAAAGGACAGTTCACTTAACAAAAGGTTAATTCATTCATTCATTCATTCATTCATTCATTCATTCATTCATTCATTCATTGGCGATCACTCGTAGCCGAGTAAGATTGTCTTCCAAAGGTAAAATTTTAACAGTGGATCCGTAAGTGGCTATAAAGGCCAATTCTGGATCCGCACAACCTCCCACAATGAGGGCATAGGTTTCCGGGTGGGAGACGGTCATGATGAGGGTTTGCCTGACATGCCTTCCTTTTAGCTCTTTTCTCCCTTTCGCCCTGTACTCGTGCTTCTTCAAAGTCCATAGCACCATTAATAAAGGCTGACCTCCAATTGAGGTAATAATAAGTTAGGGCTTCCCAGTTCTCAATGCTGATATTACATTTTCTAAAATTAGCTTTGAGAGTGTCTTTGAATCTCTTTTGCTGTCCACCAATATTCCGTTTTCCATTCTTAAGTTGGGAGTAAAGTAGCTGCTTTGGAAGACAATGGTCAGGCATTCGAACAACATGGCCGGTCCAGCGAAGTTGATGTTGGATGATCATTGTTTCAATGCTGGTGGTTTTCGCTTCTTCTAATACGCTAACATTAGTCCGCCTATCTTCCCAAGTAATTTGCAGAAGTTTTCGGAGGCAGCGTTGATGGAATCTTTCAAGAAGTTGGAGGTGGCGTTTGTAGAGGGTCCATGTTTCACAGGCGTACAGAAGGGTTGGTAGTACAATTATATGTATGTATGTATGTATGTATGTCATATATATATATATATATATATATATATATATATATATATATGCATGCATGCATGCATGCATGCATGCATGCTGGTTTGGTTTTCATTATGTTTTTTTTTTACTCTAACTGGGCTACACTTATGTGTGTGTAAGTTTGTATAAATCTCCCGTTTGCTGATTAGGACTGTTTTGTCTGATTTCCAAGTTGCAAGTAAGGAACTAAAGACTGTATGTCTTCACAGACTTTCCCTCTTCAGCCCAAGACAGATGTTCATGTTATACACACATACATAGACATACACAAACACAAAACCTGCACCATTTCCCTCAACAAATATACATAGAAATGTACAGACTAATACTTAACAAACAGAAAACATTTTGGTTACAGATACTTACACAAATATTTGAGCTTAACTGGCATGATCATGTTGTAAGTGTTTTAAAAGTCTTAAGTTTCTCATAGTGGAAAGTACCCAAGCTTGACCAGGGTTCACCTGACCACCTGGAGACTTCCTAAGGAAGGGTGGGGATCAAGAGCACTGGCAATTGAGGGTGGGTCTGCCAGCTCATTCCAGCAATGCCAATAGGATAATTGATCAGGGTTATTTCTTTTCAGCTGAAGTTTAAGAAGCTTCAATTTCTCACAGTGAAATGTACCCATAAGAGGCCAGATTGCTTTACCGCTTGTGTCTAAATATTGAGTCCATTCTATACATAGCTCACGTGCACGTCTTTTCTTCATTCCTGGCTGGGTGAGCAAAATCCCCTTATCCCAAGCCTTCAACAACGCCCCCAAGGGGGAAGATGGGGGTACCGTCGACTTAGTATTCCCCATAACCACTCGTGTCCCTAAGCGTGGCACTGGTGCCCGTTGGATTTGGGGTGTGTCGAAACACCCAGAGACTCCCTATTAGAGTACCGACCCTCTGCGCGCTTCCAAATCATCAATTACTTATTCACCTTTGGCTACCTTTAGCCCACAAGCAGTAATTGCCCAGTTATAGTTCATTCATTCATTCAATCGCAACCTGTCCGGGCAGGCGTATCGCCCTGGTCCCACTGGCTATCCGAGTTACTCTGGTCAATGCCCAAAAGAGCTAGCAGAGGACCGGGGGCGTCTTGAACCAGTTTGACACACAGCCCTGGTCGACAGACGGGTTTTATAAAAGGAATCAAGCACAGGCTTGATTAGGCTCCCAGGTCCTAAATCCTTTTGAGCCCCAGGAAATCAGGAACGAAGTTTTAGGAGGGAGAGAGGTTTTGATCTCCACCGAGAGCCAAGCCCTGCGAAAGCACAAGAATCTTTTGATCAGCTTTTCATCTGCAAGCTACTGCCCTCCAAGGGTTGCACCCAAGGGGCCTGGGAATTCTCAAGGCTGAAAGCTAACTCCTCTGGGAGTTGGGAAGGCCGCTCAGAGAAATTCTGCCCTCTAGCGAGATTGAGGCTCCCCAAAGTAAGGGAGGTGCGCTTTGCCGTTGCAAACATCCCCCCCCCCCCGGGATGCTTTCCCTTCCTGCTTCTGGCAAAGGACCCTTGGGAGACCCGAAAGAACAGGTTGGGGGTAGAACATCCTGGAGAAGATCTATCAATGTGGTCGCCGGGAGTCGAAAAGGACTTGATGGCACAGAATCAACCAAAAAATCTCGCCAACACCTTAGGGGAGAGATCGGACGAGTGGGGTTTTCAGCCTCGTGTCGCTAGATGGCGCTCTAGGAATAAGCAACCCGCGCGCCTAGAAAGCTGTCAATACAGCAGCGGCGTCTGTGGTTGCTGAGGACCGACAGCCAAAGGGAGGGGGAGCGGGGGAGCTGAAACAATAGAGGATTGGATTGCTAGAGGGGATGGAGGAGGAGAGGAGGACGGCAGAGTGACGTGGAGGAGCGCTCTGTGGTCTTTCCGGGATCGGAGCAGCGGGAGCCGGAAGGTGAGTCGAGGACAGGTGGGGGGAGAGGCCGGGAGCAAGTGGGGCTGTTTCGTTTCCTCCGTGGGGAAGAGTCAGAGGAGCAACTCTGCTGAAAAGTGCCAGCTGCTGCATCTGCCCCCCCTGCCCAAATTTTATTCCCCTGGTGCTGCAGGCTTTACAACTTGTGCGTGCAGTTTTCTGGCGGTCGGGAGATTTGAAAAGTCCCCTTCGTGTTAGCGTTGACTCCTTGTGATTTTATGGAGATGCTGTTTTCTTGGCACAATATGGGACTGATCTGCCACTGCCGACTCCCGGGATGCTTTTTTTCCTTCCACGTCTAGCCAACAAACTCTCCCATCCATGTATTAACCAGGTTCAACTCTGCTTAACCCAGCCCTTTTTTCTAAATAGCCATTGAGGACCATTTGGGATGTCCAGGTGTGGAGGCAGCCTTCGCATAACACTTGTTCAGTGACCGTTCAAGGTTAGGATGGCGCTGAAAAGGAGACTTCCAACTGGTCCTCAAAGTTGTGGCCCTCCAAGCGAGTTGGGTGCTGGCAACCGACGGGCATTTACGAGGGTGGCAGTGTCTTGCAGTCCCATGATTGCTGTTTGCCACCTTCCCATCCGGCTTCTGACAAGCCAAATCAAGGGGGTATCCGGCAGGAAGCTGCAAATCACGGTCATGTGACGTTGCACTTAAGGACCCACAAACACAGGATTTCCTAGTGGTCTTCCATTCTTCCATTCATGTATCATGGTTGTTTGACATTGTGCTTAATGACCCACGGTGATTCGCTTAATGACCGCAGCCAGAACTGATGTTGTAAGTCAGTGCATTCACGTGACATCATCTTGATCTTTTTATTTATATATCCAATTTATTCCCCACTCATCTCACTCGCAGAGCGACTTAATGACCAAGCTGCTTAGTGACAGAGGTGCCGGTCCCAACTGCAGTCAGGAAGGAGGACTACCTGTACTGTATGGTGATGTCCCCAGAGTGGTTGTGGACAGTATTTTCTGCTCTTTTCATATTTGGAGCTGAGGACTTGGATGGACAAAACTGGTGCTTTAAATCTTGCAGAGGCTTTGGGCACCATTTCATCTGTTAAAGCCCCCCAGCCCTCTAAAAGTAGCCCCAAAAGTTTGACCATACCCAGTACTGGGACATTTTTCAGGCTGAAATACACATGGATTTTCTACATGCATACATTCGTAGGGGTGTGTATCTGCATTTCTCTCTCTGTGCATCTATGTGTATGTGTAGAATCTATGCCCAGCATTTCCAGATATCCTTGATGATAACCCTTTGCAGTGCTAAGAATCTGTGATTTACCCAAGCCAACAATTAAATTTCAGGATTTGAACTTGGATCTCGCTATTCTTCTATGTGTCAAATGAATCATCATGAATGTTAGAGGTTAATCTAGCCTTTTGGCACTTTTCCTTTTTCATTGTAATGAATGCTTTGTTGTTGTTGTTTACATGTGTTGTGCAGCCATTTTATAGATAATAATTAAAATAACACTTCTATGTGAATCTTATAGACAAAAAGGATGCCAATAAGAGCCTGCTCGACAACCAAGAATCACAAGCAGCATTAAAAAGGAAAGCAAATAAAGCCAGCAATCAAATATTTTCCACTTTCTCCAGAGAACCCCAAAACTCTTCTTCCCCAGCAGGTGACAGGCAAGGGAGAGGAAAACAGGAAGATTTTCTGAGCTGGAAAAAAGTGAAATATGTGGAACTCAAATATTAAATGAAGAGGTCAAGGGAGATAATTTCCAAATTCAAGTCAGCTTGAATCAAAGCACCACCAAACAAGGCATCAGAAATAGTTTTGATCTCGAGAATCCAAGAATATCAGTGGTGGAAAAGCCCCACAGAGGTGTATATTGTGGGAAAAGCACAGATTACAGATCACCGCTGATTATGCACAAGAGGACCCACACCGACGAGAAGCCCTACCAGTGTTCTCGATGCAGCAAAAGCTTTAGCAAGCACTCCACCCTTGTGAGACACAAGAGGACTCACACCGGGGAGAAACCGTATGAGTGTCTGGATTGTGGAGAAAGTTCCAGTCACAGTTTCAGCCTGGTGCAACACCAGAAGACTCACACAGGAGAGAAACCGTATGAGTGTCCGGATTGTGGGAAAAGTTTCAGTGGGAATTCCCAGCTGGTGATACACCAGAGGACTCACACAGGAGAGAAAACGTATCCGTGTCTGGATTGTGGGAAAACTTTCAGTTTGAAGTTCAACTTGATGAGTCACCAGAGGACTCACACAGGAGAGAAACCGTATGAGTGTCCGGATTGTGGGAAAAGTTTCAGTTGGAATTCCCAGCTAGTGATACACCAGAGGACTCACACAGGAGAGAAACCGTATGAGTGTCTGGATTGTGGGAAAAGTTTCAGTTTGAAGGCCAACCTGGTGACACACCAGAGGACTCACACAGGAGAGAAAGCGTATGAGTGTCTGGATTGTGGGAAAAGTTTCAGTTTGAAGTTCAACCTGGTGAAACACCAGAGGACTCACACAGGAGAGAAACCGTATGAGTGTCCGGATTGTGGGAAAAGTTTCAGTCAGAATTCCAGCCTGGTGACACACCAGAGGACTCACACAGGAGAGAAACCATATGACTGTCCAGATTGTGGGAAAGATTTCAGTCACAATTCCAGCCTGGTGACACACCAGAGGACTCACACAGGAGAGAAACCGTATGAGTGTCCCGATTGTGGGAAAAGTTTCAGTTTGAAGTCCAGCCTGGTGACACACCAGAGGACTCACACAGGAGAGAAACCATATGAGTGTCTGGATTGTGGGAAAGATTTCAGTCACAATTCCAACCTGGTGAGACACCAGAGGACTCACACAGGAGAGAAACCGTATGACTGTCCAGATTGTGGGAAAGATTTCAGTCACAATTCCAGCCTGGTGACACACCAGAGGACTCACACAGGAGAGAAACCGTATGAGTGTACGGATTGTGGGAAAAGATTCAGTTTGAAGTCCGTCCTGGTGACACACCAGAGGACTCACACAGGAGAGAAACCATATGAGTGTCTGGATTGTGGGAAAGGTTTCAGTCACAATTCCAACCTGGTGAGACACCAGAGGACTCACACAGGAGAGAAACCGTATGAGTGTCTGGATTGTGGGGAAAGTTTTAGTTGGAATTCCCAGCTGGTGATACACCAGAGGACTCACACAGGAGAGAAACCGTATGAATGTCCAGATTGTGGGAAAAGTTTCAGTACTAGGTATAACCTTATAGATCATGTAGGTTTACACATAGGAGAGAAACCATTCAAATGCTGTGGACGGTGCTTCACAGAAAATTCCCCGCTTAGCAGACACAAGAAAATCCACATGAGGCAGAAGGTGATGAGTGTAGAGAAGGCTTGAATTTCACTTCTCGTCTCCCATTGGACATCCAGCTGAAAAGTTGAGTATTTAATTTCTGGGCTGATTCTTTTAATCAAAGATGTCTCAGTACTAGAGATGAGGGAGGAGAATAAAAAATGGAAAATGTTAGTTTGAGAAACTACACGTTTCTGGCTATCAGCAGAACTTCCCAGTAAGCTGCTGCAGGCCCTAAAAGATACATGAGAAAAAGATAGGAGCACCCATTATATACCTGTATAATGGTCTCCTGAATTAAATTCGCCCATTCCTGACCATTTTAGTTTGCTGATTCCCAATATGTCGATGTTCAATCTTGTCATCTCATGTTTGACCACATCCAGCTTACCTTGATTCATCGATCTTACATTCCAGGTTCCTATGCAATATTGTTCTTTACAGCATCGGACTTTCCTTCCACTTCCAGACACATCCACAACTGAGCGTCCTTTCGGCTTTGGCCCAGCCGCTTCACACTTTCTGGAGCTACTCGGAATTGCCCTCTGCTCTTCCCCAGTAGCATTTTGGACACCTTCCGACCTGAGGAGCTCATCTTCCAGCGTCATATCTTTTAGCCTTTTGATCCTGTCCATGGGTTTTCTTGGCAAGGATACCATTCCCTCCTCCAGTTTTGGACCACGTTTTGTCAGAACTCTCCATCATGACCTGTTCTTCTTGACCTGACTTCATTGAGTTACGCAAGCCCCTTCGCCACAACAAGGCAGTGATCCATGAAGGGAAAGAATATGTTTACAATCCAACAAATCCACAGCTAAACAACATGATGTTTTGATTTTGGGTTTCAGAGATTAAATGGTTTGTTGTAATAGAAATAATGTTATGATAGGTTAATTCAGAGCTCTCCAAACTTTTCATGTTGGTGACACACTTTTTAGACATGCATCATTTCACGACACACTATTACAGCAGGGCACAAGGCAGGCACTAGGACCTGCGCGGAATCCTGGCAGGGCTTGGAGGCGGCAGTAGCCGCGACACACCCAGACACTGCAGCCGACACACTAACGGGTCCCGACACAGAGGTTGGAAAGCTCTGGGTTAATTAATTGTAAGAGATTAGATTTTTAAATTTATCTATATCTGTATTGGAAAAAGGTGGAAGTCTCTTTCCATTTCCTTTCTTTCTATTGACACCTTTATAGTTTGTTCTTTTTTCTTTAGTTCTGTTTTTCTATCTATTCTATATTCTTTTTTATTGTATCTTAATTATATTTTGAAAATGAAAAAGTTTTACCTAAAAAAAATATTAAAGGTTTGTTCATTTCAGGAACCCGATTCAGAGATCAGGTTATAATACTTTTTTTTCCTGGTAGGTCACTTTGCATATGATCCCTTTGCAGAAGGACACTGAACAGCCAGGACCAGGCCGGGGGTGGGGAGGAAGCAAGAGGCTCTTTTGGCCTGAACCCCAAGCTCCGAGTGGCTTCAAATTTAAAGGTCTGCAAAGTTGTTAAACTTTAAATCATTCAAATTATATTTAATTCTATCCTCCTTCCTCTCTCTTGCTCTCTTTTGGTGCCGTACTTTTGGGCACACCTGTTATGATGTCCCATTTTATTACGGTTGGGAACTGTAAATGATTGAAATGCTTCAAAAGCGTCTGGGTCTCTCGGGGGGCCACACCATAATGCAAACTCTTGCATTCCAAAACAGTGTTTAGAATCCACCCCAGTGAGGACAAAGGATTCTTGGTGGCCACGGAATACTGCTGTCTTTGGGGAATAAAATGGGACAATAGGGCAGAGGGAATGGAACGGAATGACTTGGGAGAGGCCATGGCTGGCTGGCTGGCTGCTGCAGCTGTTTATTGCAGATCGTCTGTTTCTTTTGATTACCATTCTGCGAAGACTTCATATTTTTTCTTTTGAGAGATGTCTCATATGTGCACCCAAACCCCCAGAAGGCAAAAAGTGGGGCAGTGGGTATGAGTCTGAGAATAACATTAACAATAATTTATGTCATGCTTAAGAATTAAGTGTGGAACAGAAAGAAAGGAATTTTAAGTGAATTTGAATATGCAAAGATACCCATTAAAACTGACATTAAGGGAATAGTGGAATACCCAACAAGTAACCCCTTTACAATAAAGAGAATAGATAAATTTGGTTTAGTGGTTAAGGTGCTGGGGTAGAAACCAGGAGACTGAGAGTTCTAGTCCCGTCTGAGGCATGGAAGGCGGCTGGGTGACCTTGAGCCAGTCACTCTCACAGGGTTGTTGTTGTGGGGAAAATAGGAGGAGGAAGGAGTATTAGGTATGTTCCCCACCTTGAGTTATTTATAAAAATAATAAAGGCGGGATAAAAATTAAATAAATAAATAAGACCCCGCAAAACCTACTAACAATATATTACTAATAAAATCAAGCAAAATTCAACCACGGACAACATAAAAGCCGGAGGAGCTGGTCCCCAGGGCCAGGCCAGAAGACACAAGTCCCCAGTCAGAGGAACACTCCATTTCCCAGAATAAAAGTTTAAAGCTCAGATTGAAAGAGAAAAAGGGTCTGTTATCTGAAGAGTAAGGGGGGACCGACTAGATCTTGAAAGGCTGCAGCCCTGGATTTGCTGTTGGAGAAGCAGGAACAGCGGAGTGGGTGGATTTTGTGGGGAGTGTCCGGTGTACGAAGAGCCGGTTTGGTGGTGCGGTTCAGGCCCCAGGCTAGAAACCGGGAGAGAGTTACGGGTTTTTTTCCCCTTTAAAGCCATATTTTGCAAATGTAGAGTTACAAAGTGCCCATGCCTAATGTCGTTTCATCCTTGCGGACACTGAATTCTACCAGTGGAAAAGGGGCATCAGGTTGTTTTTAGGGTGCAGCTTCATTTTATAGATGAAAACCCTGAAAACGGGAGAAATGCATTTATTTATACAACTTCTGACAAAGTGACACCAGGCCCCGTCCTCTCCTGCCACCCCCATCATTGCACCATCTTCTTTGTTAATATGAAATACCTGCAGGGAGGGAGGGGGGAGGCCTCTTCTCTTGATTAACCCTCTAATTAAGCCAATTAGGGATAAATTCCATCTTGCCAAGGTCACGCTGGAGCCCCCCTTTGCAGCCCCTCGGCTGATCTCGGACCCCCCTCGAGTCCCGGGAGATGAGAGGGGGAGGAATCCCTGGTCCTTCGCATCCTTTTCCTCCCTGAAAGGGGCCGATTCTGCCTCCATCCGGTCCCTGCCCGTCAAGCACCCCCCTGCAGTGTGGGACAGCCTGTGGGTGTGAAAGGGAGGGGGAGGGGAAGCCCACCCTCTGTTTTTCCCCTGCAGACTCCCCAAGAAGAACTTATACATCCTGAAGGTTTTAGTATATATTATAAATAAATAAATAATAAATAAATTAAATTAAATTAATAAAGTGATCTCAGGGATCAACTGCTCTCTGCCCAGCAGATCCCCAACCGCATTTCCCCTCCTTGGATCGCCTCTCGTTTCTCCACCTCTCCCGGCTTTGAATCCGCAGGAGCTGCACCTCCGTTGAGGTTCTCCTCTGAGTCAGTTCCCTTTGCTTTTATTTGCTATAAAACAATAAACTTCAGACTGCAGGAAAACCCTGGAGTGATGTGAGTCGATGCTGTCCGAGGAGCCTGGCCTCAGCTCCACATTCTCTCCTGGTCAGAAGCCGTTTGATCAATTCCCTCCGTCCCCGAATTTCGGATCTCGGCAGAAGGTGCACCGCTTGCTCCGCTCTCCGAGATGAGGTGCTTCTCTGAAGCTCACGGAGGGAGAAGCTGACGGACTGCAGGTCGCCAGAGACCCTCCCTGGCCCGGGGGCTGCAGCCCCGGGGCTCCGTGGGGGGGTCTTCACCCAGGGCTCCCCCATTGCTCCCTCGGCCGGCTGAGAGGTTCCCCACCGAGGGCGCCATCTCTGAACTGGGAAAGCAGATTATGGCCAGGAGGAGCATCTGTTCCCCCCACGTGGTGAGACCCCAGAGCCCCGTGGCAGCCCCTTCGGGCCTGCTGAGCTGCAAGGCCGCCAGGTCTCCATCCGATGTGGAAAATCAGGGCTCAGCTTCCCGGTCCAGGTGTCTTCCCGGCATCTCTGCGTCCACCTGGAGGAAAGCACCGAGTGGTGGGTTGGGGGGCTCCGTTTGGGGCCCTGAACGTTCAGTGAGTTTCGACTTGGATGAGGAGTGAGAAAGCACAGTCCTGCCTTTGGGCAGGGAAGCATCCGAGGCAGGACAGAGAGGCCCTTTTGCGGGGCGAGCTACCCTCCGGCCCCCCCTGACGTAGCGAATGACGCCCGACCAAAGGGCTCCCAGACGGTGGGAAACAAGAATGCAGATCCTGGCGCTCCTCCTGAGAACCCGAAGAATTTTGGGAGGCTACGTTTTGAATGTAACTGACCTGAATCATCCACATGGCAGTATGTACAGTTAAACCAGCAAAATAATATGGGCCGGGTACCTTGGCTTCACAGACACCTGAAAAAATTGAATGTTTAAGAAATGCTGAATTTGAAGTTAAACCAACAATTCTGTACAAAAGTAAAATCCAATGAAAGTTAATATTGGTAATTTATATGATAGGTGGAATGAAGAAATGGAATATCTAATCTTGGAATTTTTTAAAGAAACGTTAAATACACTTCTTATCACCGAGGGATGAAGTTAATTCATCAGACGTTCTTGTTTTTGGTTGAGGTCCCCAAAGAATGTTTTAAAAAGCTTGGAGTTCCCTGTTTTTTTGTGCTGAGAGTTTTCTGACTCATATGATTTGGTCCTGCCCCGTCAGGGCTCCTGTAAGGCACTCCATCCGATATCTATAATCTCCCTGCTCTAGAGTAACTCACAGACACATGAGTTCTTAGAAGCAGAAGAGTTTATTATAGCATACAGAAGCTAGCACGAACAAAGACTTGAATGGCTGGAACCTGTAAAGCCTGCACATTTAAATCTTCCCTCCCCCCCCCCCCCCACTAGGTTCTTTGGTGGTGACACGTGTAACTCGTGCCTTTCCAAGCTGCTCAGACATCCACTCACGGAGATGTGTATTCGCGATCCTCAGCTAGGTGCGAACCGGTCTACTTCAAAGCCGGCGTCTCTTTCGTGTCACTTGCAGCCTCCTGGAATGTGCATCCCGTCTAGCGTCTTTGGCAGAGATCTGCCGATCTCTGACAGCTCCTTTCTGGTCTCAAACCATTAAGTATGTTAATGGAACCCTTCGGGGACACTTGCAGTTAAAAGTGCAAATTACAACAAATTACACAGATGTTGAATTACAGAGGGACTTGACCCGTTGTGGCCTGAACTCGCAAGAATAATCCTATGCAGGTGGCAAGAAAAGGAATGCTGTTACCCCAGAATTAGGTAACGTGTTCTTTTATAATTCAGAGTGTCTTTGGGAGACTATAGGGAGAACAATACTAGACAAGAGACCAGATCTGGATACAACACTATTTTATTAAGTCTACTATTAATATACAGAAACAGACATACATAAAAATATACTTACAGACTTAATATGTGTGATCAGTACTTTGTAAGAGAGGTGGATGTCAGGCACGACACCAATGTTCTGACACACCTATAGAGTGGAAAGTCTCTTCTTTTTATACAGTTCCAAGTTAGCTTCAGATTGTGTTTCGCAACCTTTCTTAAGATGCATGTTCCACTGCTTATCCTTCTTAATGATTGGCCACATCCTCGTGACTCATCTGCAGCTGCATGTTCCAAAAGGTTGCTTTCTCACAGGAACGGCTTGTTTCTATCTGCTTTCCACTCTAGTACAGTGTGTATGAAACATTACAGTCCTCCTTTTATTCTCATTACATATTCACCCTCTTGTTTTCTACATACTGTCTTACTATATCTGTTGCTGTACATTATTATAAGCATTATTAAAAATATTAACATACAAATCAATAATACTACTATAGGATGAATTATTAAATGTAAAAATGCACTTGTTTTAGGAGAATATCCTTTAAATGTGTATTCTGTAAGGTCACTCATTAGCTATACTGGTAAGGGAATCCTAAATATGTTTCTAGGTAGCTGTGTGACCTTGCACCTGGGGCTAGGTCATGGTTATTTTGAGATGTTATTTCTAAGTCCCTTTATCATCTAAAGGAGGATCGTTAAGATCACCATGCTGCTGTTGAGCTTGCAAAATGGTCTTAATCTTCCTAGGCACAGAAGACAAAGCAGGGAGGAATATAGGGGAAAGATTGTGCCTGAGGCCCCCACCTTTATTCAAGGAAGGATTTTCCAAGTTGGCATAAATGGATTCCTTGACCCCTCTCTCAAACCACCTATCTTCTCTGTCTAAAATGTGAACATTAATGTCCTCAAATGAGTGTCCTTTTTCCTTTAGATGAAGATAAACTGCTGACTCTGGTCCTGTGGTGTTACTTCTCCTGTGTTGGGCCATCCTCCTGTACAAAAGTTGTTTGGTTTCTCCAATGTAGAGTTCAGAGCACTCCTCACTGCACTGGATTGCATAAACTACATTGCTTTTCTTGTGTTTTGGAGTTTGATCTTTGGGGTGTACAAGCCTCTGTCTCAGTGTGTTGGTGGGTTTGAAATATACAGGTATGTGGTGTTTGCCAAATATCCGTTTTATCTTTTCAGACACGCCAGCCATGTAGGGAATGACCAGGTTCTTTCGTTTACTCTGAGTCTCAGCCCTATCTGTCGCTGTTTTGGATCTGGTAGATTTAGATTTGGTGAAGGCCCAATTTGGATATCCACAGGCCTTCAGGGCTGTTCTCAGGTGCTGATTTTCATTCTTTTTGGAATCCATGGAGGTGGGGATGGTTTCTGCTCTGTGTGACAATGTCCTGATGACTCCTAGTTTGTGGTGCAGTGGATGGTGGGAGTCAAACATCAGATATTGATCTGTGTATGTGTGTTTCCTGTAGATCCCTATTTCTAGCTTGCCACCAGTCCCAATGAGGACTTCACAGTCTAGGAATGCCAGTCTGTTGTCCTTGGTGTCTTCTCTGGTGAAGCTAATGTTGGCATCTATAGTGTTTATATGGTCCGTGAAGGCCTGTACTTCCTGGGCCTTGATTTTGACCCAGGTGTCATCCACATACCTAAACCAGTGGGTGGGCACCGTTCCCTGGAATGTGTTGAGTGCTTTCTTCTCCACTTCTTCCATGTATAAATTGGCCACAATGGGTGACACAGGAGAACCCATGGCACAGCCGTGTTTTTGTCTGTAAAAGTCACCTCTGTATGAGAAATAAGTGGTGTTAAGACACAGGTCCAGAAGATGGCAGATCTGGTTTGGGTTGAGATGGCTTCTCCTTTCCAGCGGGCTGTCCTCTTCTAGTCTCTTCCTGACAGCGGATAGAGCATGAGTGGTGGGGATGCTGGTGAAAAGGGAGGACACATCAAAGGAGACCATAGTTTCATCTGTATCCAGTTTCAGGATCTTTGCTTTGGAAACAAATTCTTCCGAATTATGGATGTGGTGTTCAGAGTGTCCAACTAGAGGTGCTAGTATGGTAGAGAGGTGTTTGGCAATGTTGTATGTTACTGAATTGATGCTGCTGACTATGGGTCGGAGGGGTGTTCCTTCCTTGTGGATCTTAGGAAGTCCGTAGATACAGGGGATGGCTTCTCCAGGATACAGACGGTGGTAGGTAATCCTATCGATGGAGCCATCATGTTCCAATTGTTTCAAACTGTCTATTACCTTTTTCTTGTAATTGTTGGTGGGGTCTCTTTTCAGTTTTTCATATGTATGGTGATCCTCCAAAAGTGAGGTAATTTTATTGTGGTAGTCTGCAGTGTTTAGAACCACTGTACATCTTCCTTTGTCAGCAGGTAAAATGGTGATGGTTTCATCTTTGCTGAGGGCTGTCAGGGCTCTCCTCTCTTGGACGGTAAGGTTGGGGGGAGGAGGTTGAGCACTGGACAGAGCTGCAGATATTTTAAGCCGGAGTTGTTCTGCTTCCTCAAAAGGTAGGTGGTTGTTGTGGATGGCAGATTCTGTGACTGTAATGAGCTCCACAACCGGAACTTGCTTGGGAGTGATGGCAAAATTAAGACCTTTGGCTAGGACATCTCTCTCTGGTTGGGTAAGTTCTCTGTCTGAGAGATTTTTCACCCACATGTTCTTTTTGTCGTCTGTGGTCCTGTTGTTGTTGTTCCTCCCAGCAGTTTCTCCAGTTCCTTGTTTCTGCTTGCTGCGAGAAAGAAGAATGTCAAATTTCTTAGTTTGCCTCTCCTTTGTCTTGTGATGCTGGGCCAGCTGTACCCTAACCCTAACCCTAACCCTTAGAGACCATCTAGTCTGCCCCAGGAACTCTTGGTCTGCCTGTCACTCCAGACCCCCCAACTTGTCCTGCTCAGCACAGACCCCCATTCAGAGCAATGGCTGCAACCCATCTACCCCACAGCCACTTAACCCGAAACCCATGTGGCGCTTAGCCAAGCCTGGAGGCCACGAGATCCAGAGAGATCCAGATGCTCCACATCTACCAGGCACCCTGGGATCCCCCATTTTTGAGAAGTGATCTCAGGGATCAACTGCTCTTTTCCCAGCAGCGCCCAACCTCTTTTCCCTTCTCGCTCCTTCCTCAGATCCCCCTAGTTTCTCCACCTCTCCCGGCTTTGAATCCACAGGAGCTTCGTCTATGCTACGGTGCTGTTCTCCTCCGAGTCAATTCCCTTTGCTTTTATTTGCTATAAAACAATAAACTTTAGGCTGTAGGAAAACCCTGGAGTGATGTGAGTTGATGCTGTCTGAATAGTGTGATCTCTGCTCCATATTCTCCCCAGGTCAGAAGCCATTTAATTCATCTGGGGAAAATTCCCTCTGTCCCTGAAGTTCTGATCCTCTGCAGAAGGTGAGACATTTTCCACACGCACCTGAAGGTCTTCTTGCCAGTTCGGCCCCTTTTATCAGGAGGGAGCCCTTCCTCTGAAGCTCTCCCCACAGTCCACCCATTTATTCCAGGGTGGATTCTTGGCTACGAAATAGGAATCCTTTGATCCTTCCATGCTTCCGGCACCCATCTTGGTGGTCTCTGGTCTCGGTTCCAGATGGGGGATGCGAGTCCAATTTATCTGCATCCCCCATCTGGAGTATTTTTCCGCAGAAGAGGCAGTTCCTGTCCTCCCTCCCGAGATCCTGTTTCATGAAGAGGAACTCCTGGCGTGCAACAGATTTTTCCTTATTTTATTTCACTTGATTTGGTCCCTCTGGGGCAAGGGTCGGAAATGGCGGCTCGCGAGCCAGATCTGGCTCTTTGGCCCCTTGACTCTGGCTCTCTCTCTCTCTCTCTCTGTCACCCAACATCCGGAAAGCCGGTCTCCGGAAGCAGCAGGCTTCAGCCCGCCTCTCTGCTCTCCTTTGGCGTGCGCTGATTGGTGGAGGCGTCCTTCCTTCTGAGCCTCCACCAATCAGCGTCTGTTTCTTCTCCAGGAGAAGAACCCTGGAGAAGAAACAGAGACGCTGATTGGTGGAGGCTCAGAAGGAAGGACGCCTCCACCAATCAGCGCGCGCCAAAGGAGAGCAGAGAGGCCCCCGCCCGCAAACCCCGCCCCCTGGCTCTCGAGCATTTCAAAATGTGCACGAGCATGTCAAAATGGCTCCCGGCATAAAAAGTTTGCCGACCCCTGCTCTGGGGGAAGACGCCCCCGGTCGCTTTCATCGCTATGATTATACACCTTGTTGAAGAGAAACTTCCTACTGGTGTAGAAATTATATATCGAACAGATGGAAAGCTTTTTAATCTTAGTAGGCTGAAAGCAAAAAATAAGGTAATTACAACTTCTGTTATAGAACTTCAGTATGCTGATGATAACGTAGTCTGTGCACACTCCAAGGAAGATCTTCAAACTATCCTAAATATCTTTGCAGAAGCATATGAAAAGCTCGGCCTCTCGATTAACATTAAAAAAACCAAAGTGCTTTACCAGCAAATTCGAACCAATCCCTCCGCAGCGCCATCAATCCAGCTTAAAGGTGTGTCACTAGAAAATGTCGACCACTTTTCTTATCTCGGCAGCCATCTATCTACAAAAGCCAACATCGATGCTGAAATTCAGCAGCGCCTGACCTCTGTGAGTGTAGCTTTCTCCCGAATGAAGCGTAGAGTGTTTGAGGATCGGGACATTCGCAGGGAGACCAAAATGCTTGTTTACAAAGCCATTGTACTACCAACCCTTCTGTACGCCTGTGAAACATGGACCCTCTACAAACGCCACCTCCAACTTCTTGAAAGATTCCATCAACGCTGCCTCTGAAAAATTCTGAAAATTACTTGGGAAGATAGGTGGACTAATGTTAGCACATTAGAAGAAGCGAAAACCACTAGCATTGAAACAATGATCATCCAACATCAACTTCGCTGGACCGGCCATGTTGTTCGAATGCCTGACCATCGTCTTCCAAAGCAGCTACTGTACTCCCAACTTAAGAATGGAAAACGGAATATTGGTGGACAGCAAAAGAGATTCAAAGACACTCTCAAAGCTAATTTAAAAAAATGTAATATCAGCATTGAGAACTGGGAAGCCCTAACTCATGAGCGTTTCAATTGGAGGTCATCCTTTATTAAAGGCGCTATGGACTTTGAAGAAGCACGAGTACAGGGCGAAAGGGAGAAAAGACCTAAAAGGAAGGCACATCAAGCAAACCCTCATCATGACCGTCTCCCATCCGGGATCCACTGTTAAAATTTTACCCTTGGAAGACAATCATACTCGGCTACGAGTGATCGCCAATGAATTACTTTTAAGAAGTGAAAATTCTCCCAGAGATGAAGATTTTTTGCCCCCTGCCTCCGAAGCATGAGCGACAAGAATTTGAGCATCACTGAAAGTGAGCCCTTTGTCCAACGGGGGTACAGACCATATTCCTCCAAGAAGCACTCACTCCATTGTTCTTCATGAGGACTAGGAGGCTGTTCTGTTCTCATAGTGTCATAGGGTTGAGAGGGTCCTTGGGGGTCTTCTAGTCCAACCCCCTGCCGAATCCACATACCATCCCAGACAAATGGCTACCATTTTTTATTTAAAACCTCCAGTGATAGAGTACCCGTGACTCCAGGAAATTCCACAGAGTTAGGAAATTCCTCCTTAGTTCGTTAGGGGTCCTGATAGGAAAGGATATTGGAGGGGGGTCTCAGTTGCCCCCCCAGATTGGCACTTAGGAAGGAGACTCTTGGGGGGCTGCAGAGGGATCCTTTTTGGGAGGGAAAGAGGCCGGGACCCTCCTCCCGCAAAGACCAAAGGGAGATGGTGGGGCTGAATAGTGGGGGGGGGGGAGAAGAAAAGTTTGGGGCAACCTGGGAAGGTGGGTTGGGGGAGGGAAGGGCTGGGAGACCCCAGGAGCATCAGTCCCGGCAACAGCCTTATTGTGCCCCCCCATATTCCCCCCCCCCCAGGAAGAGGGAGACGGGGTATGGATATTGCTTTCACTCCAGCCCAGAGAGGTTCTGGTGGTCTCTTCACCCCCTCCATATATTTCCTGCCCCCTGGATCCAATGTTCCCTGCAGAGAGTAGGGCGGTCTGCTGCACCAGTTGAGCTTCTGCCTGCCTTTCTCCGCCCTGGCAGGATGGAGGAAGCTCCTCTCCTCCCCTCTTCCCTCCCCCTACAGACCCCCAGCAACTCTCCCTCCCCCCCAGGGAGCCCCAGTGGGACCCACAAGCTTCCCCCTCCCTCCTTCAGGCGGCGTCTTGGGGGAGCGACAGCCCTGCGGGGTGGGCCACTGCCGCCAGAGGAAGGCGCTGGAGCTTCTCCCACTCGGGCGGATTGGGGCCCTTCCTCTCCAGACCCCCAATGGTGGGAGATTGAGTGGATTGGATTGGGGGTCATTCACAATGAAAGTGGAGGGGGGTTGAGAAAGGCCCTCCAGAGTCTCCCTCAGTAGGTCTCCCTCCTCTCCCCCTCCCTGCGTGGGTCCCTCCTGACGGCCTTCCTCCTCCTCCTCCTCCTCCCCCTCCTCCTCGCAGCCCATTTCTTGTACCAGGCGAAGTCCGAGTGCCACTTCCTCAACGGGACGCAGCGGGTGCGCTACCTGGAAAGGTACATCTACGACCGGCAGGAGTATGTCCGCTTCGACAGCGACCTCGGGAAGTTCGTGGCCGTGACCGAGTTGGGGCAGCGCTCAGCCGACGACTGGAACAGCCGCCAGGACGTCCTGCAGATCAAAAGGGCCGAAGTGGATCGCCTCTGCCGGCACAACTACGGGGCGTACAACTACGAGGCGGCCAAGACGAGGCGTCTGATTGGCCGGAGAAGTGAGTCTGAGAGGGAGGGAGGGGCTTCCCGGGGGAGGGGGATGCTGGGACCCCCCTTTCCTTTAATCCATTAAGGTTCCCCTTATGAAGATTCGCTCCTTATTTATTCTGCGCTCTAAGACCGAGTCCCATAAATATCCCTCTTCTTCCCAGCCTCCAAACTCCCTTCCTGCCTTCCTTTTTTTTGTAGTTTTTAATAATTTGTGAGATCAGAGTTATAGAAATATTAAGAGAGAAATGAACTGAAAACTTGCAGTAGAAAAAATGCTGCTTTTATTTTAAAGAATGATGAAAACAGGAACTAAGCTTGTTCGGCTTAATTAACATAGCTAGAGGCAATTGCCTCTCCGCACTCACCAACAACAAAAACTCTCAACACAAAAGGAAGATTTACATTTTTAAAGCTTTTGCAATTAAGTCATGAATTTCTGCTTTTAGCTATTCTACAAAGATGTTTAATGTTCCAAGATACAAATGTGCTTATCATGAAAAAAAACCCCACAAACGTATTATTCGTCTGAGTGGCAACCAGACTAGATCCCAGGTCTTAATTACAAATAACCAAAACATTTAAAAATTTAATGTTCTTAAGCATTATATAATTAGTTACTAAAAAGAACCTCAACCATAAGAAACACTATTTATTTATTTATTTTACATTTTATTTATATTTTATTTATATGGCTAACCAACTATCTGAGCTGGAGGGGAGCCCTTAAGGACCCTATCGGGTGGCCCATCCAGCCCTCCGTTCATCCACCCGAGAGCTGTGCCACTTTGGTGAAGGAGGAGATCAAGAGGGATCCTCTCCAAGGCTCTGCTGTGATCGTGGGATCTGCCTGATCTCCTCAGCCTCTTCCTGCCCCCCCACCTTCCCTTTCCCCAAGATCCCTCCCCCGCTTGGGGGTCCCTTCCACCCTCCCTGCCGCCCTCACCCGGGCAGAAGCGGGCATCAGGGAGTCGGACCCCTTGCCACCTCCTTCCCCCAGGAACACGCAATTCCTGATGCCTGGAAGGCTGCAGGCAGAGCGTGGTCCGGGGTCTCGGTCTCTCGCAGTCTCGGTCACAGTCACCATGGGTCTCCCACCAAATTCCCCCAAAGGCCCCCCAGCGAGGATCCTCTGCACCCAAGAGAAACCCGGAGATCCCCAAGAAGCTTTTCTGTCCGTCTGGCTCCGAAAGGAGAATTCGGGGTCAGCCGGTCTTCTGTGGGGTGATCAACTCTCCCTTGATAGGATTCGGGCAAAGAAATGTGATTGTGGGAAGTAAATGTGCAATTCCAGGATCTCAAAGGAAGATCTAAAGGCAAAAGGAGTGTTAACGTGGGCAGTAATATCCAGAGGCTGATATCTCCTTCCTCCATCTCGAGCCCAAATCCTCTGATAAAAAAAGAAAAGGGTTAGGTTTTGCATCCTCTTCTTCCACGGCTTGTTCTGCATGCTCTGTAAGGTGCTGGTCCTCATTAAGGTTCCTTCAAACTTTCCTTCCTGAGCTCTGGATCTGTCCATTCTGCTTGCCCTTGAGCCGGACCGCCCTGCAGGGTCGTCCTGGGGCTCCCTTCTCCAGGGCTGCTTCTGGGGTCAGGCGTCCCCCTCGTCTTTTGCAGCAGGAAAAGCGGTTCCCGACTTACGTTCCCGTCCTGGATCCTCCTGGCTGCCCCTCTTGAACTCTGCCCATTGATGCTACCTAAAATTGCATTGGCCTGTTTTGCAGCCGCGTCACACTTTGCACTTCCCCCCCCCCTTTAAATCTTATTCTGTTATTTTCTGCTTATTTCTCTGTGTTATCCAGATCATGTGGGATTTTATTAATTTTCTAGAATCTTATATCTTTGGCTTTTTAGTCATCCGATGGCCTTTTTGGGCCAGGTCCGAATCTGCTTCATTATTAAATCAAATCAAATTTAACCAACGCAACAGTGGATAGTAAAGACTGCAAAAGAGGAAAGTGGACAGGAGAAGTATTTTCTCCAAGTAAAACTCTTTGAAAGGTGACTTAAAACACAGAACAATTTTAAGACTAAGACAGGCCTCGGCCTGAGCCACCAACCTGCTCTTCCGTTCCGGGCCCTGCTGTGTCTCCCACATCCCTCCTTCTCCTTCTCCTTCTCCTTCCCCCCAGCCAAGCCCACCGTCACCATCTCCCCCACCAAGGCGGACCCCGCGTCCCCCAACACCATCCTCCTCTGCACCGCGACGGGCTTTTACCCCCGGGAGATCGACGTCCGATGGCTGAAGAACGGGTGGCCGGAGAAGGAGGGCGTCGCCTTCGGGGAGGAGCTGCAGAACGGAGACTGGACCTTCCAGCGCCAGGTGATGCTGGAGACCCAGCCCGAGCGGGGGGACGTCTACGCTTGCCAGGTGGGGCATGCCAGCCTGGAGACCCCCGTTACCATCCAGTGGGGTAAGCCCCTCCCTCCCCTCCCTCCCCTCCTGGTCTGGGGACGCCATCCTGCAGCGAGAAGGGGGCACCGCTGGAGCTGGCAAGACCCTCCCTGAGTGCGGAGCCAGGATGGCCCCCCTGGAGGAAACTGGCCCTGATCCTCCTGCTCACGCCAGGCTCCTTCTCCGTCTCCCTCCCCAGAGCCACGTTCCTCCAACTCCGCCAAGAGCAAACTCTGGACGGGGGCCGTAGGGGCCATGCTGGGGGGGTCCTTCCTGGCTGCAGGGCTCTTCTTGTACCTGAAGAACAAGAAAGGTGAGTCTGTGGGGCTGGAGAAAGAGATATGGGGAGGGACCATATGGGGAGGCATCTCATCAAAAAGGCCCAGAGGGTCTTCCCAGCCCCCAACAACCATGGCTGGTGGTCCCACCGAGTCTCCACAGGAGAGCCAAGGAAAGGGGAGGAACCGTTGAGAGGATGTTCCTGAAGAAAATTTGGCCCTCCTGGAGAGATTCATCCTGTCTTGATGTGTAGAAGGCAGTGTGGAGAAATGCATTTGGAAAGTTTTCTCCTATTAGGAAATGTAATGGAATATACGTATTATGGGCTATGGATTGGGAGTGGGACCCCCTATGTGCTCCAGCCCATTAACGGTTCTGATTGCACCTTTTTCTCTTTTAGCAACTCCCGTCCAACCCCCTGCAGGTGAGCTTCTTCTATTCCCCTCCATCAATTAATAGGTTCTTCTAATTCTCTCTTCTGGAGCCCCCAAATCTTTTTGTAAGATTTTTGGCAGATTTTTCTTACAGGTACCCCAAAATGCAGTGCAATTACACACAAAAACACCACACAACACTAAAACCTCACCCAGGATGTTTTCTTGTTTTGGGAAATTGCAAAAGGGAAGGGACCTTCCTGACCCCCCCTTTGACCTTTTATACAACTTCTGGCAAAGTGACACCAGGCCCCGTCCTCTCCTGCCACCCCCATCATTGCACCATCTTCTTTCTTAATATGAAATACCTGCAGAGAGGGGGGGAGGCCTCTTCTCTTGATTAACCCTCCAATTAAACGAATTAGGGATAAATTCCACTTTGCCAAAGTCACACTGGAGCCCCCCTTTGCAGCCCCTCGACTGATCTGGGACCCCCTTCGAGTCCTGGGAGATGAGAGGGGGAGGAATCCCTGGCCCTTCGCAGCCTTTTCCTCCCTGAAAGGGGCCGATTCTGCCTCCGTCTGGTCCCTGCCCATCAAGCACCCCCCTGCAGTGTGGGACAGCCTGTGGGTCTGAAAGGGAGGGGAGGGGGAAGCCCACCCTGTGTTTTTTCCCCTGCAGACTCCCCAAAAAGAACTTATACATCCTGAAGATTTTAGTATATATTCTAATTTTCTTCCCCGTCTCTTTTCTTCACAGCATTCATGAGTTAATCCTGCTATCGCTTCCTGCTATCAGATGCAAAATAGCTGATGAATTTCTGCCTTTTCTGCAATCTTGGAGGATGGAGGTTCAAGGCAGTGGGTTGGCGAGAGGAGGGGAATCGCAGCCTGGGCCTTCTCCTGCCGAGACCCACCAGCTTCCTTTCATGCCTCCCTTTCTTTTCAGGGAGGGGAAACGGGGGGGGGGAGACTGTCCCCAGGAACTCTTGGCCTGCCTGTCACTCCAGACCCCCCATCTCTCCTGCTCAGCACAGACCCCCATTCAGAGGAATGGCTGCAACCCATCCACCCCACAGCCACTTAACCCGAAATCCATCTGACGCTTAGCCAGGCCTGGAGGCCACCAGATCGAGAGATCCAGATACTCCACATGTACCTGCCACCCTCGGATCCCCCATTCCTAAGAAGTGATCTCAGGGATCAACTGCTCTCTGCCCAGCAGATCCCCAACCTCTTTTCCCCTCCTTGGATCGCCTCTCGTTTCTCCACCTCTCCCAGCTTTGAATCCGCAGGAGCTGCACCTACGTTGAGGGTCTCCTCCGAGTCAGTTCCCTTTGCTTTTATTTGCTATAAAACAATAAACTTCAGACTTCAGGAAAACCCTGCAGTGATGTGAGTCGATGCTGTCCGAGGAGCCTCGCCTTAGCTCCACATTCTCTCCTGGTCAGAAGCCGTTTGATCAATTCCCTCCACATTTGATCCCTCCTGGATCTTCGCCCAGGGCTCCCCCATTGCTCGGCCGGCTGAGACCGGGTCCCTCTGTATGGCCAAGCCCTGGATTCTTGTAAGAATCTGAGATCACAAACTACCAGAGACTCAGATGGAGGTTTCAAAAAGAAAAACAGCTTTTATTATTTGGCCAAGCAAAAAGCTGGGTGAGATGCACACCGTGGAAATTTACAAGGTTTTGTTTTATAGGGTACAGGAACAAAGAAATTTACATTTTAGCATAGGGACCAATCAGGAGTTCACAGGCATTATCACCTCCCCTTCTGACATCTTCTCCCTTGGCAGTTTCAGATGTAGGCACGGAAAGGAAATAATTGGCTATTCTTCTGATAAGAGACAGCACTGACCAGACAGCACAAACCAGCTTTGATCTTAGAGCTGCGACCTTGGGGCCATCTGGCTCTGCCTTAATTAACAGGTTACATTTCAAAGGAAAACATTCTTATCTCTCCTTTACAATGGGGCTTCTTTTTATGGCTCTACAGTGGGGCCTCTCTCTTTAAACAAACAAGACATTTATAATCACAGTAAGAAAACTGTGTTAGAATGAAATAAAGTACATGTTTGTAGAAACTATACGTGCTAAATATTAAAACTATGGGGTGGGCCATATATTCCCCCGTTTTCTTAATGCACGACATGCTTGTCGTGCACCAGGTGGTGGCACTCTTTGGGCATGTGTTGGGGTTTGATATACCCAGGAATTTACTGTTAGATATGAATTATACAGAGAGGCTTGATTTCTAGGTGAGAGGGGAAATATTCTGCAGAGTCACCCAATTAGCAGCCATTGTTGTACATATGATGTGGCAAGGTATGACACATACAAACAGGTGCTAAGAGTTAAGTTGGGTGTGGTGGATAACGAGAGTGACCTATAAGGTGATTGGTCAGTTTGACTATAAGCAGAGATATTCTGTATTCTCATTTATTCCCATTTTCTCATTCTACCTCTTGTATGCTGTATCGTTGGTGTATCATTTGTTACCCGTGTGGAAGTGATCTGTAAATACGTATGTATATAAGTAAATAGGCTATTTTATATAATCTCTGTGTGAGTGTCTATTTACTATACAGCCTAAGGATCACTGGTGTCTAGGAGAAGAAGCAGGCTGCTCCATCCGCTCGCCCTTTAACAGGTCACGGGCCCAGAGGCGACAGAGAGCCCAGAGACGAAGTTTTGGACTGGCTGTGGATCGTGTGCAGTCTGTGAGCTGGAAGCTTTGGAAGCCTATCCAGGAGTCGTGTGGCTATTTGGAGTGATTTTGGAGGAAAGTTGTTATTTCTAGATCAGCAAGTTTTAGTGAGCACAGCAATTGGCAGAGATTACATGGGAGTAGTGAGGTTTATCTTCCTAGTCAGAGAGGTTTTGAGTTCTCAGAGCGGAGAGTCCACTGATGTGATTAAGAAGGAAGAGGAATTAACTCCTAGTGTGCCAATGATGCAGGATGCTACAGTATTGCGCAGATCTGAGAGAGTTAACAAGGGCATACCACCTCAACGTTATACACCAGGTGATGTAAAAGTGTGTCTTATTAATTATGAACCTTGTAATTACCAGGAAGTTTTGAGGTTGCCACAACACGAGCAGAGTAGATGGAAAGCTGCTATGGATGTGGAAATGAAAGCCATTAATTCTCATAAGGTATTTAAATCTACTAGGTTGCCTGAGGGGCATAGGGCAGTAGGTTGTAGATGGGTGTATAAGAAGAAAACCTTAGTGAATGGTGATATTCAGTATAAGGCTAGGTTGGTAGCACAAGGATTTTCCCAGATAAAGAATCAGACTTATGATGAAGTTTTTGCACCAACGCTAAGAGGGGAGACATTTAGGTTTGCCTTAGCAATGGCAGCAGCTGGGAATTGTGTAGTAAACCATTATGATATCACAACAGCATATCTGCATGCTGATTTGAAAGAAGAGATCTATGACTGAAGCCCCAGGGTATAAATCGAATATTGCAGGAAGAGCATTCAAGTTGCAGAAAGCATTGTATGGACTCAAGCAATCGGCACGTTGCTGGAATCTAACTTTAGATAAGGAATTACACAGAATGGGATTCAAGTGTAGTATAGCTGACCCATGTTTGTATGTAAAGCAATGTGAAAATGATGAACAGATTTTGCTTTTTATTTTTGTAGACGATTTGTGTCTTATAGCGAAAGATCAAAGCAGAGTAATTGAATTTACTGAAAATATGAAACAACAATTTGATGTCAAAGATCTGGGAGAGATTAGGGATTACCTAGGCGTAGGTATTCATAAGGTTGATGGGGGTTATGTTCTAGAGCAGCGGAAGAAAATTGAACAACTGCTAAGAGAGAACAATATGGAACATTGCAAGGACGTTTCAACCCCGATGACAACAGATTTTGTTAAAACAGAGACTGGAGATGATGACCAAACTTCATGTGATCAGGAACACTATCATTCAATAATTGGAAGTTTATTGTATATAGCACAATGGTCGCACCCTGATATCAGGAATGCAGTAAATATTCTGAGTAGATATGTAACAAAACCTACCCAGAAGCATTGGCAAGGTCTTAAACATGTGTTTAGGTATCTTAAGGGGACTATTGATAAATGTTTATTGATAAAACCGTGTAAACCATTGGAATTGAAATGCTATGTAGATAGTGATTGGGGTAATGATGTACATGATAGAAAATCAATGACAGGATTGATAATAATGTTTGGTAACACCTTAGTTGGGTGGAGGCCTCGTAAACAAAGTTCAGTCGCTGTGTCAACGGCAGAGGCTGAGTATGCTGCATTATCTGATTTGTGTTCAGAATTAATTTGGTATAGGCAATTGTTAATGGATGTTAATCCATTAACAATTGGATGTCCTATATGTGTATACAATGATAGTGAAGCATGTATACAGATTGCAAAGTCTGATAAGATCAGAGCAAGGAGCAAACATGTTGATATTAAGTATCATAATGTGAGGAATGCTAACAAAGAGTCTCTGATAGATTTGCAATATTGTCCATCTGAATGTAACGTAGCAGATGTGATGACAAAGCCTCTAAGCATAGAGAGACATAGGATATCTAAAATGTGTATGTCTTCTATTCTGTATATGTGAAATGTAATATCTATTGTAAATTGAAGGGGTGTTGGGGTTTAATATACCCAGGAATTTACTGTTAGATATGAATTATACAGAGAGGCTTGATTTCTAGGTGAGAGGGGAAATATTCTGCAGAGTCACCCAATTAGCAGCCATTGTTGTACATATGATGTGGCAAGGTATGACACATACAAACAGGTGCTAAGAGTTAAGTTGGGTGTGGTGGATAACGAGAGTGACCTATAAGGTGATTGGTCAGTTTGACTATAAGCAGAGATATTCTGTATTCTCATTTATTCCCATTTTCTCATTCTACCTCTTGTATGCTGTATCGTTGGTGTATCATTTGTTACCCGTGTGGAAGTGATCTGTAAATACGTATGTATATAAGTAAATAGGCTATTTTATATAATCTCTGTGTGAGTGTCTATTTACTATACAGCCTAAGGATCACTGGTGTCTAGGAGAAGAAGCAGGCTGCTCCATCCGCTCGCCCTTTAACAGGTCACGGGCCCAGAGGCGACAGAGAGCCCAGAGACGAAGTTTTGGACTGGCTGTGGATCGTGTGCAGTCTGTGAGCTGGAAGCTTTGGAAGCCTATCCAGGAGTCGTGTGGCTATTTGGAGTGATTTTGGAGGAAAGTTGTTATTTCTAGATCAGCAAGTTTTAGTGAGCACAGCAATTGGCAGAGATTACATGGGAGTAGTGAGGTTTATCTTCCTAGTCAGAGAGGTTTTGAGTTCTCAGAGCGGAGAGTCCACTGATGTGATTAAGAAGGAAGAGGAATTAACTCCTAGTGTGCCAATGATGCAGGATGCTACAGTATTGCGCAGATCTGAGAGAGTTAACAAGGGCATACCACCTCAACGTTATACACCAGGTGATGTAAAAGTGTGTCTTATTAATTATGAACCTTGTAATTACCAGGAAGTTTTGAGGTTGCCACAACACGAGCAGAGTAGATGGAAAGCTGCTATGGATGTGGAAATGAAAGCCATTAATTCTCATAAGGTATTTAAATCTACTAGGTTGCCTGAGGGGCATAGGGCAGTAGGTTGTAGATGGGTGTATAAGAAGAAAACCTTAGTGAATGGTGATATTCAGTATAAGGCTAGGTTGGTAGCACAAGGATTTTCCCAGATAAAGAATCAGACTTATGATGAAGTTTTTGCACCAACGCTAAGAGGGGAGACATTTAGGTTTGCCTTAGCAATGGCAGCAGCTGGGAATTGTGTAGTAAACCATTATGATATCACAACAGCATATCTGCATGCTGATTTGAAAGAAGAGATCTATATGACTGAAGCCCCAGGGTATAAATCGAATATTGCAGGAAGAGCATTCAAGTTGCAGAAAGCATTGTATGGACTCAAGCAATCGGCACGTTGCTGGAATCTAACTTTAGATAAGGAATTACACAGAATGGGATTCAAGTGTAGTATAGCTGACCCATGTTTGTATGTAAAGCAATGTGAAAATGATGAACAGATTTTGCTTTTTATTTTTGTAGACGATTTGTGTCTTATAGCGAAAGATCAAAGCAGAGTAATTGAATTTACTGAAAATATGAAACAACAATTTGATGTCAAAGATCTGGGAGAGATTAGGGATTACCTAGGCGTAGGTATTCATAAGGTTGATGGGGGTTATGTTCTAGAGCAGCGGAAGAAAATTGAACAACTGCTAAGAGAGAACAATATGGAACATTGCAAGGACGTTTCAACCCCGATGACAACAGATTTTGTTAAAACAGAGACTGGAGATGATGACCAAACTTCATGTGATCAGGAACACTATCATTCAATAATTGGAAGTTTATTGTATATAGCACAATGGTCGCACCCTGATATCAGGAATGCAGTAAATATTCTGAGTAGATATGTAACAAAACCTACCCAGAAGCATTGGCAAGGTCTTAAACATGTGTTTAGGTATCTTAAGGGGACTATTGATAAATGTTTATTGATAAAACCGTGTAAACCATTGGAATTGAAATGCTATGTAGATAGTGATTGGGGTAATGATGTACATGATAGAAAATCAATGACAGGATTGATAATAATGTTTGGTAACACCTTAGTTGGGTGGAGGCCTCGTAAACAAAGTTCAGTCGCTGTGTCAACGGCAGAGGCTGAGTATGCTGCATTATCTGATTTGTGTTCAGAATTAATTTGGTATAGGCAATTGTTAATGGATGTTAATCCATTAACAATTGGATGTCCTATATGTGTATACAATGATAGTGAAGCATGTATACAGATTGCAAAGTCTGATAAGATCAGAGCAAGGAGCAAACATGTTGATATTAAGTATCATAATGTGAGGAATGCTAACAAAGAGTCTCTGATAGATTTGCAATATTGTCCATCTGAATGTAACGTAGCAGATGTGATGACAAAGCCTCTAAGCATAGAGAGACATAGGATATCTAAAATGTGTATGTCTTCTATTCTGTATATGTGAAATGTAATATCTATTGTAAATTGAAGGGGTGTTGGGGTTTAATATACCCAGGAATTTACTGTTAGATATGAATTATACAGAGAGGCTTGATTTCTAGGTGAGAGGGGAAATATTCTGCAGAGTCACCCAATTAGCAGCCATTGTTGTACATATGATGTGGCAAGGTATGACACATACAAACAGGTGCTAAGAGTTAAGTTGGGTGTGGTGGATAACGAGAGTGACCTATAAGGTGATTGGTCAGTTTGACTATAAGCAGAGATATTCTGTATTCTCATTTATTCCCATTTTCTCATTCTACCTCTTGTATGCTGTATCGTTGGGTGTATCATTTGTTACCCGTGTGGAAGTGATCTGTAAATACGTATGTATATAAGTAAATAGGCTATTTTATATAATCTCTGTGTGAGTGTCTATTTACTATACAGCCTAAGGATCACTGGTGTCTAGGAGAAGAAGCAGGCTGCTCCATCCGCTCGCCCTTTAACAGCATGGCAGTAGGGATCATTATCTTACCAGGGGGATTGCACAACCCCCCCGTTTTCTTATGAGGATGGTCTGGTGACAAAATTTATGTTTCCAGGTGGCAGGCCCCACCCATTTGATTATGTGTTTGGGCGGCAGCTTGCAGACCCACTAAGGAGTCTGTTCACCCCTCTGAAGCAGGGACCTAATTTGAAACTCTGCTAGAGAGATGAAAAACCTGTATCCTGGGTGTTTTAGACCTCTAATGGCAATTCAATGTAGTGTTTCGGAAGTGTAACAGGGTTGTTAATGCCTTTTGAAAACAGATTAGGACATTGGAGTGTTTATGCAGAACGAAATCAAATACAGTAAAAGTTTGTGTTCTTCCAATTAGTCCCTCCCCCATGTGTAGCAGAAAAAGATTATACAAAAGTTCAACAGAAGTCATGGTTGCTTAGTCTTGTGATGGAATTTTTAAGCAACACAGATTCTCCCAGCTGGAATGGAGGGATCCAGTCACTCAGAGGGACAGTAGCTTTCACCGTCTTCCAGAATTTTTGTGCTGTTTCTGGAAGGATAAAACTGTGTGGCAGTTAGTTTATTTTACAAGGTCCTTTTAGATGTAGTTGTTGAGACAGAACATTGAGAACCATCCAGAAGGAACCGTTACAAGAAGCAGCATCGAGACATTGCAAGCAGCAGTTCCAGCATCTGAAAGAAATTTCTTATAGACAATAGCATAGGAACTAGAAACACAGGTGCAAAGACTGAAAGACACAAGGTTATTGAGCAACCTTCTTAGCAACCTCCTCAGAAAAGGGGATGTGCATCCAAAGGTAGAACAACCAGGCCATAAAGAACAACATGGTGGCTTAAGGTGGTGAAGAATCTTCTCAGCTTCCATAGGCACCTGTAGCATAGCAAACACCATAAGTCAGTGAAGGTATCTCTGCAAATAGAACAAGCTTGAATCAAGGCAGAAGCTCAGCTGCTTGGGCCCCCAAAGAAGGTGACAAGGGTTGTACCCAATAGGTGAAATTGCAGCCCCTATTAATTGGACTCCATCAACCAAAAAGAGAAGACCCATCCAAAAAGAGTTCAAAGACAAGATACTGTAGGGGCACATTGGTAAGACCTGAGCAAGCGTCCTTTATCGGGTTGGTTGGTTGGTTGTTTGTTTGTTTGTTTGTTTGTTTGTTTATTTATTTATTTATTTCCAACTTATATCACCGCCCATCTCCCCCCACAAGGGGACTCTGGGCGGTTTACAATCAAGTTAGTAATTAAAAACATATAAAATACTTTATACAATTTAAATATTAAAGGTATAAAATCCAAGAGGCTGTATATAATGTTTGCGAGCCGAACTCTACGGTGCGAGCCATCCCCAGGAAGAGCTATTACTCTTCCCATCCCAGGCGAGGTGGCAGAGCCAGGTTTTCAGTTGTTTTCTGAAGGTCAGGAGTGTGGGGGCTAGCCTCACCTCAAGGGGCAGGATGTTCCAAAGGGCGGGTGCTACGGCAGAGAAGGCACGCCTCCTGGATCCCGCTAGATGAAATTCTTTTGCTGATGGGATCCGTAGCATGCCCTCTCTGCATAACCGGGTGGGGCGGGTCGATGCTCTGGGGATGAGGTGGTCTCTAAGGTAGCCTGGTCCCATGCAATATGGTTTGCAGTCATATTGTTAACTTCTTTCATCTGTAATCTCAGGAAGCAGAGTTGCCGGGTTCAAAGTCGTACACCACTTTGAAGTCACATTTGGAGTAGCTAAAAGGTTTGCTTCATAAGCGGCTAAATGCTGGTGTGTAGAGGAGCAAAACACAGTCAATAGAAAACCCATAAGCAAGTCCTTTGATATTTAAACAGGCATCCTACTGTATCATGAACAAAAGAGTCCAGCTATACAGAACAGTGGGCTACAGGCCCCTTTCTGGCACTTGATAGAAGGCAGTGGCAATTGAAGAACAGCATCTACTTTGACAGGGAAAAGTTCTCTTATAAGCCATTTTAGGAAAACAAAACTAGCTTGGCTGGTAAAGCCTTGTGATCTTATTCAGCGAAACCAAAGAGTGAAGTTCTTGGGTTTCCGTGGTAGGCTTTAGCAGGTTTTAACATCAGTAGAGGACCAACCTCAGAGTAATTTAGGAACATCTGTAAGTTGAGGTAATTGAAAAGGCTCAACTGGCAATATAAAAGAAAAGTTAACAAATAATTTCGATGATAAGAAAAAGTTTAGACTACTTAGAATATAGTGGATGGTGGCTCTCTTCTGCAGTCCAGGGCCAATATGTTCCAGAGCCCATCCACCTTTTTCAGGACACAAAGCATAAGCTTATATCTGAAAATCAACAAGTCCTAGAAGAAAAGCAAAATATTAGTTACAGTCAGTGAATGCAGGTCAGTGAAAACGATGTTTTAGCCCTGCATTGCTTGTTTGAGTTAAGGAAAAACAAAGGAACAAAAACAAAGTCTCATAGAGAAAAGAAAGTCTCATAGAACTGTATGCTGAGTTTGAGCATTCCGTTCCTCTTGTTGTTATTTGCAGTTATGTCTTTATTAGGCAGGAGTTCTTTTTCTTTTAGGCAGGCTGTTTCGCAGTGCAAGCATCAGGTTATTGAGCAGTCCAGGCATGGGGGGGGGGGTTTTTTCTCAGGCCCTGGGATTTTATGGCAGCCTCGTGTACTTAGGCTGGAATTCTCCTTTGTCCTGGCACCAAGCGTCACCAGTCCCAGCTCCTCAGCCTGGAATGGGGCTCCAGTTGGTCCACCTACCGAGGTTGGCGTTCCTGCAGAAAGGATGATAAGAACAAAACTTGCGCAGACAACTGCTAGCTTGGCTCAGGGATGTGTCCCTGAGCGCATAAAAGTTAGGAGCTTTGAAAAAGCCAAAAACAAACAAACAAACAAACAAACAAACAAACAAACAAAAACTTTAGGGTTTATGCTTATCTCTAAGCAACCTGGTTGGGAGGGGGTGTGCCCTGCAGTTGCAGGGGTTATTGTTTTCCCCCACGCATGCACTCACCACACCAGCAACTTCTGATGTGTGAGATAAACCATGCATATATAAAAAAAAACTATTGGGACTTAGCACTGTTACCAACAGGCAAAGAATTTAAAAACCATGCTGAATATTCCAAATAAAATAAAAATAAAAATTGAAGGGCAATAAAACAGTGACAATCATCTCTGTGACCAAATAGCACAGCTATGTTGAGTAAAAACATTAACACATAGCACTATAAAATTTCCAATTAATTTTCAAAAACAAGCCTAAAGGCCAGAAAATAAAAACTGAACATTGGCATAATGTATTTTAATTAATAGACTGCTCTTGCAATAAAAAATTTGCAAAAAGAAAACAAAACAAAACCATCAGATAGATTATGCCAATCCATGGAGGCTCTATTATAGCCGAAATCTTTTTTAAAAAAATCTTCTTTCTTTTTGCTATTTACACACCACACAGTTCAACAAACTGAAAACACACACACACAAACACACTTATACTTCCTTTATAAAAAGATAAGATTCTAATGAAGGGGTTTAAAGTTTAGCTGGTTTATTATAAACCCCTTGTGCATCAGAAAATCCTTGCCTGTTTCTTCTTAGTTTTATCAAATCCAGTACTGACTTTCTTTGTTGCCATTCTTTCAAAACCCTCTTTCTTTCCTCCTCGTTGATCTTCCGCAAATTCCAGTTTTACCTAGCCTTTTTATACACACTTACTTAAGCCATTTCAATATTTTAGTTTCTGTTCTTATCAGGGAGGCAGATAGTCAACACAGCCGAGAAGAGCAGCCTCTATCTTTTGTGGGCTTTTCTCTCCCTCCCCCTTCTCTTTTCCCTCTCTTTTCCTTTCCTTCCCACCCCTTTTCCCTCCCTCCCTCCCACAAGCCTTTAACTAGCAGACAGGAGGCAAACCGAAAAGGAGGGGTGGATAAGTTACACACACACACACACACACAGAGGAAGAAAACACCTTTTAATTTCCTCGTAATATGCATTCAAACCATACAAAATACAATATATAAAACACACTTAAAATGAGTGAAATATGCTGTGAAAACTCTGGCAGAAGCTTGCCATCAAGTTAAACATGACAGGAGTTGGGAAATTTGAACAATGGGGAGGGGAAAAGGCTCGGGGCTGAGAATATTTCTACACTTCCAACCATTCCTTTACCACTACAAAGGGATTCAGTTCTCAAAAGAGACAGACTCACAAAATTTTAAAGCTTTCTCTTCACAACTTAAAACAGGTTCTCACGCACACACATTTAGACTGACAGATACTTACAAACAGAAAACATGCACCGGTGCCTTTGACACTGACAAACACAGAAACACCCTTTTGTGGGGTGTTGCTGGCTTCATGGAGTTCCAGGCGCAGAGTAAACCAAACAATGATAGGGCTAACAATATCTTTATTGTAGCATAAGGCAATAATGGATGTATAGTGCATTATTGCAAAAGGAAAAAACAAAGCATATGCAGAGTTCCATCAGCAGATGTGAGGAAAAAATAATGGCCCATACAAAGACCAGGCATAGTTACAGTTCAGGAACAGAGTACATGGTAACATACAGATAGCAGTCAAGAAGAAGCATAGAATGAGTAAGGACCCATAGTTCATAGCTGAGTTATACACTTGTTTCAGCATTCTGATTGGCCAAATGTGGGTCAGGACATTTTTAAGCTTAACAATGCAGTAAAAGTTGTACTTACTATAAATCGCCATGAGATGGCAGTGTTGCACATTGTCCCCCCCGGGGAAATGTTTCTCATGGGAATGTGTAGATTAGCTAACCATAACACAGTTCATGTGGTAGGATAGCCAAGGTTAGACATCTGGTGTTTACTGCTGGGATGTTTACAGCAGAGGAGGTATGGAAAAATACTGGTTTTCTACATGTTAGAAACTCACAGTGAAGAAATCCATTTGAATCCTACATAGCATAACTCTGACACCCCTTCCAAATGGGTTTTGGAACAGTTTGGGGAGTGAAAACTGTCATTTTACAAGCACACAGAGACACAAATGATTTTATTTCAAACACATTTGCTCCAGTCCCAATCTTGTAACCATGGTAGCATGTTTTTCAAAAGGTAGAGCTTTCGTGAACATCTCTGCCACATTCAGTTCAGAAGGACAATATTCTAATTGGATAAATCCTTCTGAATTGCATGTCTTACATTTTTAAACTTCACATCGACATACTTTGTGCGTCCTCTCACATTCTCAGAGAGAGCAAGCGCAATGCATGATTGTGAGTCTTCATACACTGTAAACGGTAAGGTTATATTTACGGTGAGATCTTGGAAGAGTTGTTTACACCAATGTAGCTCATTTACTGCCTCACTGAGCGCCGCAAAAAATTCTGCCTCGCAGGTTGAAACTGCAATTGCATTTTGCTTTCTCGCCCGCCAAGCAACGGCTGAATTGGCAAACAAGCAAAGAAAACCGCTCACAGATTTCCTGTCTCCCTCTTCTGCAAAGGAGCTGTCAACATAAATCACAGGCATTTCATATTTAGTAGCTGACACTTTAAGACAAAGATCAGCTGTGCCTTTAAGGTAACATAGGACCCTTTTTAACCCTTGCCAATCTCGCATAGATGGTTTGGCAACTTTACGACTGAGCACTCCAACTGAGTAAGCTAAGTCAGGGCGTGTCCACTGTGTTAAGTGTAGCAAGCTTCCTACAGCAGAGTGATACAATTCAGGTTGAGGACAATGTTCCTCACACGTGTCACCCTTTAGGAAATCAAGAGTCATAGGCGTTCTGGTAGGTTTTGCATCTGACATCTCAAGTTGACTCAATAACTGAACAATTTTTCTCTTCTGACTCAGATAAAACTCACCACTCTGAGATCTAGTGACTTCAACACCCAAATAATATTTCAGTTCGCCCAGGTCTTTTAACTGAAAGTACTGTCTGAGCTGTTTGGCAAACTCTTGTACAAGGTGCAAAGAACCAGTTGCTAAGCAAAAATCATTGACATAAGTTAGCAGCACTGTATAGCTACTTCCAGAACCTCTTATGTACACACAAGGATCAGCAACAGACTTTTTAAACCCTAGTTCTGTTAAAGCCGTATCTAAGCACTGATGCCAACAACGACCAGCCTGTTTTAAACCATAAAGCGCCTTGCGCAGTCTGTACACCTTCTGGGAATTGTCACAAGCATAGCCAGGAGCCTGCTTCATGTACACTGTCTCAGGGAGATCTGCATTCAAATGTGCTGTGTCAACATCAAAATGATGAACAATCATTTCACGCTGTGCAGCCAGAGAAAGTACCATACGTAAAGACTCTGGTCTAGCTGTGGGTGCATATGTGAGATCATAGTTCAAAAACCTCTCTTGTGAAAATCCCTGAGCAACAAGCCTGGCTTTGTATTGCACTGTATTATCAGGAAGAAGCTTCTTTCTGAAAACCCATCTGGAACCTACAGCTTTCTGGGATGGGGGCAAGTCAGTGACTTCAAACACCTTTTGACTCATTCTGTGGCTTGAATCATGTCAACTGGATTTCTATTTTCTCAGTAGAAACGTTTCACTCCTTATCCAAGGAGCTTCTTCAGTCTGAGTAAAGTTAGTAAGGGAATCCTTAAATATGTTTCTAGGGTGGCTGTGTGACCTTGCACCTGGGGCTAGGTCATGGTTATTTTGAGATGTTTATTTCTAAGTCCCTTTATCATCTAAAGGAGGATCGTTAAGATTACCCTGCTGCTGTTGAGCTTGCGAAATGGTCTTAATCTTCCTAGGCACAGAAGACAAAGCAGGAAGGAAGATAGGGGAAAGGTTGTGCCTGAGGCCCCCACCTCTATTCAAGGAAGGATTTTCCAAGTTGTCATAAATGGATTCCTTGACCCCTCTCTCAAACCACCTATCTTCTCTGTCTAAAATGTGAACATTAATGTCCTCAAATGAGTGTCCTTTTTCCTTTAGATGAAGATAAACTGCTGACTCTGGTCCTGTGGTGTTACTTCTCCTGTGTTGGGCCATCCTCCTGTACAAAGGTTGTTTGGTTTCTCCAATGTAGAGTTCAGAGCACTCCTCACTGCACTGGATTGCATACACTACATTGCTTTCCTTGTGTTTTGGAGTTTGATCTTTGGGGTGTACAAGCCTCTGTCTCAGTGTGTTGGTGTGTTTGAAATATACAGGTATGTGGTGTTTGCCAAATATCCGTTTTATTTTTTCAGACACGCCAGCCATGTAAGGAATGACCAGGTTCTTCCGTTTACTCTGAGTCTCAGCCCTATCTGTCGCTGTTTTAGGTCTGGTAGACTTAGATTTAGTGAAGGCCCAATTTGGATATCCACAGGCCTTCAGAGCTGTTCTCAGGTGCTGTTTTTCATTCTTTTTGGAATCCATGGAGGTGGGGATGGTTTCTGCTCTGTGTGATAATGTCCTGATGACTCCTAGTTTGTGCTGCAGTGGATGGTGGGAGTCAAACATCAGGTATTGATCTGTGTGTGTGGGTTTCCTGTAGTTCCCTATTTCTAGCTTGCCACCAGTCCCAATGAGGACTTCACAGTCTAGGAATGCCAGTCTGTTGTCCTTGGTGTCTTCTCTGGTGAAGCTAATGTTGGCATCTATAGTGTTTATATGGTCCGTGAAGGCCTGTACTTCCTGGGCCTTGATTTTGACCCATGTGTCATCCACATACCTAAACCAGTGGGTGGGCACCGTTCCTTGGAAAGTGTTGAGTGCTTTCTTCTCCACTTCTTCCATGTATAAATTGGCCACAATGGGTGACACAGGAGAACCCATGGCACAGCCGTGTTTTTGTCTGTAAAAGTCACCTCTGTATGAGAAATAAGTGGTGTTAAGACACAGGTCCAGAAGATGGCAGATCTGGTTTGGGTTGAGATGGTTTCTCCTTTCAAGGGTGCTGTCCTAAAATAGACCTAAAACAGCGATAGATAGGGCTGAGACTCAGAGTAAACGGAAGAACCTGGTCATTCCTTACATGGCAAACCTCCAGGGGATTGAGCCAGGCGAGGCCCCAGATGCAGGCACGGTCCCAGACAATGACCCAGCACCGCAGGAGGCGGCAATACCTGAGGCTACAGGGGAGCAAGGTGGGGATGGTGGTTTGTCCCCACCCTCTAGCCAGCAGCCAGCAACAGAGCATACAGGGGAGCAAGCTGGGGATTGCGGTTTGTCCCCACCCTCTAGCCAGCAGCCAGCTGGATCCCATCAGCCTCCCAGCTCACCTGAATCCCCCAAAGGGCAGAGGCGGAGCCGTGTGTGCCTCGCCTTAAAGGACAGAAGGAAATGTGCTCGGCTGGCTGCTAGGGAGTTACGCAGAGGGCAGGGAGAGTCTTTGCAGGACCCAGGGGACAGCTCCTGAGCTCCTAATAAGTACCGGCAAAGCAGTAAGGGAGTTGTGGGAGCAATGTTGCATTTTGGCTTCGCGACCACTCTGTTATCCTGCCTTGTTGCCTGCGTTCCTGACCCTGTTTGGATTATCGTTACCTGGACTTCTGGACCCCTTGACCCGGTTTGGATTACTGACTACGCTTTGCTTCACTCCTTTGACTATCGGCATACAGAATACTGGTTTGTCTTTTTCTCTTGGCTTTCCTTGCAAAGTGAATCTGGGCTGCATTCCTTACCTCTGGCCGACTGCCAAGACTCTCTAATCTGTTCTGGAGGCGAGCCAGCACAGTTTGCTCCCACCACCAAACGCTTAGAGGGAGAAAGGTGTTGTTTCAGCAGCATGACTGATCCAGCTGCCGATGCGATTGTTAATTTGGCAGCTCAGAACCAGACGCTGGCAACACAAGTAGATCAGCTCGCCGGTCTTGTGAGCCAGCTACAACTGCAGCTGGCCACAGTGGCTGACGTGCCCAGCAAGTGTCCAGTGAGCCCTCCTGAGAAATATGAGGGCAAGCCTGAGGACTTCCCTGCCTTCTTGGGACAAAGCACATTATACATGAAGGTACGGGAGAGGGATTTTGTGTCAGAGCAAACCAAGGTCTGTTTCCTTATCAGCCTCTTAAAGGGCCATGCGGCTAAATGGGCCACCCCATTCCTGGTGGCTGATTCTCCGCTCTTGAATAACTACCCTGCCTTCCTGGCACAATTCAGGAGTGTCTTTGAGGAGCCTCAAGCTCTGGCCAGAGCCAACCGGCAGATCAGGCGGCTGCAACAGGGCAAAGGGTCGGTGGCAGACTATACAGCAGAGTTTCTGCTCTATGCCCAGGATTTGGACTGGAATGAGGCTGCCCTGCGGGACCAGTATCTAGAGGGACTGTCTGAGCCCGTGCTGGATGAGGTAGCCCGGGTGGAACGCCCTACCACCCTGGAGCAAACCATTCAGTTGTGCCTCCGCATCGATGGGTGGCTGGAGGATAGGCGCCAGGCCTGCCGGGGACGTGTTGATCACGGGCTAGGGTGCCACCGGCCTCCCGCACCTACGGCTCCCTGGCCCCCTGGTGGCCACAGCCCAACCGCGCCAGAGCCAATGCAGCTGGGGGCTGCTCAGCCCCGGCTTACTCGGGAGGAAAAGGAGAGGAGGCGCCGGGCCAACCTGTGCCTCTACTGTGGTGGGCCGGGGCATTATGCCAGCTCGTGCCCCGAAAAGCAGTCGGTGCCGGGAAACTGGCAGCCCCAGGTCAGTGCCGGCCGAGCGACCTGGGGCGTGCCGCCTCTGTCCACAGGCCAACAGGAGAGGGACTCCAGCACCTGCTGCTGCCGGTCAAGCTGCGGCTGCGGGCGGGGCAGTGGCTCCTGGCCCATGCCCTAGTGGACTCCGGGGCTTCCCGCTCCTATATGGACAGTGACTTTGCGGCCCAGCAGCAGGTCCCGCTCTGCGCAAAGAAGGTGCCCATGTCCGTGGAAGCCATTGACGGGCGGCTGTTGCAATCGGGCCCGGTGAGCCAGGAGACGGCGCTCCTCACCATGGTTGTGGGCCAGCACCAGGAGCGGCTGCGCATGGACATCACCAAGATGCCCCGGTTCCCGCTGGTGCTAGGGATAGACTGGCTGGAGCGGCACAACCCAATGTTAGACTGGGCTCGCCAGCGACTCGTTCCGGGAACCTTGCCCGCACCTGGCTGTCAAGGTACTCCTGGGGGCCGCCAGCGCCGAGGGGACTCCTGCCCTTCCCCTGGAATACCAGGAGTTTGGGGATGTCTTTGAGGAGAAGGGGGCAGACCGGTTACCGCCCCATTGGCCCTACGACTGCGGAATCAACCTCAAGCCTGATGCTCCCCTGCCCGCAGGCCGGCTGTACTCATTGTTGGAGCCGGAACAGGCCACCCTCCGGGACTTTTTAGCCAAGAACCGGCAGAGGGGTTTCATTCGGTCCTCCAGATCCCCGACCTCAGCCCCTGTGCTCTTTGTGAAGAAGAAGTGCGGGGAGCTGAGGCTCTGCAATGACTATCGGGCGCTGAACCGGATAACCATCTGGTACCAGTACGCACTCCCCTTGATACCGGAACTACTGGATCCGGTGCGCCAGGCCCAGCTGTTCACCAAGCTGGACCTGCGCGGCGCCTACAACCTGATCAGGATCCGGGACAGGGATGAATGGAAGACGGCCTTTGGGACACGCTATGGGCAGTACGAATATCTGGTCATGCCTTTCGGACTTTGTAATGCGCCTGCCGTCTTCCAGCGCTTCATTAATGATGTATTTCGGGACCTATTGGACCGGTTTGTTGTGGTCTATCTCGATGACATCCTTATCTACTCCAGGGACCCGGCCCGGCATGTGGAGCATGTCCGTACAGTTCTGCAGCGGCTACGAGAGCACCGTCTTTACGCTAAGCTTGAGAAGTGCGAGTTTCATGTCCGGGAAGTGGACTTCCTGGGCCACCGCCTTACTCCCGAGGGTGTAGCCATGGACCCGGCCAAGGTCACCTCGGTGATGCAATGGCAAGCTCCCAGGAATCGAAAGGAGCTCCAACGGTTCCTGGGGTTCGCGAACTATTACAGACAATTTATTGAGGGCTATGCCACTCTGGCAATACCGCTCACCCGGCTACTGAGACCCCGTGAGACGTTCCGGTGGACTGCAGAGGCAGAACAGGCATTCCAACACTTAAAGAGCCGCTTCGCCACAGAACCAGTGCTGCGACACCCAGACCCCCAGCTCCCGTTCATCGTGGAGGCGGACGCCTCCAGCTATGCCATTGGGGCGGTCCTCTCGCAACAGACCACCCCTACGGAGCCACTGCATCCCTGTGCATACTATTCCCACCAGCTCACCCCTGCAGAGCGTAACTACACCATTTGGGAGCGGGAGCTGCTAGCCATAAAAATGGCCTTCGAGGTGTGGAGGCATCATTTGGAGGGTGCCCGACATCCGGTGGTCGTCCGGACAGACCACCGGAAACTAGAGCATCTGCAGACGGCCCAATGCTTGAACCAGCGGCAGATTCGTTGGTCGCTCTTCTTCACCCGCTTCAATTTCTGGATCGAGTACATTCCTAGCACTCAAAACAAGCGGGCCGATGCTTTATCCCGGAAGCCGGAGTACACGCCCACGGCAGACCTGACTGCCTCCCCGACCACCGTACTGGCCCCAGAGGTGTTCGCATCCACCGTTCCCCAGCCCACATTTCGGGACCGGCTCTGAGAGCAGCAGGCTAGGGACCCCTGGACCCGAGAGCAGCTGTGCCGCCTGCAGCAAGCTCCTGCACCGGCCACATCGGACTACGCTGTTGCTGACGGGCTAACACACCAGGGCCGCTTGTGTATACCGGCTGGGCCCCTACAGGGGGAAGTTCTCTCCCTGTGTCATGACGCTCGTCCTGCTGGGCATTTCGGGTGCTATAAGACTTTGCATCTGCTGACCCGAGAGCTTTGGTGGCCCCGGGTCCAGGCGGACGTGGCACGCTACGTCCAGACGTGCGAAGTGTGCTGCCGTGCGAAGAACCAGCCGGGCAAACCCTCAGGAGTCCTTCACCCTCTGCCCACTCCACCACGCCCCTGGCACACCCTGTCAATGGACTTCATCATCGACCTCCCTAGGGCCGGCCCCTATTCCTGCATCCTGGTGGCAGTGGATCTCTTCAGTAAGATGGGACGCTTCATCCCGTGTACTGGCCTCCCAACGGCTCGGGAGACGGCGCAGCTGTACGTGCAGCACATCTTACGACTGCACGGCCTCCCGGAGCAGGTGGTGAGCGACCGGGGCTCCCAGTTCTCCTCACACTTTTGGAAGGCGCTACACGCCCTGCTCAGCACAGAGGTGCACCTCTCCTCCTCGCATCACCCCGTCGGACGGCCAGACAGGGTGAAAGGGGTGCTGGAGCAGTACCTACGGTGCTACGTGGGGCACCAGCAAGATGACTGGGTGGACCTGCTACCTCTGGCAGAGTTCGCCTACAATAACTCCCTACTTTCTTCAACCCAGCAGACCCCCTTCATGACCCTCTATGGCTACCACCCCCGTTTCTTCCCGTCCGTCCTTCCCAGTACCACGGTTCTGGCAGCGGAGGCCTTCGTCCAGGAACTCCAGGCTCAACACTCCGTACTCCAGGAACACCTCGAGCAGGCTAAGCGGGCCTATAAGGCCAATGCTGACCGGCGGCGGCAGCCAGGCCAGGACCTGCAAGTAGGCAACTGTGTGTGGCTGTCCACCAGGTATCTGCCCAGCTCGAGGCCCTCCAGGAAGCTGGATGCCCGCTTTATCGGGCCGTACCCAGTGGTGGAATGAGTCAACCCCGTGGCTTTCCGCCTGGACCTGCCCCCATCTCTCCGGATCCATCCCGTGTTCCACCGGTCCCTCCTGGTACCTGCTGTCCCTCCGGATCCCCATCGTCCCTCTGTGCCACCGCCGCCACCAGTGATGGTGGATGGCCAGGAGTTTGAGGTGGCCTGTATCTTGGACTCCCGCATGCGGAGAGGGCGCCTCCAATATCTTGTAGACTGGGAAGGGTATGGGCCAGAAGACCGCTCCTGGGAGCCCGCGGCTCAGGTCCATGCCCCTGCCTTGGTCCAGGACTTCCACCGGGCATATCCTCACAAGCCAGGACCCGTGGCTTCTCGGGGAGGGGGCCCTGAGGGGGGGGATAGTGTCCTGGTTCAGCCTCTGCCCCAGGGCCTCAGTGAGGAGTCAGAGGACGAGCTGCCCCTGGCAAACCTCCAGGGGATTGAGCCAGGCGAGGCCCCAGACGCAGGCACGGTCCCAGACAATGACCCAGCACCGTAGGAGGCGGCAATACCTGAGGCTACAGGGGAGCAAGCTGGGGATGGTGGTTTGTCCCCACCCTCTAGCCAGCAGCCAGCAACAGAGCATACAGGGGAGCAAGCTGGGGATTGCGGTTTGTCCTCACCCTCTAGCCAGCACCCAGCTGGATCCCATCAGCCTCCCAGCTCACCTGAATCCCCCAAAGGGCAGAAGTGGAGGCGTGTGCGCCTCGCCTTAAAGGACAGAAGGAAAAGTGCTCGGCTGGCTGCTAGGGAGTTACGCAGAGGGCAGGGAGAGTCTTTGCAGGACCCAGGGGACAGCTCCTGAGCTCCTAATAAGTACCGGCAAAGCAGTAAGGGAGTTGTGGGAGCAACGTTGCATTTTGGCTTCGCGACCACTCTGTTATCCTGCCTTGTTGCCTGCGTTCCTGACCCTGTTTGGATTATCGTTACCTGGACTTCTGGACTCCTTGACCCTGTTTGGATTATCGTTACCCGGACTTCTGGACCCCTTGACCCGGTTTGGATTACTGACTACACTTTGCTTCACTCCTTTGACTATTGGCATACAGAATACTGGTTTGTCTTTCTCTCTTGGCTTTCCTTGCAAAGTGACTCTGGGGTGCATTCCTTACCTCTGCCTGACTGCCAAGACTCTCTAATCTGTTCTGGAGGCGAGCCAGCACAGTGTCTCCCATATAGATTATTGTAATGCGCTCTACATGGGGCTACCCTTGAAGAATATCCGGAAGCTACAGCTGGTGCAGAATGCAGCCACATGGGCGATTTTAGGTGCACCAAGATCGGCACATGTAACACCTTTGCTCCGTGAGCTGCATTGGGTGCCAGTTTGCTTCTGGGTCCAATTCAAGGTGTTGGTTATCACCTTTAAAGCCCTACATGGCACGGGACCAGGTTATCTGAGGGACCGCCTCATCCCCATTGCAATGTCCCGTCCCACCCGATCTTGCAGAGAGGGCATGCTGCGGACCCCCTCTATGAAAGAGCTCCATCTAGCGGGGTCCAGGAGGCGAGCCTTCTCTGCAGCGGCACCTGCCCTATGGAACATCCTCCCCCCAGAGATAAGACAGGCCCCTTCACTCCTGGACTTCAGGAAAAAATTAAAAACTTGGCTCTGTGATCTCGCCTGGGGCAAGAAGGAAAGTGGTCAAGCCTAGGGATGGCTGATTTCCTACTTCCTTTCACCTCAAATGTTTTAAATATGTTCAGCTGCAGTGTAAGAACAACCTGCCACTTGGATTTTATTCTATTTATATTTTTATTGTTTTATTGTATTTTAATGATGTTATGTTGTGAACCGCCCAGAGTCCCTCCTTGATGGGGAGATGGGCGGTCATAGAAATTTAATAAATAATAAATAAATAAATAAATATTTTTATCTGGTTTAAAATGTTCTACCACTTGTACATAGGTTAACCAATGACATGTAAACCCATCCAACTCTAAACCTTAACAAGTCTTTATATTTTAACCAGCTTATTCCTCCCAGATTTTCTCTTCTAACAAATGCTTCTTGAGGTGACATTTATTTATTTTATTCCAGATTTTCAATATGGCATTCCTAAGAAAATGATTTTTAAAATCCTTCTTGACTTTAACATTAAAGTAAAGGTAAAGGTACCCCCCGCACATTTGTGCAGTCGTGTCCGACTCTAGGGGCCGGTGCTCATCTCCGTTTGTTAGCCAAAGAGCCAGCATTGTCCGAAGACGCTTCCATGGTCATGTGGCCGCATGACTCGCGCGGAACGCTGTTACCTACCCACCGAAGTGGTACCTATTAATCTACTTGCATTTGCATGCTTTCGAATTGCTAGGTTGGCAAGAGCTGGAGCTACATTATCATACCATAAATTTGCAGCAAAATCAGGATTGTTCATCTGCATAGCTAAAATGCCACTTAGCGGCTCCAAATACTTTTCCTCTTTACTAGTAGGGATTTTGGGGGGGAAATTAAAAAGCAGACCTGAGAGAGGAGTGAAAGAAATGGAAACATCTCCCATTTCTTGGGAAGGGAGCTTTGCCTTACCTTGGCCCCACGTTCACAGCAACGCTGACCCTACCCAGTTTATTTCCTTCTCTTTTTTTTTATAATAATTTTATTAAGTTTTTCAATACATATTAAAAGTTAGAATAAAAAAAAGAAATAGAAATAGAAATACAAAATAAGGAAAAAGATAAAGAAAAAGTGAGGTCAAAAAATAATAAACAAAGAAAATGTAGAAAATAGATGCCCTCCAATCTATCTTTGAACTTAAAGTACAATAATTAATTTTAAATGTTAGTCTTTCATACAATACACAGGAACTTTTCATTGTCATATGCCTTTTGATTTCTATAATCCAATCTTCTGATCTTCATATGGGTTTCACCTTTCTTGCTATCTCCCAATAATCCATCTTTGGCTTCCACTCCTTGAAGTAGTAGTTAAATGTTAAATGTTCATTAGTGCATTTTTATCTCTTCCATAAAGTCCAATTAGTATAACAAATAAAAGCCTTATTTATTTCTAATAAACTACAATATATTCTATTCATATTATGATTATATATTCCACTAATATATAACCTAACATATTACGTAACTTAATACATAATATAGCAATTCTTATAATATTCATACATATATGTTTCTGTAATTTAATTCTAATATATATATATATATATCTCCCTAAAAGAGAAAAAAAAATTCCTTATTTCTCCATTATCCATCTATAATTTCCACTTCTTGTGATAGTGTCCATTTAAGCTAAATACATAACCTATCATATCACTTAACCTAATACCTAATGTACCAATTTTTATAATATTCATACATACATATTCATACATGATATCATCCTGTAATAACCATCATTCTAATTACATCTCATCATCCAAAAAAAAAAACACAATAATCTATAATATCTACTTATGTTTGTATTTAGCCTTATATCTTACATTTAAAATATCACTTTTTTATATATCCATACAGTTTATCATGTACAATCCAGGCCCATGTTTTCATTAACCTTTATATATCCATACAGTTTCTCTTATCTTCTGTTTAGGTTATGCCAAAATCGCAATACTCAATGGCAAATTCGCAATATACACCATCTCATCATATCATTATCTTAAACAATAATCTATAATATCAACTTATATTTGTGTTTAGCCTTATATCTTACATTTAGAATATCACTTATACTCAATTGCAAGTTCGCAAATATACAGTCCAAATCCATGTTTTCATTAACCTTGTATCCCAGTCATGATACTGAATCTTCTGTTTAGGTTATGCCAAGTTCATAATATGCAAAGTCAAATTTACAATATACAGCCTGCTTTTTTCTATATCTCATGTAGAGTATCAGAGCAATTTTCTCACCCTTTCCACGTATTTCACAGTATCTATCCAATTGCATACTCAAATTTTCTCCCTGTCTCCACAACCATAACATTTTTATACCAGAATTATAATGTATAGCCTTCCGAATGTTTTTCTGAACCAATACATCCAAAATTCCCTCCTCCTGTTTCTCTTCTATTTCAAAAACGTTTTTCTTTCCTGTTTCAGATTCTATTTTTTGTTATTCTTTCTCTTGGTCTTGCAAAGATATCAATAATAATTCCAGTGACCTTCTAATCCCTGAAAGAACGTGAATTGCAGCTGCGAAAGCCATCCCACTTCTATGTCCTTCAGATTTTTCTAGTCAAAACAATAGTTGGTCTGTTCATGGAATATTACCAGCAAAGTCTATCAAATAAAGTTTAAAAAAAAACATTCCAATAATCCAAAATACAGGAGGGAGCAATATTTCAAACAGTTTGTAAAAGGAGAAATAAAAGATAAATTCCAAGTGAAACGAAATCCTCTCTAGGAGAATATAGAGAGAAAAAGGAAAAAAAGATTTACAAACGTTCCCCTGTGCTTTTGTTCTTCAAGCTGCAGGCTGCTTAATCCAAACAAACAGTTTCTCAAAAAATAGATAGTCTATTAGTTTATCAAGCGAAGAATTGCAAACAAAGTCTCTTAAATCCCTCTAATACAAAAGAAAGGTAAAAAAAATACAGACGTTTCATTATGTTGCAAATGTAGAATCCATCAAACTTCCACCAGAATCAGTTATAGCAAAGAAAGCACAAAGTTAGCCAACATTTTAAACAAAGTCCAAGAGATAGATCTTAGATTTCAAAAAACATTCTAATCTAAAAAAAAATTCCTAAAGTGATCTAAAAGCGGCTGTGCGCTCTTGTGTCTCTTAAAAGAGACTTGTTTTCCCTGCTAGAGCCAGATATCTCTCGGCCATTTCCCTTGCACTTACCCCTGTTTCTCCGCGGTGGAAACTACAGAAAAAACAAGGGTAGGCAATTCCAATGGCCCCACGAGCAATCTTCTGGTCTCCCCTTCTTCAGGGGAAAAAACTTCAGTGGTCCACAACTTCTGCAATCCACTGCAAGCAAGGAAAATTCAGTCAGTTCTCAGCTCTCTGAGAAACCTGACCGGTCGAGCTCGCAGCCAAGCCTGGAGTCCAGTTTATTTCCTTCTCAAAAGCCATGAATGGTTCTGACACAATGCATTTCTAGAAATGAAACATCTTCCACTCTGCAATTTTTTCCTCACATCTCCACCACCAAGGGGAATGGAAGAAAAGGGTCAGCCTCTTGGCGCTGCTATCACCCACAGCCATCAGAGGCTAAAAAGCAGGCACCTCCAAGCAAACAAGATCGCAGCAGGGGCTGTTCATAAACCTGAAGATCCTACGCTCAAAACCACAATGCCTTTTCTCAACTCAATATTCCTGCAGCTCTTATCCATCATGTTCAACTGCAAGGCAGAACAGCCTTTCCATCTGAAACTGTAGTGTTTTAACTTCTCTCATAAAATCTCAGTGCTCCTATCTTTTTTTCAGGGTTCATAGCTATGAATCCTGCCATTAGGAGTAGAGAGGTAGTGAGTGTGTGAACTGCAGGGAGGGGGAATCGGCACAGAGTTTTGTGGCTTCTCGTGGAGACTGGAGAATGCAGCGTCAAGGTCAACCACATGCAGGAGATGGAGGCTGGGAAGGGAGAGCAAAAGTTTTGGACATTGACATCATTGTGCCTGCGAAATTGGCGTGCAAGGGGGAGAGTTAAGTTAGCAAGCTTTGGCGGGAATCCGCATTCAGATCTTTAGGAGTGCTTCAATTTACATGTATCCTGAATAAAGGTTAATCTGCATTTCAATGAATTGCACCGAGAAGTGTTTATTAGGGCATTGAGGTTGGGTTCATTACACTTTTAGGGCCTGCAGCAGCTTCCTGGGAAGTTCTGCTGATAGCCAGGAACGTGTAGTTAGACTTTCTCAAACTAACATTTTCCATTTCTTTCTCTCCTCCCTCATCTCTAATAATGAGACATCTTTGACTAAAAAGAATCAGCCCAGAAATTAAATACTCAACTTTTCAGCTGGATGTCCAATGGGAGATGAGAAGTGAAATTCAAGCCTTCTCTACGCTCATCACCTTTTGTATCATGTGAATTTTCTTATGTCTGCTAAGCTGGGAATTTGTTGTGAAGCACCGTCCACAGTCTGGGCATTTGAATGGTTTCTCTCCTATGTGTAAACCTACATGATCTATAAGGTTATACCTAGTACTGAAACTTTTCCCACAATCTGGACACTCATACGGTTTCTCTCCTGTGTGAGTCCTCTGGTGTCTCACCAGGTGGGAATTCCGACTGAAACTTTTCCCACAATCCGGACATACATACGGTTTATCTCCTGTGTGATTCCACTGGTGCTGCACCAGGCTGGAATTCCGACTGAAACTTTTTCCACAATCCGGACACTCGTACGGTTTCTCTCCTGTGTGAGTCCTCTGGTGTCTCACCAGGTGGGACTTCAAACTGAAACTTTTCCCACAATCCGGACACTCATACGGTTTCTCCCCAGTGTGAGTCCTCTGGTGTCTCACCAGGAGGGAATTCTGACTGAAACTTTTCCCACAATCTGGACACTCATACGGTTTCTCTCCTGTGTGAGTCCTCTGGTGTTGCACCAGGAGGGACTTCAAACTGAAACTTTTCCCACAATCCGGACACTCATACGGTTTCTCCCCAGTGTGAATCCTCTGGTGTTTCACCAGGTTGAAATACTGACTGAAACTATTCCCACAATCTGGACACTCATATGGTTTCTCTCCTGTGTGAGTACTCTGGTGTTGCACCAGGTGGGAATTCCGACTGAAACTATTCCCACAATCTGGACACTCATATGGTTTCTCTCCTGTGTGAGTCCTCTGGTGTATCACCAGGTCGGAATTCCAACTGAAATTTTTCCCACAGTCTGGACACTCATACGGTTTCTCTCCTGTGTGAGTCCTCTGGTGTCTCACCAGGTTGAACTTCAAACTGAAACTTTTCCCACAATCCGGACACTCATAGCTTTTCTCTCCTGTGTGAGTCCTCTGGTGTTTCACCAGGTGGGACTTGAAACTGAAACTTTTCCCACAATCTGGACACTCATACGGTTTCTCTCCTGTGTGAGTCCTCTGGTGTGTCACCAGGCTGGTATTCTGACTGAAACCTTTCCCACAATCCGGACACTCATACGGTTTCTCTCCTGTGTGAGTCCTCTGGTGTCTCACCAGGTGGGACTTCAAACTGAAACTTTTCCCACAATCCGGACACTCATATGGTTTCTCTCCTGTGTGAGTCCTCTGGTGTATCACCAGGCTGGACTTCAAACTGAAACTTTTCCCACAATCGGGACACTCATACGGTTTCTCTCCTGTGTGAGTCCTCTGGTGTTGCACCAGGTGGGACTTCAAACTGAAACTTTTCCCACAATCTGGACACTCATACGGTTTCTGTCCTGTGTGAGTCCTCTGGTGTGTCACCAGGCTGGTATTCTGACTGAAACATTTCCCACAATCCGGACACTCATACGGTTTCTCTCCTGTGTGAGTCCTCTGGTGTTTCACCAGGTTGAAATACTGACTGAAACTTTTCCCACAATCCAGACACTCATACGGTTTCTCTCCTGTGTGAGTACTCTGGTGTTGCACCAGGTGGGACTTCAAACTGAAACTTTTCCCACAATCTGGACACTCATACGGTTTCTCTCCTGTGTGAGTCCTCTGGTGTGTCACCAGGTTGGAATTCCGACTGAAACTTTTCCCACAATCCGGACACTCATACGGTTTCTCTCCTGTGTGAGTCCTCTGGTGTTTCACCAGGTTGGAATTCCGACTGAAACTTTTCCCACAATCTGGACACTCATACAGTTTCTCTCCTGTGTGAGTCCTCTGGTGTCTCACCAGGTGGGACTTCAAACTGAAACTTTTCCCACAATCCGGACACTCATACGGTTTCTCTCCTGTGTGAGTCCTCTGGTGTATCACCAGGTTGGCATTCCGACTGAAACTATTCCCACAATCTGGACACTCATACAGTTTCTCCCCAGTGTGAGTCCTCTGGTGTCTCACCAGGATGGACTTCAAACTGAAACTTTTTCTTAATATTCTTAGTGGGACTTCTTTTAGGACAATTATATCCTTCCCTACTATATTCAATCTGGTATTATAATGTTTCTTCAGGATTTGCTCTTTTGTAACTTTCCTCACAAAATATATCAATATATCTCTTGGCACTTTCTTCTCTCTAGCATAACGTGAATTAACTCTAAAGATTTTATCTATTTCAGAGTCCAGATCTTCTTCTACTATCTCTAAAAATTGGGCTAAAGCACCAACTATATATTCTCTCGTATTCTCATTTGGTTTTTCTGGAACTCCTCTCAATCTCAAAATGAATTCTTTCTCTCTCATTTCTACTAGTGCAATAGCATCTAAATTATATTCCATATCTTTAGTAATAGATTCTGATTTAATCTCTAATTTCTGGACCTGTCCTTGTGTCTCTTTAAGTTCCCCTGATTCTGGACACTCATATGGTTTCTCTCCTGTTTGACTCCTGGTGTATCACCAGGTCAGAATTCTGACTGAAACTTTTCCCACAATCTGGACACTGATATGGTTTCTCCCCGGTGTGAGTCCTCTTGTGATTCACCAGGGTGGTGTGCTTGCTAAAGTTTTTGCCGCATCGAGAACACTGGTAGGGCTTCTCGCTGGTGTGGGTCCTCTCGTGCATAATCAGCAGTGATCTGTAATCTGTGCTTTTCCCACAATATAGACCTCTGTGGGGCTTTTCCACCACTGATATTCTTGGATTGCTGGCTTGATTTGCTTTCCTTTTTAATGCTGCTTGTGATTCTCGGTTGTCGAGCAGGCTCTTATTGGCATCCTTTTTGTCTATAAGATTCACATAAAAGTGGTACTTTATTATCTATAAAATGGCTGCACAAAATGTGCAAACAACAACAAAAAAGCATTCATTACAATGAAAAAGGAAAAGTGCCAAAAGGGTAGATTAACCTCTAACATTCATGATGATTCATTTGACACATAGAAGAATAGCGAGATCCAAGTTCAAATCCTGACATTCACTTGTTGGCTTGGGTCAATCACAGATTCTTAGCACTGCAAAGTGTTATCCTCAAGGATATCCGAACAGTCACTCATGCCCTTGTCATCTCCCATATAGACTACTGCAATGCGCTCTACATGGGGCTACCCTTGAAGAGTATCAAGAGTATGTGTGTTTAGAGATAATATTAGAAATGTTTTGGATGTACTAGAGTATTTAGAACAACATAATGAAAAACAAGCCGCCTTGATATTTATAGATGCGGAAAAAGCATTTGATAATTTAAATTGGTCCTTTATGTTTAAAGTATTGGAGATTATGAATTTTGGTGGGAATTTTATTAAGTGGATTAAATCAATTTATACACCTAAATTTGCAAAAATAATTGTTAATGGAGAATTTAGTAAACCTTGTGAAATACAAAAAGGTACAAGACAAGGCTGTCCTTTATCTCCGCTTTTGTTCATATTGGTTTTAGAAGTTTTACTTAGAGATATTAGACAAGATGATGGTATTCATGGCATTAGAGTTAAAAAGGAAGTTTACAAATTAAGAGCCTTTGCTGACGACCTAGTTATTACCTTAGAGAATCCACTGGATGGAATTGAATTACTGATGCAGAAATTGAAGGACTTTGGGTCGTTAGCAGGGTTCAAAGTTAACTTACAGAAAACAAAAGTTTTGACCAAGAATATGAACTATCATCAACAAGAGAAATTGAGAGAAATTACAGGATATTCCTTGGAGAGAAAAGTAAAATATTTGGGAGTTTATTTAACATCAAAGAACGTCAAATTATTTCAAAATAACTATACCCCACTTTGGAATGACATTAAAAAAGTTTTAGATCGTTGGGGAAAATTACAACTATCATTATTGGGGAGATTATCAGCGATCAAAAAGAATATACTACCAAGAATTCTATATCTATTTCAAACAATACCTATATTGACATCAGAGGAGCCATTTAAACAGTGGCAGAAAGATATTTCTAAGTTCATTTGGCAAGGGAAAAAACCAAGAATAAAATATAAAGTCTTGCAAGATTCAAAAGAAAGAGGTGGTCTAGGACTCCCGAATCTGAAACTTGTGGGGTGATGCTGGCTATTGGAGTTCCAGGCGCAGAGTAATCCAAACAACGTGTTTTAAGGCTAACAATAGCTTTATTGATAGCATAAGGCAATAATGGATGTATGGTGCATTATTGCAAAAGGAAAAAACAAAGCATACGCAGAGTTCCATCACCAGAAGTGAGGAAAGAAAAAATCATGGTCTGTGCAAAGACCAGGCATAGTTACAGTTCAGACACAAAGTACATGTAGATGGCAAAAGAAGCATAGAAAATGCATGAGTGAGATGAGTACCCATAGTTCATAGTTGAATTATACCCATGGTTCAACATTCTGATTGGCTAATATGGGCTAGGCCAAGGGTCGGAAATGGCGGCTCGCGAGCCAAATGCGGCTCTTTGGCCCCTTGAGTGTGGCTCTTCCGCAGGCAGGCGTGGCGGGGCAGGCGCGGCAGCGGGCATGGTGTGCGTGGCTGTGGGCATACTAGGCCCAGCCTCTCTTTTTCCTCTGGGGACGGGCTTCACACAGTCTCGCGAGAGTTTGGAAGCCTCCGTCTCCGGCAGCCATCTTGACGACGGGCACTTGCCCATCGCCTTAACCCAGGGCTTTCCAAACTGTGTGTCGACACAATACTGTTTCACCGGGGGCCCCAAGTGTGTCGCGTGACAAGCCGGAAGCGCTGATGAAAATGCCCTCGGTTCTGGCAGGGAGGTGAAAATTGCGTGCGCGCGCGCTGCCAGGCCACCCGGAGTGGAAATTCTCCGCGCCAATCAGCTGTGCGTCAGGAAGCCCGGCAGCCTGCACGCGCGATTTTTGCCTCCCTGCCGGAACCGAGGGCATTTTTGGGGTCCCCGGAGTCTGCCCTTTCGAAGGGGCAGCGGTGGTGGGCCATCAGTGCTTCCGGATTCCAGGACGCCGCTGCTGCCGCTGCCCCTTTGGAATAGCAGGCTCTGGGGACCCCGAAAATGCCCTCGGTTCCAGCAGGGAGGCAAAAATCGCGCGCGCACGCTGCGGGGCTTCCCGGCCCACAGCTGATCAGCACAGAGAATTTCCACCCCGTCCCCCCCCCACCGCGCCAATCAGCTGTGCGTCGGGAAGCCGGCAGCCTGCACGCGCGATTTTTGCCTCCCTGCCGGAACCGAGGGCATTTTTGGGGTCCCCGGAGTCTGCCCTTTCGAAGGGGCAACGGTGGTGGAGTGCTTCCGGGTTCCAGGACGCCGCTGCTGCCGCTGCCCCTTTGGAAGAGCAAGCTCTGGGGACCCCGAAAATGCCCTTGGTTCCAGCAGGGAGGCAAAAATCGCGCGCGCACGCTGTGGGGCTTCCCGGCCCACAGCTGATCAGCACAGAGAATTTCCACCCCGTCCCCCCCCCACCGCGCCAATCAGCTGTGCGTCGGGAAGCCGGCAGCCTGCACGCGCGATTTTTGCCTCCCTGCCGGAACCGAGGGCATTTTCGGGGTCCCCGGAGTCTGCCCTTTCGAAGGGGCAACGGTGGTGGAGTGCTTCCGGGTTCCAGGACGCCGCTGCTGCCGCTGCCCCTTTGGAAGAGCAAGCTCTGGGGACCCCGAAAATGCCCTTGGTTCCATCAGGGAGGCAAAAATCGCGCGCGCACGCTGTGGGGCTTCCCGGCCCACAGCTGATCAGCACAGAGAATTTCCACCCCGTCCCCCCCCCACCGCGCCAATCAGCTGTGCGTCGGGAAGCCGGCAGCCTGCACGCGATTTTTGCCTCCCTGCTGGAACCGAGGGCATTTTCCGGGTCCCCGGAGCCTGCCCTTTCGAAGGGGAAGCCATTGCCGCCGCAGCCACAACCGCCGGTGCTTCCAGGTTTTTGTGGGCTGGCCGTTGGTGTGTCGCCAACGGCAAAAGTTTGGAAAGCCCTGCCTTAACCTCTTCCTTGCTGCTCTGCTTACTCTTTTTCTCCGTGCAAAAGCAGCACATTTCCACCCCACAGCCCTAAGTGTGCGCAATTGGCTCCCGCCCGCAAACCCCGCTCCCGCGCTGGATTCCCCACCAGCTTTACTTTGCCTGGACTGGTGGCGTGAGAGGCTCCGGAAGAGAAGCGACTGGAGCAGTCGAGCCTCTCTTTCCCTTCTTCTTCCAGACCTCCCCCGCCCCCTTCCAGAGCAATTTATCGAAGACGCCCGCTTGCTGCTGCTGCGTGGCTGCTGCTCAACTGATCATGAAGGAACCAGGATGTTTACGCGAGCGTGCTTTACCTACCCACTTTTTAACATATTTGGTTCTGCTGGGGGCGGGGAAAGGATCTTGACCGTCCAGGGAAGGCGCGCGGGCGGAGCTGCCTGCCTGGCACTCGGGCGCTCCGGCTGGGGTGCAGCGCGACGGGAGCATCGCCGGCGGCCCGCGAGGACCGGCCAGGGAAGGCACGCGGGCGGAGCTGCCTGCCTGGCACTCGGGCGCTCCGGCTGGGGTGCAGCGGGACGGGAGCTCCACCCGCGTGCCTTCCCTGGCCGGTCCTCGCGGGCCGCCGGCGATGCTCCCGTCCCGCTGCACCCCAGCCAGAGCGCCCGAGTGCCAGGCAGGCAGCTCCGCCTGCGCAGTCGTGGCAGCGGGCATGGCGGCGACGGGCACTGCAGCGGGCATGGCGGCAGCAGGCCCTAAGTGTGCGCGATTGGCCCCCGCCCGCAAACCCCGCCCCCTTCCACGCGATTGGCTCCTGCCCGCAAACCCCGCCCCCTTCCACGCAATTGGCCCCCGCCCGCAAGCCCCGCCCCCTGGCTCTCGAGCACTTAAAAATGTGCACGAGCATACCAAAATGGCTCTCAGCTCAAAAAGTTTGCCGACCCTTGGGCTAGGCCACTTTTCAGCTTAACATTTTAGTAACAGTTGTACTTACTATAAACCGCCATGGGATGGCGGTGTTGCATATTGGCTTTCCCTCGGGATGCTGTTCTCATGGGAAAAGAACTGGTCTTATCATTGTTTTGGCTAGAGAAAAGCACATCTGTTATTTACGTGCTTTTTGTTGTGGGAAAGTGCTTTCAGCAGAGGAACTTGGAAAATTCCACTTTCCAGGCTAGAGATTCATAGTGAAGAAACTCCATTCGTTTAAACCTACATAGAATACCTTTAACAAATAACTTTAACAAAACTATATCATGCAGCTTGTGGTTTGGTATGGCTTAAGGAATGGATTGTTCTGAGAAATGAAAAATTATTAAATCTGAAAGGACATGAATTGAGATTTGGATGGCATGGATATTTGTGGTATGATAAGGCTAAAATTAATGTGGACTTTAAAAATCACTATATTAGAAGATCTTTGTTGAGAATTTGGAACAAATATAAACCAATTTTATGTTACAAGAGACCTTTATGGATTTCTACGCAAGAAGCTTTCTATAGAACAGAAGTAAGAAATAAAGATAAGTGGTTGACATATAAGGACTTTTTAAAAAAAGAACAAGGACATTATGTGATAAAATCAAAAGAAGAACTTGCTCAAGAAGGATATACTTTTCAATGGCTTTCCTATATGCAATTGATAGAGTAAATTAGAAAAAAAAAATGGAATTTGAACAAACTAAATCAGAATTTGAAATACAATTATGTGAAACCGATGAACATTTAATAGCTAAAATGTATAAATTATTGCTAAAAGGAGAAATGGTAGAGGAACAAGTTAAAGATTGCATGATTCAATGGGCAAAAAATATTGGCCACAATATACAACTTCAACAATGGGAAGACATGTGGACTAAAGGATTAAAATTTACTTTGTGTTATAATTTAAAAGAAAATTTCTATAAGATGATGTATCGATGGTATATGACCCCACAAAAACTTTCAAAAATGTATGGGAATATTTCCAACTTAGGTTGGAAATGTAAAAAACAAGAAGGGTCATTTTACCATATGTGGTGGTGTCAGAGCTCTGACAGACCTCTGCCATTCTAACACGTACACGCGAACTGACAAGCGGCAACTGACTCGCAACTGATAAGCAGCGGAGCCACAGCAATGAGCTGTGAAACGGAGCGCCCCAAACCAAAGAGGACTGTCTGGCGACTCCGGAGCCAGGCCTTACACACATCAACTTCAAAGGGACAATAGGGGGGAGGGAAACGTTTAAATGTAATATACCATGCATGCCAGTTCATTCACGTCTTTGTTCCTGCACCTATGTACTTCAATAAATCTCTTTACTTGTAAGAAGCCTGCGTTCGCGGTGTTCTTTAGAGAAGGGGATTCAACAGAATTTGTTGGGAGCAGTCCTTACATAAAGACGTGAATGAATCCTGACCACGTATCCTGAGGACTATCCCGAAAATCGGTGAGCTTCCCAGTCGAAAGCGGTCACACCACCAGAAAAATTTTTTCCACCCGCGGAACAGAATGGGATCAGTTGAAGGAGCAGAGACTCTCGAGGTAGCCGGCGCCAGCGCGGCAGATGCCCCAACGATGGAGGCTACCCAGCTAGCGGAGTCACCCCATATCGAGCCGACTGACAAGCGGGAAAGGAGGAAATCGCAGAAGAAGGAGGTAACCCCCCTCGCCCTCAGCAAAACCAAGCCCACCCTGGCGGGATGGTCTGTCGCAGTTGGGGAACGGTTGGAGGCAAAAAGGGGGAACCCCACAAAGAGAGTCACCCCGACACAACGAATCGTAGTCCTGGAAAACCAGATGGCACTCCTGAGCCTAAAAGTAGGGACGATCGATACCAAATTGGACTCTATAGGGGGAGCCGTGGAAAAGCTGAGCAGTACCCTAGAGGGACTCAGGGAGATAGAAAGGAGCCCAACGGGCTCCGACGAAGAGGAAGACATCATAGCAAGTGAAGGGGAATGCGAGGTGGGGGAGGAGGAGATGTACTCCCATGGCCAACTACCGTACAGCCAACCACCTGTAACCCCAGACTATGAGCAACGCAGATCCCCATCGAGAACTCGTGCCCCAAACGGCATAAACAAACTAAAACTGAAATTCGATGGGGACCCAAAGAAACTAGCATGCTTCCTAACACACGTCCAGGGGTTCATGGAGGAATTTGAGCATACCTTTCGAACGGAGGAGAGCAAAGTGCGTTACGTCTCCTGCTTTTTAAGAGGAGAGGCGGGCGACTGGCTGGTGGGTCTTCACGACAGCAGAGCCAGCGAGCTGAGGAACTTAAAAAAGTTTATGTACGCACTTAGGCACCGATTTGAGGATACGCTATCCAAAATCTCAGCTAAGGCTCAAATTCAAAACCTAAGACAAGGCAACAGGACAGTAGCGGAATACGCTATGGACTTCAAAAAACTCCAATCAAAATTACCTGACTGGCCTGAATCCTTCAAAGTCCAACATTTCCAGTATGGACTAAGGCAGGAATTAATAGAACTGGCCATAACGAGAGATGACCCAGGGACGTTAGAGGGATGGATTCAACTGGCTGGGAAAGTGGAAAGCAGCACAATGCAGCTACAGAGCATAAAAAATTTCAACTCCATGCGCAAGAAACCAGGGACCTCTTTCACTCAACCCCGCAAATTCACCAAGCAATGGAACTGGGAGGAGGAGAAAGAATGCCGTACGAAAGATGGGCTATGCTTTCGCTGCGGTAAAGAGGGTCACCGGATAAGCAATTGTCCTCAGGCCAGGAGCAACGCCAAAGAAAAAAAACCCTCGAAAAAGGCACCAGATACCAAAGAAGGCAAGACAGCAACGGCGAAGTACAAAGGAGCGGCGGCAGCAACCGAGGGGAGTTGGAACTGGCAACAGGGGAGCAGCGATTCCGACACCTCAAACGATGACTTCGAGCCGGCGGAAAACTTCAAAGGCCTGTGCTAAAATGCGCCGCAGGACAGGCCTTCACCATTGGGCGCAACGGGGGGGCAGGTGTTCCTAAATGCCCCACAATGAACGTTAAGGTAAAGTTGCAAACACTGGATGGGTCGGGACAATTGTGGGGGGTGGCCATGCTGGACTCCGGGTGTTCCAGATGCTTGATGCACCCAAAAATAGCAACCAAACTGAAACTCGGGTTGGTCAAAATGCAGACACCCATCACGTTCTGCCAATTGGATGGGTCCGAAATGAAGGGGGGCCCAATCGAATACACCACAGAAGACATACAAATGTCTGTGGGGTCGCATGTAGAGACACTACGTTTCATAGTGGCACCCATTGCGGCGCAGCACATCGTGCTGGGACTCAAATGGCTTAGGAAGAGGAATCCCCGAGTGGACTGGGCATCTGGGGAAATTGAGTTTTTTGATGGGTCTTACAAAACGGGCAAGGAGACGACTGGAAAAAATGACTGTGAATGGGGGGCGGCCGGCACAGTACATGAAGGGATGGAACAATGGGAGGAGGACCAAGACCAGGAAGGGCGCATACCTCTGGACACAATCCCGGAGACTTATCTCTCCGTAACTGAGGTGTTCATCCGAGAGGAATGCGAACAGGAATCCCCCCACAGGCAATCAGACGCCACGATTGACCTCATCCCCGGGGCTCCCTTCCCAAAACCCAAAATGTATGCGATGACCCAGAAAGAGTTAGAGAAGTTACGCAAATTTATCGACAAAAACCTGGAAAGAGGCTTTATAGAACCCTCAAACTCACCCTTAAATGCCATCTCAGTAACCAACCAGTACCCTCTCCCACTCCTCAAAGACATGCTAGCGCAATTGGCAAAGGGCAAAATCTTCACCAAGCTAGATGTCCGGGAGGCATATTACCGAGTACGCATACGGGAAGGGGACGAATGGAAAATGGCGTTTAACTGCCCATTGGGTCAATATCAGTATAGGGTTCTCCCGTTCGGGATTGCGGGAGGGCCAGGCATCTTCATGCGATTGATCAATGAGGTTTTGTATGAATTTCTCTATCAAGGGGTAATTGTGTATTTGGATGACATCTTGATTTTTTCTGACAACCTGGAGGAATACACCCAATATTTAAGAGAGTGTTAGAGAAATTACTCGAGGCTAAACTATTTGTTAAATTGGAAAAGTGCGAATTCCATAAGGAAAGCCTGGACTTCCTAGGGTATAGAATCTCACACAAAGGCATTGAAATGGACCCGGGAAAAGTGAAGGCAGTGCTAGAGTGGGAACCCCCCCGAACCCGCAGACACCTCCAAGCCTTTTTGGGCTTTGCGGGGTTCTATCGCCAGTTCATTCACAGGTTTGCCCAGATTGCACTACCCTTGACAGACCTATTGAAAACAAAAGGAAAGGGGGCCAAGGGGAAATCACCCAGCACCAAATTAGCTTGGACCACGGAATGCCAGGAGGCATTCGACAAACTTAAGACCATGTTCACAGAGGAACCCATCCTTAAACACCCAGAAGTGGAGAAGCAATTCATAATTCACACAGATGCTTCCCACAATGCCGTTGGCTCAATCCTGCTTCAATTCGATGAGACAAAGAAGCTGAGACCGTGCGCCTTTATCTCCAAAAAATTCAGCGAAACGCAAAAAAGATGGCACGTTTGGGAGAAAGAAGCGTTCACGGTCAAACACGCACTAGACACATGGTGCCACCTCTTGGAGGGGGCGACCGTCCCTTTCCAGGTCTGGACAGATCACAAAAACCTAGAGGCACACAAATCCCCCAGGAAATTGAACCACAAACAATTGCGGTGGGCTGAATTTTTCAGCAAATTCAAATTCACCCTGAAATACTTTCCGGGGGGAAAGAACCTCCTCGCAGACGCGTTATCACGCCTACCCCAACACAATGGTAAAGTCGAGGGGCTGGTAGAAACGCTTTTCCCCATGCAAGCACACACACCTTGTGAGCCTCCAGAATGGGGTGGTCAGACGGCCAGATCAGACGGTAAAGCTGAGGGGAGGGTAGACACGCAAGCACACACACCTCCACAGGCAGACGAGCCGGCAGTAAGGGGCGGGCAAGCGAACAGGCTAGAAGGGAACAGGCTAGAAGGGAACCTAGCTATCACTCGCAGCAAAGCCAAGGCAGCAGAAGAAAACCCCTTTAAAGCCAAACTACGGGCAGAAACGCTGTCAGACGAGTGGTGGAGGGAAAACAAGCACACACTAACTGAAAGCAATGGGCTGTGGTGGAAGGTAAGGTAAGCCCACAGGGCTTAGGAAGGGGGCATTGGAAAAAACACACGACCACAAAACGGCTGGCCACTTCGGATTTGTCAAACCATTGCATTTAATCAGGAACAAGTTTTGGTGGCCAAATCTGCGCAGGGACGTAAAAGAATACGTAGCCTCCTGCCCAGTATGCGCCACGGCAAAGCGGGTGATGGGAAAACCCACAGGGCTACTGCAACCGGTGGCCAACCCCACACAACCATGGAAACAAATCACCATGGATTTTATCGTGGACTTACCCACGAGCAGCAAGAAAACAGCAATTTGGGTGGTCACTGACCTATTTTCCAAGCAAGCACATTTCATTGCATGCAATGGGATCCCAAATGCACACAAATTGGCTAAATTGTTCATTCAACACATCTACAGAGCCCACGGTACGCCCGAACGCATAATAAGCGACCGCGGAAGTACCTTTACTTGCAAATTCTGGCGTGCATTTTTAAAATTGATTGGTTCTAGCCAGGGGTTAAGCTCTGCGTTCCACGCGTGTACTGACGGATCGTCTGAACGCCTTAACTCTATACTAGAGCAGTACCTGAGATGCTACATTAGCTATCAACAGAACGATTGGGGGGAGTTATTACCTTTCGCTGAAGTAGCATACAATAACTCCATCCATCAAAGCACGGGTTTCTCACCGTATCAAATTGCAACGGGGCAGGACTTTGTCACTATCCCCGAACTCACGCTGACCCAAGTAATGGAGGGGTCCACCCCTTTACAGGCAGACGAGTGGATCGCAAAAATAAAAAGCAATTGGCCGTTGATGATGAAAACCCTTGAGAAAGCAAAGGCAGATTACAAAAAATACGCTGACAGGAAAAGAGCGGCTGAATGGGAGCTCAAAGTGGGAGATAAAGTGTATCTCTCCACAAAGAACTTGTGCTCCACGCAGCCATCTAGGAAACTCGCACCCAAATTCATTGGACCGTTCACTATTGTAACTGTAATCAATCCAGTGACGGTCAAGCTGCAACTCCCCAAAGCATTGAAACGTGTCCACCCAGTGTTCCACATCAGCTTGCTAAAACGTTATAAACCATCTGACTGGCACCCCGAAGTGGCCGAGCCAACACCGACACTAGTCAATGGGGAACCGCACTTTGAAATTGACAAAATTCTAGACAGTAGGCAACACAAAGGACAGCTGCAGTATTTAGTGAAATGGGCTCACCTACCGATAGGGGACAAAGAGTGGGTAGCTCAGAAACACATGCAAGCCCCAGACATGATCAGAGATTTTCACAGGGAATTCCCGGACAAACCAAGGTAAACATCCAAACGAACTGATTGTGCCGTTGTTGAACAGATCCAGAAGGCACATGAGGTAAAAAGGTGTAAAAATTCCAGGGGAAGGGGAGATTTTTTTCGGACGGGCGGTATGTCAGAGCTCTGACAGACCTCTGCCATTCTAACACGTACACGCGAACTGACAAGCGGCAACTGACTCGCAACTGAGCCACAGCAACGAGTTGTGAAACGGAGCACCCCAAACCAAAGAGGACTGTCTGGCGACTCCGAAGCCAAGCCTTACACACATCAACTTCAAAGGGACAATAGGGGGGAGGGAAACGTTTAAATGTAATATACCATGCATGCCAGTTCATTCACGTCTTTGTTCCTGCACCTATGTACTTCAATAAATCTCTTTACTTGTTAGAAGCCTGCGTTCGCGGCGTTCTTTAGAGAAGGGGATTCAACAGAGTTCGTTGGGAGCAGTCCTTACAGGTGGACATGTAAAAATGCAAAGGAATATTGGGCTGAGATACATTCTTTAACGCAAAATAAGCTGCTCAAAAAAATAAAGGGAACACTGAAATAAGACATCCTAGATATGAATGAATGAAATATTCGTATTAATTACTTTGTTCATTACATAGTTGAATGTGCTGACAACAAAATCACACAAAAAGCAATGGAAATCAAATGTAAGCAACCCCTGGAGGTCTGGATGTGGAGTTACACTCAAAAATTAAAGTGGAAAAGAACACTAAAGGCTGATCCGACGTTGATGTAATGTCCTTAAAACAAGTCAAAATGAGGCTCAGTAGTGTGTGTGGCCTCCACGTGCCTGTATGACCTCCCTACAACGCCTGGGCATGCTCCTGATGAGGTGGCAGATGGTCTCCTGAGGGATCTCCTCCCACACCTGGACTAAAGCATCCCCCAACTCCTGGACAGTCTGTGGTGCAACGTGGCGTTGGTGGATGGAGCGAGACATGATGTCCCAGATGTGCTCAATTGGATTCAGGTCTGGGGAACGGGCGGGCCAGTCCATAGCATCAATGCCTTCGTCTTGCAGGAACTGCTGGCACACTCCAGCCACATGAGGTCTAGCATTGTCTTGCATTAGGAGGAACCCAGGGCCAACCGCACCAGCATATGGTCTCACAAGGGGTCTGAGGATCTCATCTCGGTACCTAATGGCAGTCAGGCTACCTCTGGCGAGCACATGGAGGGCTGTGCGGCCCCCTAAAGAAATGCCACCCCACACCATTACTGACCCACTGCCAAACCGGTCATGCTGGAGGATGTTGCAGGCAGCAGAACGTTCTCCACGGCGTCTCCAGACCCTGTCACGTCTGTCACATGTGCTCAGTGTGAACCTGCTTTCATCCGTGAAGAGCACAGGGCGCCAGTGGCGAAGTTGCCAATCTTGGTGTTCTCTGGCAAATGCCAAACGTCCTGCATGGTGGTGGGCTGTAATCACAACCCCCACCTGTGGACGTCGGGCCCTCATACCACCCTCATGGAGTCTGTTTCTGACCGTTTGAGCAGCCACACGCACATTTGTGGCCCACTGGAGGTCATTTTGCAGGGCTCTGGCAGTGCTCCTCCTGTCCCTCCTTGCACAAAGGCGGAGGTAGCGGTCCTGCTGCTGGGTTGTTGCCCTCCTACGGCCTCCTCCTCGTCTCCTGATGTACTGACCTGTCTCCTGGTAGCGCCTCCATGCTCTGGACACTACGCTGACAGACACAGCAAACCTTCTTGCCACAGCTCGCATTGATGTGCCATCCTGGATGAGCTGCACTACCTGAGCCACTTGTGTGGGTTGTAGACTCCGTCTCATGCTACCACTAGAGTGGAAGCACCGCCAGCATTCAAAAGTGACCAAACCATCAGCCAGAAAGCATAGGAACTGAGAAGTGGTCTGTGGTCACCACCTGCAGATCCACTCCTTTATTGGGGATGTCTTGCTAACTGCCTATGCTTTCTGCCTGTTGTCTATTCCATGTGCACAACAGCATGTGAAATTGATTGTCAATCAGTGTTACTGCCTAAGTGGACAGTTTGATTTCACAGAAGTGTGATTGACTTGGACTTACATTGTGTTGTTTCAGTGTTCCCTTTATTTTTTTGAGCAGTGTATATTACAGATACGAATACCATTCAAACCAGAATTTTTTCTACTTGGAATTTGGGATGTACAAATAGAAAAACATTTCTTTAGAATAATACAATACATGATTACAGCAGCAAGACTTTTATATGCACAGTATTGGAAAAATCAAAGTGTACCAACAATACAGGAATGGATGTTGAAACTATTAGAGATGGCAGAAAACGACAAACTGACCTGTTTACTAAAAAAAATTCAAACTATTACTTTCTTAAAGAGTGGAAACCTTTGATGGACTATTTGCAAAAAGCAGGAGGAGTAAAGCTTGCATGGGGTTTTGATGACTAGATTATATATAAATAGTATATAATAGACAAGAAAAATACATGAATGTTATATGAATAGCCAGCATGTAAGAACAAATTATCTATTTTATTCTTATGACCATAGATGGATCGGAAGTTATCTAATTTCTATGTTTGTCTTTTTCTTTCTTTCTTTTTCTTTACTGCACTTTTCTCTTCTTTTCTTTTTAATTCGTATTTCTATTTCTGTTTCATTTTCAACTTTTAACTTTATATATTTAAAATTTAATAAAACTTCTAAAAAAAAAAAGAGTATGTGTATTTCAGCCTGCAAAATGTCCCAGAAGTGGGTATGGTCAAACTTTTGGGGCTACGTTTAGAAGGTTGGGGGGCTTTAATAGATGAAATGGTGCCCAAAGTGTCAGAATTAAGGCTTTAGCCACAATGTCTAAATGTGGTTAAAGGTAAACTCCTGCCATGAGGTTGGGTTAGGATGAGATAAAATAAAAAAAGATGTCACATGAATGCACTGACTTACAACATCAGTTCTGCATGCGGTCATTAAGGGAATCACCGTGGGTCATTAAGCACAATGTCAAACAACCATGATAAATCAATGGAAGACCAATAGGAAATCCTGTGTTTTTGGCTAGACTTGGCAGTAAAAGAAAACGTCACCGTGAGTCCTTAAGTGCAACGTCACATGACCGTCACTTGCAGCTTCCTGCTGGATTCCCCATTGATTTGGCTTGTCAGAAGCCGGATGCGAAGGTCGCAAACAGCAATCATGGGACTGCAAGGCACTGCCACCGTCGTAAATGCCCGTCGGTTGCCAGCACCCAAATCGCTTTGAGGGCCACAAGTTTGAGAACCAGTTGGAAGTCTCCTTTCCACCGCCATCCTAACCTTGAATGGTCACTGAACAAGTGGTATGCGAAGACTGCCTCCACCCCTGGACATCCCAAATGGTCCTCAATGGCTATTTAAAAAAAGGACTGGGTTAATACATGGATGGGAGAGTTTGTTGGCTAGACGTGGAAGGAAAAAAAAAAATCCCAGGAGTCGGCAGTGGCAGAACAGTCCCATATTGTGCCAAGAAAACAACATCTCCATAAAATCACAAGGAGTCAACGCTGACGCGATGGGGACTTTTCAAATCTCCGGACCGCCAGAAAATTGCACGCACCAGTTTTAGAGCCTGCAGCACCAGGGGAATAAAATTTGGGCGGGGGGGGCAGATGGAGCAGCTGGCACTTTTCAGCCGAGTGGCTTCTCTGACTCTTCCCCACGGAGGAAACAAAGAGCCCCACTTGCTCCCGGCCTCTCCCCACACCCGTCCTCGACTCACCTTCCGGCGGCGGCTGCTCCGACTCCCGGGAGGACCGAGAAGCGCTCCTCCACGCCACTTTCCCCCCAGGCGGGACCCGGAACAGGAAGTTCCTTTGCCCTCCTCCTCTCCTCCGACATCCCCTCTAGAAATACAGTACTCTATTGTTTCAGCTCTCCGGCTCCCCCTCCCGTTGGATGTCGGTCCTCAGTAACCACAGACGCAGCTGCTGTATTGACAGCTTTCTAGGCGCGGCGGTTGCTTATTCCTACAGCGCCATCTAGCGACACGAGGCTGAAAAACCGCTAAAGCGTTGGCGAGATGTTTTGATTGATTCTGTGCCATCAAGCCCTTTTCGACTCCCGGCGACCACCGCGATACATCTTCTCCAGGATGCTCTATCCCTAACCTGTTCTTTCGGGTCTCACAAGGGTGCAACTGAGCAAAAAGGTCGTTTGCAAGAAGCAGGAAGTAGACCAAGGGAAAGCATCCCAGGGGGAAATGGTGCGCGAAGAGGCAACGGCAAAGCGCACCTCCCTTCCATTGCGGAGCCTCAATCTCGCTGGAGGGCAGAATTACTCTGAGCAGCCTTCCCAACTCCCAGAATAGTTAGCTTTCAGCCTTGAGAATTCCCAGGCCCCTTGGGTGCAACCCTTGGAGGGCAGTAGCTTGCAGTTGAAAAGCTGATCAAAAGATTCCTGCACTTTCGCAGGGCTTGGCTCTCGGTGGAGATCAAAACTTCTCTCCCTCCTAAAACTTCGTTCCTGATTTCCTGGGGCTCAAAAGGATTTAGGACCTGGGAGCCCCACAAGGCCACAGGCTCCAAGAGAGCCAGCCTCACTCTTGCTGGCCAGGGCTGCTTCGAAGGGCACCCAGGGTCTTGGAGTCGGTGTTCCCAGCAAGCCAGCTTTGTTCCTGAAGGAGGAAATTCTAAATCTTTCTAAAGGGCCAATGCCATGGTGGGGGCGGGTGTGTGTGTGCAAGGGGCCTATTTTGGGATGGGGTCAGTGTTGGAGATCCGGTCAAATCAACATGCCTCGTGGGCGTGTGGGGGGACTCCATTCTAGGAGGCAAGCTCTCTGCTCCTCGCAGGGGAAGCTGTTTCGTTGAGCTCCTCTCCTTCCTCTCTCTCTACTTCGACGGGGAGCAGAGCACATGGCTGTGTGCTGCTCCATCTTAGACCATGGATGGGCCTTGGAGATTTTTTCCCCTCTTTCTTTGCCTGCATCTCTTGCTAGCAATGAGGGGCAAGAGTTAATTAAGTTTAGGGAAACAAAGAAGAAATGGAACATCATTTTCCACCAAGGATGAATGTAACTGTGCCTGCAATGAATAAACGTAAGGACTCCTTTGTACTTTCTTTCTCTACCTGCAATGTCTAAGCGTGTATTTCTTTATGCTTGGGTTGGGCTAAAGGTGTAAGAACAAGCTCTCTAACGCGCTCATGGGCTGTGTTTTCTAAACAATATTTTTCTGTACATGAGCTTCACAGCTCTGCTCCATTCAGTAGTTCTAACAGACTGCTAAATGGTTTCATCGGGTTTCCAGCCCAGATTTTTGCAGAAATAGATTTTGTGTTTTAAACAGCAGGATTTTGCCCCCTTTTTTCCCTGTTTTGTTTTTGAGCAGAAATTTTCTTTTTTGCTGGTTTTGCATGAGCATTGTTGTTTTTGTGAGAGAATATTCAGTCTAGATCAGGGCTTTCCAAAGTGCCGCCGCTGGCGAAACACAATTTGAATGGCAAATTCCAATTCAGCAACCCCCAAGGAGGGCAGAAACCTCCGCAGAAGAGGAGTATGAAGGGGAGATTGCCATTCCACCAAGGGGTGGCGATCTGAGCGAGGGAGGCGAATCGGATGGCTCCAGTGCCATCCCTGCAAATGGGAGGAAGGCTGTATGCTCACGGCTGGGACCAAAGCTCCAAGTGGGCACGCCCCGTACCAAGCTGGTGGGGGGACCTTATACGCCGTTTTCCCACACAGCCAAAACCATCCGGGCCGTGGAACGGCCCTCAGTTGTCGTGACTTCGGGGCAGGGAAGGACCAAGCGCATTGGGCGACCTGCCCGACAAAGGTGGCATTCCCTTCAAGAGGCTTCCTGGAAAGTCAATGAGTGTTATTTCGGTCAATGAACCTTTTAAATGTCCACACATTTATACGCCTATCCCTCACAGTTATAGTTTGAGAGTGATACAGATTAAGGAACGTGGAGTCATTAAATCCCAAAGGGATCCCCACTAAGGAATTCCTTCCATCGGATGAGCTGGCATCCACGAACACACCCAGCAGTCCCTGAATCTCAAGTTCTTTGCAACGTGGGTTGTGGGGTTGTAATGTTCACAACATAGTTATCTCCCCAGGTAGGGAGGCTGATGGTCGTGGTACACACTCTAGTTCCCCCTCCAGGTCAGTAACCTCAGTGGCATGTGGGGGTCTTCTTACCGCGATTGGGTCAAAGACATTCTTGGGGAGTTTCTTAGGGTCTATAGCTTGCATTTCCTTGATTGCCAATTTTGCAATTTCAGCATGGGGTGCTAGGCAATACTGCCTTCCGTTTGTCCCTTGGGACAAATATCACTTCCTGATAGCCACAGCCTGGTCGGTTCCTGTAGCATAACCTGTGAGCTGTTTTTGGAAAAGTAGCTTCAAGCCGAGATCGGGGACGGCGGGTAGCCCATGAGTCACCAGGAGCCTCCTTCGCCCTGGAGTGGTGAATCCAGGCTTTTAGGCCGTCCACCTCCAGAGCCGTCTTAGTAGAGAGTAGAACTGAATACGGTCCCTTCCACTTTGTTGCTAGGGGTCCAGCGGCAGGATCCCAACTTTTCACCAGCACGCGGTCTCCAGGTCGGAAACTGATCCAGCGGCAAAGGGCTACACGCCTGGAGATAGGGAGAAACGGCAGAAACGGACGCAGACAGCTGTCGGACATGTCGCCGGAGAAGTCCTTCCCCCAGATCGTGAAGGTGAATGGCGGGCTGAGAGGGGTGCGAGGATACAGGCGGCCATAAAGAACTCTCAGCCATAGGGGAGCTGGTGGCAAGGCTTCTGGCCACGCCAGCTGCGTTTCCTGGGCAATCTCGGTCCGCTGCCGCTTAATTAAGCCACTAAATTTCCCCGCCCTTCCACTGCGCCGGGGATTGTATGCAGCATGGAGTTTCCAAGGGGTTTGCAAGGTTTTGGCCACGTTCTGAGCAACTGTGGCCACAAAATGCAGTCCGCCATCAGAGCCAATGCCCTGCCGCGGGATACCCAAGCGGGGCACGATCTCCTGGAGTAGGGCTTTTACCACCTCCTTGGCTTTATTGGTATGACAAGGGAAAGCTGCAGCCCAGCCAGAGAAGGCATCCACCGTAACTAGTAGGTAACGCTTCCCTTGCTTCCTCGGGAGTTCTGTGGAATCCATTTCCCAAAAAGTCCCCGGACCAATCCCTATTGCAAGGTGTCCAGGGGGTGCCTTCCGTCCCCCTTTCGGGTTGTTCTGGGCACAAGTCACACAGCCATGCACTACCACAGCTGCACCTTGATAAACCGCCCAGGGTCCCTCCTTGCAGGGGAGATGGGCGGGATATAAATATGTTTATAAAATTAAAAAAAAATAAAACAAAATAAAAACCTAAAAGGACCTAGTCAGCCATGTCGCCATCCCGTTTCCACCCCAGTGAGTCCCCGGGTGCAAAACGCGAAGCGTTCTCCGAGCATCTTCACGAGGCAACAGCTTTTTGTTCTCTGCGTAAATCCAACCATCAGGTGAGACCCAGCCACGCAATCGCCGAGCCACCTGTTGGTCCCTCTCGGAATAAGAGGGGCTCCGAATTTCCACACAAGGAATAAGCGGTAAGATTGTGCAAGGCTGCGCGTCCGCGGCGGCTGCTCTGGCTGCGGTGATTCCCTTTGGCGACCTTACAGTCCTCTCTGCTGTGCCCCTTGACGTGTATCACAGCGACCGACCGCACGTGGCAGCAGAACAGAATCTAGGAATTGAAGAATTTCTTTCCCATACTTTATGACAGGGCTTTCCAAAGTGTCGCCGCTGGCGACACACGAGCGGTGGTGCGGCGGCGGCGCAGTGGCGGCGCGCGCGTGCACGGTGGCGGTGCGGGGGCGTGCGTGCATGGCAGCGGCGTGTGTGCGTGGCGGTGGCATGGGGGTGCGTGTGGTGGCGCGGGCGTGCACGGCGGCGGCGCAGGGGAGCGTGCGGCGATGTGGGGGGGCGTGCGGTGGCGCGCGCGTGCACAGCTCCGGCGGCAGCGGCTGCCACCATGCACGCGCACGCCACCGCTTCCAGGTGGTGTGGCGACACACCACGCTGTGTGTGGCGACACACTTTTGTGTCGCGACACACAGTTTGGAAAGCTCTGCTTTATGGGCTCGCCTTGAGCTGTCAACAAACCCCTCTCCCTCCAAATTGCCCCATAAGCGTGTGCGACACTAGAGGCAAATTTACTATCAGACAAAGAACGATCCAAGAAAGTCCTCAACGGCAGAACCAAAAGACCCAAGGAGGAGCAGGAAACAGGAAGTCAGGTGACCCAGGCACCTCCCACAAACACAGTAGAGAGATGCTTCTATAGAAAAATCCTCCCCTATGCTTGTGAGACAATGATGAGTTGACTTCTGATAATCCTAACACCCTTTCTTCAACTTAGCATGTCTCAGTGTCCACAAGGCTCAACTTCTCCCACAGTTCTTGGTAACTGCTTCTGGGCAACGGCTTCGTGAGAATGTCCGCTGTCAAGTTCCTTGTGGGACAATAGTCCAGTCTGACTATCCCTCGTTGTTGCAGTTCTCTCACTGCATGATGCTTGAAATCAATGTGTTTAGTCCTCCCACTAATCTTTTCTGATTGTGAGTCTAATACAACTTTGGTTGTCTTCAAAAATCTGAATAGGGATTGGTTCCTCTATTCCCATGTCTTCAAGCAGTAGCTTGAGCCATACGACCTCATTGCATGTTTCTGCTGCTGACACATATTCCGTCTCTGTGGATGACTGTGCAACTGTGCCTTGCTTATGGCTTCCCCAGCTTACTGCTCCACCCCCATAGAAAAATACATACCCACTAGTGGATTTACGGTCAGCAATCTTTTCTGCCCAATCTGCATCTGTAAACCCCACTAGTTTTGGATTCTCAGTGGCTGGCAGTTTTAGTTTCAGGTGTGTAGTCCCTTTCAGGTACCTTCCCACCCGCTTGACACCAGTCCAGTCTCTCTGTGTGGGTGTGCTGGTTTTTCTACATAGAATGCCCGCTGCAGCTGCTATGTCTGGCCTAGTGGTGGTGGCTAGATACAGTAGCTTACCTATGGCACTTCTATGGTCGTTGTTCTCTGGTAAGAGTTCACTAGGTTCCTGTTGTTTGTGGAAACCTGTTTCCATTGGTGTTGGCATGGGATTTGCATTTTGCAGTCCTAGGCCCTCCAACAGTTCTAGTATCTTCTGCTTCTGGCTTAGAAGAAAGCTTCCATCTTCTTCCTTCTCGATCTGTATTCCTAAGTAGTAGCTGGCATTGCCCAGATGCTTGACTTCTACTTCTCTGTTTAGATGGGATACAATTTCATCAAACTCCCCTTTGTTATTGTGGCAGATCATTAAATCATAGGCTGACCATATTTCCTTGAGACAAAAATGGGACATTGGGATGGCAAAACAGGACAGTAATATTCCCCCTGCCCCACGCAATTGGCTCCCGCCTGCGTATCCCGCCCCCTGGTCCACGTGATTGGCTCCCGCCTGCAAACCCTGCCCCCGTTCCATGCGATTGGCTCCAGCTTGCAAACCCCGCCCCCCCCCAGTCCATGGAAAAATTGTCTTTCACGAATCTGGTCCCTCGTGCCAAAAAGTTTGAGTACCCCTGCTTAAACAGATTACTGTTTATATAAAAAGACTTGCGATCACCCACAAGGTCTGGGTCAAGGTTCCCTTTTGCAATAGGGTGAGACTGGAAATATATATATAGACTGTCAAAGGGAACCTTCATCCAGACCTTGCCCTGCTGCCAATTGGTCCTATATTTCTAGTCTTGCCATATTGTCAAACTGTGACAATAATGCAAGACTAGGAATATAGGACAAGGTCTAACTGAGGCACACTGGAGTTTGATGTCCTAAGATGTTATGGACTGCAGATCTTATCAGCTGCGTGTATTCAGGCCAATGGTCAGAGATTATGGTGGTGTATCTCAACACATCTGGTAGACCTGCTTCATCATCATTGGCGATCACTCGTAGCCGAGTAAGATTGTCTTCCAAAGGTAAAATTTTAACGGTGGATCCGTAAGTGGCTGTAAAGGCCAATTCCGGATCCGCACAACCTCCCACAGTGGGGGCATAGGTTTCCGGGTGGGAGACGGTCATGATGAGGGTTTGCCCGACGTGCCTTCCTTTTAGCTCTTTTCTCCCTTTCGCCCTGTACTCGTGCTTCTTCAAAGTCCATAGCACCATTAATAAAGGTTGACCTCCAATTGAAACGCTCATGAGTTAGGGCTTCCCAGTTCTCAATGCTGATATTACATTTTTTTAAATTAGCTTTGAGAGTATCTTTGAATCTCTTTTGCTGTCCACCAATATTCCGTTTTCCATTCTTAAGTTGGGAGTAAAGTAGCTGCTTTGGAAGACGATGGTCAGGCATTCGAACAACATGACCGGTCCAGCGAAGTTGATGTTGGATGATCATTGTTTCAATGCTGGTGGTTTTCGCTTCTTCCAATACGCTAACATTAGTCCGCCTATCTTCCCAAGTAATTTGCAGAATTTACATAGTTACAACCTACTGAACCCAAGACTACACAAGAGGATAAAATTTCATTGCCAGCTGGAAGAGTCATAAGCCCAATATCAGCCTTTGGAAAGTATATGCGTTTTATTATTAAATGCTATGAACTGGCAGGATGCCGAAGGAGACGCTTACCCATTACTTATTTGGCAATTTCATCAACGAGGAATGTCAACGTGAATCTGAAAGCTTCTACCTAGGCAAAAGCAACCTAAAAAAACTTGAGGAGGATGGTGAGCAACAGTAAAACAAAAGGATGTTTCCTAGAAAAAGGAGATAAACATTCCTATGTAGCTGCTAAATTTAATCTACAGCCAGGGGTTCTTACATGAGCAAATTTCCAGAGAATTTGAGGAGAAACAGCATTTAAGCTGAAATGAAATATATTGACATGCTTCTCTATCACGTGACATTCATGCCTCACCAAATGATATGTAGAGGCCCAAAGAACTTCATAGTCATATACAGTATACCAGAGCTTTCCAAACTGTGTGTCGGAACTTTGGAAAGCCCTGCAGTATACAAACACTTTGATCCGTATGCAACTTTAAAGCTAAAACTTTAACTACACAGTGGTTGAATTAAGACAAAATCCACCCACTCCTCACACCTGGAGCAAAGGAGCACTTTGAAAACTGGAATACGTTGCTCTGAGGGTTGATCTGCTATTAGCTCAAATGAGGTGGTAGCTTTGAGAGCAGATCTGGGTTTCAAGAATAGGTCAGGAAGTGACTAGCTCCAACCCTTTTCCTCCATAACAGGGATGGGAAGAGGTATTTGACTGATTTTCTGCCACATATGCCAGAATAACTTGGCTGGTGGTCTGTAGCATGGCTTGAGTGGGTGGAAACATTATCAGCAACATCACTTCAAGCAGTACAGTGTCTTGGTCTGGCCCTGATGGTTAATTATTAAACAATCTATATTTTATTTTATTTTGTTCCTGTGTGTTGGTCCAATTTGGGTCAGGCATTGTTTTTCCAGAAGCCCGAAGCAACCTTATTGTTCAGTGAAAGTTAACAGTGGTTGTGTTGGGGTTTGTATATATTGCAGACTGACCGGGGAACTGAGTTTATGAGTGGCAGTTTTCAGCAATGGCTCAGTAGGAGGGGCATTGCACACAGGAGAACCAATCCGCATAGTTCAGCTGAGAATGGCGTGGTGGAACGAAGAAATTTAGCGCTACAGACAGTAAAACTGTCACTGTTAGCTGACGCAGAGTTATCTAGAGGATACTGGGGAGAAGCTATTTTGTTGTTGTTGTTGTTCAGTCGTTTAGTCGTGTCCGACTCTTCGTGACCTCATGGACCATAGCACACCAGGCCTTCCTGTCCTCCACTGTCTCTCGGAGTTTACTCAAATTCATGTTCATTACATCGGTGATGCTATCTAACCATCTCATCCTCTGCCGTCCCCTTCTCCTTTTGCCTTCAGTCTTTCCCAGCATCAGGGTCTTTTCCAGTGAGTCCTCTCTTCGCATTAGGTGGCCAAAGTATTTGAGCTTCAGCTTCAGCTTCAGCATCTGTCCTTCCAATGAGCAGTCAGGGTTGATTTCCTTTAGGATTGACTGGTTTGACCTCCTTGCAGTCCAAGGGACTCTCAAGAGTCTTCTCCAGCACCACAGCTCGAAAGCATCAATTCTTCGTCGCTCAGCCTTCCTTATGGTCCAACTCTCACAGCCATACATTACTACTGGAAAAACCATAGCTTTAACTATACGGACCTTTGTCGGCAAGGTGATGTCTCTGCTTTTTAATATGCTGTCTAGGTTTGCCATAGCTTTCCTCCCAAGGAGCAAGCGTCTTTTAATTTCATGGCGGCAGTCACCGTCTGCGGTGATCTTGGAGCCCAAGAAAATAAAATCTGTCACTGCTTCCATTTCTTCCCCTTTTACTTGCCAGGAAGTGATGGGACCAGATGCCATGATCTGGGTTTTTTTAATGTTGAGTTTTAAGCCAGCTTTTACACTCTCCTCTTTCACCCTTATCAAGAGGCTCTTTAGTTCTTCTTCACTTTCTGCCATTAGGGTGGTATCGTCTGCATTTCTGAGGCTGTTGATATTTCTCCCGGCAATCTATTTATTTTATTCCAGATTCTCAATATGGCATTCCTAAGGAAATGATTTTTAAAATCCTTCCTGACTTTAACATTATCATACCATAAATAGGCATGCCACCTGAATCTTAATTCATGTCCTTCAAGCTGTAGTAATTTCTGGTTCTCCAGAGAAATCCATTCCTTCATCCAAAGCAAACAACAGGCATCAAAATACAATTTCAAATTAAGTAGACCCAAACCTCAAACCTTGAATTCTTTGGAGCTTTCTGAACTCAGCAAAATCAGGATCATTCATCTGCATAGCTAAAATGCCACTTAGCAGCTCCAAATACTTTTCCTCTTTACTTGTAGGGATTTTGGGGGGAAATTTAAAAAGAAGCCACGAGAGAGGAGTGAAAGAAATGGAAACATCTCCCATGTCTTGGGAAGGGAGCTTTGCCTTACCTTGGCCCCACGGTCACAGCAACGCTGACCCTACCCGGTTTTTTTCCTTCTCAAAAGCCATGAATGGTTCTGACACAATGCATTTCTAGAAATGAAACATCTTCCACTGTGCATTTTTTTTCCTCACATCTCCACCACCAAGGGGGATGGAAGAAAAGGGTCAGCCTCCTGGCGCTGCTATCGCCCACAGCCATCAGAGGTTAACAAGCAGGCACCTCCAAGCAAACAGGATCGCAGCAGGGGCTGTTCATGAACCTGAAGATCCTATGCTCAAAACCACAATGCCTCTTCTCCTCAACTCAATATTCCTGCAGCTCTTATGCATCATGTTCAACTGCAAGGCAGAACAGCCTTTCCATCTGAAACTGTACAGTGTTTTAGTCACTGCCACAAATGTCCCCAATAACTTCTCTCATAAAATCTGAGTGCTTCTATCTTTTTTTCAGGGTTCATAGCTATGAATCCTGTCATTAGGAATAGAGAGGTAGTGAGTTTGTGAACTGCAAGTAGGGGGAATCGGCACGGAGTGTTGTGGCTTCTTGTGGAGACTGGAGAATGCAGCGTCAAGGTCAACCACCTGCAGGAGATGGAGGCTGGGAACGGAGAGCAAAAGTTTTGGACATTGACATCATCGCGTCTGCGAAATTGGCGCACAAGGGGAAGAGTTAAGTTAGCAAGCTTTGGCGGGAATCCGCATTCAGATCTTTAGGAGTGCTTCAATTTACATGTAAATTGGGAAGTTCTGCTGATAGCCAGGAACGTGTAGTTAGCCTTTCTCAAACTGACATTTCCCATTTCTTTCTCTCCTCCCTCACCTCTAATAATGAGACATCTTTGACTAAAAAGAATCAGCCCAGAAATTAAATACTCAACTTTTCAGCTGGATGTCCAATGGGAGATGAGAAGTGAACTTCCAGCTTTCTCTACACTCATCACCTTCTGCCTCATGTGGATTTCCTTGTGTCTGTTAAGGTGGGAATTTTGTGGGAAGCACTGTCCACAGTCTGGGCATTTGAATGGTTTCTCTCCTATGTGTAAACCTACATGATCTATAAGGCTAGACCTAGTACTGACACTTTTCCCACAATCTGGACACTCATACGGTTTCTCTCCTGTGTGAGTCCTCTGGTGTTTCACCAGGCTGGAATTCTGACTGAAACTTTTCCTACAGTCCGGACACTCATATGGTTTCTCTCCTGTGTGAGACCTCTGGTGTATCACCAGGTGGGACTTCAAACTAAAACTTTTTCCACAATCCGGACACTCATATGGTTTCTCTTCTGTGTGAGTCCTCTGGTGTCTCACCAGGTTGGATTTCTGACTGAAACTTTTTCCACAATTCAGACACTCATATCGTTTCTCTCCTGTGTGAGTCCTCTGGTGTATCACCAGTTCGGAATTCTGACTGAAACTATTCCCACAATCTGGACATTCATACGGTTTCTCCACGGTGTGAGTCCTCTGGTGTTGCACCAGTTTGGAATTCTGACTGAAACTATTCCCACAATCTGGATACTCGTACGGTTTCTCTGCTGTTTGTGTCCTCTTGTGATTCACCAGGCTGGAATTCCAAATGAAACTTTTCCCACAATCTGAACACTCATACAGTTTGTCGAAGGCTTTCACGGCCAGAGTTCAATGGCTGTTGTGGGTCTTCCGGGCTGTGTGGCCGTGTTCTGAAAGTTGTGGTTCCTAACGTTTCACCAGCATCTGTGGCCAGCATCTTCAGAGGGCAGGAGCACAGATAGAAGCAAAATCTCTGTGCCCAGGTAGAGTGGCAATATTCTATTTATAGAGCTAAATTATAGGAGATTAGGTGGGTTTTTTTGTTGTGTTGAAATGTTAACGAGTGGCTGATGAGCGTGATTAGCATGTTCATTGTGAGAAGTATTCCCATGTCCTGGTGGTTGGACTGAGTTCATTGACCTTTTGCAGGCTGTGTTTTTCAGGACTGGTAGCCAGGTTTTGCTAATTTTTAAACTTTCTTCTTTTTTATTGTAACTGTGCTGGTGTTTGTGAATTTCAATGGCTTCTCTGTATAATCTGGTGTAGTGGCTTTTGGTGTTGTCCAGTATTTCTGTGTTTTCAAATAGGATTTTGTGTCCCGTTTGCTTGAGAGCATGTTCAGCTACTGAAGATTTTTCCGGTTGCTGTAGTCTGCAGTATACATCGGAACCACAAAACGAAGCATTCACACCAGGATAAAAGAACACGAAAGACACTGCAGACATGATGAATGCTCCTTTTCTTGTCTCCGCCCTTCTCTATTGTTAGTAAGTTTCACTTCCCTCCGTACCAGTCTGCCGCACTCGTGAATGGCGGGACCCTGGGGCCATGCCAGGGTTCTGACATGCCGCCGTCCGAAGATCTTCCCCCTCCCCTTTTCTGTGTCCTGTGCACGTGGGTCTCCGTCCTGTCCGTGGCCTTGGTGTCTTAACCTGCATCGTGGGGCAGTCTTCTGTTGTCATGGTGTCGTTGCGCCCCTTGCTGAAGGCCTGTCCCGTGGCGCATTTTAGGGCAGGCCGTCGTCATTTCCCACCGGCACAAACTCTTCATCTGTGGTGTCGTCTGTGGAATATTCTGGTTCTCTATATCGGCGTCGTTCCGTCGCAGCTTTCGCCGTGGTTTGCTTGAAGGGTGGGGCTTTGTGTTGTTTATCTCTGGTTCTGCTCCCCTCTGGTGGCTGTTTGCATTAATTAATTCTGTGCCCCTCTCTCCCGCATTTGAAACAGAGCTTGTTTTTCGCCCGATGCTCTTTTTCCTCCATCCATTGCTTCCTCTCGTAGTTCCTTTTTTGTTGGTATTGACTGGTTTGTGCTGTTCTCCCTGGGTATTGTAGTTGGCGGTACGAGCGTCTTCGCATTTTAGTGCTTTCGACCTTCCCTGCCAACTGGACCCATTCTTCCAGCGTTTCTGGGTCCCCTCTCCCTGCAGTCATGTCTAGTAGGTCCGGTCTCAGTCCCATTTGAAAATATTCGACCTTAAAAGATTCAGGCCAGTTCGGGAGGCGACTGACCAGTTTCTTGAACTCTAGCGCATACTCCGCTACAGTTCGGTGTCCTTGTCGGAGACTCTGTATTTCAGCCTTAGCTGACATTCCAGACGAAGTGTCCTCAAATCTCCTTCGCAGGGCTTTCATAAACAGGCCGAAGTTGTTTAGTTCTTTCGCCCTAGTGTCATGTAGCACCGCCAACCATTTTGCTGCTTCGCCTATCAGAAAATTTGACACATATCGAACCTTGGCCTCTTCGTTGAGGAACAGTCTTTCTGACTCTTCCATGAACCCTCTTACGTGGTTCAGGAAACATGCTAACTTTTCCAGGTCCCCGTCAAATTTTGTTTTTAGTTTAGTAATGATGGCCGGGTTGTGCATTTGATAGTGAGTGCGGGTGCTCACGTAGGCTGGCTGCGCTGCCGGTTCATCTGAGTCCCCCCTAGAGTCCTCTTCCTCTTTGCTTTCCTTTGTGTTCTCGGACTCGGAGGTTTCTGCAGGTTGACTGTCATTAAACTCGTGTCTGTATTTCTCTTGGTGTTGGGGTCTGTTCAATAGTGTTTCTAAGGCTGCCTGAATTGCCATTAGCTCGGCATCCATGTTCTCTAGCCCCATCTCCACTCTGGCTGTCCGTTCCTCGAGCGCCGCGACTCTCTGGGCCTGGGAGATTCGTGGTTTTGCCGCTGGTTTCCCTTGTACTGGGGCCATGCCTCTTCCCACCCCAATTGACCACTCAACTGCAGGGTGGCTTGCCTGTGTGGTGGGGGTGTGAGGGGGTTTGTTTCTCTGCCCCCCCCCGTCCTTCTTTTGCTTACGCCGTTCTTCCGCCGCCAGCATTGTTGCTGCCTCTGTCACCTCAGTTGGGTGTGTAGTTATTTCCTCGTTGCTGTGGCTTGGCCCGGTCTGCTCCATTGTTTTCACTCACTTCGTTGGTGGCACCACTCCCTGTTCGCTGCTGGGGAGCGCTGGCTGCTGCTTTGCCGTCGCTGTCTCCACTGCCTGCTTGCTGCTGGGGAGCGTTGGTTCCTGCTGCCGCTTTGCCACCACGTGGTCTCCGCCGTTGTCTGCCGCGTGGTATCCGCCGCCTGCCAGCTGCTGGGGAGCGTTGGTTGCTGCTGCCGCTTTGCCGCCACGTGGTCTCCGCAGTTGTCTGCCGCGTGGTATCCGCCACCTGCCAGCTGCTGGGGAATGCCAGTCGCTGCTGCCGCTTTGCCGCCACGTGGTCTCCGCAGTTGTCTGCCGCGCGTGGTATCCACCGCCTGCCAGCTGCTGGGGAACGCCGGTCGCTGCTGCCGCGCTGCCGCTGCCTCTCCGCTGCTAGGGTTCGCCACTTGGTCCTTGCTGCTGCTGCGCTGCTGCCGCCTCTCAGCTGCTGAGGAAAGCCGGTTTCTGCTGCTGTGCTGCCGCCGCCTCTCAACTGCTGGGGAAAGCCAGCTTCTGCTGCTGTGCTGCCGCCACCTCTCAGCTGCTGGGGAAAAGCTGGTTCCTGCTGCTGCGCTGCCGCCGCCTCTCAGCTGCTGGGGAAAGCCGGCTTCTGCTGCTTCTCCCATCAGCTGTTTATTTTCGCCGCAGAGCTGCTGGGGATCGCCGATCTATGCTCGCCACCTGGTCCGCCTTCCAAAAAAATTTCCCCGGGTTTCCTGCCCGGTGTGCGTAGAAGCTGGTCTCAACCGCGGAGCTTCCCGAATGCTTTCCGGTTCGCTCCCGGGAAAACCGGCTGGTTTTGATTCTTGCCTTTCTGTGAGGTGCCCCTCGTGTAGTGTGCAACGCTTCTCTTAGAAAAAGACTTCAGCTCTTTTAGTAAGTAGTAAACGGTTTATTGCATACACTGAGTCAAGCACGTGTTAAAGGCAAGAATGGCGACCAGAGTCCTGGGTTGGCTTTTTATACTCTCCCGCCTGGGTACCCAAATCCCTCCCCGTTGTAGGCTTCACTCCGGTCCGCATTTTATTGTATGGCATATTCACATCGCGTTACAATAAAAAACATAGAGCAAAATAAATATGAAATATGAAATATAAAATATAGACAGGAAAATTACAAACTAAGTTACAAATTACAAAATTACAAAATTAAATTACAAAGTCTAGGTTACAAATATAGTTTTTTGCTTCAGCTGTCACAGCCAGGAAATCAGCAAAGTCTCCACTGTAGGCTCGGTTTTGACACTCTGTCACTATATGTTGGATAGTTTGTTTTTCGGCCCCACAGTCACAATTCGATGATGTTTGTAGCTTGAATCATGTCAACTGGATTTCTATTTTCTCAGTGGAAATGTTTCGCTCCTTATCCAAGAAGCTTCTTCAGTCTGAGCAAAGTTAGTAAGGGAATCCTTAAATATGTTTCTAGGGTGGCTGTGTGACCTTGCACCTGGGGCTAGGTCATGGTTATTTGAGATGTTTATTTCTAAGTCCCTTTATCATCCAAAGGAGGATCGTTAAGATTTGGATATCCACAGCCCTTCAGAGCTGTTCTCAGGTGCTGATTTTCATTCTTTTTGGACTCCAAAGGGCTGTAGATATCCAAATTGGGCCTTCACGAAATCTAACTCTAACAGACCTAAAACAGCGACAGATAGGGCTGAGAGTAAACGGAAGAACCTGGTCATTCCCTACATGGCTGGCGTGTCTGAAAAGATAAAACGGATATTTGGCAAACACCACATACCTGTATATTTCAAACCCACCAACACACTGAGACAGAGGCTTGTACACCCCAAAGATCAGACTCCAAAACACAAGGAAAGCAATGTAGTGTATGCAATCCAGTGCAGTGAGGAGTGCTCTGAACTCTACTGTAAGGCCAACCCCTGAAATCAGAGATCCCAAGTTACCCAAACCAGAGATTTCAGACGGGTTTTTTTTAAAAGGGAAACAGAGTTTTATTTGATCAAATGATATTCTGGGTGAGTCCGTTCCCTCTCCACGCAACCTGGGTCGAGCAGGGATGGACTGACAACCCCATAGAGGTCAATAGGAGATTATATGAGGTACAGATCAAAGGTAACATGTTAGTGACACAGTGTTTAATCATATGATTTACAGACAATTGCTTTGGATTTTATTATCTCTTCCTTCCTGGCATCTTCAGACGTGGGCACGAAAAGAAAATAGTTTGGCAATCACAAGATAAAGCAGTAACATAGAGCAGTACCAAAAATAAATCACCCTTCTTTGATTATTCTTCCAATTCCCTCTGCCAGTGTCTGGATGACCCTGGGGCTATGCTACACTCCCCTTCTGGTTGGCCTAATTATCTTCTTGCATTTCAAAAGAAAACATTCACACACCTTCTTATCTCTCCTTTACAATGGGGCTTTTCTTTTAATGAGGCTTCTGCTCTCTAAACAAATACTACTGTGAAAGTAAAGGAAGAAATTGATTACTGTGTTTACAAAGGGAAGGTCCATTACAAATGCTAGAGGTGTTTCTTGTGTATATTAGAAATACTAAAAGCTACAAATGTTTATTAGAACTTTTAAACTATAAACTACAAGGGCGGGGTACAAGGGGGGGCTAGGCCCAACACTACATTGGAGAAACCAAACAACCTTTGTACAGGAGGATGGCCCAACAGGAGGAGTAACACCACAGGACCAGAGTCAGCAGTTTATCTTCATCTAAAGGAAAAAGGACACTCATTTGAGGACATTAATGTTCACATTTTAGACAGGGAAGATAGGTGGTTTGAGAGAGGGGTCAAGGAATCCATTTATGCCAACTTGGAAAATCCTTCCTTGAATAGATGTGGGGGCCTCAGGCACAATCTTTCCCCTATTTTCCTTCCTGCTTTGTCTTCTGTGCCTAGGAACATTAAGGCCATTTCGCAAGCTCAACAACAGCATGGTAATCTTAACGATCCTCCTTTGGATGATAAAGGGACTTAGAAATAAACATCTCAAATAACCATGACCTAGCCCCAGGTGCAAGGTCACACAGCCATCCTAGAAACATATTTAAGGATTCCCTTACTAACTTTGCTCAGACTGAAGAAGCTTCTTGGATAAGGAGTGAAACGTTTCCACTGAAATCCAGTTGACATGATTCAAGCTACAGACTGTTCCACCTGGATGACTGAGAACCTTCATCGACAATTCGATGATGTTGTTTTGCCCCATTTATAAAGGGCATCTGCACATCTACCATGACCCGTGCGAATTCGGTTCAAGGTTGTCCATATCACACGGGGCTGGTCAAATCCAGGTGGTTTTTCCATGATGCAGGGCAAGCTTCGGCATTCTGGAGGGCAGTTTCCAACCAACGTTGTTTCCACGTGTTGTGGATATTGAAATCGTCTTCTAGAAGAGCTTTAGTGGAAGAAATGGCTGGATGTCTCGATGTCAGCCTGTTTCGCTCCAAGCAGGCTGTGTCATTTAGTATTGGTAGCTGGGGATTACCTTCTTCCGATATTCTTGAAGAAGGGCGCTCTGTCATCTTGCATCCAGAGCTGTGCTTCGACCACAGCTGGGACATCCCACTCTGGCAGAGACACTGGTTGCCCTCTGGAGCCAGGGAGCCAGGCCTCCCCCTAGCCACAAGGCTGCGGTCCACCCGGTCCAGGCCCTGACCCAGGACCCCTGGCCCCTTCGTGCTGGTGGGAATGCTGGAGGCAGCAGTTTGTGAGGATCTGCCGAGTTGTGCAACCCACGCAGCTGGTAGAGAACAGAGGTGGCTGATAGTTGGCATCGCATCACCGACCCGCTTTGATGCAGTCCAAAGTGGCTCACTACAGCTCCCATCATTCCCAGCGGGCACCCACCCACTCCGGTGGTTGAGCGTGAGGGGTTCTCCCCTTGGACCCTGGGAAGCAGCGCTTTCGGGCCTCGTGGGTGCAGGCAGTTTGCAAACTCTCCTGGGCCTCCGGAAAGGGGGTGTCCACCGCCTCCCTCCCGCCCAGCCCCAGGAGTCAGTCCACCCTTTTCGGGGGGGAAACATGACCAAGATGAGAAACTGGAGCAGGGGCTGAGAAGACGGAGGTCTGCCTCAGCAGAATGGACTCCAGGCTGCCTCCCCCGAGGTTCCCCAGAGGAAGGTATTCCCCTGAGATGGCCCCGGACCCACTCCCTCCTTCTCTTCTCCAGGATGGTCCCGAGTCTGCCTTGCAGCTTGGGGGAGGCGCTCTCTACGTGCCCCACGACGTAGCTCTTGCACCTGCGACACAAGGAGGTCAGGCTCACACAGCTACCTGGCCGCGTCCCCACAACATGGGTGGCCGGGGGTAGAGTTGGGTGGGGTGGCTCAGTGGGTAGTGTGCAACAAGCCGGGCCTTTCCAGCATCTTGGGTATAGCATGCCGTGTGAACGCAGCCCCTGGGTTTCGCCAACCTGGGTTTAGGTGGTTGTACGAATCCTGCCTGTTTGTCCTGCAGACTTGTGTGCTGCTTTGAGTTCAGCAAAGAGGTGAGAAAACGCACAAACACAACACAAACATTAACACTAACACTAACATTAACATTTAACTGTGTTTTGAACTGATTAAGCCTTGTGCAAGTTTATGGGAACACTTCTACTCTGCTATATACTAATAAGCTGCGTGGAGTTCTGGTACTACCATTCCAGAATTCCTACACCCCCTCCCTCCCCACAGCCCCCCAGGAGGACGGATAGGGAACCCCCTACCCTGATTGTGCAGATGCACTGCGAGGGTGGTAGCCCAGGTGCGGAGGGGTTCGTGGGAAGGCAGCCGACGTGGGACGAGACGCAGCCGGGAGACCCTCTCTCGCCTCCCCCACCCCACCCCGTGGCTGGGTTGGAATCGGACTTTCGGTCCCCGATCTTACAATCTAAAATCAGAAACTTTCAACACAAGCCATAAAGGATATGTACGGTTCTTTATTAGATTGGCATTGTGCCACATCGAAGATACGAATGAGTTCCCTTGCCCCGGGTCCTTCCTTAAACCTCTCAGTTCTCATTTCACCCCACTCCTCTCTCTCAGTTTCTCTTCTTTTGTATTTTAGTTCCGTTCTTTGCTGATTGCTTTCTTCCTGCTTCCTTCTGTGTCTCTCAATCTGAAGGTGTTAACCGTTGTTTGCTTCTTCGTTGGCTTGTGTGCTCCCTCCCCCAATCTCCCTTACATTCCTTTCTCTATTAATCCTGTGTCAGGTTGGAACATCCAGGTGCAATTAAGAGTTGTTCCCGGATTTTCCATCCTTACACCCGAATTAGACCCGGATCCGGAGTCCCCAAATTTTGTTGCCTCCAAAGAAGAAGGAGATCGAAAGGGAAGGAGGGAAACTATGGCATTTTCATACCTAAATCCACAAAATCCGAAAAGCCATTTAAGAAAAAGGTGAATTTTGGCAAAAGTATTTTTCCTTCATCAGAAACTTGTTTTCCTTTATGAATTTCACATCAGAGGCTCTTCAGGTCAGGCAAGAGTTGAATTTAGATCCCTTTTTGGGAAGCCTCTGAGTTGGGAAGGACATCCAGCCCCCCCCCCCCATAATTCCCCATAGCGGAATCAGGGCCTGGAGGGGAGGGGGGAACCGCGGGGGGGGGCTGAGGGGGAGTCTGAGTCGGTCCTCCGAAATTGGCTTACCCAAAACTCTCCCTTTTGTGAAGGAGGCTGGAGACCCTCCCTGCGAGTCTCTGCATTTAACCCCTTCACTTAAGTTGGGTGGGGAGGGGGCGGCGGTGGGGCTGAGCAATGCCAAAGTCTCCTGGCCGGGCCTGCAAGAGGGGATCACCCCCATCACACGCACCCCCGGTAAGCCAAAGGATAAAAAAAAAATGAGATTGAGATTGAAAAAGGAAGTTGCATGCGCTAATCTGCATTTACAGCTGCCAATTAGTAATTCATCGCTATGGAAGATGGGCGAGACAGTCCTGCAGGTGCCCTCAGACTACAACACCCACCACCCTCCGCCCCTGGCATTATTGGCTGGTGATCCTGGGATGTGCTCAATTTCTAGCCCATGTCAGGAGGCGTCTGTAGCACCTGTGCTGCCTAACCAGCTGTACTCAAACGCCTGGCTCCCTCTGAAAAGCGGCTATTCCAGGCCTTCAGCCCTGGGGCTGCCACAGACTAACCCTCACAAACATGCGGAGAGTCCCTTGTTCTGAGTAGGGCGGTCGCTCTCCTGGCTTCCTTCTCCCGTTTTCAGGGTTTTCATCTTTAAAATGAAGCTGCACCCTAAAAACAAGCCGATGCCCCTTTTCCACCGGCAGAATTCAGTGTCCCCAAGGATGAAACGACATTCGGCATGGGCACCGTAGGACTCCACCAAGCGGGATCGGCAATAAGGGGGAAAAGAACTCACCCGGGAACATTTTCTCTATCACTAATTTGCAGAGATTTTGGATGGGGAGGCGCAGTATTAACGTCCGGTTTGGTTGGCAGCAACGTATTTAGCGCTGAGGGAGGTTTCAAACAGCCATTGGTTATTTTCATCTCTGCCCCCATTGGCACCTCTGTTTGGTCACCAATCCGCTCTGCATTAACGCTCCCTGCTGTTTATCGTGTCACGAATACAAGCCTTGGGAGAGGCACTCCTCCCCCTGAATTTCTGGTGAATGTCGAAGCTGGCTCACAACTTTGTAACTCCACTTTTGCAAAATATGGCTTTAAAGGAAAAAAAAACCCGTAACTCTCTCCCGGTTTCTAGCCTGGGTCCACCAAACTGGCTCTTCGTACACCGGATGCTCCCCACGAAATCTACCCACTCAGCTGTTCCTGCTTCTCCAACAGCAAATCCAGGGCTGCAGCCTTTGAAGATCTGGTTGGTCCCCCCTTACTCTTCAGATAACAGACCCTTTTTGTCTTTCAATCTGAGCTTGAAACTTTTATTCTGGGGAAATGGAGTGTTCCTCTGACTGGGGACTTGTGTCTTCTGGCCTGGCCCTGGGGACCAGCTCCTCCGGCTTTTATGTTGTCCGTGGTTGAATTTTGCTTGATTTTATTAGTAATATACCTGTATTGTTAGTAGGTTTTGCAGGGTCTAATTTATTTATTTATTTTTATCCCACCTTTATTATTTTTATAAATAACTCAAGGTGGGGAACATTCCTAATACTCCTTCCTCCTCCTATTTTCCCCACAACCACCCTGTGAGGTGAGCTGGGATAAGAGAGAGTGACTGGCCCAAGGTCACCCAGCCGGCTTTCGTGCCTAAGGCAGGGCTAGAACTCTCAGTCTCCTGGTTTGCCATTGGCTCCTTCCTACGGCTGAGAGACAGGGACTGGCCCAAGGTCACCCAGCCGGCTTTCATGCCTAAGGTGGGACTAGAACTCTCAGTCTCCTGGTTTGCCATTGGCTCCTTCCTACGGCTGAGAGACAGGGACTGGCTCAAGGTCACCCAGCCAGCTTTCATGCCTAAGGCGGGACTAGAACTCTCAGTCTCCTGGTTTGCCATTGGCTCCTTCCTAGGGCTGAGAGAGAGTGACTGGCCCAAGGTCACCCAGCCGGCTTCCATGCCTGAGGCAGGACTAGAACTCTCAGTCTCCTGGTTTGCCATTGGCTCTATTCGGGGAGATGGGTGGGGATAAATTTAAATAATAGATAGATGATAGATAGATAGATAGATAGATAGATAGATAGATAGATAGATAGATGATAGATAGATAGATAGATAGATGATAGATAGATAGATAGAGATGATAGATAGGTCTCAAGATCTGGTTAAAATTATGTCTGGAATTTTGACCTCAGAGCCGCTGCTTCAAATGCATACTCAGATTTGCTCATCTGATTCATATGAACAAGTAATGTCACTGTATCAATCAATTATTGTTAATCTTCAACCCCCCCTGACAAGATTTACAACAGCTAATTGTGTTTATCTCCAGCAAAGGAGATCGTTACCTTGTTGTGGTGCTGGAGCTTGAGCACCTCAATGAAACCATGAGCTAAACCGTGAAGGGACACCCAAGACGGGAAGGTCGTGGCAGAGAGGTCAGACTAAATACGATCCCTGGGGAAGGTAATGGCAACCCACCCCAGTATTCTTGCTGTGAAAACTAAATGGATCAGTACAACCAGAGATATGTCGGTATACCATCGGAAGATGGGACTCCCAGGTCGGAAGATGGTCAAAATGCTACTGGGGAGGAACAGAGGATACGTTCAACTAGCCCCAGATGTGATGACACAGCTAGCTCAAAGCCGAAAGGATGGCTAGCGGCCGACGGTGCTGGTGGTGAATGATGAATCCGATGTTCTAAAGATCAACACACCATAGGAACCTGGAATGTAAGATCTATGAGTCAGGGCAAATTGGATGTGGTTATTGGTGAGATGTCAAGATTAAATATAGACATTTTAGGTGTCAGTGAACTGAAATGGACTGGAATGGGCCACTTCACATCAGATGACCACCAGATCTACTACTGTGGACAAGAGGACCACAGAAGAAATGGAGTAGCCTTCATAATTAATAATAAAGTGGCTAAAGCTGTGCTTGGATACAATCCAAAAAACGATAGAATGATCTCAATTCGAATTCAGGGTAAGCCATTTAACATCACAGTGATCCAAATATACGCCCCAACCACAGATGCTGAAGAAGCAGAAGTAGATCAGTTCTATGAGGATCTGCAGCACCTACTGGATAATACACCAGAAAGAGATGTTATTTTCATTACAGGAGACTGGAATGCTAAGGTGGGTAGTCAGACGACACCTGGAATTACAGGCAAGCATGGTCTGGGAGAACAAAATGAAGCAGGACATAGGCTGATAGAATTTTGCCAAGACAACTCACTGTGCATAACAAACACTCTCTTCCAACAACCTAAAAGATGACTTTATACATGGACTTCACCAGATGGTTGACACCGAAATCAGATTGACTACATCCTTTGCAGCCAAAGGTGGCGGACATCTATACAGTCGGTAAAAACAAGACCTGGAGCTGACTTGCAAAATTTAGAATCAGACTAAAGAGAATAGGGAAGACCCACAGATCAGTTAGATATGAGCTCACTAATATTCCTAAGGAATATGCAGTGGAGGTGAAGAATAGATTTAAGGGACTAGATTTAGTAGATAGGGTCCCGGAAGAACTATGGACAGAAGTTCGCAACATTGTTCAGGAGGCGGCAACAAAAAAACGTCCCAAAGAAAAAGAAAACCAAGAAGGCAAGATGGCTGTCTGCTGAGACACTGGAGGTAGCCCAAGAAAGAAGGAAAGCAAAAGGCAACAGTGATAGGGGGAGATATGCCCAATTAAATGCAAAATTCCAGAGGTTAGCCAGAAGAGATAAGGAATTATTTTTAAACAAGCAATGTGCAGAAGTGGAAGAAGACAATAGAATAGGAAGGACAAGAGACCTCTTCCAGAAAATTAGAAACATCGGAGGTAAATTCCAGGCAAAAATGGGTATGATCAAAAACAAAGATGGCAACCTAACAGAAGCAGAAGAGATCAAGAAAAGGTGGCAAGAATATACGGAAGATCTGTATAGGAAGGATAATAATATTGGAGATAGCTTTGACGGTGTGGTCAGTGAGTTAGAGCCAGACATCCTGAAGAGTGAGGTTGAATGGGCCTTAAGAAGCATTGCTAATAACAAGGCAGCAGGAGACGACGGTATCCCAGCTGAACTGTTTAAAATCTTGCCAGATGATGCTGTCAAGGTGATGCATGCCATATGCCAGCAAATTTGGAAAACACAAGAATGGCCATCAGATTGGAAAAAATCAACTTATATCCCCATACCAAAAAAGGGAAGCACTAAAGAATGTTCAAACTATCGAACAGTGGCACTTATTTCACATGCCAGTAAGGTAATGCTCAAGATCTTGCAAGGTAGACTCCAGCAATTCATGGAGCGAGAATTGCCAGATGTACAAGCTGGGTTTAGAAAAGGCAGAGGAACTAGAGACCAAATTGCCAATATCCGCTGGAAAATGGAGAAAGCCAGGGAGTTTCAGAAAAACATATATTTTTGTTTTATTGACTATTCTAAAGCCTTTGACTGTGTGGATCATAACAAATTGTGGCAAGTTCTTGGTGGTATGGGGATACCAAGTCATCTTGTCTGCCTCCTGAGGAATCTGTATAACGACCAAGTAGCAACGGTATGAACAGAGCACGGAACAACGGACTGGTTTAAGATTGGGAAAGGACTACGGCAGGGCTGTATACTCTCACCCTACCTATTCAACCTGTACGCAGAACACATCATGCGATGTGCTGGGCTTGAGGAATCCAAGGCTGGAGTTAAAATCGCTGGAAGAAACATTAACAATCTCAGATATGCAGATGATACCACTTTGATGGCTGAAAGCGAGGAGGAGTTGAGGAGCCTTATGTCGAAGGTGAAAGAAGAAAGTGCAAAAGCTGGGTTGCAGTTAAACCTCAAAAAAACCAAGATTATGGCAACCAGCTTGATTGATAACTGGCAAATAGAGGGAGAAAAAGTGGAGGCAGTGACAGACTTTGTATTTCTAGGCGCAAAGATTACTGCAGACGCTGACTGCAGCCAGGAAATCAGAAGACGTCTACTTCTTGGGAGGAGAGCAATGGCAAATATTGATAAAATAGTTAAGAGCAGAGACATCACACTGACAACAAAGGTCCGCATAGTTAAAGCAATGGTATTCCCTGTAGTAACCTATGGCTGCGAGAGCTGGACCATAAGGAAGGCTGAGCGAAGGAAGATTGATGCCTTTGAACTGTGGTGTTGGAGGAAAATTCTGAGAGTGCCTTGGACTGCAAGAAGATCAAACCAGTCCATACTCCAGGAAATAAAGCCAGACTGCTCACTTGAGGGAATGATCTGTAGCTTGAATCATGTCAACTGGATTTCTATTTTCTCAGTGGAAACGTTTCGCTCCTTATCCAAGGAGCTTCTTCTGTCTGAGCAAAGTTGGTAAGGGAATCCTAAATATGTTTCTAGGTAGCTGTGTGACCTTACCCCTGGGGCTAGGTCATGGTTATATTGAGATGTATTGTATGTCCCCCCAACCTTACCGTCCAAGAGAGGAGAGCCCTGACAGCCCTCAGCAAAGATGAAACCATCACCATTTTACCTGCTGACAAAGGAAGATGTACAGTGGTTCTAAACACTGCAGACTACCACAATAAAATTACCTCACTTTTGGAGGATCACCATACATATGAAAAACTGAAAAGAGACCCCACCAACAATTACAAGAAAAAGGTAATAGACAGTTTGAAACAATTGGAACATGATGGCTCCATCGATAGGATTACCTACCACCGTCTGTATCCTGGAGAAGCCATCCCCTGCATCTACGGACTTCCTAAGATCCACAAGGAAGGAACATCCCTCCGACCCATAGTCAGCAGCATCAATTCGGTAACATACAACATTGCCAAACACCTCTCTACCATACTAGCACCTCTAGTTGGACACTCTGAACACCACATCCATAATTCGGAAGAATTTGTTTCCAAAGCAAAGATCCTGAAACTGGATACAGATGAAACTATGGTCTCCTTTGATGTGTCCTCCCTTTTCACCAGCATCCCCACCACTCATGCTCTATCCGCTGTCAGGAAGAGACTAGAAGAGGACAGCACCCTTGAAAGGAGAAGCCATCTCAACCCAAACCAGATCTGCCATCTTCTGGACCTGTGTCTTAACACCACTTATTTCACATACAGAGGTGACTTTTACAGACAAAAACACGGCTGTGCCATGGGTTCTCCTGTGTCATCCATTGTGGCCAATTTATACATGGAAGAAGTGGAGAAGAAAGCACTCAACACATTCCAGGGAACGGTGCCCACCCACTGGTTTAGGTATGTGGATGACACCTGGGTCAAAATCAAGGCCCAGGAAGTACAGGCCTTCACGGACCATATAAACACTATAGATGCCAACATTAGCTTCACCAGAGAAGACACCAAGGACAACAGACTGGCATTCCTAGACTGTGAAGTCCTCATTGGGGCCGGTGGCAAGCTAGAAATAGGGATCTACAGGAAACCCACACACACAGATCAATATCTGATGTTTGACTCCCACCATCCACTGCAGCACAAACTAGGAGTCATCAGGACATTGTCACACAGAGCAGAAACCATCCCCACCTCCATGGATTCCAAAAAGAATGAAAATCAGCACCTGAGAACAGCCCTGAAGGCCTGTGGATATCCAAATTGGGCCTTCACCAAATCTAAATCTACCAGACCCAAAACAGCGACAGATAGGGCTGAGACTCAGAGTAAACGAAAGAACCTGGTCATTCCCTACATGGCTGGCGTGTCTGAAAAGATAAAACGGATATTTGGCAAACACCACATACCTGTATATTTCAAACCCACCAACACACTGAGACAGAGGCTTGTACACCCCAAAGATCAAACTCCAAAACACAAGAAAAGCAATGTAGTTTATGCAATCCAGTGCAGTGAGGAGTGCTCTGAACTCTACATTGGAGAAACCAAACAACTTTTGTACAGGAGGATGGCCCAACACAGGAGAAGTAACACCACAGGACCAGAGTCAGCAGTTTATCTTCATCTAAAGGAAAAAGGACACTCATTTGAGGACATTAATGTTCACATTTTAGACAGAGAAGATAGGTGGTTTGAGAGAGGGGTCAAGGAATCCATTTATGCCAACTTGGAAAATCCTTCCTTGAATAGAGGTGGGGGCTCAGGCACAATTTATCCCCCATCTTCCTCCCCGCATTGTCTTCTGTGCCTAGGAAGATTAAGACCATTTCACAAGCTCAACAGCAGCATGGTGATCTTAACGATCCTTCTTTAGATGATAAAAGGACTTAAAAATACATCTCAATATAACCATGACCTAGCCCCAGGGGTAAGGTCACACAGCTACCTAGAAACATATTTAGGATTCCCTTACCAACTTTGCTCAGACTGAAGAAGCTCCTTGGATAAGGAGCGAAACGTTTCCACTGAGAAAATAGAAATCCAGTTGACATGATTCAAGCTACAGACAATTCCACCTGGATGACTGAGAACCTTCATAGACATATTGAGGGAATGATATTAAAGGCAAAACTGAAGTACTTTGGCCACATAATGAGAAGACAGGATACCCTGGAGAAGAAGCTGATGCTAGGGAAAGTGGAAGGCCAAAGGAAGAGGGGCCGACCAAGGGCAAGATGGATGGATGATATTCTGGAGGTGACGGACTCAACCATGGGGGAGATGGGGATGGTGACGGCCGACAGGAAGCTCTGGCGTGGGCTGGTCCATGAAGTCACAGAGAGTCGGAAGCGACTAGATGAATAAACAACAACAACAATTGTATTTATGCACATAAAAGATCTAAATCTTGGTATGATAATGACTGCATTAAAGCTAAAAAGGCTCTCTTAAATGCAATAACTTCCTTTCGCCATAAAAATTCATATATATGGTTTCTCCCGTGTGAATCTTTTGTGGGAATTAATGTTATCGTATATATGCATGAGGTAACTGTAAGAATAGGGGAATTAACAATAACTAACATATATAAACCCCTGGCTACTACCTGGCCTCCACAAGTTATCCCTCTGTCTCCACATCCAGCTGCTTACCTTGGAGATGTTAATAGTCATCATATTCGGTGGAAGTACAGTGAAAATGACGAAAATGGTGAGGCACTTGTTAACTGGGCAGATGATAACAGCTTGTATTTGATATTCGACGCAAAGGACAGAGGAACATTTAAGTCGGCAGCTTGGAGAAAGGAATACAATCCTGCCTTGTGTTTTGTGACCACCAACGGGGAAAAACTGCCCGTGAAATCCTCTCAACTGGTACCAGCAGACTTCCCCCCTAGTCAGCACCGCCCAATCCTGATTGAAATGGGCACAAGTATACCCCTGGTGTCATCCTTTCCCCGCCTGAGGTGGAATTTCAAGAAGGCAAAATGGGATGTCTTTACTGAAAATCTAGACCAATGCTTGGGCTGGATCTCCCCCAAATCCAACAATTATGAGAGACTTACAGGCGCATTTACTGTATATGTGCAGCAAGAAAGGCTATTCCTAGAGGATACCGCAAGCAATATATTCCGGGGTGGAATGATACTTGCGAGATCCTGTACCAAGAATTTCTAAAAAATGGAGACCATGGAATCGCAGATGACTTGCTATATAGCCTCGATACAGCACGGCAAGAGGAATGGATGGAGACCGTTGAATCGCTCAATTTTAAAACGTCTAGTAGAGAAGCATGGTCATTGCTACGGAAATTAGGGGGAAGCAAGAAGAAAATAAATGATAAGACACACATCTCAGCCAATAAGATTGTGGCACATATATTGTCTACATCTACAGCTACAAGGGACAAAGTCCATACAAGACAAATTAGGCAAAAACTTAGTGCTCTCAAAACTACCTGTCCTGAACAATCTGAATATTCACGCCCTTTTTCCCCGCTGGAATTACAAACGCACTCAAGGACATAAAAGCTGGCAAGGCACCTGGACATGATGGTATGCATCCTGAATTCCTCCTGCACTGTGGAAAATACGCAAAAAGATGGTTGGCAGAATTCTTTTCGGATATTATGGAAACAGGTATAATGCCACGCAAGACGAAGCAAGCAAAAATCATCGCAATACTCAAACCGGGAAAAACAAATGACCAACCAAAGAACTACCGACCAATCACACTGCTAAGCACTGTCTATAAGCTTCTCGAAAGGCTTCTGCATAACAGAATCAGCCAGATGATACTCCAGATAATTCCAGTGGAACAAGCTGGATTTCGCCCCGCACGAAGCTGCGCTGACCAAGTGCTTTCACTAACAACCTACAGAGAAGCAGGATATCAGGCGAAGCAAAAAATGTCAGTTGCCTCCATAGATTTAAGGGCAGCATATGATACAGTGTGGAGACATGGACTACTTTTATACAAGTAACTCCATGCTGAAAAACTATCCGACTTATTGATAATATGCTTGCTGGAAGAACTTTCTCTGTGACTATAGGAGAGGATATTAGCGTCGCTAAAATATTAACGGACTAGCACAAGGCTCGGTTCTTGCACCCCTTCTTTTCAATCTATACATAGCTGACATACCACACACAAAGTCTAGGAAGTTTGGCTACGCAGATGATTGGGCTATAGCCACTCAACATAAATCCTTTGAGGCAACTGAAGATGTCCTCACTTCCGATCTAGACATACTGGATAAATATTTTCGTAAGTGGAGGTTACAGCCCAAGCCAACTAAGACGGAAGTAACATGGTTCCACCTTTGTAATAGATCAGCACGTAGAGAGCTCAACGTTCGATTTAAGGGAAACCGGCTCAATCACAACATGCACCCCAAATACCTTGGGGTCACACTGGATAGGACACTTTCCTATAAAGAACACCTGATGAAGACTGCTGCCAAACTGAGAAGTAGAAACAACATTCTACACAAACTATGTGGCACTAGCTGGGGCTCGACACCGGACATGCTGAGAATGTCCACACTCAGCCTGGTTTACTCAGCAGCAGAGTACTATGCCCCAGTGTGGCTTAATAGTCCGCACACGAAAAAGATCGATACACAACTGCATGAGTCAATGCGCCTCGTTAGTGGGACGATACGACCTACTCCCACATACTGGCTGCCTGTTTTGAGCCATATACCACCTCCGGATGCAAGACGAAAGAGCGCCCTTTTTTAAGAATATCGGAAGATTATTGGTAATCCTCAGCTACCAATACTAAATGATGTAGGCTGCTTGGAGCGAAACAGGCTGAGATCGAGACATCCAGCCATTTCTACCGCTAAAGCTCTTCTAGAAGACGATTTCAATATCCACAACACGTTGAAGGATTGAACTCTATTAAACCCCCCTTCCTATGGAATGTGTACATGTTCAGCAGAATGTATGAACTGTGGATGCCACAGAAAATCTTAATTAAGGACAAATAGTTAATCTCTTCACAGGAAGGAAATCTTGATTGCATCCACCGTTGTTTATCTCACAGAATCCCTGTGAGATAACCACCTAACACCAGACCCCTCTCCTTCTCTTATCAAAAATTCCGGGATATTCATAACTAACTTGTGGTGTCTGCAAATTAAATTGTGATGTCTGTAATCTTTAATGAAATCTTGACCTTTACACTTCTGTTAAATCCTAAAAAACTTATATCCTGTGTGATGTATGTGTGGGATGTTGCTGGCTTCATGGGGTTTTTCAGGCGCAGAGTAAACCAAACAACGATAGGGCAACAATATCTTTATTGTAGCATAAGGCAATAATGGATGTATAGTGCATTATTGCAAAAGGAAAAAATCAAAGCATAAGCAGAGTTCCATCAACAGATGTGAGGGGGAAAAAAATATATCATGGCCTACGCAAAGGCCAGGCATAGTTACAAAGTACATGGCAACATGCAGTTAGCAGTCAAGAAGAAGCATAGAGAGAGTGAGATGAGGACCCATAGTTCATAGCAGAATTATACACTTGATTTTAGCATTCTGATTGGCCAAATGTGGGTCGGGACATTTCTCAGCTTGCAATGCAGTAACAGTTGTACTTACTATAAATCGCCACGAGATGGCAGTGTTGCGCATTGGCTTTCTCCGGGGAACTGGTTCTCATGGGAATGGTGGCTTATCTAACCATAACAATGGCGATGCTTTGCCTACCAAGGTCACACCTGGTGTTTACTAGTAGTATTTTGGGAACCATTCACAGCAGCAGCAAAGTATGGAAAAATACTGGCAAGCTGGTGAAGAAATCCATTCGTATGCATTCTACATAGAATAACTCTAACAAATATCTCTAACACCCCTTCCGAATGGTTTTTGAAACGCTTTGGGGAGTGAAAACTGTCATTTTACAAGCACACAGAGACACAGATGATTTTATTTCAAACACATTTGCTCTAGCCCCAATCTTGTAACCATGGTAGCATGTTTCTCAAAAGAAACATATCTGCTATATTCAGTTCAGAAGGACAATATTCTAACTGGATAAACCCTTCCTGAATTGCATGTCTTACATTTTTTAACTTCACATCGACATAGTTTGTCCGGCCTCTCACATTCTCAGAGAGAGCAAGCGCAATGCATGCCTGTGAGTCTTCATACACTGTAAATGGTGAGGTTATATTTACGGTGAGATCTAGGAAGAGTTGTTTACACCAATGTAGCTCGTTTACTGCCTCACTGAGGGCGGCAAATTCTGATTCGCACGTTGAAGCTGCAATTGCATTTTGTTTTCTCGCCCGCCAAGAAATGGCTGTATTGGCAAACAGGCAAAGAAAGCCACTCACGGACTTCCTGTCTCCCTCTTCTGCAAAAGAGCTGTCAACATAAATCACAGGCATTTCAACTTTAGTAGCCGATACTTTAAGACAAAGATCAGCTGTGCCTTTAAGGTAGCGTAGGACCCTTTTTAACCCTTGCCAATCTCGCATAGATGGTTTGGCAACTTTACGACTGAGTACTCCAACTGAGTAAGCTAAGTCAGGGCGTGTCCATTGTGTTAAGTGTAGCAAGCTTCCTACAGCAGAGTGATACAATTCAGGTTGAGGACAAGGTTCCTCACACGTGTCACCCTTTAGGAAGTCAAGGACCATAGGTGTTCTGGTAGGTTTTGCATTTGACATCTCAAGTTGACTCAACAATTGATCAATTTTTCTCTTCTGACTCAGATAGAATTCACCACTCTGAGATCTAGTGATCTTCAACACCTAGATAGTATTTCAGTTCACCTAGGTCTTTTAACTGAAAGTATTGTCTGAGTTGTTTTGCAAACTCTTGTACAAGATGCAAAGAACCAGTTGCTAGGCAAAAATCATCAACATAGGTTAGCAACACTGTATAGCTACTTCCAGAACCTCTTATGTACACACAAGGATCAGCAACAGACTTTTTAAACCCTAGTTCTGTTAAAGCCTTATCTAAGCACTGATGCCAACAATGACCGGCCTGTTTTAAACCATAAAGCGCCTTGCGCAGTCTGTACACCTTCTGGGAATTGTCACAAGCATAGCCAGGAGCCTGCTTCATGTACACAGTCTCAGGGAGATCTGCATTCAAATATGTTGTGTCAACATCAAAATGATGGACAACCATTTCACGTTGTGCAGCCAGAGAAAGTACCATACGTAAAGACTCTGGTCTAGCTGTGGGTGCATATGTGAGATCATAGTTCAAAAACCTCTCTTGTGAAAATCCCTGAGCAACAAGCCTGGCTTTGTACTGCACTGTATTATCAGGAAGAAGCTTCTTTCTGAAAACCCATCTGGAACCAACAGCTTTCTGGGATGGGGGCAAGTCAGTGACTTCAAACACCTTTTGACTCACTAATGCCTCAAACTCCTTATCCATCGCTGTGTTCCACTTCTCCTGTTCTTCAACAGGCAGAAGCAACACCTCCTGGAAAGACTGAGGTTCACAGGTAATCTGACACACTCTCACCTGCTGAATCACAAATCTGTCAGGTGTTACACCCTTTGTAGAACGTGAGGACCTACGAGGAATGACCACTGCACCTTCCTCATCACTATCCTCTGACTTTTCACTACCTGATTCCCCCTTCAGGTCCTGAACCTGCTCAGGTGAAATTTCCTCTTCCTTCACCTGAGGGGACCTTCTCACCACACTAGGAGACCGGGAAACAGAAGGCAGCTGAACTGGTTGTTGTCCAGCCACAGGAGCATGGACAGTTGGCTGTACACTAGATTGCAACAAAACCTCTGAACTAGCATTCAACCTATCCCAACCAGTTGGGTGCTCAAAATTAGCACTTCTGGAGACTACCACTCGACCATAGCCTGCAGAAAAACGGTAACCCTTAGATCTTGATGAATAACCAACAAACCTTAAGCACTGTGCTTTTGGTTGGTTCTTCCTTCGCTGAGACCTAGGGATGTGAACATATGCAAATATTCCAAAAACACGCAGGTGCTTCAGCGAAGGGCGCTTGCCAAACAAAAGGAAGTAAGGAACTTCATTCACAGATGAATTCCACACCCTGTTGGTTAGATACACTGCAGTCATGGTAGCCTCACCCCAGAAACGGGCTGACACCTGAGCATCTAACATCAGGCTATTTCTAATGGTGTTAACAACACCAATCTTCCTCTCAGCTATTCCATTCTCAGCTGGAACACCAACATTGGCAAGTCTATGGGAGATTCCTTTCCTACGAAGCCAATTCTGGAACTCATGGCCTAGAAATTCTCCTCCACAATCAGATTGGAACTGACCTACTTGATAACCATAGTTTCTTTCCACCATTGCAACAAATTTCTTAAAGCGAGCAAAGGTTTCCGCTTTAGATTTGAGCAAATAACAAAACATAAAGCGTGTATGGTCATCCACCAAAAGAAACATGAAACGTGCCCCTCCTTCACTAGGAGCATTGGGGCCAGCTAGGTCTCCATGAACCAACTGAAAAGGCCTAGTTGACACTCTGACTTTGCTTAGCAACAGGCGCAGCCTTGATTTTAGATTGTTTGCACACAGTACAATCAAGAAAGTCATCACACCTTTTGAATCCTAGCTCAGGATACACCTTGGCCATCTGGGACAAACTTCCCCACCCGGGATGTCCCAGAACTCTGTGATAATAGTGAATGCATTTGTTGTGTGGGGGAACATTGGAAACACAATTTCCTGACACAATCCCCTGTTTAGGAAGCATTTCATACAACTGATTCACTAACCTCCCCCTAGCACATTCAATTCCATCTTTTTCAATAGAACATCCAGTACCCTTGAACACAACAGGATGTATGTCCACAACAGGATATATGCTGGCTTAAAGGGGAAAAACCGAGGCTTGAGAATAAACAGACAAGAATGCAGCTTGTTAGGGCTAACAGTGTTTACTGGTAGCATAAGGCAATAATGCAGATACAGTACATTATCGCAAAAATGAAAAAGATGAATATACAAGATACATCATTGTAAAAGGAAAAACAAAACAAACTTATAAGCAGAGTTCTGTGTATTGATCCCAGGGCTAGAGTTCCTGCCACGGCCTATACCCAAATCCAGGCATAGCTCACTCTGCCCAGTCCACGGGAAGTGAACACGTGAAGAACTACATGGCTGAAAAACACTAGAAATCAAGAAGCATAGAACACCATTTTGCATGGTTGTATATTCAGTTCTTCTAGCATTCTGATTGGCTGGATGTTAGCTGTTACACACACTAGGCCTCAAAGCACACAGCATGAGTTCCCCCCCTCCTTGCTCAGGGGGGCCTGGGCAAGGCTTCCCACAGAAGGAAATCAGGAGACCTTGTTCTCATGGGAAGATCCAGAACCTAGACATAAACAATACACACATGACTATTGTTATCTTGCACCTGCACTTCACGTCACCATGAGAAGCCTTGGCTTTGTAAAAGATGCAATTTGCTTATAGCATTTTTGCTTTGTAGAGAAACCCAATTTACCAATTCCATATGAGAAATCTAACAATCCAGACTTCACCAGGGCTGGAACGCTAAGGAGGGAAAAGTCAAGTGTAGGAACACACAACACATTTTGCACACTTATCCCCAAACAAGGAATGTATACTTCACCCTGAAAGGACACATCAGCCATGGATCCATCAGCTAGAGCAAGGGTCGGCAAACTTTTTGAGCCGAGAGCCATTTTGGTATGCTCGTGCACATTTTTAAGTGCTCGAGAGCCAGGGGGCGGGGTTTGCGGGCGGGGGCCAATCGCGTGGAAGGGGGCGGGGTTTGCGGGCGGGAGACAATCACGTGGAAGGGGGCGGGGTTTGCGGGTGGGAGCCAATCGCGTGGAAGGGGACGGGGTTTGCGGGCGGGGGCCAATCGCGCACACTTAGGGCCTGCTGCCGCCATGCCCGCTGCAGTGCCCGCCGCCGCCATGCCCGCTGCCACGACTGCGCAGGCGGAGCTGCCTGCCTGGCACTCGGGCGCTCTGGCTGGGGTGCACCGGGACGGGAACATCGCTGGCGGCCCGCGAGGACTGGCCAGGGAAGGCACGCGGGTGGAGCTCCCATCCCGCTGCACCCCAGCCGGAGCGCCCGAGTGCCAGGCAGGCAGCTCCGCCCGCGTGCCTTCCCTGGCCGGTCCTCGCGGGCCGCCGGCGATGCTCCCGTCACGCTGCACCCCAGCCGGAGCGCCAGGCAGGCAGCTCCGCCCGCGTGCCTTCCCTGGCTGGTCAAGATCCTTTCCCCACCCCCAGCAGAACCAAATATGTTAAAAAGTGGGTAGGTAAAGCACGCTCACGTAAACATCCTGGTTCCTTCATGATCAGTTGAGCAGCAGCCACGCAGCAGCAGCAAGCGGGCGTCTTCGACAAATTGCTCTGGAAGGGGGCGGGGGAGGTTTGGAAGAAGAAGGGAAAGAGAGGCTCGACTGCTCCAGTCGCTTCTCTTCTGGAGCCTCTCACGCCCCCAGTCCAGGCAAAGTAAAGCTGGTGGGGAATCCAGCGCGGGAGCGGGGTTTGCGGGCGGGAGCCAATTGCGCACACTTAGGGCTGTGGGGTGGAAATGTGCTGCTTTTGCACGGAAAAAAAGAGTAAGCAGAGCAGCAAGGAAGAGGTTAAGGCAGGGCTTTCCAAACTTTTGCCGTTGGCGACACACCAACGGCCAGCCCACAAAAACCTGGAAGCACCGGCGGTTGTGGCTGCGGCGGCAATGGCTGCCCCTTCGAAAGGGCAGGCTCCGGGGACCCCGAAAATGCCCTCGGTTCCAGCAGGGAGGCAAAAATCGAGTGCAGGCTGCCGGCTTCCCGACGCACAGCTGATTGGCGCGGTGGGGGGGGGGGACGGGGTGGAAATTCTCTGTGCTGATCAGCTGTGCGCCGGGAAGCCCCGCAGCGTGCGCGCGTGATTTTTGCCTCCCTGCTGGAACCGAGGGCATTTTCGGGGTCCCCAGAGCCTGCTCTTCCAAAGGGGCAGCGGCAGCAGCGGCGTCCTGGAACCCGGAAGCACTGATGGCCCACCACCGTTGCCCCTTCGAAAGGGCAGACTCCGGGGACCCCAAAAATGCCCTCGGTTCCAGCAGGGAGGCAAAAATCACGCGTGCAGGCTGCCGGCTTCCCGACGCACAGCTGATTGGCGCGGTGGTGGGGGACGGGGTGGAAATTCTCTGTGCTGATCAGCTGTGCGCCAGGAAGCCCCGCAGCGTGCGCGCGCAATTTTTGCCTCCCTGCTGGAACTGAGGGCATTTTCGGGGTCCCCAGAGCCTGCTCTTCCAAAGGGGCAGTGGCAGCAGCGGCGTCCTGGAACCCGGAAGCACTGATGGCCCACCACCGCTGCCCCTTCGAAAGGGCAGACTCCGGGGACCCCGAAAATGCCCTCGGTTCCGGCAGGGAGGCAAAAATCGCGCGTGCAGGCTGCCGGGCTTCCCGACGCACAGCTGATTGGCGCGGAGAATTTCCACTCCGGGTGGCCTGGCAGCGCGCGCGCACGCGATTTTCACCTCCCTGCCAGAACCGAGGGCATTTTCATCAGCGCTTCCGGCTTGTCACGTGACACACTTGGGGGCCCCGGCGACACAGTATTGTGTCGACACACAGTTTGGAAAGCCCTGGGTTAAGGCGATGGGCAAGTGCCCGTCGTCAAGATGGCTGCCGGAGACGGAGGCTTCCAAACTCTCGCGAGACTGTGTGAAGCCCGTTCCCGGAGGAAAAAGAGAGGCTGGGCCTAGTATGCCCACAGCCACGCACACCATGCCCGCTGCCGCGCCTGCCCCGCCACGCCTGCCTGTGGAAGAGCCACACTCAAGGGGCCAAAGAGCCGCATTTGGCTCGCGAGCCGCCATTTCCGACCCTTGAGCTAGAGCAACCTGTTGGATTTTAGGCTTGCTTTTTGTTAACAACAACTGTTCATTGTTTACAATGATTTGGCTACAAGCCGAGTCCAAGAGCCAAGTCTCTGGAGATCATTTACTCACAGCCGTGAGCAAAGCAGATACTTGGGTACGTTGTCTAGGTGGTTGTTTCCCCTTCTTTCGCACGAACCTCTTTCCACTGGCATTACCTGCTGGGTGAAGTGGCTGGGGGCAATCTTTTAAGAAGTGTTGGGTCGAGTTGCACCGGTAGCATCTCCTAATCCACAGTGAGGTCTTGGGGCCTCAACGTCTGAGTTGCCTCGATGAGCATGTCAAAGCTATTGTCCAAGCTTGACAATATAATACAAGCTCTCTGGGTATCTGGGACCACAACATCCCGCTCCTCAAGTTCAAGAAACAAAGTCTTGAGTTTATGGAGGTGGGTCATCACGTTTCCACCGGGCTGCAGCTTCAGATTGTAAAGCTGACGTGATAGACCAACAATGGCAGCAGAGGTTTGCTTGGAATAAAGGGCTTTGAGAGCCTCCCAACATGCATGTGCAGTGTCTAGATTGCTGATATGCAGTAGCTGCGATGATTCCAGTCCCAGAATCAAATTGCCATAAGCACGATCCAAACACAACTGCACTTCATCAGAAATGACACCATTTGGTGGTGGGTCTCTCACATACTTCCACAAACCTTCTTTTAGGAAGAAAGACTTGATTTTCACACACCAGGTCCGATAGTTTGTGCCATTCAAACGCTCAAAGGCAGACTAGTTAGCCCTGTAGCAGCCATGCTGACCGCTCAAAGAAAAACACGTTTACTCCAAAATGCAGCCTTAAAAACAAACCCCCTTGTTACAGCCAGATCCAGCGCAGCGAACAGCAGACCATCCAGACTGGGCCCATAACCTGTGGGGTGTTGCTGGCTTCATGGGGTTCCAGGCGCAGAGTAAACCAAACAACGATAGGGCTAACAATATCTTTATTGTAGCATAAGGCAATAATGGATGTATAGTGCATTATTGCAAAAGGAAAAAATCAAAGCATAAGCAGAGTTCCATCAACAGATGTGAGGGGAAAAAAAATATATATCATGGCCTACGCAAAGGCCAGGCATAGTTACAAAGTACATGGCAACATGCAGATAGCAGTCAAGAAGAAGCATAGAGAGAGTGAGATGAGGACCCATAGTTCATAGCAGAATTATACACTTGATTTTAGCATTCTGATTGGCCAAATGTGGGTCGGGACATTTCTCAGCTTGCAATGCAGTAACAGTTGTACTTACTATAAATCGCCACGAGATGGCAGTGTTGCGCATTGGCTTTCTCCGAACTGGTTCTCATGGGAATGGTGGCTTATCTAACCATAACAATGGCGATGCTTTGCCTACCAAGGTCACACCTGGTGTTTACTAGTAGTATTTTGGGAACCATTCACAGCAGCAGCAAAGTATGGAAAAATACTGGCAAGCTGGTGAAGAAATCCATTCGTATGCATTCTACATAGAATAACTCTAACAAATATCTCTAACAGTATGTGTTAGAGATCTGAAATGTATAAAAACAGATGCTTCTTTTGTCTGGGGCGCTCCTTTTCAGAGGAAGCCGCCCCCTCTTAAAAAGGTAAAGGTAAAACCTATTTGATTGGTCCGCCCCCGGTGACTAATGGACCCAATAGGGTTTCAGAGGGAGCTGGGGGTTATACCCGAGGATCTATTGCACGGTCCAGTGGAGGTCCTGGCCGCAGCCTGGATTAAGGAAGCGGCCGGGGCCTTGGACAGGATCGTGCCTGTGCGGCCTCTCTTGCCCCATCCGACCCAATATTCCCCGTGGTTCACTGAGGGATTGAGGGTTCTGAAGAGGGTTAAGAGACATCTAGAGTGCCGCTGGAGGAAGACAAAGACCGAATCTGACCGAACACTAGCTAGAGCCGCGGTTAAGGCCTACCTGGTGGCGGTAAGAGTGGCGAAACATCAATATTTCTCCACTCTTATTGCATCTGCAGAATGCCGCCCGTTGGCCCTGTTTAGGATTACTCGATCTCTCCTAGGTAAGGTGGGCCCAGTGACCCACCTTCAGGGCCGTGCGGAGGAATTTTCGGAGCATCTGGTGGATAAAATCGCTCGGATTCGTTCTAAGCTGGACTCCAAGTGTGGTGCATGGTCTGGGGAGATGCCAAGGGAACGTCTATGCCCGGTTATCTGGGAACAGTTTGATCCTGTTGAGCCTAAGGAAGTGGACAGGATCCTCCGGACTGTAAGGGCCACTACATGTCATCTTGACCCATGCCCTTCCTGGCTAGTGAAAGCAGCCAGGGAAGTGACATGTGGTTGGGTCCATGCGATGGTTGTTTCATCCTTGGGAGAGGGAGTGTTTCCGGCTGCTTTTAAAGAGGCGCTGGTGCACCCCCTCCTCAAGAAGCCATCGCTGGACCCTACAGTGTTGGACAATTTTCGTCCCGTCTCCCACCTTCCCTTTTTAGGGAAGGTGGTTGAGAAAGTGGTGGCATTACAGCTCCAGAGGATTCTGGATGATACGGATTATCTAGACCCCTTCCAGTCAGGATTCAGGCCGGGATATGGGGTGGAAACTGCATTGGTCGCACTTACAGATGATCTCTGGCGAGAACGGGATGGAGGCAGTGCATCCATCCTGGCTCTTCTTGACCTCTCAGCGGCTTTCGATACCATTGACCATGGTATCCTTTTGGGGCGGCTCGGAGAGTTGGGGGTGGGCGGCGTAGTCTTGTGCTGGTTCGCCTCCTTCCTCCGAGACCGGTCCCAATCGGTGGTGATAGGAGATGAGAGGTCCGATCCTCGGCCCCTACTTTGTGGGGTGCCGCAGGGTTCGGTTCTCTCCCCTCTCCTATTTAATATCTACATGAAATCGCTGGGTGAGATCATCCGCCAACACGGGATGAGGTATCATCAGTATGCTGATGATACTCAATTATATATCTCCATCCCGGGTGAGTTAAGTGATGCAGTGGCTGCCCTTTCTCAGTGCCTGAAGGCTGTGGGGGTCTGGATGGGGAACAACAGGCTTCAGCTGAACCCTGGTAAGACGGAGTGGCTGTGGATTGATGGCACCTCGGGATCCAAGGAGTTGTCATCTTTAGATCTGGACGGGGTGGCACTACCCCGTTCAGACTCAGTGCGGAACCTGGGGGTCCTTCTGGACTCACGACTCCTGCTTGAAGAGCAGGTGGCAGTCGTGGCCAGAAGGGCATATGTGCTACTTCGAGTTGTACGCCAGCTCCGCCCTTTCCTGGACCGAGATGCCCTCCGTACAGTCACTCATGCCCTGGTCATCTCCCATATAGACTATTGCAATGCACTCTACATGGGGCTACCCTTGAAGAGTATCCGGAAGCTTCAACTGGTCCAGAATGCGGCTGCGCGCGCAGTTATGAGTGCCCCAAGATCGGCACATGTAACACCTCTGCTGCGTGAGCTGCACTGGTTACCAGTTTGCTTCCGGGTCCAATTCAAGGTGTTGGTTGTTACCTTTAAAGCCCTACATGGCATGGGACCAGACTACCTTAGAGACCGCCTCATCCCCAGAGTATCGACCCGCCCCACCCGGTTATGCAGAGAGGGCATGCTACGGATCCCTTCAGCAAAAGAATTTCACCTAGCGGGATCCAGGAGGCGTGCCTTCTCTGCCGTAGCACCCGCCCTTTGGAACATTCTGCCCCTTGAGGTGAGGCTAGCCCCCACACTCCTGACCTTCAGAAAACAATTGAAAACCTGGCTCTGCCACCTCGCTTGGGATGGGAAGAGTAATAGCTCTTCCTGGGGATGGCTCGCACCGTAGAGTTCGGCTCGCAAACATTATATACAGCCTCTTGGATTTTATACCTTTAATATTTAAATTGTATAAAGTATTTTATATGTTTTTAATTACTAACTTGATTGTAAACCGCCCAGAGTCCCCTTACGGGGGGAGATGGGCGGTGATATAAGTTGGAAATAATAAATAAATAAATAAATAAATAAATAAATAAATAAATAAATAAAGGTACTCCCCGGACATTTGTGCAGTCATGTCCGACTCTAGGGGCCGGTGCTCATCTCCGTTTGTTAGCCAAAGAGCCAGCGTTGTCCGAAGACGCTTCCACGGTCACGTGGCCGGCATGACACGCGTGGAACGTTGTTACCTACCCACCGAAGTGGTACCTATTAATCTACTTGCATTTGCATGCTTTCGAATTGCTAGGTTGGCAAGAGCTGGGGCGAGTGCGGGAGCTCACTCCGCACGCAGGGCTAGGGATTCGAACCTCCGAACTTGCAATCTTCTGATCGACAAGTCTGGCATCTTACCCGCTGAGCCACCACGCCCTCTCTTACTTAAGCTCAATTAAAAGGGTTATTCTATTTCTCGTCTTGGTGTGAATTTATTTTGGGTTCTTCGTACCAAGTTAAACGTGCTTGGACACGGGACCAACTTTCCGTCCAACAACGTGGAAACAACGTTGGCTAGGAAACTGCCCTCCACAATGCTGAAGCTTGCCCTGCATCTTGGAAAAACCACCTGGATTTGACCAGCCCCGTGCGATATGGACAACCTTGAACCGAATTCGCACGGGTCATGGTAGATGTGCAGATGCCCTTTATAAATGGGGCAAAACAACATCATCGGATTGTGTCCGTGGGGCTGAAAAACAAACTATCCAACATATAGTGACAGAGTGTCAAAACCAAGTCTACAATGGAGACTTTGCTGATTTCCTGGCTGTGACAACTGAAGCAAAAAACTATATTTGTAACCTAGACTTACGTTTGTAATTTTCCTGTCTATATTTTATATATTTATTTTGCTCTATGTTTTTTATTGTAACACGATGTGAATGTGCCATACAATAAATGTATGTATGTATGTATGAATGTATGTATGTTACCGGGCTACCTGAAACTCTTTCCACATTCCATGCATTTATATGGTTTCTCCCCTGTGTGGATCCTTTTATGGCAGGCAAGGGTGCTGGTTCTATTGAAGTTTTTCCCTCATTCAGGACATTTCCATGGCTTCTCCCCTGTGTGGATCCGTTTACCGTATGTAAGGGAACGACTCGTGATGAAGCTCTTTCCACACTCCATACATAAAAGGATCCACACAGGGGAGAAAGCATATAAATGCGATGAGTGTGGAAAGAGCTTTACCCAAACATTCAACTGACTTCCCATCAGAGGATCCACACTGGAGAAAAGCCACATAAAGAGTGTGGGAAGAGCTTCAGGAGGAGCAGTCAGATTATTTCCCATCAGAGGATCCACACGGGACCATAGGAATGCGTGGATTGTGGGAAGAGCTTCAGGGGGCGCACGAAGCTTACTTCCCGTCAGAGGATCCACACAGGGGAGAAGCTAGATGGCGCTCTAGGAATAAGCAGCCGCCGCGTCTATGTATATGTCAAGACAGCAGCGGCGTCTGTGGTTGCTGCGGACCGACGTCCAGCGGGAGGGGCAGCGGGGGAGCTGAAACAACAGAGTACTGGATTGCTAGAGGGGATGTCGGAGGAGAGGAGGAGGGAAGAGGAACTTCCTGTTCCGGGTTCCGCCTGGGGGGAAAGTGGCGTGGAGGAGCGTTCCTCGTTCCTCCCGGGAGTCGGAGCAGCAGCCGCCGGAAGGTGAGTCGAGGACAGGTGGGAGGAGAGGCCGGGAGCAAGTGGGGCTGTTTCGCTTCCTCCGTGGGGAAGAGTCAGAGAAGCCACTTGGCTGAAAAGTGCCAGCTGCTGCATCTGCCCCCCCCTCGCCAAATTTTATTCCTCTGGTGCTGCAGGCTTGCAAACTGGTGCGTGCAATTTTCTGGCGGTCGGGAGATTTAGAAAGTCCCCATCGCGTCATCGAGTCAGTGTTGACTCCTTGTGATTTTATGGAGATGCTGTTTCCTTGGCAACAGTATGGGACTGTTCTGCCACTGCCGACTCCTGGGATTTTTTTTTACTTCCACGTCTAGCCAACAAACTCTCCCATCCATGTATTAACCAGGTTCAACTCTGCTTAACCCAGCCCTTTTTCTAAATAGCCATTGAGGACCATTTGGGATGTCCAGGGGTGGAGGCAGTCTTCGCATTCCACTTGTTCAGTGACCATTCAAGGTTAGGATGGCGCTGAAAAGGAGACTTCCAACTGGTCCTCAAACTTGTGGCCCTCAAAGCGATTTGGGTGCTGGCAACCGACGGGCATTTATGAGGGTGGCAGTGTCTTGCAGGCCCATGATTGCTGTTTGCCACCTTCCCATCCAGCTTCTGACAAACCAAGTCAATGGGGAATCGCTGCCAAGTCTAGCCAGCAAACACAGGATTTCCTAGTGGTCTTCCATTCATTTATCATTGTTGTTTGACATTGTGCTTAATGACCCACGGTGATTCGCTTAATGACCGCAGCCAGAACTAATGTTGTAAGTCAGTGCATTCACATGACATCATCTTGATCTTTTTATTTATATATCCAATTTATTCCCCACTCACCTCACTCGGAGAGCGACTTAATGACCAAGCTGCTTAGTGACAGAGTTGCCGGTCCCAATTGCAGTCAGAAAGGAGGACTGCCTGTACTGTATGGTGATGTCCCCAGAGTGGTTGTGGACAGTATTTTCTGCTTTTTTCCTAGTTGGAGCTGAGCAGTTGAATAGACAGAAATTTATTTATTTATTTATTTATTTTATGAAATTTCTATGACCACCCATCTCCCCCTCAAGGAGGGACTCTGGGCGGTTCACACCTATAATAATAATAAAATACAATAAAAACACAATAAAATACAATTACAATAAATATAATTTAAATTAAAACCAAGTGGCAGGTGGTTCGCAGTGCCGCTGAAGCATATTTAAAATATTTGGGGCGGCTCTAAAAAATCGACCATCCCCAATGACCATGTCATTGGTTCACCTATGTACAAGTGGTAGAACATTTTAAACTAGATAAAAATATTTATTTATTTATTAATTAAATTTCTATCACCGCCCATCTCCCCGTCAAGGAGGGACTCTGGGCGGTTCACAACATATTCATTAAAATACAATAAAACAACAATAAAAATATAAATACAATAAAATCCAAGTGGCAGGTTGTTCTTACACTGCAGCTGAACATATTTAAAATATTTGAGGCGGCTGTAGGAAATCAGCCATCCCCAAGCGTGACCACCTTCCCTCTTGCCCCAGGCGAGATCACAGAGCAAGGTTTTCAATTTTTTCCTGAAGTCCAGGAGTGAAGGGATCTGTCTTATCTGGGGGAAGAGTGTTCCATAGGGCAGGTGCCGCTGCAGAGAAGGCTCGCCTCCTGGACCCCGCTAGATGGAGCTCTTTCATAGAGGGGGTCCGCAGCATGCCCTCTCTGCAAGATCGGGTAGGACGGGACATTGTAATGGGGATGAGGCGGTCCCTCAGATAACCTGGTCCCGTTCCATGTAGGGCTTTAAAGGTAATGACCAACACCTTGAATTGGACCCGGAAGCAAACTGGCACCAGTGCAGCTCACGGAGCAGAGGTGTTATGTGTGTCGATCTTGGTGCACCTAAAACTGCCCGCGCGGCCGCATTCTGCACCAGCTGTAGCTTCCGGATCTTCTTCAAGGGTAGCCCCATGTAGAGCATGTTACAGAAACCTATATGAGAGACAACCAGGGCATGAGTGACCGTTTGAAGGGCCTCTCGTCCAGGAAAGGGCGTAACTGGTGCACAACACGAAGTTGAGCAAAGGCCCTCCTGGCCACGACTGCCACCTGCTCTTCAAGCAGGAGTTGTGAGTCCAGGAGGACCCCCAAGTTATGCACCAGGTCTGTCTGGGGTAGTGCAAGCCCATCCAGAACTAAAGATGACAAATTCCCAGAAACTGAGGGGCCATTAATCCACAGCCACTCCGTCTTACCAGGGTTCAGCTGGAGCCTGTTTTTCCCCATCCAGACCCCTACAGCCCCCAGGCACTTGGACAGGGTGGTCACTGCATCACTTACTTCACCCGGGATGGAGATGTATAACTGAGTATCATCTGCATATTGATGATACTTCAGCCCGTGGTGACAGATGATCTCACCACAGAACTGATGCTTTAAATCTTGCAGAGGCTTTGGGCACCATTTCATCTGTTAAAGCCCCCCAGCCCTCTAAAAGTAGCCCCCAAAGTTTGACCATACCCACTTCTGGGAGATTTTGCAGGCTGAAAAACACATGGATTTTCTACATACATACATTCGTAGGGGTGTGTATCTGTATTTCTCTCTGTGTGCATCTATGTGTATGTGTAGAATCTATCCCCAGCATTTCCAGATATCCTTCATGATAACCCTTTGGAGTGCTAAGAATCTCTGAGTGACCCAAGCCTACAAGTGAATTTCAGGATTTGAACTTGGATCTCGCTATTCTTCTATGTGTCAAATGAATCATCATGAATGTTAGAGGTTAATCTACCCTTTTGGCACTTTTCCTTTTTCATTGTAATGAATGCTTTTTTGTTGTTGTTTGCACGTGTTGTGCAGCCATTTTATAGATAATAAAGTACCACTTTTATGTGAATCTTATAGACAAAAAGGAAGCCAATAAGAGCCTTCTCGACAACCGAGAATCACAAGCAGCATTAAAAAGGAAAGCAAATCAAGCCAGCAATCCAAGAATATCAGTGGTGGAAAAGCCCCACAGAGGTCTATATTGTGGGAAAAGCACAGATTACAGATCACCGCTGATTATGCACGAGAGGACCCACAATGGCGAGAAGGCCTACCAGTGTTCTCGATGCGGCAAAAGCTTTAGCAAGCACACGACCCTGGTGAGACACAAGAGGACTCACACTAGGGAGAAACTGTATAAGTCTCCGGATTGTGGGAAACGTTTCACTCAGTATTCTGGACTGTTGACACACCAGAGGACTCACACAGGAGAGAAAACGTATGAGTGTCCAGATTGTGGGAAAGGTTTCAGTCAGAATTCCCACCTGGTGATACACCAGAGGACTCACACAGGAGAGAAACCATATCAGTGTCCGGATTGTGGGAAAGGTTTCAGTCACAAATCCAGCCTGGTGACACACCAGAGGACTCACACAGGAGAGAAACCGTATGAATGTCCGGATTGTGGAAAAAGTTTCAGTCAGAATTCCCACCTGGTGATACACCAGAGGACACACACAGGAGAGAAACCGTATGAGTGTCCGGATTGTGGGAAACGTTTCAGTCAGTATTCTGGACTGTTGACACACCAGAGGATTCACACAGGAGAGAAAACATATGAGTGTCCAGATTGTGGGAAAAGTTTCAGTCAGAATTCCCACCTGGTGATACACCAGAGGACTCACACAGGAGAGAAACCGTATCAGTGTCCGGCTTGTGGGAAAGGTTTCAGTCACAAATCCAGCCTGGTGACACACCAGAGGACTCACACAGGAGAGAAACCGTATGAGTGTCCGGATTGTGGAAAAAGTTTCAGTCAGAATTCCCACCTGCTGCAACACCAGAGGACTCACACAGGAGAGAAACCATATCAGTGTCCGGATTGTGGGAAAAGTTTCAGTCAGAATTCCCACCTGGAGATACACCAGAGGACACACACAGGAGAGAAAAGCTATGAGTGTCCAGATTGTGGGAAAAGTTTCAGTCAGAATTCCCACCTGGTGATACACCAGAGGACTCACACAGGAGAGAAACCGTATCAGTGTCCGGATTGTGGGAAAGGTTTCAGTCACAAATCCAGCCTGGTGACACACCAGAGGACTCACACAGGAGAGAAAAGCTATGAGTGTCCAGATTGTGGGAAAAGTTTCAGTCAGAATTCCCACCTGGTGATACACCAGAGGACTCACACAGGAGAGAAACCGTATGAGTGTCCGGATTGTAGGAAAAGTTTCAGTTTCAAGTCCCACCTGGTGAAACACCAGAGGACTCACACAGGAGAGAAACCGTATGAGTGTCCGGATTGTGGGAAAAGTTTCAGTCAGAATTCCCACCTGGTGATACACCAGAGGACTCACACAGGAGAGAAAAGCTATGAGTGTCCAGATTGTGGGAAAAGTTTCAGTCAGAATTCCCACCTGGTGAGACACCAGAGGACTCACACAGGAGAGAAATCGTATGAGTGTCCGGATTGTGGGAAAGGTTTCAGTCACAATTCCAGCCTGGTGAATCACAAGAGGACTCACACAGGAGAGAAACCGTATGAGTGTCCGGATTGTGGAAAAAGTTTCAGTCAGAATTCCCACCTGGTGATACACCAGAGGACTCACACAGGAGAGAAACCGTATGAGTGTCCGGATTGTGGGAAAAGTTTCAGTCAGAATTCTGGACTGTTGACACACCAGAGGACTCACACACGAGAGAAAACGTTTGAGTGTCCAGATTGTGGGAAACGTTTCAGTCAGAATTCCGAACTGGTGATACACCAGAGGACTCACACAGGAGAGAAACCGTATGAATGTCCGGATTGTGGAAAAAGTTTCAGTCAGAATTCCCACCTGGTGATACACCAGAGGACTCACACAGGAGAGAAACCGTATGAGTGTCCGGATTGTGGGAAAGGTTTCAGTCACAAATCCAGCCTGGTGACACACCAGAGGACTCACACAGGAGAGAAACCGTATGAATGTCCGGATTGTGGGAAAAGTTTCAGTCAGAAGTACGAACTGGTGATACACCAGAGGACTCACACAGGAGAGAAACCATATGAGTGTCCGGATTGTGGGAAAAGTTTCAGTTTCACGTCCCACCTGGTGAAACACCAGAGGACTCACACAGGAGAGAAACCGTATGAGTGTCCGGATTGTGGGAAACGTTTCACTCAGTATTCTGGACTGTTGACACACCAGAGGACTCACACAGGAGAGAAAACGTATGAGTGTCCAGATTGTGGGAAAGGTTTCAGTCAGAATTCCCACCTGGTGATACACCAGAGGACTCACACAGGAGAGAAACCGTATCAGTGTCCGGATTGTGGGAAAGGTTTCAGTCACAAATCCAGCCTGGTGACACACCAGAGGACTCACACAGGAGAGAAACCGTATGAGTGTCCAGATTGTGGAAAAAGTTTCAGTCAGAATTCCCACCTGCTGCAACACCAGAGGACTCACACAGGAGAGAAACCATATCAGTGTCCGGATTGTGGGAAAAGTTTCAGTCAGAATTCCCACCTGGAGATACACCAGAGGACACACACAGGAGAGAAAAGCTATGAGTGTCCAGATTGTGGGAAAAGTTTCAGTCAGAATTCCCACCTGGTGATACACCAGAGGACTCACACAGGAGAGAAACCGTATCCGTGTCCGGATTGTGGGAAAGGTTTCAGTCACAAATCCAGCCTGGTGACACACCAGAGGACTCACACAGGAGAGAAAAGCTATGAGTGTCCAGATTGTGGGAAAAGTTTCAGTCAGAATTCCCACCTGGTGATACACCAGAGGACTCACACAGGAGAGAAACCGTATGAGTGTCCGGATTGTGGGAAAAGTTTCAGTTTCAAGTCCCACCTGGTGAAACACCAGAGGACTCACACAGGAGAGAAACCGTATGAGTGTCCAGATTGTGGGAAAAGTTTCAGTCAGAATTCCCACCTGGTGATACACCAGAGGACTCACACAGGAGAGAAAAGCTATGAGTGTCCAGATTGTGGGAAAAGTTTTAGTCAGAATTCCCACCTGGTGATACACCAGAGGACTCACACAGGAGAGAAATCGTATGAGTGTCCGGATTGTGGGAAAGGTTTCAGTCACAATTCCAGCCTGGTGAATCACAAGAGGACTCACACAGGAGAGAAACCGTATGAGTGTGCGGATTGTGGAAAAAGTTTCAGTCAGAATTCCCACCTGGTGATACACCAGAGGACTCACACAGGAGAGAAACCGTATGAGTGTCCGGATTGTGGGAAAAGTTTCAGTCAGAATTCTGGACTGTTGACACACCAGAGGACTCACACACGAGAGAAAACGTTTGAGTGTCCGGATTGTGGGAAACGTTTCAGTCAGAATTCCCACCTGGTGATACACCAGAGGACTCACACAGGAGAGAAACCATACGAGTGTCCGGATTGTGGGAAAGGTTTCAGTCACAATTCCAGCCTGGTGACACACCAGAGCACTCACACAGGAGAGAAACCGTATGAGTGTCCGGATTGTGGGAAAAGTTTCAGTCAGAATTCTGAACTGTTGACACACCAGAGGACTCACACAGGAGAGAAACCGTATGAGTGTCTGGATTGTGAAAAAAGTTTCAGTCGGAATTCCCACCTGCTAATACACCAGAGGACTCACACAGGAGAGAAAAGCTATGAGTGTACGGATTGTGGGAAAAGTTTCAGTCAGAATTCCCACCTGGTGATACACCAGAGGACTCACACAGGAGAGAAACCATACGAGTGTCCGGATTGTGGGAAAGGGTTCAGTTACAATTCCAGCCTGGTGACACACCAGAGCACTCACACAGGAGAGAAACCGTATGAGTGTCCGGATTGTGGAAAAAGTTTCAGTCGGAATTCCCACCTGGTGATACACCGTAGGACTCACACAGGAGAGAAACCATATGAGTGTCCGGATTGTGGGAAAAGTTTCAGTCAGAATTCCCACCTGGTGATACACCAGAGGACTCACACAGGAGAGAAATCGTACGAGTGTCCGGATTGTGGGAAAGGTTTCAGTCACAATTCCAGCCTGGTGAATCACAAGAGGACTCACACAGGAGAGAAACCGTATGAGTGTCCGGATTGTGGGAAAAGTTTCAGTCAGAATTCTGGACTGTTGACACACCAGAGGACTCACACAGGAGAGAAACCGTATGAGTGTCCGGATTGTGGGAAAAGTTTCAGTCAGAATTCCCACCTGGTGATACACCAGAGGACTCACACAGGAGAGAAACCATATGAGTGTCTGGATTGTGGGAAAAGTTTCAGTCAGAATTCCCACCTGGTGATACACCAGAGGACTCACACAGGAGAGAAACCATATGAGTGTCCAGATTGTGGGAAAGGTTTCAGTCACAATTCCAGCCTGGTGACACACCAGAGGACTCACACGGGAGAGAAACCATATCAGTGTCCAGATTGTGGGAAAAGTTTCAGTACTAGGTCTAGCCTTATAGATCATGTAGGTTTACACATAGGAGAGAAACCATTGAAATGTCCAGACTGGACGGTGCCTCCCAACAAATTCCCAGCTTAGCAGACACAAGAAAATCCATGAGTGTAGAGAAGGCTTGAATTTCACTTCTGAAATCCATTGGACATCGAGCTAAAAAGTTGAATATTTAATTTCTGGGCTGATTCTTTTTAGTCAAACGTGTCTCATTATTAGAGATGAGGGAGGAGAGAAAGAAATGGAAAATGTTAGTTTGAGAAAGGCTAACTACACATTTCTGGCTATCAGCAGAACTTCCCAGTAAGCTGCTGCAGGCCCTAAAAGATACATGTTGAAAAGATAGGAGCACTCAGATTTTATGAGAGAATATATTAGGGACACTTTCGCTTCCGGGTGCTGGACTGAGTGGAGCGAAGAGCTGATAGCTCCGCGGTTTTCTGTCTGCGGCGAGAAAATCGCTGAAAAACCACCCTTGAAGAGAGGGTGGGCAGAAGATTTATCACAAGGGTCGTCGAACCTGCTGCTCTATCCTGACCCCTGTATACCCACTACAGGGGAAGAGAGATTTGAGTGGTAACAGACGACTGGAACTAACATGAAAGCTCTGCAGAAACCGTGAAACTAAATAAGTTAAGTAGCTCCTCATCCAGCCTTTTAGTTGCACTTTTTTTTTTAATATTACTGGATTTATTAAGCACTAGGATTTATTTCTGGACTGTGATTTATAGATGCTGGTGTTTTATTTTTCTTTCTTGTCAGAGGAGTGTTTGAACGGTGGGTTTGGAAAGATAATTGACTCTGCCTGGAGTGAGCTGAGTGACTTTCTCTTTTGATTCTAAATATTTCTACTCTTGGTTTGCTTTCATCCTTATTGCAATTATAAGTATTTTTTTTTCCTTTGGGGACTAATTTGTCTGGATTTAAAGTTTTTATGGATAAATGAATTACTGATTTGATATTCTTTCTTCTACCTGTTTGGGATTTTTATTATGAAAGAACTCTTTTTGCTTTTCTCCATAAGTGTTTGAATATTTTTTGAATTATATAAGTCACTTTATAGAATTTTTATGAATGCCTTGGACTCCTTCTGTATATAAATTAGACGACTTATTCATGGTTGGACTGTGTGGATATAAGCTGCCGTGAGAAACCTTGGGATTGTTTATCTTTTTTGTTACTATTTTGACTACAATAAAACCTCTCTGTTCTTTTTTTATCTTTTATTTACTTGCTCTTACGCTTGGACATACAATTTTAATGGACTAGATTTTTTGCTATTCTGATAATTACATTTAAAGGACTATTTTTATTTTTAAAAGTTTTTTTATTCTCCTATTATTAAAGGGGGAGAAGAAGAGAGGTTCTTTGTCTTTGTCTTCCCCCTCTCCTCTCCTTTTTTTTTTTTTTCCCTTTTTTTCCTTCTTGCCTTTTCTCTCTTACAGGGAAACTATCTACATTATGACAATCATGGCATTAACACCTGGAGCGTCGGTGGAGCCTCTTCAGTCAGAGATGAGAAAACTTCTGGAAGTGATGACATCATTTAATAAAGAAATGAGAGAGAAGGAGTGCATTTTGAGACGGAGACAAGTTCCAGAACAGTTGAATGAAGATGTAGGAGAAAGGACTGTTTCTATATTAGATAAACCCTTGGAGATAAAAGAACAAGACCTAGATTTGGAAATAGATAAAATTTTTAGAGAACAGAAAGTGTTTAAAGAACAAAAGTTAAGGATAATTTTTACTTTAAAAGTTAAAACATTTTTAGAGAAATATAAGACAGACATGAGGGAGGCACCAGGAGAACGTAAGAAGCATTTCATAGAATAGAATAGAAGTAAAGGATAGAGATAAATGGCTGACCTATAAGGACTTTTTATTGTTAAAATTGATGGATTGGCAGAAAAGGATAAATTGACACGTTTATTAAAAGAAAATTCAATTATTACTCTTTTAAAGATTAGAAACTATTAATGGACTATTTGGAAAATGTTGGAGGGGCAGAGCTTACAAGAGGATTTGAAGATTAAATTATATATAAATTGATATATTAGATAAGAAATGTTTTTTAATGTGATTTACAGATTTAGTATGTAAGATGCATTTTATAGAATAGAAGTAAGGAATAGAGATAAATGGTTGATTTATAAGGACTTTTTATTATTAGAATTGATGGATTGACAGAAAATGAGAGATTGATATGTTTATTAAAAGAAAATTTAAACTATTATTTTTTTAAGAGTAGAAACTAATAATGGACTATTTGGAAAATACTGGAGGGGCAAAGTCTATATGAGGATTTGAAGATTAAATCATATATAAACTGATATATTAGACAAGAAATGTTTTTTTAATGTCATGTATAGACCTAGCATGTATGACAAATTTTGTAAAGTATTGTGACCAGAGATTAATCGGAAGCTGACTACTTTCTATGTTTCATCTTTTTTCTTTTTTTTCTTTGCTTTACTACACCTTTTTTTCTTCTTTCTTTGATTTGTATTTCTGTTTCTCTTTCCGTTTCCAACTTTTAACTATGTATATTCAAAACCCAATAAAATATTAAAAAAAAAAGAGAGAATATATTAGGGACGTTTGTGGCAGTGACAAGCACTGTAAAGTTTCAGATGGAAAGGCTGTTCTGCCTTGCAGTTGAACATGATGCATAAGAGCTGCAGGAATATTGAGTTGAGGAGAAGAGGCATTGTGGTTTTGAGCGTAGGATCTTCAGGTTTATGAACAGCCCCTGCTGCGATCCTGTTTGCTTGGAGGTGCCTGCTTGTTAGCCTCTGATGGCTGTGGGCGATAGCAGCGCCAGGAGGCTGACCCTTTTCTTCCATCCCCCTGGGTGGTGGAGATGTGAGGAAAAAAATGCACAGTGGAACATGTTTCACTTCTAGAAAGGCATTGTATCAGAACCATTCATGGCTTTTGAGAAGGAAAAAAACCGGGTAGGGTCAGCGTTGCTGTGAACGTGGGGCCAAGGTAATGCAAAGCTCCCTCCCCAAGACATGGGAGAGGGTTCCATTTCTTTCACTCCTCTCTCAGGGCTTCTTTTTAAATTTCTCCCCAAAATCCCTACAAGTAAAGAGGAAAAGTATTTGGAGCACCAGATACACCAGAGGACTCACACATGAGAAAAACCGTTTGAGTGTCCGGATTGTGGGAAAAGTTTCAGTCACAATTTCAACCTGGTGCAACACCAGAGGACTCACACAGGAGAGAAACCATACGAGTGTTTGGATTGTGGGAAGACTTTCAGTCACAATTCTAACCTGGTGCAGCACCAGAGGACTCACACAGGAGAGAAACCGTATGAGTGTCCGGATTGTGGGAAAAGTTTCAGTTTGAAGTCCCACCTGGTGAAACACCAGAGGACTCACACAGGAGAGAAACCGTATGAGTGTCCGGATTGTGGGAAAAGTTTCAGTCAGAATTCTGGACTGTTGACACACCAGAGGACTCACACAGGAGAGAAACCGTATGAGTGTCCGGATTGTGGGAAAAGTTTCAGTCAGAATTCCCACCTGGTGAAACACCAGAGGACTCACACAGGAGAGAAACCATATGAGTGTCTGGATTGTGGAAAAAGTTTCAGTCACAATTTCAGCCTGGTGCAACACCAGAGGACTCACACAGGAGAGAAACCATACGAGTGTTCGGATTGTGGGAAGACTTTCAGTCTCAATTCTAACCTGGTGCAGCACCAGAGGACTCACACAGGAGAGAAACCGTATGAGTGTCCAGATTGTGGGAAAAGTGTCAGTACTAGGTCTAGCCTTATAGATCATGTAGGTTTACACATAGGAGAGAAACCATTCAAATGCCCAGACTGTGGACGGTGCTTCCCACAAAATTCCCACCTTAACAGACACAAGGAAATCCACATGAGGCAGAAGGTGATGAGTGTAGAGAAAGCTGGAAGTTCACTTCTCATCTCCCATTGGACATCCAGCTGAAATGTTGAGTATTTAATTTCTGGGCTGATTCTTTTTAGTCAAACGTGTCTCATTATTAGAGATTAGGGAGGAGAGAAAGAAATGGAAAATGTTAGTTTGAGAAAGGCTAACTACACGTTCCTGGCTATCAGCAGAACTTCCCAAGAAGCTGCTGCAGGCCCTAAAAGTGTAATGACTCCAACCTCAATGCCCTAATAAACACTTCTCGATGCAATTCATTGAAATGCAGATTAAGCTATATTCAGGATACATGTAAATTGAAGCACTCCTAAAGATCTGAATGCGGATTCCCGCCAAAGCTTGCTAACTGAACTCTCCCCCTTGTGCGCCAATTTCGCAGGCGCGATGATGTCAATGTCCAAAACTTTTGCTCTCCGTTCCCAGCCTCCATCTCCTGCAGGTGGTTGACCTTGACGCTGCATGCTCCAGTCTCCACAAGAAGCCACAACACTCCGTGCCGATTCCCCCTCCCTGCAGTTCACACACTCACTACCTCTTTATTCCTAATGACAGGATTCATAGCTATGAACCCTGAAAAAAAGATAGGAGCACTCAGATTTTATGAGAGAAGTTATTCGGGACATTTGTGGCAGTGACTAAAACACTACAGTTTCAGATGGAAAGGCTGTTTTGCGTTGCAGTTGAACATGATGCATAAGAGCTGCAGGAATATTGAGTTGAGGAGAAAAGGCATTGTGGTTTTGAGCGTAGGATCTTCAGGTTTATGAACAGCCCCTGCAAAACCTACCAACAATATATTACATAGGAGTAGTATGTATATATATGTCAATCTTTCTAACCTTAATTCACTTGAAGCATTGACGTGCCTGGGATCACTGATATAATAAAGATTCCTAACAATTCCATCGCGTCTCGTGTGTGGAGTGCTGATTATAACTCAGGGTCCTCACGGGGTCTTGTGTGTGCTGCTGAGACGGTTGAGTGGCTGAAGGACAGTTGGAGACTGTGCAGGCCTGGAAGTCGGTCACCCCACTGGTTCCTGGTCACCAGCTTGACTGTGTGGGCAATGGGTGCCTATTTCTGGCTTCCTTGAGGGGTGGGGGTGGGGTGGGGGTGGGGGAGGTTTTCGTTATGGTTTTATGGGGTTCTTTGGTTGATCTTGTTTTCTTGTCCGTTGTAGCCAGGCGTCCTGTTTTAGGGGAGGTTTGTGTAGTAGAGATTTAATTTAATAAAAGAATTGTGGTTTCCTAACCCTAACCCTAGGTTGAGGAGGAGGAGGAGGAGGAGGAGGAACTTGCGATAGTGCGGCCTTGGTGGGAGGCTGGCTGCTGTCGGACAGCGGAGGGGCACCTTCCAGGCTGTTTCGGGAGAACGGATTCGTCTTTGGGACCTCTCAGACAAGCATCTCCCTTATCTGTATTATTACAGATTAACCCTAACCCTAACCCACAGGGAGCAGCGTGAGCTCGGTCTTCCAAGCTGGGGGCCCCTATCCCCCCCACCAGCCAGACTGCTTGGCCCAGTTCCGACCGTCGTTTGCCACAGCCCCCCCTCCCCCCCGTGCCTCGGTCCGCGCAGCCCAAGCCATCCACGCTCTCCAGGACCCGGTGATTGCCGAGCTGCCTCTGGAGCAGCCCCCGCCCCCACAGCCCTTCCACTGTGGCTTCAGAGGCCGTCCCAGCGCTCCCGTCCGCAGCAGCAGGCAGCACGGCCACTCGGCGCTGGAAGAACCGCGGTGGGGAATGTCCTGGGGGGCCCATCTCCGACAACGGGCACCGCCTTCCGAAGAACACCGAACTGTCTGTCGTTCGAGACGTTGGGGGGTAAATGGCGAAGCGGACGAGGAACCGTCCTGAGAACGGGGCTTCTGTATACGGAGAGGTGGAGCAGAAGGGACCCGGCAGGGCTACGGCGGCTGCGGCGGCTGCCGGTCGCCCGCCAGCGCTCCAGCAAATGGATCCTCTTCTCCAGGGCCTCGACCTGCCTGTGCACATCTCCCACTGCTGAAGGGAGGGACCCGGGAGGGGAAGGCTGAGCCTTAGGGAGAAAGCGGGGGGGGGGGCGCTGCTGGGGGAGGGAGCACCGGTGGGCCGCCACCCTGCCAGGACAGGACCCCCAGGGCGGGCTCCCCAGGAGGGGGCGTCCCCAGGCAGCTTACAGTTTTGGAGGACGGAGATCCTCAGGTCCTCCAGCGAGCGGTACAGGGACTCCAGGGTCACCGGGGGGGGGCGGAGCTGGGGCATCCGGCAGGGCCGAGGAGGAGGGGCCGGCGGGAGACTCCCTCCACCCCCCCTCGGCTAGTCTTCGCCGTTTGCCTGCAGAGAGAGAGAGAGCACCTGCCGTGGCCTCCCGGAGCATCTGCAGCCAGAGAGGCAGCCCCACCGCGCCCAGCCTATGGGGCAGAGGGGCCCACCTGGGGGGCATTTCCCTGGAGACTCGAGAGGTGGTGACCCCCCTGGACACTGGTCCCCCCACCCAGGAAGAAATGGAGGGCTGGGGCTCAGCAGTGCCTCCCCCCACCCACCCCAGGAAGGCGTGGCAGAGGCCTCCGGAAACTGGCCGGAGCGGCCGCACCCTGGAACTCCGGCTGGCCTGGTCACCCTCCCCCTGGCACTGCCTTTGGCGAGCGGGTGGGAGGTGCCGGTCCCTAGGAGGGCTCTCGGGGGGCACTTCCTGTCCTCAAGAGGGCACGGCCGGAAGGGACACAGGAGGGTGTCAAGGGAGGCGTGGATGGGGAAGGAGGACCCCCTCAGCTTACCCAACAGCCCGTGCGAGGCAGCGTCTCTGGTCCCAACGTGGGGCTCCCCCTGATGGAAAACAGGCAGCAAGAGTCAGAAAGGTGGGGAGTCTTTGGTGCTCTCTGAGCCTTGTTGTTTTCATGCAGACGTTTCATTGCCAGGCTAGGCAACATCTTCAGTGCGAAAAGGGAGTGGAACTTGCTGTCTGTTTATCTACCCTGGCTTGTCCTGCCTGTGTTGGTGGGGGTCTTGTACTCTCCTTGGTAGTTCCTTGATTGGGCTGTTGTGTGCTGTTTGGGTGATTGACTGAGTTAATAGTTCCTTGATTAAGGTCTATTGTGTTGTTTGATTGCTCCTCTGCTGCTAATTTTGCTGTTAATCTATGCATATCTTGTTGTTGATTGCTGGCCCAGGGGTGTTATCATTTGAGGACATTAATGTTCACATTTTAGACAGAGAAGATAGGTGGTTTGAGAGAGGGGTCAAGGAATCCATTTATGCCAACTTGGAAAATCCTTCCTTGAATAGAGGTGGGGGCCTCAGGCACAAACTCTCCCCCATCTTCCTCCCCGTTTTGTCTTCTGTGCCTAGGAAGATTAAGACCATTTCAGAAGCTCAACAGCAGCATGGTGATTTTAACGACCCTCCTTTAGATGATAAAAGGACTTAAAAATTACATCTCAATATAACCATGACCTAGCCCCAGGTGTAAGGTCACACAGCTACCTAGGAACATATTTAGGATTCCCTTACCAACTTTGCTCAGACTGAAGAAGCTCCTTGGATAAGGAGCGAAACGTTTCCACTAAGAAAATAGAAATCCAGTTGACATGATTCAAGCTACAAAGTAACAGCATTTATTTTGGCCAAGACAAATCTGGGTGAGGTCTCCACAGGCATTACACAGGTGATAGCACCTCGGGATCTCAGGTAGATCTTGGAGGAGGGGCGGTAGGTGAAATCTGTCTGCTGCCATCAGCCTGAATTTCAGGGAACCTTCACGCCACCATCGATCGCCTGCCCAGACTGAGTCGATCCAATGGTCGGCGAAAAGCGCTGCCCCTGGTGGTGGTGTACCTGGGGGCCGACATGGTGCCGAAGACGTAGCCTGGAGGGGGCCTGGTGGTGGAAGGACCTGGGCTGCCCCTGCAAAATTAAACAATAGGAATTGCGCCCACAAGTGGAGTTCCGTGGCCGGAAGACCCAGTCCGCCATCCTGAATCGGCTGGTAAGCGACTGCTCTGGGGACCTGAAAGGTGGCAGAGCCCCACAAGAACTTAAGCCATTGCGGCGTAATACGGCCGAGAAGGCTGGTTGTGGGAGGACACACCGATGCTAGAAGAGACGCCTGAGGCAAAAGGTGTGTCTTTAAAAAAATCGCTTTCCGGTAAAGGGAAAGGTGCCATTTGTTCCGGGTCGTCAGTCGGCGTTCCCAGTTGACCGCCAAGTTCTCCCAATTCTTGGCCCGTGCGTCCGGGTCGGCACCGAACCTGAGGCCCAGGACTCGGAGCGTGCGGTGCTGTTGTCTGTCGGCGGTTGCATCAGCAGGCTCAGGCGGAGGCGGGTCAGGAGCACGAGAGGCGGAAGGCTGGGGTTCCGGTGCACAAGCAGGTGGAGAAGATGAGTCTGATGAAAGGCGGAAGCCGCCCACCGTTCCGTCACGGGCCAAGGGAAAAGAAGGTGTGGGTCTTGGCCCGTGGGAGGAAAAAGTCCAACTACACTGCTTTTTGTTTCATTGACTTGTGCTCTGGAGACCCCGCTGAAGGCTATGAAGATCTTTCGGACTTCCTGTGCTTCCTGCCGAGACGTGACTAGAAGAGAAACGTCATCAGCGTGAGCAATGCACTTCACGTGAGTACTGGGTGCCCGGCTGGTGGGAATAGAAAGAGGGCACGGGAAACCGTGAATGTGAGGGTGGCGGTCCAGCGTCTGGAGTACAATATCCAGATAGAGAACATATAGGATCGGGCTGAGGGGGCAGCCTTGCCGGATCCCTGCAGTGATTGGGATCGGAGTGCCCCGATGACAATTGACTTGGGGAGTCACTGTGGCCAACTTATATAAAAGCTGAATGTGGTGGATAAAGTCCTGAGGTACTCCATGCCACGCCAATGCATGCCGAAGAAAGGCATGATGAACCCTATTGAAGGGTTAGGGACTACTGGGACTACAGAATCTACTGCCCGAGCTATTCTATTTAGCATGAGCCTTTCTAGGAGTTTGTAGGTGACACAAAGACGAGTGATTGGTCTGTAACTTTGGGGAAGGTTTGGATCCTTTCCTGGTTTCACGATTGCAATAATTTTGGTCGTCTTGAATATAGAAGGTAACCGTCCTGATTGTAGCATGGAGCTAAAAAAGGAACCGAGCCATCGTTTGGTAGCAGGTCCACAGTTCTTCAGTAGCTCTGGGTACATACCATCAAATCCTGCAGCTTTACCATTTTGTAGTGAATCCAAACCCAATGGTACAGTAAAAACAGTTGTCTTAGTAAATAATGTGTTCCAAAAAGAAAAAACTCTATCATGAAAACAACGAATAAATAGATTACTTTTGATTAAAAGAATGGACAAAACAGCCGGAGGTGGCAGGGAGCGAGGGCGTCTGAAGGCACCGCACTGATGGCTCGGCTCTGTTCAGCATGACGGGATGTCCTCTCTGCACCGCCTTCCTCTCCTTGATCAAAGATGGTACAGAAATGTTTTCCATAAGGAGTATCGGTAGGAGCCCAGGGTTCTTGGAAGAGTAGCACTTTTGGGACTGGTGGCCCTGCTCTTTGGATCCCACCAAAAATCTCAGTCATTACCCCCAACCACAAACGGGGGCACACAGAGAGTGCGTGTAGGGTGAGGAGAAAAGAATTACATCCAGGAGGGAGTCAGAAACGTCAAGGTGGCGGCCACCAGCCTGCCATCAAATCCCTTTTTAATCCTTTTTTAAGGCAGGGTAGGGCTTCGATGGCCACCATCTTGACTTCCTTAATCCTCTCCTTGTGGACACTCCTGGTTGACATTGTGAGGTTCTATGAGAAAGAAATCCATATGTACATGCATATATATGACTAAGAGGATGGCTGTTTTAGTTCAATGGTATTTATTTATTTAACCATTTGTTCAATTATATAGCCACTCATCTCACTTACAAAAATCGTGACCACCAGCCAAAGTGGGTGTGGATAAGCACCTGCCAGGAGGTTGGGGGCGCCATGGAGCCAAGGGAGGACTGGAGCTCATCGGTGTATGCGCAGGGCCATCCCCAGGGGGGAGGGGAGGGGGCAAGTGACATCCTACTGTATATGCCATGCTATCACGCAAACGCCACACACTATACCAGGGCTTTCCAAACTTTTCATGTTGGTGACACACTTTTTAGACATGCATCATTTCATGACACACACTTACAGCAGGGCACAAGGCAGGCACTAGGACCTGCGCGGAATCCTGGCAGGGCAGGTTTGGAGGCAGCCAGGCACAAGGCAGGCACTAGGACCTGCGCGGAATCACAGCAGGTTTGGAGGCAGCCGGGCACAAGGCAGGCACTAGGGCCTGTGCGGAATCCTGGCAGGGCAGGTTTGGAGGCAGCCAGGCACAAGGCACAAGGCAGGCACTAGGACCTGCGCGGAATCACAGCAGGTTTGGAGGCAGCCGGGCACAAGGCAGGCACTAGGGCCTGCGCGGAATCCTGGCAGGGCAGGTTTGGAGGCAGCCGGGCACAAGGCAGGCACTAGGGCCTGCGCGGAATCCTGGCAGGGCAGGTTTGGAGGCAGCAGGGCACAAGGCAGGCACTAGGACCTGCGCGGAATCCTGGCAGGGCAGGTTTGGAGGCAGCCAGGCACAAGGCACAAGGCAGGCACTAGGACCTGCGCGGAATCACAGCAGGTTTGGAGGCAGCCGGGCACAAGGCAGGCACTAGGGCCTGCGCGGAATCCTGGCAGGGCAGGTTTGGAGGCAGCCAGGCACAAGGCAGGCACTAGGACCTGCGCGGAATCCTGGCAGGGCAGGTTTGGAGGCAGCAGGGCACAAGGCAGGCACTAGGACCTGCGCGGAATCCTGGCAGGGCAGGTTTGGAGGCAGCAGGGCACAAGGCAGGCACTAGGACCTGCACGGAATCACAACAGGTTTGGAGGCAGCAGCAGCCGCGACACACCCAGACACTGCAGCCGACACACTAACGTATCACAACACACAGTTTGGAAAGCTCTGCATTATATACAGTCATTTGCACAGTGATGTCACGATGGCTGTCATGTCGTTGTGGCTTCTACCAGGCGCTTGCGCGTCTGCATCCTCTGGAAGACGGCTGAGTGTGGAGATGCAAGCAATGGTCAGGCATCCCCATGGCCCACTTAGAGGCCCAGCAGAGAGGGGAGAGCGGGCAGCCCCTGAGCTGATCTGTAGAAGGGGAACAGAGAAGAGATTGTTCAGCTCCAGGGAGAATAAATCCCAAGATAATTAATTGTTGCTGTTGTTTTTGTTCTTTTAAATTTATTGGCTGCCCAAATCCAGTGGAATCTGGGTGGTGAACAAAGCTAGCAAAAAACATAAAAACCGCTAAAAACAAAATCAGACAGACAGTCCAGACTAAAATGATCCAGTAAAGAACAAAATGAACAAAAAAACCCAGGGCCTTAAGCAAATAATAAACATCAACCTGCGACCAATTGACATGGTTCTACGGCTGTTGTGGGTCTTCCGGGCTGTGTGGCCGTGTTCTGGAAGTTGTGGTTCCTATATTTAGGAACCACAACTTCCAGAACACGACCACACAGCCCGGAAGACCCACAACAGCCATCGAACTCCGGCCGTGAAAGCCTTCGACAATACATTGACATGGTTCTCTTTTTGTTCAAGGTTTGTGGCCAGTTATGTGGGCCTGAAATGTTATCCTCAAGCCCCTTAAGCATCACAAGCCAGTCAGGCCCACCCCCACCCCCACCCGCACCTGCTCACAGAAGGGAACGCTGATGCAGCCGGATCCAGTAGTCAAAAGAAGCGAGGTAGGGAAAGCATTGGCCCTTGCCGACAAAGGTCCGTATAATATATATATATATTAATATATATGTTATATTATATATATTATATTATATAATATGTATTATATAATATATATTATTATATATAATATATAATATATTATATTATATATAATATATATATATATATATAATATAATATAGTATAAAGCTATGGTTTTCCCAGTAGTGATGTATGGCTGTGAGAGTTGGACCATAAGGAAGGCTGAGCGCCAAAGAATTGATGCTTTCGAGCTGTGGAGCTGGAGAAGACTCTTGAGAGTCCCTTGGACTGCAAGGAGGTCAAATCAGTCAATCCTAAAGGAAATCAACCCTGACTGCTCATTGGAAGGACAGATACTGAAGCTGAAGCTCAAATACTTTGGCCACCTAATGCGAAGAGAGGACTCCCTGGAAGAGACCCTGATGCTGGGAAAGACTGAAGGCAAAAGGAGAAGGGGACGGCAGAGGATGAGATGGTTAGATAGCATCACCGATGTAATGAACATGAACTTGAGTAAACTCCGGGTGACAGTGGAGGACAGGAAGGCCTGGCGTGCTGTGGTCCATGAGGTCACGAAGAGTAAACAACTGAACAACAACAAAAAGGGAAAGCATGCTGGAAATTGCACGTTTTCTTCTGTGCCTCTGCGTGTGTGTATATGTGTATGTCAGGGGCTGCGTCTGATTCTGCTCTCTCTTGCATGGGGGGTGGTATCTGTGCACTGGGAAGCGCAGTTTGCAGGGCTGCGGACGCTCTGCTCTGGGTCATGGGTCAGGAGGCTTTCCCTGCACGGAGCAGCCCCCAACTTGCCCAGCTGCCCCTCCCCTTGGTATTGGGTATTGGGGGGATTTTTTCTGGATTTTTTTCCCCGCAGCCCCCAGCTGGATCCAGACCATTTTCAAACTCAGCCCTCCTTTTACTGACGTCTCCGCTCCCCACACCAAAGGGGGTCACGTTCTCTTCAGTTTTCAAGGAGTTATCCTGCTGATGGACAGACAGATACTGTAGATGGGAGGACAGAGTTACTGGCATGCGGGGGGGGGGGTCCAAGGGGGGAGAGTGATGAAGGCAGTGTCACAGCATTGTGACTCAAACCTTGCCCTTTTTGTGACATTGCAAGTGTGTGTTGAGTTGGGGCTTGCAATGCAACGCAACAGCGTGATGCCGCTTTCCTCATTTCAATGAAAACGTCAAGGTCCTTCTGTGGATGTTCCTCGATTCTTCCAACCTCTCATTAATTTCCCCTTTTTTTCTTCTGTTTGTTTGGAATCCTGTGGCAGCACCAATAAACAACAGGAGCCCCTGAACTCTTGCTATTTACATTTTAAAATCTTGACTTTAATTTGCTTCTTTGCAAGAAATCCATTGGCTGAAAGGAGAGCTTTTTCCTGCTGCGTAGACACCCCCTGGCCTGCCATTTTGCACTCTTTACCCATTTCCTTTCGCTCTTTATCCTGCAACGAGTTGCTCTACAAGAGAAAAACGAGAAGTCACAAAATGCCTATGCAAAACACGACCAATTGCCATGCCATCCTGAATGCCCTCTTCGAGCGCACAGATGGATGTCCCTCCACAGTTGCAAAAGAGTTCTAAACATGATTTATTTTTGTGATTAGTATTGCTGTTATAGGCTCTATCTATCTCTATCTATCATCTATCTATCTATCTATCTATCTATCTATCTATCTATCTATCTATCTATCTATCTATCTATCTATCTATCTATCTATCTATCTATCTATCTAGTCTGTCTGTCTGTCTGTCTGTCATTTGATTTTTAACCACAAATAATGGACATCATTTTACTGCTGGTGGCTATACTTTTGAACGCCACAAGATGGCAGTGTTATCTCATACAAGCTTAATGACATGCTTTACTCAGTAAAGTTTACTGTATTTAAAATGCTGAAAAATGCTATTGATTGATGCTAATTCTCTTCACGCTCGGGATTCAAGGAATCATACAAACAGGATATTTTCCCTGATATTTGTTTACATTTGTTTGTTCCAGGAATAAGATGTGTGAACCATTTTCTCAATATCCAAATAGGGATATTTAGGGAGAGCGTAAATGTTTGGAATAAGTGTAAAACTATTGAAAATAATGTATGAGAGCGCTCTACTCCTGCGTTCCACCTAAGACCGATTTAAACCGGCTGGACCTGTCTCAAATGAGCGCCCTGTGGGTTTTCTGCTGCTTCTGCCACCCAGGGATTTTGCACGTTTACTGTTGTTTGTCACATGGGTGGGGCAAGCCTGCCACGTTGCCCACGGGAGTCATGGCCGCACACGCCCCTTCCCTTGGAGGTAGCTCATTACGATCAGTCCCTCCAGTTTCATCTGTGTCCCCTTCCGCATCTGTGACTTGTCAGACTGACTGGGGATACAGGTAGTCCTCGCTTAATGACCACAACTGAGATTGGCATTTTGGTTGCTAAGCGAAGCGGTCATTAAGCAAATCTGACCCAATTTTACGACCTTTTTTGGGGCAGCCATTAAGTGAATCACTGTGGTCGTTAAGAGAACCACGTGGTTGCTAAGCAAATCACACGGTTCCCCATTGATTTTGCTTACCAGAAGCCGGCCAGGAAGGTCGATAATGGCGATCACGTGACCACAGGATGCTGCGACGGTCATAAATGTGAACCAGTTGCCAAGTGCCCAAATCCTGATCACGTGATCATGAGGACGCTACAATGGTCATAAGTGTGAGCACAGGTTGTTAAGTCAGTTTTTTCAGCACCCTCGTAAGTCTGGACCGTCACTGAACCGTCATTAAGTGAGGACTACCTGTACAGATTTAGCGCTCTTTCAGAAGAGCAGCAGGTCCATGTTCCAAAATGACAGATAATAGATGAAACTTGTTAGATGAGCAACATGGCAAGGGGCTAAACTGGGCGTTCTAAGTTCCTGCCTATCCTTCCCCACCACCCAATAAGGACAGCAACGGTTGCCTCTCCAGCCAGCGACTGATGCTCTCTGGGAGGGGAAACATGGCAGCAAGAGAGGGCTGGGGGCCTTTTTAAAGCCCTCCCTCCCAGGTTTCATGCTCAGCCGGTGGGCAAACTTCAAAACAGTTACTGTAGCCCAGGGGTCCCCAACCTGTGGGCCGCAGCCTGTTAGGAAGTGGGCCGCACAGCAGGTGAGTGGTGGTGGTCTGCACGATTGGCTCCCACCTGCAAACCCCGCCCCCCATCCATGCGATTGGCTCCCGCCTGCAAACCCCGCCCCCGTCGGTGCGATGGGCTCCTGCCTGCAAACCCCGCCCCCCGGTCTGGATCTGGAGCACACCCACTCTGCTTGATTTACAGAAGAGGCAAAAGTTATGGGAGGGAGCCAGTCCCTCAGACAACCAGGCCTTGTGCTGCGAAGGGCTTTAGGGTCACCCGGCACCTTGAATTGCACCCGGAAACCAACTGGCAACCAGAGCAGCTTGTGGGTGGGCTCATCTCTGAAGGGGAACAGTCACTCAAGCCCTGGTCATCTCCCATATAGACTACTGCAATGCGCTCAACATGGGGCTACCCCTGAAGAGTATCCGGAAGCTTCAGCTGGTCCAGAATGCGGCCGCGCGGGCAGTTCTTGGGGCCATAAAATTGGCAGATGTGACACCTCTGCTGTGCGAGCTGCACTGGACTGCTTCCGGGTCCAATTCAAGGTGTTGGTGATCACCTTTAAAGCCCTACATGGCATGGGGCCAGGGTACCTGAGGGACCGTCTCATCCCCAGAACATCGACCCGTCCCACCCGGTCGTGCAGAGAGGGCAGGCTTCGGACCCCATTGAAAGGTTTAATATTTCCCCAAGTTCCCAAATTACCAATAAAAGAAACTTGAGCAAGGCTTGGATGTAGTAAAAAGAATAAAGCAGTTTTATTTAGCTAAACTAAATAGATCTGGATGGAATTCCTGACGGGCGCTGTGACAGGCCAGCACCCGTATTAAATAAATAAATAAACATGGTCAGGAGGTTTGACCAGGCTCCAGCACCATTTCTGCTGGGTGGGGGGAGGAGGAGGGGCCGGGACTTGCATGAGTGACAGGGCTGTCGCTCAGTCGGCGGAAGCTGAGTGATCAGGCCACTGTTAGCTACCCAATCACAGGGAGGGGGAGGGATCTTGGGGTGGAGTGACTTTCCTCTCAGGGTTCCCTCATCTCAGTCTGAGTGGGGAGGTTAAGGGAAGGGGGTGTTGGGCGCATTTGGGGCCTGACTGGGCCTCCAGGCCTATTTTATTTCTGTTTCTGAATTCTTAGCCCACCCTAATACATTCCTTATCTTTTTCGTTTAATGCCTTGGAGTCAGTCGGGCCGCCTCCTTCCTGGGGCTGAGAAAGAGGGACTGGGCCAAGGTCCCCCAGCTGTATTTTGTGCCTCAGTTGGGACTGGAACTCAGCTTTCCCTGTTCCTGTTCTAGAACCCTGAACCCTAACATCAAACTGGCTCTCAAGGTGACTGCATGGTTGGGCAAAGATACCGTATGCTCAGCCTCTCCCCATTTCTTGCTGGACCTTCGTAAGACAGTGGCAGATTTAACAACTGCCTAGCAAGAGCACATTGGCCCTTTCAGGGACTGTTTTTGGATAGCCAAGGAGCAAAAGGAGTTTAAACTCCTTTAAACTCTCTCTCATCCTCTCATGCGTGATGTCCCCATCTCCAAAAAAAAAGTGGGGGAGGAGTATTAAGAAGATTCCATACATGGAACAGCCTGTGGTGGAAGGAAGAGGACACAAGGTTCTGCAAGCAGCCTTGGGGAATTCTATGAATGCTGCCACTCCTTGGTTAGCACTTGTAAAATTTAGGCATGTCCTGACATAAGTCTAATATTAAATGAAAATCAGATCAATTTATTACAGCCCTAAGGCCAGATACAATAAAGATATCTAGTAATAACAGCATTAGATATACTGTATATACATATACACATACATACTTATATAAACAATAAGTATGATAGGATCTAAAATTAATTAAGAATATTTATTTATTTTTCGGCCCCACAGTCACAATTCGATGATGTTGTTTTGCCCTATTTATAAAGGGCATCTGCACATCTACCATGACCCGTGAGAATTTGGTTCAAGGTTGTCCATATCGCACGGGGCTGGTCAAATCCAGGTGGTTTTTCCAAGATGCAGGGCAAGCTTCGGCACAGTGGAGGGCAGTTTCCTAGCCAATGTTGTTTCCACGTGTTGTGGATATTGAAATCGTCTTCTAGAAGAGCTTTAGCGGTAGAAATGGCTGGATGTCTCGATCTCAGTCTGTTTCGCTCCAAGCAGGCTACGTCATTTAGTATTGGTAGCTGGGGATTACCAATAATCTTCCAATATTCTTGAAGAAGGGTGCTCTTTCGTCTTGCATCCGGAGGTGGTATATGGCTCAAAACAGGCAGCCAGTATGTGGGAGTAGGTCGTATCGTCCCACTACCGATGCACATTGACTCATGCAGTTGCGTATCGATCTTTCTTGTGTGAGGGCTATGAAGCCACACTGCTGCTGAGTAAACCAGGCTGAGTGTGGACATTCTCAGCGTATCCGCTGTCGAGCCCCAGCTAGTGCCGCATAGTTTGTGTAGAATGTTGTTTCTACTTCTCAGTTTGGCAGCAGTCTTCATCAGGTGTTCTTTATAGGAAAGTGTCCTATCCAGTGTGACCCCAAGATATTTGGGGTGCATGTTGTGATTGAGCCGGTTTCCCTTAAATCGAACGTTGAGCTCTCTACGTGCTGATCTATTACAAAGGCGGAAGCATGTTACTTCCATCTTAGTTGGCTTGGGCTGTAACCTCCACTTACGAAAATATTTATCCAGTATGTCTAGATCGGAAGTGAGGACATCTTCAGTTGCCTCAAAGGATTTATGTTGAGTGGCTATAGCCCAATCATCCGCGTAGCCAAACTTCCTAGACTTTGTGTGTGGTATGTCACCTATGTATAGATTGAAAAGAAACATTTAATTCATTGAAATTAAGAATAAAACTACTGAAATAAATTGAAATAATATACTATTTTAAGAAATTCTAAACCTAAATAATGGTGCAGCATATCGTGCAGATGGTAGCACAAAACTGGGCAACTTGGGAGGATATTTTCGAGGCCTTGTCCGAAAGAAGTAGCATTAAATAGAAATCACACTCCCTACCTGGAAATTTCTTCAGAATTGGATATAGAAGGGTCTGTCTAGAGTCCTTATATAGGGAACAGTATAGTAACACATGGCTTAGGGTTTCTATTGAGCCGTCACCACATAGACATAACGAAGGTGCATAGGGGTACCCTTAAAACGTCCAAAAAGGACTGCTGAGGGCAGTGTGTCCAGCCTGGCTAAGGTGAAAGCCTTACGAAATTTCAAAATTGTAATGGCTGATAAATAGGAAGCTGGAATGAACGCTTTTGGAAGAAAATGACAACTATTGGGGTATAGCACTTTACTTAAATTTGTTTGGAGGTCCATATCCCAGATTCGTTGGTTAAGGGCGGTTCTAGCATTATCGAATCCTAATGAGCACAGACTTTCCACAGAGAAGCCCAGCAATTGAATGTTATCTAAAGCTTTTTTCGGCCATGATGATTTAAAATGATCTCTAAATACTAATGGGGCTAACCCTATAGGAAATAGAATTAATTTTAGCCAGAAGGTAAGAAGAAACCATGCTCTGGCACCCAATGAAACTATACCTATTTCTACCGGTAGGATGGCATTTTTGATACTTTTTGGTACCATCAATATGGCTCTAATGAATTTCTTTTGAATGGTTTCAATAATATTAAGCTTTGCAAGGGAGCAGATTTGGGAGCCTTAGAGAAGCTGAGGGACTACCCTAGCTTGGAAGACCTTACAAGCTGCAGGGATATAATGGGCTCCTTTTGAATGGTAGAATCTTGCCATAGCTGATGCGGTACGCTGTGCAACACTTGCCCTGTAAAAAAAAATGAGCATTCCAGGATATAAGGAAACATGGAACCGCACTCCAAGGTATTTATAGGTCCGCACCTGTTCAACTGGAGTCCCATTTATTTGCCATTTGTGAATCTTATGGCAGTGTCGGGCAAAAACTAAGACTTTAGTTTTCTGATAATTTATTGATCTGGGGAGTCCTTGGTGCTCTCTGAGCCTTGTTGTTTTCATGCAGACGTTTCATTGCCAGGCTAGGCAACATCTTCAGTGCGAAAAGGGAGTGGGATTTGCTCTCTGTTTATATACCCTGGCTTGTCCTGCCTGTGTTGGTGGGGGTCTTGTACTCTCCTTGGTAGTTCCTTGCTTGGGCTGTTGTGTGCTGCTTGGTTGATTGACTGAGTTAATAGCTCCTTGATTTTGGTCTGTGCAAAACGAAGCTAGTGCCCTAAGTGCTTTTCTCATCCCCACCTGTGAAGTAGACATAATGACAATATCATTGGCATATAGTAGTGCTGGAATCTTAATGGCCTTCCAGAAGCTCATGAGGGTCAGGGGTCTTCTGAATCCCCAGCAGAAGCAAGGTTGGAGATGTTTTGCTGGTAGCTGGCCTTTCCTCTTTTCTTTCTTAACCTTTCTTCATATCTTCTAAAATTAATTCCAGCTTTTTTACTATTGGAAACAGTGCAGGGCTTCCCTACTTGCACATTCTACCTCTCAAGTGGCTTGTGGGTGTCATATCAAGATGCAAATGCACCCAGGATTTAATATTTTCTAAGAATGGAAGATGAGCTGTTCATCCCAGAGAGCACTTGAGGCACTCCTTAGTGCAAGCTGAGATCTTTTAACAGCTGCTCCACTTTCCACTGAAAGTGGAATCCACTGAATTTAAATGCAGATTCTGTGACTTTAACGTCAGCCACTTTTTCCTTACCATTTTGGTGGTCTAGCTTGGTGAAGAGGTCGAGAGAACCCAGATCTTACACATTCTTTTGGGACAGTTTTGGTAGACTTTATAATGATATATTGCCCTAATATGAATTCTAAAATGAGACACTCATCACTGCATTGCCATTCGCCTTGGCACCAGATTCTGCATAACTACAGTTAATCAATCTTTGGTCTCCTAGTTATCTCTGAGCTGGTTTATATTGAGGCAGAAGGGTCTGCAAGGTGCAGCCAAAAAGTCAAGGTGCCGCAATGCCACCGCAATGTGATTGAAGCTCGGCCTGGTTTTTATGTGCGGCCAGATGGAGCTCTGATCTGAATTTCCATCACATCACTGAGGCCACCATCTTGAGTGGACACCCCTGAATTGGTGCAGGCACGACCATCTCTGTTACATAAGGGTCGAAGAAATTAAAGAATAGGTAGATTGTTGATGTTAGTTGTGGATACCTAGAATTTCTGACAGCAATACAGAGGTGCATTATTGAATTCCACTTGCCTTTGATTTCCTGCATCATGAGTTAAATTTGAAAATGGTACAGTGGTACACTTCTTGTACCAGCATAATAGGAATGTATGAGTGGTGTTAAAGACCACAAATGAAGTTAAACTCCAGATTCCAGTATTTTGGAAGGCACATTCCATACACTGTCAAAACTGTAGGTGCCAAAGTAAAGGTTAAAAACTCCTTCGAGTTGGGCTTGACTTGTGATGTCTTCATGGGCGTGGGCAACTATACAGAAGTAGTTTGCCATTGCCTTCTTGTAGGATATTTTTCCTGGTAGTCTCCCAGCCAGCTCTTAACTAGATCTGGCCCTGCTTAGCTTTTTCAGATCAACAAAGGTCAGCTAAGCATGCTAAAAATAAAAAATAAATAAAGAAAGAAAGAAAGAAAAGCACTCCTCACGCAAGTCTCATAGGAATACAAAGAAATCCTTATTACGCTGGTGGCTTGCAACACGTTAAAGATTTGAGTGGAGTATGTCTCCGTATTCCACAATTTAATAGTCTCCAAGTCCCCCCCCCTTACCTTAGGATTTTGCTATTAAGTTCAATCCTTTCTTTTTTGTCAGTTTCCTGCTGTTTCCGTTGGAATCCACTGATGTGATGTTTTGCTCTTTTGATCTATCCCGGCTGTTGAATTGCTTGTCTCGTTTCCCTTGATTTGCACCGTTTACCTGCCTGGCGATTTTACTGCCAGGCACCCCCCCCCCCCCCCACTGAGAGCTATCACTGTTTGGCGCCATGGCATTAATGGCATCGTGACATACCGCCCCTCCAAAAATAACCTTATAGAAATAAACTATGCATACAATACATATAATTACATTGCATCCAATCAATCCAATCCCCCCTTTCCTTTATTTTGGTTTGGTTGGGAATTTGTCGTGGAATTTCTTCACTAAGTCGGGTGCTCGTGCGTGGCGAGTGTCCACCCACTTGCTTTGTGCCTTAGGAAATGGTTTCCACTGGATTAGCTATTGTAGCCTTCCCCAATGTCTTCTGGAGTCTGGTATCTCCTGCACTTCAAAGTGTTGTTCCCCGTCTACCATTATTGGCACTGGGGTCGGTTGCTCCGGGTGCCTTTGACTGGCTTCAGTAAGCTGCAGTGAAAAACGGGGTGGATTTTCCTTAAATTCCTTGGGAGTTGCAGTTGCACTGTTACACTGTTAATTATTTTGGTTATGGGAAAGGGACCCACGTATTTTGGGTCTAGTTTTTTCGAAGGTTGTGAGGATTTCTCCTAGTTCTGGGAGGCTAAAAGGAGCAAGCATTCTGGGGGGGGGGCAAAGGGTGATTCTAAACAGGAATAGCTGCTCATGGTGGAAAAGGTAGAAGGATTTTGTCATTTTGAAGTAGGCTCACCCCATTGGCACCCCCCACCGCCAGGCTAACCTACAGATTCGGTGTGGCTTCACGCTGGCCTCTGCATCTCTCTCGGATTCCACGAGAGATCACTGGCTTCATTTTTTAACTTTTCAAATGCATTTAAGTATTTTTATATGTAGATGGAATCCTTCCTGCATGCATTAAAAACTAGCCTGACAGTGCGGACACATCAGAACTGAAGGCAGCTCTCTTTGTTTCCTCATCTGTTCCATAAGCTTTCTGTATTTTTTTTCCTTTACTGTAAAAAAGTGTGTAGTGTTACGACCCCATAGTACAGTGGAGAAGCTGACTTCTCCCCTCCCCAAAAAAAGTTGGTTTAAACATTTATGCACATCCTGTGCCGGATGGTGTGGGGAGGGTGTATGCGCTGATTGTAATTAAGAGTCTTTTTTAAGCAAAGTGCCTGGGCAGAGAAGATGAATTTTGAAACCAAGGGCTTCTGGGAAGGGTTGACCTCTCCTTTCCCTACCTGTGATGGTGGGCTATGAAGATGTTTTAGAAAAGAGGCCTGCGTCTGCAGTTAAAGATCACATACCGTGGCCCACAGAACTGCCCCAGAGTGGGTGGGACCAAACCTTTGAGCCTTTTTGTTTTTCACGTTCTTGGAGGGGGGGATAAAGAGCAAAAAGGGGTGCTTTAAAGTTGCCAGTGGCGTTGCACCCCTTCACACCCAGGCAGCCCGTTGCTTTTGCTAATGTCAGACTACAGCCCTCAATGTGCCAGGCAAAGTCTGATGGGAATCACACACCCCTGGAACAAGGGGGAGACACAGCAGAAATAGATGCAGTGTGCCTGACGTGCGTATCTTGTTTTGTGTATCACTCCGTATATCCCGTCGGGCAAAGGAAACGATGATGAACCTTTGGTCAGTTGCCAGTCTGACCCCTTTGTTACTTTCCCATGTTGTTCAGTGGGGGTTGCTGAAAGCAGAGCCACAGACAAAGCAGTGTGGTCTGAGGAGGGGTTATAATTTGGTAAAAAAGCATAAGGAAGTTTCACAGGCCACAGGTTTCATCCTGAGGCTGATGCTCGATTTGGGCCCAGCCTGGTTAGTATTTCAGTCTGTTTGCATCGGCGTTACCTTTAGAGGAGAATCTTCCATTTCAGTAAAACCACATGGGGACTTTTAATGGTAAGGGTTAAACTGTATTTTCTTTCTGAACTGTCTGAATTGATTATAGTATTTGGATCAAAGGATGGCATAACTTCTGGGCCGGAATACAGATTTTTTTTTTTTAAGTGGGAAAGGTGAATGAGGTTATTGAAGGCACGCTGGTTGCTGATTTATGATTTGTAAGAAAGTTACACCCCGTATTTCTGGCCCTGAAAGCAAAACCACATCAGCGAATAACGGCACTGAATAAAAACACAATCTAAAGCCAACTTGGAGCAGAGCAGGGGATGAAAAAAAGAAAACAAAATACAAGAATAAGCCAGATAAAATCAATCAGGATTAAAGTCAAGGAGTCTTGCAGAATAAAAAATACTTCCACAGTGGCAGACGGGCCAGCTGAATCTCCCAGAGCAAGGAATTGCAGAGAGTAGGTTTCAGGTTGAGGAACATTTAAACTGTCCTATGCTTAAATCTGTCTCTTCTCTTTCTCTTCCCCATCATTGCATCCTTCTGGGATTTTTTTTTTTTTTTTTTTTTTTAATTTCCTAATCTGACAACTTTGGCACGTCCTGGTGGTCTCCCATCCAAGCACTAATCAGGTCTGACCGGCGTGGCCTTCCGAGATCAACCAAAGCGATGTAGGGGCTGCCGCCTAGCTAGAAGAGAAGAATTAGGCCCACCGTGATTTAAATTGTGGGCAACTTCGGAAACTTTTGGAAAAAGAAGGGGGAGGTTGGAGAAGGGGTGGCTGGGTAGGGATATTAAAAGATGGGGGTGCATGCTTTAAAGAGGGAAAAGAGAGGGACCAGTGAGAGCTGGGGTGCAGAGAAAAAGAGGAAGGGGTGTGTGGAGGGAGACCTGAGCAAATTTGGAATTAGTTCAGCATGGAAGAGCTCAGCTCCAGCAAGCCTATTACACATCCCCAAACCATAAGCACCCTTCACCATGGCTTTTGGGGAAGCAAATAGGATTTCTGACCCACCTTGAAACCCAATTCTTTTAAGGTGCCCCAAGCCTTCGCCCCACCATCCTCCTACGCTTTCCAGAGGCAGGTTTTTCCCTTCTGCTTCTCTTCCCCTTACCACCCCCACCCCCACTTTTCCCACCATCAAGGTCTCCTGCGCACCTAAAATGAAAAGAGATTTTAATTATCTTTCAGCAAAAACAACAATTAGAGAAAATCACAGCATGTGGACTCCTGGCTAATCACTCTGGTGTGGAGTGGAGAGAAACAGAGGGTGGGGGGATAAGCCAGGCCTAAAACACACGTGTGCACACTCATACACATGTCAACACACTGCTCTCTGGTTGACCCCCCCCCCCCCAAAGGTCCCTTTCGCCTGCCTGAAGCATTCCTCCCCCCATGCCCCCCTTTGGCAGGTTTTCAAGATCCTTCACTTTGAAAGCTTGGCCTTTCCTTCAAGTTGATGTTTCTCCTGTCCGAGGTTCTCCTCTGCTTTCCCCAAACTCAGAGTAATGACCTGCCCAAGGTTTATTTTTTTCCTTTCCTTTTCTTGCTTTCTTGGGGAAACAAATAGAATTTATTTGGCAGGGAGCTGTTAAAAGGGGAGCAGAATTCAGGGTGACCGGGCTGCCTTTTTTTCTCCCCAATGTCTGAATGGATTGCCGAGTGCAGCAGAATTTCCTAGCCGTTGCCTTCAAGCGAGAGATCCATTTTGTTTGCGGGAGCCAACGGCTCTTTTCCTGGGTTCCAAATAACCTATCCTGCCTGGTGTGTGTCTGTGTGTGTGTGTGTGTGTGTGTGTGTGAAGGCGGGAGATGGCTGTTCCCCTCTCTCTGATGTCACCTAGTTGGGTAATGAAATGTCTGCAAGCAAACAACCAAGCTCAGAGAGCACCAAGGGCTCACGTTGCCATTCTAAGTCAAGGGCTGCCTGTACGCTTATCTCAACTGCATTTTCCATTTTTGTGCCCATTCCTCTAGCCTAAACGATCATTTAGGACAACTGTATTACTTACTTACTTACTTACTTACTTACTTACTTACTTACTTACTTACTGATTTGATGGATATGCTGCTTTTCTGTTGAACAGCCAGGGCAATTTATAATTTAAAGTAGCAGAAAAATAGAAGCAAATAACGTTCCTGCCCTAAAGGGTCGTTGAAACTAGAGGAATAGCCAGGATAAGGAAGAATGTGATTGGTAAATTAAGATCGAAACAATACAGCCATTGGCCCCTAAGGCCCTGACTACAAATCCGTGTTTTTATGTACTTTATAAAGACAGAGAGAGGGGTAGCCAAACGCAGCCGCTGAAGGAGGGCCCTCCGTCGCCTGGGAGGGATGCAGGAAAAGGCCCTCTTCCCTCTGCCTAATTGATCAGTCTCAGAAAGCAGGGCCTCTTCAGAAGGGTGGCTCCTTCAGATTAGGGCTCTTTGAATGAAAGCAGGTGGGTGAGCCTAATTTACCACTTGGGAGACATCGTTGCTTCCCCATGTTAATTCCATCAACTGAATTGTCTCTAGAAGCTGCTACCTCCATTCCCCATTTTATTTTATTTATTTATTTATTTATTTATACTTATATTTATACCCCGCCCATTTCCTCCCTAACGGAGGACTCTGAGCGGCTTACATACATTGTTATACATTTTCCATTATACAATTTTTACTTAATCCGCGCGCAAGGGGATTGCAACAAAAGCATAGCTAAATCCTACCGAATTCACCTGGGTTCTAAAACCCTACTGGATTCAACTGGATTCAGCTGCAAGTAGGGCGTGGTGATCTGGCCTGGGGCTGAGGAAAAGAGGTAGCAGCTGCTTCTCAGTGCGGGACCCTGTGTGAATTTCTTCACTAAGTAGGAGATCCAACCCTGGACCTCCTGAATTATAGATGACGTGGCCGTGAACGTTCCCTGCAAAGGGATTAGTGATCTCTTATACCCATCTGGGATCCAGGGCTGACTTCGGTTCTGCTGCTGCCGCCTTAACCCAACGCGATGTCTCTGGAAGCGAAAGTCTCTGAGGGAACGAGGCCTAACTGAGATGAATCCAGGAGACCAAGGGAGCTGGAGGGCTCGGGTGAAGCAAAAACATGAAACTCCGAAACTCAGGAATGCTGTCTAGAAATGTCTCACCTGCTCAGTTCTTCCTTCAGCTCTGCGTTTTCTCTGCAGAGCATCTCCATCTGTTGCTCTAGCTGGCAATTCCGGCCACGAAGGGACGTGTTCTCACGTTGTAACTCTTCTTTCTTGCTGAGAAGAGCTGAATTCATCGTCGTCATTCTGTAAAATAGGAAGACCAGATGTCTCTGGAAGCAAAAGTCTTTTAGGGAATGTTCCACACGCTCCCAGGTTCGGCTTATGGTCACTCACTTCCTTCATCTGGCTCACAGGACAATTTTTCCTTTGTTTCCTTAATGACTTGGTTCCTTCTCAGCCACCTCCCTGAAGGGATCTTTTAGACAAGATTCCTGGCTTTCATCCCCCGGGCCTCATCTTTAGCTATGGCAGCCTCAGGCCCGTCTGGCAGGAACAAGGATTAACCAGGATGTTCCGGACATCAAGGGAACTGGACAGGCTTGGAGAGCTAGAATTTTTTGACCAAGCTGAAAAGAGTCACCTCTTATTTCCCCCAACTTTTTTCCAGGCAATGCACTTAAACCCAGAACGCAGTGTGACGTATGTCCAGGGGAGGGAGCTAAAGAGAATTTAATATGAAATTCTGAAAGAGAAAGTCAGGGTTGCTATCTGAAAATTCCTCACCTCCTCAGGTCTTCTCTGAGTTTCCACTTCTGTCCCTGTAGTTGGCGATTCCTGCCCGAAAGGGACATGTTCTCATGTCTGAGCTCTTTATTCCCCCGGTCCAGAGCTGAAGCCATCGTCTTCGTTCTGTAAAATAGGAAGACCAGAGTGATATTTATTTATTTATTTATTTTTATTTTTATTTATTTATTTTTCAAATTTATTCCCCGCCCATCTCCCATGCAAGGGACTCTGGGCGGGTTACAACAAATACAATTTAAAAACTATACAAAAATATCTAAAAACACAGCAGAGAATAAATAAAATAAAATCCAAGATGGATTAGGACCCGCAGATAGATCATGGAGCTACGGGGCCAGCCAACCCCAGGAGGCACTACCACCTCCGACGTCCCTGTAGTTTGCGATTCCAGCCCGAAAGGGACCTGTTCCCACATTGGAACTCTTCTTTCTTGCAGAGCAGAGCTGAAGCCATCGTCTTCGTTCTGTAAAATAGGAAGACCAGAATAGCCCTTTAATTTTTTTACTTGAATCATCAAAACTTTTTTTAGAATAGAAAATAACACTTCCTCGATTACCACGGCCATCAAACCCCTCCATAGTCTTTAAAGTAGCTCTGGTTTGCTCCAATCTGAGCCGATTTCAGCTTTTTATTATTAGAGAATTAGAAATTTCTAATTCTCCAGCCAATTTGTTTTTTAAAGCAGCCATAAAGGTCATCTCCTGGCTTAATCGGTTCCTCTCTTCTTTCAGATAATGCTTTATGTTGGTGAGGAATCCTCGGGGCTGCAGCCCAGCCTGCCTGGAGGGCCTCAGACCAGCCGGACCGAGGGCCCCCCTGGGATCAATACACGTATCCCTGCTTATAAGTTTGTCTTTTGTTTTACCTTTTTGCAATAATGTACCTTATGAATGTGCCTTATGCTACCAGTAAACACTGTTAGCCCTAAAAAGCTGCATTCTTGTCTGCTTATTCTCAAGCCTTGGTTTCTCCCTTTAAGCCAGCATACATCCCATCAAATTCTTGGCTAGATTAATTGTTAAAGCCAACAACGAAAATAAAAGATGAACACCAGTGATACCATCTAGGAATTCCTGGTGCCCAGTCTAAGTCACAACTTTTTTGGCCCTTCCATTAACAGTGAAATTCATAATCATACGTATCACTGACCATGCTTTCCACTTCACTCGTCTCGCTTTCGGTCAGGGGAAGGTTCTGTGAAGCAAAAGAGAACAAGGGTTCCTTTTAAGAAGAAAGCACTGGTTGCAGGCTTGGAGGGATTGTGGGATTAAAAAGATATGATGCAGAACACTTAGCTAAACGTGGATGGGTTAGAACTCTAAAGTTTCTAAAGTTCCCTCAAATCCTAGGGCAGCTCTCCTACTCTAGACATCTGATACAAAAATATTTTCCCCTGTCTCCAATCTTGTAAACACGGATATGTAACCTTATGTAAGTAACAGGCAGACCCGACTAAGAAGCCAGATTGATCATTAACATCTCTCGTAACAAAATGAAAGAACACCAGAATATCACTTCACTCAGTTCCTGATGTCCAATAAAATCTCAGCCATAGCCCATACCATCTTCTCATTAACAACACCCTGTAGCAAAATGGATAAATTCAAGTTAGACACTGACCTTGTTTCTCACGGCAGTTTTCCTATTTTTGCCAAAGATGGCTTCGGTAATGGATCAACCACACTTTTGTCCTGGGTCTTTCCAGGAGATCACGGGGGCCGGAGAGGCTTGGAGAGCCAGAATTTTCTGAACAAGTTGGAAGGAGCCCCCTCTTATTTTCCCCAGCTTTCTTCCAGGCAATGGAATTGAACCCAGAACATTGTGTCACGTCTGTCCAGGGCAGGAGCTGAAGGGGATTTAAAGTGAAATCCTGAAAGGGAAAGTCGGGATGGCTCTCTAGAAACTTCTCACCTCCTCATCTCTTCCTTCAGGTACCGATTCTCCCCTCTGAGGAAATCTATCAGGCGCAGGAGCCTCCATGTTGCCAGCCTCTCTCTGTAAAATAGGAAGAACAGACTGAAATCAGCCCCTTCGTTTATTTTGCTTGAATCCTCAAAGCTTCTTTGAAGTAAAAAAATAATAAAAATACTTTGTATTTTGATTGTTATACATGACACTCAAAATACAAAGCGCATTAAACTCTATAAAGTCACTTAGACTATATCGGTACATTTTAATTAATTCAGTTTTAATTAATTCATCATCGGAGGCTTCATTGAAAAAGCAAACTCAAGTACTGCTCTTGTGTCACGTCTGTCCAGGGCAGGAGCTGAAGGGGATTTACTGTGAAATCCTGAAAGGGAAAGTCGGGATGGCTCTCTAGAAACTTCTCACCTCCTCAGCTCCTCCCCCAGGTATCGCAGGGACCGATTCTCCCCTTTGAGGTCTGCGATCTGGGGCAGGAGCCTCGATGTTACCAGCCTCTCTCTGTAAAATAGGAAGAACAGACTGAAATCAGCCCCTTCGTTTTTTTAGTTGTATCATCAAAGCTTTTCTGAAGTTAAAAAAAACTAAACCGAGAAGATTGTGCCATGTCTGTCCAGGGTTTTTAATTCGATGTGAAATCCTGAAAGAGACAGTGGGGATGGCTCTCTAGAAGCTTCTCACCTCCGCAGCTCCTCCCTCAGCTGCCCATTCAGGTCCCTGAGACGCTGGTTCTCCCTTCTGAGCATTTTGGCCTGCAAAATAGGAAGGACAGACTGAAATTAGCCCCTTGGTTCCTTTTCTTGGATCATCAAAGCTTTTTTGAAGTTAAAAATAAATAAAAATTACTTTGTATTTTGACTGTTCAACATGACATAGTACAAGTACAAGTTAATGATTTTTACTTCAGCATTTAGCATGACAGAATATATTAACACTACGAAGGAGTCCTTAGATCTAAACCCTTTTTTCTCTGACATACCACAACAGGCACAACCAATTCAAAACAATTTCCAGAAGCAGAGTAAAGTTTTAGATGCAGTGTATGGGGAAAGTTCTCACTTCGTTCCCAAATGCCAAACTTCATTCCCTCTCTCCCTCCTTTTTTCCTCCTTCTCTCTCCCCTTCCCCCTACCTTCCCCCTTCCTTCCTTCATACCCAATCACAGGGAGGGTGGGAGGGACCTTGGGGTGGAGAGACTTTTCTCTCAGACTTCACTCCTCTCAGTCTCTTGAGTGGGGAGGTTATGGGAAGGGGGTGTTGCGCGCATTTGGGGCCTGACTGGGCCTCCAGGCCTATTTTATTTCTGTTTCTGAATTCCTTAGCCCACCCTAATACATTCCTTATCTTTTTCGTTTAATGCCTTGGAGTCAGTCGGGCCTCCTTCTTCCTGGGGCTGAGAAAGAGGGACTGGGCCAAGGTCCCCCAGCTGTATTTTGTGCCTCAGTTGGGACTGGAACTCAGCTTTCCCTGTTGCTGTTCTAGAACCCTGAACCCTAACACCAAACTGGCTCTCAAGGTGACTGCATGGTTGGGCAAAGATACCGTATGCTCAGCCTCTCCCCATTTCTTGCTGGACCTTCGTAAGACAGTGGCAGATTTAACAACTGCCTAGCAAGAGCACATTGGCCCTTTCAGGGACTGTTTTTGGGTAGCCAAGGAGCAAAAGGAGTTTAAACTCCTTTAAACTCTCTCTCATCCTCTCATGCTTGATGTCCCCATCTCCAAAAAAAAAGTGGGGGAGGAGTATTATGACGCTTCCATACATGGAACAGCCTGTGGTGGAAGGAAGAGGACACGAGGTTCTGCAAGCAGCCTTGGGGAATTCTATGAATGCTGCCACTCCTTGGTTAGCACTTGTAAAATTTAGGCATGTCCTGACATAAGTCTAATATTAAATGAAAATCAGATCAATTTATTACAGCCCTAAGGCCAGATACAATAAAGATATCTAGTAATAACAGTATTACATATACTGTATATACATATACACATACATACTTATATAAACAATAAGTATGATAGGATCTTCCGATATTCTTGAAGAAAGGCGCTCTTTCGTCTTGCATCCGGAGGTGGTATATGGCTCAAAACAGGCAGCCAGTATGTGGGAGTAGGTCGTATCGTCCCACTACCGATGCGCATTGACTCATGCAGTTGCGTATCGATCTTTCTCGTGTGAGGGCTATGAAGCCACACTGCTGCTGAGTAAACCAGGCTGAGTGCGGACATTCTCAGCGTATCCGCTGTCGAGCCCCAGCTAGTGCCGCATAGTTTGTGTAGAACGTTGTTTCTACTTCTCAGTTTGGCAGCAGTCTTCATCAGGTGTTCTTTATAGGAAAGTGTCCTATCCAGTGTGACCCCAAGATATTTGGGGTGCATGTTGTGATTAAGCCGGTTTCCCTTAAATCGAACGTTGAGCTCTCTACGTGCTGATCTATTACAAAGGTGGAAGCATGTTACTTCCGTCTTAGTTGGCTTGGGCTGTAACCTCCACTTACGAAAATATTTATCCAGTATGTCTAGATCGGAAGTGAGGACATCTTCAGTTGCCTCAAAGGATTTATGTTGAGTGGCTATAGCCCAATCATCCGCGTAGCCAAACTTCCTAGACTTTGTGTGTGGTATGTCAGCTATGTATAGATTGAAAAGAAACATTTAATTCATTGAAATTAAGAATAAAACTACTGAAATAAATAGAAATAAAATACTATTTTAATAAATTCTAAGCCTAAATAATGGTGTGGCATATCGTGCAGATAGTAGCACCAAACTGGGCAACTTGGGAGGATATTTTCGAGTCCTTGTCCGAAAGAAGTAGCATTAAATAGAAATCACACTCCCTACCTGGAAATTTCTTCAGAATTGGATATAGAAGGGTCTGTCTAGAGTCCTTATATAGGGAACAGTATAGTAACACATGGCTTAGGGCAAGGGTCGGAATTGGCGGCTCGCGAGCCAGATCTGGCTCTTTGGCCTCCTGACGCTGGCTCTTTTTCCATCTTTGCCGACCGACATCAGAAAGCCGGTCTCCGGAAGCGGCGCGAACCCTGGAGAAGACGCTGAGACAGAGACGCTGATTGGTGGAGGCTCAGAAGGAAGGGCGCCCCCACCAATCAGCGTCCCTGTTTCTTCTCCAGGAGAAGAACCCTGGAGAAGAAACGGAGACGCTGATTGGTGGCAGCGCCCTTCCTTCTGAGCCTCCACCAATCAGCGTCCCTGTTTCTTCTACAGGAGAAGAACCCTGGAGAAGAAACGGAGATGCTGATTGGTGGCAGCGCCCTTCCTTCTGAGCCTCCACCAATCAGCGTCCCTGTTTCTTCTACAGGAGAAGAACCCTGGAGAAGAAACGGAGATGCTGATTGGTGGCAGCGCCCTTCCTTCTGAGCCTCCACCAATCAGCGCGCGCCAAAGCGCCCCCTTCCACGCGATTGGCTCCCGCCCGCAAACCCCGCCCCCTGGCTCTCGAGCACTTCAAAATGTGCACGAGCATACCAAAATGGCTCTCGGCTCAAAAAGTTTGCCGACCCTTGGCTTAGGGTTTCTATTGAGCCGTCACCACATGGTCATAACTGAAGGTGCATAGGGGTACCCTTAAAACGTCCAAAAAGGACTGCTGAGGGCAGTGTGTCCAGCCTGGCTAAGGTGAAAGCCTTACGAAATTTCAAAATTGTAATGGCTGATAAATAGGAAGCTGGAATGAACGCTTTTGGAAGAAAATGACAACTATTGGGGTATAGCACTTTACTTAAATTTGTTTGGAGGTCCATATCCCAGATTCATTGGTTAAGGGCGGTTCTAGCATTATCGAATCCTAATGAGCACAGACTTTCCACAGAGAAGCCCACCAATTGAATGTTATCTAAAGCTTTTTTCAGCTATGATGATTGAAAACGATCTCTAAATACTAATGGGGCTAAACCTATAGGAAATAGAATTAATTTTAGCCAGAAGATAAAAAGAAACCATGCTCTGGCACCCAATGAAACTATACCTATTTCTACCGGTAGGATGGCATTTTTGATACTTTTTGGTACCATCAATATGGCTCTAATGAATTTCTTTTGAATGGTTTCAATAATATTAAGCTTTGCAAGGGAGCAGATTTGGGAGCCCTAGAGAAGCTGAGGGACTACCCTAGCTTGGAAGACCTTACAAGCTGCAGGGATATAATGGGCTCCTTTTGAATGGTAGAATCTTGCCATAGCTGATGCGGTACACTGTGCAACGCTTGCCCAGTAAAAAAAATGAGCATTCCAGGATATAAGGAAACATGGAACCGCACTCCAAGGTATTTATAGGTCCGCACCTGTTCAACTGGAGTCCCATTTATTTGCCATTTGTGAATCTTATGGCAGTGTCGGGCAAAAACTAAGACTTTAGTTTTCTGATAATTTATTGATCTGGGGAGTCCTTGGTGCTCTCTGAGCCTTGTTGTTTTCATGCAGACGTTTCATTGCCAGGCTAGGCAACATCTTCAGTGCGAAAAGGGAGTGGGACTTGCTCTCTGTTTATATACCCTGGCTTGTCCTGCCTGTGTTGGTGGGGGTCTTGTACTCTCCTTGGTAGTTCCTTGCTTGGGCTGTTGTGTGCTGCTTGGTTGATTGACTGAGTTAATAGTTCCTTGATTTTGGTCTGTGCAAAACGAAGCTAGTGCCCTAAGTGCTTTTCTCATCCCCACCTGTGAAGTAGACATAATGACAATATCATTGGCATATAGTAGTGCTGGAATCTTAATGGCCTTCCAGAAGCCCATGAGGGTCAGGGGTCTTCTGAATCCCCAGCAGAAGCAAGGTTGGAGATGTTTTGCTGGTAGCTGGCCTTTCCTCTTTTCTTTCTTAACCTTTCTTCATATCTTCTAAAAATAATTCCAGCTTTTTTACTATTGGAAACAGTGCAGGGCTTCCCTACTTGCACATTCTACCTCTCAAGTGGCTTGTGGGTGTCATATCAAGATGCAAATGCACCCAGGATTTAATATTTTCTAAGAATGGAAGATGAGCTGTGCATCGCAGAGAGCACTTGAGGCACTCCTTAGTGCAAGCTGAGATCTTTTAACAGCTGCTCCACTTTCCCACCTCCCATCCAAAGGCTGAATTTAAATGCAGATTCTGTGACTTTAACGTCAGCCACTTTTTCCTTACCATTTTGGTGGTCTAGCTTGGTGAAGAGGTCGAGAGAACCCAGATCTTACACATTCTTTTGGGACAGTTTTGGTAGACTTTATAATGATATATGAATGTGATTAGTAAATTAAGATCGAAACAATACAACCATTGGCCCCTAAGGCCCTGACTACAAATCCGTGTTTTTATGTATTTTATAAAGACAGAGGGGTAGCCAAATGCAACCGCTGAAGGAGTGCCCTCCGTCTGCAGGAAAAGGCTGTCTTCCCTCTGCCTAATTGATCAGTCTCAGAAAGCAGGGCATCTTCAGAAGGGTGGCTCTTTCAGATTAGGGCTCTTTGAATGAAAGCAGATGGGTGAGCCAAATTAACCACGTGGGAGACATTGTTGCTTCCCCATGTTAATTCCATCAGTTAAATTGTCTCCAGAAGCTGCTACCTCCATTCCCCATTGCAACAAAAGCATATCTAAATCCTACCGAATTCACCTGGATTCTAAAACCCTACTGGATTCAACTGCAAGTAGGGTGTAGTGATTTGGCCTGGGGCTGAGGAAAAGAGGTAACAGCCGCTTCTCAGTGCATAACCCTGTGTGAATTTCTTCACTAAGTAGGAGATCCAACCATGGATCTCTGAATGAGAGATGATTTGGCCATGAACATTCCCTGCAAAGGGATTCATGGTCTCTGATACCCCTCTGGGACCCAGGGTTGACTTCGGTTCTGCTGCTGCTGCCTTAACCTAACACGATGTCTCTGGAAGCGAAAGTCTTTTTGGGAACAAGGCCTAATTGAGATGTTTCCAGGAGATCAAGGGAGCTGGAGAGGTTCGGATGAAGCAAAAACATGAAACTCTGAAACTGAGGACTGTTGTCTAGAAATGTCTCACCTGCTCAGTTCTTCCTTCAGCTCTGCATTTTTTCTGCAGAGCTCCCAATTCTGTCGCTCTAGGTGGGAATTCCGGTCATAAAGGGATATGTTGTCACGTTGGAGCTCATATTTCTTGCAGATCACAGCTGAAATCTTCGTCGTCATTCTGTAAAATAGGAAAACCAGATGTCTCTGGAAGCGAAAGTCTTTTAGGGAATGTTCCACGCGCTCCCAGGTTCGGCTTATTTTATTTATTTATTTATTTATTTATTTATTTTTATTTATTATTCAAATTTATCACCGCCCATTTCCCCAATGGAGGGATGATCACTCACTCACACGCTGTCAGCCCTTCCAGGTAAACCAGACAGGAAACACGACTAGATGAACTAATTCTGCTTTACGGGAAGGCTGCATTAACAGGACCTTGCAAGTCTGAAAGGACCAATCTCCTGCCTCCCCTCCCACATACACGCTCAGCCACACTCATCCAGTCTGTCTCAACTGCATTGCCAAGCACTAGCCAGAGGGATGGAAGCCGCCAAGTCTGGGTCCAAAGAGGATTCAAAGGGTGGGTGGGCTTCAGGACCCCTTTTATCCCCCAAAGTCCTTGCTTTGCTGATCCACAAGACTGGCAGCTGCTCTCGTTAGTTTATGGGCTGGTTGCTGTTGATGGGACCTGAAGGGGGGCTTCCATGTGCTCAGGCACAACTTCCTTTGTCAGGACAATTTTTCCTTCGTTTCCTTAATGACTTGGTTCCTTCTCAACCACCTCCCCCAAAGGGATCTTTCAGGCAAGATCCTGGCTTTCATCCACCCGGGGTTGGATCTTTAGCTTTGGCAGCCTCAGCCCCGTCTGGCACGAACAAGGCCTAATCGGGATGTTCCGGACGTCAAGGGAACTGGACAGGCTTGGAGAGCTAGAATTTTTTGACTAAGCTGAAAAGAGTCACCTCTTATTTTCCCCAATTTTTTTCCAGGCAATGTACTTAAACCCAGAACACTGTATGACGTGTTTTATTTATTTGTTTGTTTAATTTTTATCCCGCCTTTATTATTTTTATAAATAACTCAAGGTGGAGAACATACCTAATACTCCTCCTATTTTCCCCAAAACAGCAACCCTGTGAGGTGAGTTGGGCTGAGAGCGCGTGACTGGCCCAAGGTCACCCAGCCGGCTTTCATGCCTCAGGTGGGACTAGAACTCTCAGTCTCCTGGTTTGCCATTGGCTCCTTCCTAGGGCTGAGAGACAGGGACTGGCCCCAGGTCACCCAGCTGGCTTTCATGCCTCAGGCAGGACTAGAACTCTCAGTCTCCTGGTTTGCCATTGGCTCCTTCCTAGGGCTGAGAGACAGGGACTGGCCCCAGGTCACCCAGCTGGCTTTCATGCCTAAGGCAGGACTAGAACTCTCAGTCTCCTGGTTTGCCATTGGCTCCTTCCCAGGGCTGAGAGACAGGTACTGGCCCAAGGTCACTCAGCCGGCTTTCATGCCTCAGGTGGGACTAGAACTCACAGACTCCTGGTTTCTAGCCCAGCGCCTTAACCACTAGACCAAACTGGCTCTATGTACAGGGGAGGGAGCGAGAGAGAATTTAGTATGAAATTCTGAAAGAGAAAGTCAGGGTTGCTATCTGAAAATTCCTCACCTTATAATTTCTTTTGTGAGCTCCGACTTCTCTCCCTCTAGTTGGCTATTCCACTCATAAAGGGACATGTTTCTATGTCTGAGCTCTTCATTCTCTTCGAAAAGACTTGACATCAAGTTCTCCATTCTGTAAAATATGAAGACCAGAATGAAATAGCCCCTTAATTTTTTTACTTGAATCATCAAAGCTTTTTTTAAATAAAAAAAAATAAAAATACTTTGTATTTGGATTGTTATACATGCCAATTGAAATGCAAAGCGCATCAACCCCATAAAGTCACATAGGCCCTATGCGTACATCCTAATTAATGCAGTTTGCTATTTCTATTCCAGCAGCCAGCAATCCCTCCTTACACCTCCCGAGCCGTGCAGCGCCTCTCAGCCCCCCTCGTGCACCCCCTGGTCTCCCCTGCACCTGCACGCACCCCTTTGCTCCCTCCCTTGCCTGGCAGCAGCCCCTTCGCCTGCCCGCCCGCCTGGGACTGGCAACTTCCCGCCAGCTTCCCCACTGACATGTGGCCTTGCCTGACGACCCTGCGAGTAAATCAGCGTCTCCATCTATTTCATACAGGCAGAGAGCATGGTAGCCAAGCGCAGCCGCCGAAGGAGGGCCCTCCATCGTCTGGGAGCGATGCGGGGAACGGCCGTCTTCCCTCTGCCCAGGGGGTCAGTCTCGGGAAGCAGGGCCTCTCCAGAGGGGCGGCTCCGGCAGAGGGGGGTCCTTCGAATGAGAGCAGCAGGGCGAGCCTGGTTTTCCACATGGGAGACATGGCTGCTTCCCCACGTTAATTCCATCAACTAAATTGTCTCTAGAAGCCGCCACCTCCATTCCCCATTGCAACAACGGCATAGCTAAACCCTGCCGAACTCACTGGGTTCTAAAACCCTCCTGGGATCACTAGATCCAGCCGCAAGCTGGGCGTGGTGATCTGGCCTGGGGCTGAGGAAGAGGCAGCAGCTGCTTCTCAGGGCAGGGCCCTGTGTGAGCGGGAGACCCAGCCCTGGATCTCTGAATGAGAGATGACTTGGCCATGAACGTTCCCTGCAAAGGGATTCCTGATGCCCGGTGCCCATCATTTTAATGGCATTAAAAAATGTAATTTCCCCCAACTTTTTTCTAGGCGATGTAATTAAAAAGTGTCTCACCTCGTCAGTCTCTCTCTCTCCCCATTTGGTTTTCCCTGTGGAGATTCTGACTTGATTCATATAATTCTGAAAAGAGCGTACGTGCTCTGCAGCCGACGGGCAGGGCCAGGAGATGCCTGTGAGACCCTCGCCAGCTACGCCTGCGAGTGGAGTGTGCCCAGCGGAGCGTCTTCCTCAACTGGAGAAGCCCTGGGCTCTGTGGTGAGGGGCGGAGTGCCAGGGGGTGGGGTGGGCCTGGGTCTCTGGACCCCTTTGCTAGACATTTGCAAGGGAAACGACTGATCGCAAGGAGCAAGCCTCCGCCCCTTTGCCAGGCCTCCCCCCCGAAGAGCCAGATCGGCTCCTGCCCCACAGCCAGGCCCAGGGGAGAGACCCCCCTGCCTGGGCTGTGGGGCCACGTCCACCCCAGTGCCCAAAGCCACGTGTGTGTTAGCAGGTTGGGCAACCCAAGCTGCAGCGCCAAGAGCCTTAACCTTTGACGCTGCTTCCTGACTGGGGCCCCCAGGAAGGGTGCGTCTCCTTTCCATTAAGCCTCCCCCCAAAAGGCATTTCTCCAGGGCAGGCTAACCTCAGCTCCCATGGACTTTTCCAGCCTCGGGGCGGAGGGGGCCGGGGGCAGAACGTGCGCCGAGATCCCCCCTCTTCACGGGGTTCTCTGGGTTCTTGCAATTCTCAGAAATAATTTCCCCCAACTTTTTTCTAGGCGATGTAATTAAAAAGTGTCTCACCTCGTCAGTCTCTCTCTCCCCATTTGGTTTTCCCTGTGGAGATTCCGACTTGACTCATACAATTCTAAAAAGAGCGTCACCCTTCTGTAAAATATCAAGAGCAGAGAAGAGCCCCCTTAGTTTTTTTACTTGAATCACCAAAACTTTTTTAAAATTAAGAATACTTTGCATTTTGATTATTATACAAGGCAATTAAAATACAAAATGCATTAAACTATAACATCACTTAGAATATATCCCTACATTTTAATTAATTCCATGTTGCTATTTCTATTACAATAGCTAGTGATCTCTTATGACGGGAACCAATGCTTTGATGATTTTTGGGGGTACTTTAGAAATGCTCAGTAAAACTGACCAGTCAGTAAATCTACCTCCATTCTATTCTTAAGGGATTTGATTAGCTACTTCAGTATTGAGGTTAGCGTCATTATAGTTATAAGAGTTTGATTCATTTCAGCATTTACCATTCCATAAGATATTAACACTACCAAGGAGTCTTTAAATCTAAAGGCCCTTTTTCTTTTTTCTCCTACATACCACAACAGGCGCAAAACCAATTCAAAGCAATTCCCAGAAGCAAACTGAAGCTTTTTGGATGTGGCGTATGGGGAAAGTTCTCGCTTTGCTCCCAAAGGGCAGAGGTAACCCCACAAGTTGCTTTTGTAGGGGTGGAGGCAGGACCTCGCTTGTGAGCTAGTATGAGGTCACAACTGTATCCATAAACATGGCCATCCTCATCAGGGGCTTCCTTGAAAAAACAAACTCAGCTATTGCTATTCCCAGCTTTTTCCCCAAAGCTTTACCAGCACAGTACAATTTTGTCACCTCTCTTCCGATGTGAACAGACAGATGGAGGAGTCTGAATTTGTGTGGGTTGAAACAGAGGACCAACGGGAGGCAGGGAGCGGGGGTCAATGAATAGCCGAGTACTGGCAGGAGATACAAGCCTGGATCTCCTGCATTATAGATGATTTGGCCATGAATATTCCCTGTGAAGGGACTGATGATGCCCAATGCCCATCTGGGACCCAGGGCCCACTTCTCTTCATTGGCTGCGGCTTCAAGCAAACACAACATCTCAGAGAAGTCTTTAAGGCAGACCTAACGGAGGTGTTTCCAGGAGAAGGCGCTGGAGATGGTTGGGGGCAGAATTGTTTTGAACTGTTTGAAAGGAGTCCCCCAACTTTTTCCCAGGTGATGTACTTAAACCCAGAACATTGTATAATGTACGTCCAGGGGAGGGAGCTAAAGAGAATTCTCTACGAAATTCTGAAAAAGAATGTCAGGGTTGCTCTCTGAAAATTCCTCACCTCCTCAGCTCCTCTTTCATCTCCTGGTGTTCCCTACAGAGGAGAGAGATCTTCTTACACAGTTCTTCAAGTTCACAATGAGAATTCGCCATCTCTCTGTAAAAGATCAAGAGCAGACTTGAAATTAAGCCCCTTAAGTTTTTTTCCCTTGAATCATCAAAACTTGTTTTTTTTTAAATTAAAAATACTTTGTATTTTGATTGTTATACAAGGCAATCAAAATACAAAATGTATTAAACTCTTTAAAGTCACTTAGAATATATCTGTACATTTCAATTAATTCCGTGTTGCTATTTCTATTACAACAGCTAGCCATCTTTATGATGGGAACTAATGTTTTAATGATTTTGTTGGGTACTTTAGAAATGCTCAGTAAAACTGACCAATCAGTAAATCTTCCCGGACTTTAGCTGTAGCTCCATTATATTCTTAAGTGATTTCATTAGCTGCTTCAGTATTAAGGTTAGCGTCATTATATTGATAAGAGTTTGATTCTTTAAGTACAAGTTAATGATTTTCACTTACATAATATTTCATTACATAAATTACATAAGATTTCCTGATGGCAACTGATGCTGCAAAAGACTATATCTGTAATCTTAATGTTTGTTTTTAGTTATAATTGCCCTATGACCAATGCATATTTTCTATATACCTTTTTATATTCCCAATTTTTAATATAATATATTTGTAATATGTATGATGTGCTGCCATACAATAAATAAATAAATTACATGATATATTAATACTTCCAAGGAGTCTTTAGATCTACACACCTTGTTTCTTTTTTCTCTTACCCACCACAACAGTTGAGCAGGCGTTTTCTGGGTGCGGTGTATGGGGAAAGCTCTCGCCTTGCTCCCAAGGGCCAAAGTGTGCGAGGTGGCCCCACAAGCTGCCTTTGCAGGGCTGGAGGCAGGAGCTTGCTTGTGAGCTAGGATGAGGTCACAACTGCAACCACAAACTTGGCCAACCTCATCAGGGGGTTTGTGATGATCAATGTGATGGGGATGAGACGGTCCCTCAGGTACCCTGGACCCATGCCATGTAGGGCTTTAAAGGTCATAACCAACACTTTGAACTGGACCCAGAAGCAAACTGGGACCCAGTGCAGCTGGCGTAGCAAAGGTATTATGAGCTCTCGTTGCTAGTCCCAGCTCCTGTCGACCCAACAGTTCGAAAGCTTAGCAAGTAGATAAATTGGGTACCACCTTAAAGTGGGAAAATATGCTGGCTCCTGTGGGGTCAGGTTCCATCGGACGGAAGATCTTTCAAATGGCTGCAGATCCCGGAAGCAACAAACATCTACAGGAAGTCAGCAGCCGGCTCCAACGCAAGGCACCTTGGGACATGTAGTCCGGAAAGCCAGGAAGAGCCGGTTCCCTTACCCCCTCCCCTTGCACGCGGATTGTATAATGAAAAAGAACACTGTATAATTTGATGTATAACGATGTATGTAAGCCGCACAGAGTCCTCCGTTAGGGAGGGGATGGGCGGGGTATAAATACAAATACAAATAAATAAATTATATGTGCCATCCTTGGGGCACCTAAGATTGCTTGCGCACCCACATTCTGTATCAGCTGTAGCTTCCAATATATGTGTGTTTGTATCTGTGTGTACACAAGAGGTCCCAGGCACTGCCTGCCATGCCAAGAGGTGCAGGGTGGTGTTGAGATGGGGTGGACCCTTGACTAAAGGAATAGAAGGAAAAACAAAATAATCAGAGGCATTCCCCTTAGCATAAGGCAAGGGAGCACAAGGGATATCTTGATCATCTTTCAGACCAAGCCATGCTGGCATGGAGCCTTCTGAATCAGCAGGCAGCCTGAGCCAAGGGGGAAGCAGAGGGCCCTGCGGAGAGGCAGCTAACAGGAGTTTCGCTGCGTGAGGGTCCCTCCTTCCCTTCCTCAGAGATGGAAACTGTAGGTCGGGCAGAAAAGGTTACTTTGCTTCTATATCTTCCAGCAGCTGCCGAGAACAATGGAGGCTTTATATAAAAGTCCTCAAACTCATCGGAGGCCGAAATAACCACTTCCTTTAGGCATTGATGTTTCTGAAGTTTTCCCAGCTGAACCTCCCCTTTGGGTTGCGTTCTAGTAACGCACAAAGAGGCAGAGCCAATCAAGGGAACTAACGAGGCCACTGGGCTAAAGATAGGAACCGATGGATTCAATCCCAAGGTCTTAAGCCGTGACTCGAAGTCCGCATAGAGTTGGCTATCTGGATGTTCCCCTTCCTTGAAGGCTGGAGGGGTTTTGTGGTTTAAAACAATTCTAGAACTGGCCCAAACACGGGGGCTAGCTGGGATGGCTTGATGTGTGGAGGTAGTGGTAGACATGGAAAGCCAGCAGTTTTCAGTGAGATCTGGCCTGCTCTGGTTCAGTAGTTTATAGGCAGAGGTGAGGCTTTGCTCAATGTAATCAGGGCTAGCATGCTTACGTGTGAGGGTACGGTGGGTAAGGGGGTGTGCTAGAATTGTATAGACCCCCAGGAGCCCCAGAAGAAAATTTTTAAAAGGGCACATTTTCATTTTCTCACCAGATGTCAGCACTAGCCTAGCCTTTCACTAACTCTTCTTCCCCCCTCCTCCCCTCTTTTTATTTTTACTAATCGGAAAAGAAACAGAAAAGAAACAGAAAGAGGAGGCAGGGAGAGCAGTTGTAGTAATTAGAAAAATACTTGACAGTTAATTACCAGCCTGTCAGTTGCTCAAAAGAAAACAACGAAATAAAGTCTCCTATGGACACAAACTAAACTACATTTTAGTTCAAAGGGAACAACTTCGATGAACTAATCACTTCTATCAGGAAGAGTCTCACACAAGAAAGAGTAAAGATATCACCCAGAGAAATTGACAAAAGGCGGCTGTGGTATTGTAAAACGTCGAGGCGGGAACTGAGAACTCTCAGTCTGACACTTTGCAAACTTGTGTAAATATGTAAACTAACTTTTCTTTGAACTACATGTACAAAAGAAATGAATGAACCTTGCTCATTGCTCTCTATACTAGCCAAATTTTTGGAGGTATGAGAGAAGCCTCTTTTGCAAAAGACCAATAAAAAAGGAACTTAGCGCTGCTATTTGCGAGTTCAGTCTTTTATTTTTGTGGGACAGGAGCCAAATCTCACACTATTTTGGTGGTCATGAGTGGTCATAATTAGAGTACTTTGGGGTTCTGTATAAAAGTGGCGGTTCAGAAGAACATGTTTATAGTTTCAACCTGTCCTGAGTCACAGGGACATATTCGTAGTGGATATGGTATCTTTTTGTACCTCCCAGCCACAAGTGCTGAGAACATTACATTGGGCTAAGGCGATGGCCCTTCTCTGTGTGAGATACATACAGTAGCTGGTGCCATAGTGTATCTCAGGCTACCTCCTATGGGAAACTGAGTGGTATTACCAGCTTCAGTTTGACGGTCTATGTCAAACAAGCATCGCTTGACTGTGGCTGTTGCTTGGTCATAGCCCCGAGATAATAACTAAGTGGGAGAAAGTTCTAGGAGTGAGAGCTTGGAGGTGTGTGTTTCTAGAATGTAGCTGAAACTGGTACAGGCTACAGAACTGCATGCTCTGATATTGCATTTAAGATTTTCTCTCTCTATATATATATATTGTATCAGAAATCAAACTGAAAACAGACTTTTTGCACGTCACATTCGAAGGCTGCTTAGAGTAAAGATACATTCAAGAAAGTTTCTAACCCTTACCAGGCAGTACCTACAATTACAGAAAAGAGGGAAATGGCTTATTAATACAAATAGCAACATTAACAACTGACATGCCAAATATATTTGTTGAAATGAGTTTTTTTCAATTGTCCAATAAGATCTCCTGGATGCTTCAAGGAAGCTGTTCTTGTCTCTAAATGACAGAAGGGCATCCCTCACAGAAATAAGGTGATACTCATTTCTATGACATTACAATCTATCTTGAACAACCTTCTCAGTGTTGGTTTTGCTATGTGGCTCTCTCTTACTAATTTGCAATTCTTGCATGCTTTCTATTATTATTATTATTATTAATTATTATTTATTTAATTTATTCCCCGCCCATCTCCCATACAAGGGACTCTGGGCGGGTTACAATAATTAAGACTTAAAAATTTAAAATATTTAAAACCATACAAAGTAGAAGATGTATAAAAATAAATCCAGATATAAAATAAAATAAAATAGAATAGAATATTCATGGCACGTGCTTTCCAATTTTAAATAAAGGGCTAGGTATCAGCACAGCCTTTTCATCTCATAAAGCACTGTTTCCGCAAACACTAGTCCCATCAGGAGTGTCACTTTTTACACTTTCCATGGTTTACATAAGCAAAGTACTGCTCTTACTGCAGACAAACTGGGAAGTTCATTCAGCTTCACCTATTCTGCTTTTCCTTGATTTCAGAATGTTCTCCAGAGAACATGAAGGGGTTTCTTTGGGGCTAACTCTGTACAAGAAAAAGCTAAGCAACTGGACATTCAAATAAACACATTCAACTCTTCCTCCTGTCAGTTTTTTCCAAACGTGAATTTTATTCTATTTCCTAGGGAATACTAGCAGATGGACTTCATTCAGAGTTAATACTATGCTTGCTTTTGGTTTAATATGACGTGCAAAATTATCACTTAGCATTATGGAGAGAGAAACCCAACATCTTATTATCCTTGGCTTCAAATGTTTTCTGTGAATAGAGTCTACACATACTGATGATGTAGTGTAAGCCAGATTTTTAAGCACAATTTGCTAGATAAACCAAGAACAAGCTAGAGTCATCCTGGATTCACAAAATGCATTCAGCCACATAAAAAAATACATACCTTAGCAAGATATATGAACCAGTCATTGTGAGTTCATGTTATGTGTAGGGTGACCATACGTCCCGTTTTGAACGGGACAGCCCCGTTTTTTAAACATTTTTGAACTGTACCGTCTTTTTGATATAAATCTCAATATTGTCCCGTTTTTGGAGGCAGCCTGGAAGAGGAAGCCCTCCCGCCTGGAATCCGCTGGGCGCTCTGCTTTTCTTATGCCATCCTTAACTGTCTTTTCTCCCTTCCGTGGTGCGGCAGATGCTTTCCTTCCATAAAGGGGAACGTTTGAGAGCGGAGAAGTTACCTTTCGGGGGGGCAGCGTGCTCACGAGGGGGTGAACGAGCAAGATAAGCAGAAAAGCACCCTAGTTGTCGTAAAATAATAAGGAACAAGAGAAGCACTCCGCTTTCTCTTCTCCTTCCCTCTTTTTTCAGAGGAGCTAGCGCTGTGAGAAGCAGGGAGGCAAAGAATGCTGGACTGGTTTTTCCCTTCCACCAACAGGGGTCGAAGTCGCAGCTGAAGCCGGCCAAACGCCTTGCCTGTATAATCACAGCGCCCAGGCTTCCAGCCCCAGCCCAGCTTTAGATTTGTCTGCGATCAGGTTTTCTCCCCGACTGGCAGAGCAACCACTTTGAGTTACAGGAAAGGGGGGTTGCTGTGCGTGCCTTGTCATCTCTTTAAAAAGTGCCTCCCCTCCCGCCCCGGGCTGTACACGTCACTCCTTTTTTGAAGAGCTGGTCAAACTCACCCCATCCCCGGTCCCCAGCCACCCTCTTGTACCGAGCACTCCTCTGGGAAGGGGTGGCTGGTCTTGCTCAATCTGCCCCTGCAACGCCCGTGTCTTCCTCCTGAGCAAGCAGCATGAGCATGGCAAATGAAACGTACCTCTTAATCATAAAAGAAATAAATCCTATTCTTAAATAGACCCCGTCCCCATTCTTGTAGGGAACTTGTGATGCGGGCAAGGGGAGGGGGTGTTGCAGCGCACGTGCGCGCTGCCCCCTCACCGGCATTGGCTCCGCCAAGGACAGGAAAGTCAGGAAAGACGGGAAAGCAGAGCACCCAGCTTTCCTGTCCTTGCTGGCTGGGGAATTCCCATGGTGGCTGGGGAATTCTGGGAGTTGAAGTCCACCCATCTTAGAGTTGCCAAGGTTGAGAAACTGGTCTGGAGAGATGCAGCCTTGGAGAAAGCGAAGTCCCAGCTACCCAGCATGGAATGATCCCTCAAAGGCTAGGAGACACAGCACTCTCTGGTCAAGCCTAGCTCCTGGTGACTCCAAGGGCACATCCATGTTCAGGGGTGCCTGCATTGTGTGGTCAAAAAAGTCAAAATGGCGGCCACAAGGGGACGATGGAAGTTCTGCCCATTTTTATTACATAAGTTTAACCCCGTCCCGTTTTGCCATCCCAATGTCCCGTTTTTGTCTCAAGGAAATATGGTCAGCCTAGTTATGTGTGAATTTGGCCATGTTGGTTTTAACAATAAAATATTTTAAAATAATGCTTTGGCACAATCTGTGAATTCAGCCTGTTTACAGATAAATAGTCATAATGGTCTAGGTTAATTAATTCCAGGTGTATTTTTTCTCTTTCTTTCCCTTTTCTGGGGAAAATATAGGAGCAGCACAAAAAAAACTAAGGATAAACTATAACTTTGAGCTCAGACTAATCTTGGTAAAACAACCCAGATTTTGTAAAACAGCATATGGAAGTCAAGAGAATCAGGGTACAGAGTCCAGAAACAAACCCAGTCAGATGGAAACTGCTTTGCAAAGAATGACTAGATTGTAGCTTTCACTTCAAGGACTCACCCCCTGTGTAATAGCCATAAGCATAGAGCACTCTTCCAACTATTTATTTATTTATTTATTTATTTATTTATTTATTTATTTATTTATTTATTGTGGTATTTATACCCCGCCTATCCCCTCCCTAATGGAGGACTCTAGGCGGCTTACAAGCATATATATACATTTAATTATACAATTCACAAATCACCATTTTCACCGCGTGTGAGGGGAGGGGGTAAGGAACCGACTCTTCCAGGCTCTGGACTACAATTCCCAGGATGCCTTGAGCCGGCTGCTGACGTCCTGTAGCTGTTGCATCCGGGTCCGTCGTCACCGCCTGCCATTCAATCTTCCTCCGATCCTTTCCTCCGGTGGTGCCGACTTCCCGACAGGACGCCAGCAAATTAGCCCACTTTAAGGTGGTACCCATTTATCTACTTGCAAAGCTTTCGAACTGTTGGGTTGACAGGAGCTGGGAGTAACAACGAGAGCTCACCTCGTTGCACGGGGTTCGAACTGCAGACCTTCTGATCTGCAGCCTACAGCTCAGCAGTTTAACCTGCTGAGCTACCGTGTCCCATTACCGTGTCCCATAACTATCCATGTGAGACCAAGTCCTGTAGCAACATGCTAGAAAGAAATCAGAATAGTTATTGCACGTGGAAAGGATATGGAATAGTTATTGCACATGGAAAGAATTAAATGGACTGTTAGTCACTAGAATTAAGATTTACACTGTGGAAGAATCATTCTGGAAAGATGTGGTCACATTAGTCAAGAAAGTAAAGAGACACAGTAACAAAATGTAAAGCTTACTCCATTATTTCATTTGCTCCAGATTCCTTTTAGCACCCTGTACTGGGCAAGTGCAAAAACTATGAAGTGACATGATCAGTCCAATTAAACTTGCCCTCATTTATCCTGTATAACTCTTAGCCTTTTATCCTTTCCCTCCAACCTTTCTCTTTATCAAGCTACATTGTGAGCTCCTTTGCTAAAGTGAATTCACATTGATGGTTTAGATGATTATTGATAAAAAGAGCAAGTCCACTGGTTAGAATGATCAACTTTTCCCGTTCTGATACATGTCCCTAAGATGTGTTGGCTATAGCTATCATCAACCTCAATCCAAAAATATTTATTTCATAGACAATATTCCAGATTCTTAGACCCATAACTAAGAAAATGCAGTTTTACCAAATACTAGATTGAAGTGGAAGGCTAAGAAAGCTATAAAAATTGAATATTGCATGGGGGTATCAAGGAATAGTAGTCAAGCAGATAAATGGCTCATAATACACATCCTTCAAACTACCAGTAACAACTTCCTATATTTGGAGAAGTTATACTAATTTCTTCCTATTTATTTTCTTTGCAATGTAGGAGGTAAGAGCCTTTTTAAAAAAAATCAATTTGCAATTCAGGATGCAAAGTTTTGTACTGATGCCAGATTCTGATACTGTACATAAGTTGGGTGGTTTGGCTATACAACATTAATTCAAGAGGAAAAGAGTAGGAGCAGGGAGACAACTGCCTCTGGTTTTACAAGAATGCTTTAAGAGGCATTATTGGGCTAGAAAAGATACACCAACTTCCATTTGTGGGATGTGAGTTCTGAGCTCGCACCTCCACAAAAACACGCAACAGCAGAATTGGTGAAAATTGAGCTTTTATTGGGCAGCGTTTTGCAAAATGCCGGGCGACTCCAATGCCTCCACAATTTGGTTGACACAGAGAGCGCCCTGAGTGAAGGCTCACTCCATATTTATACAAGTAGTCAAAGGTTTACACAATTTCATCAGTTACATATTATACAAATCCATCAGTTACACCAATTTACACTTCAACGTGTTAGATTGAAAGCATCCTGTTTACCAATCTATGATATCTTGTTTCCCTTCCCAGTATCTTTTCCTGGTTGGTTTGATTAAGCTAAATTGATTAAGCTAGATTATGTCTCCTAAGGATTTTAGTTACCCCTTCCTGATCTTAATTTGCAGGAACATGCTGTGTCTCCCTGCCTTTTTACTGTGAAAGAGTAACTGACAAGTGTCAGAACTCTGAGTCCTTTCATCATAATAGACTTCTATGTGAATTGTGGAGAGAAAGGAGCAAGAGGCTGGGAAAGGAGACTTATTAACATCTATTGGTGACTGCAACATGAATACAGACCTTGGGGAGGGGACAAGACTGGGGGGGGGTTGTTTAAACTGCTAACCATTAGTATAGTCTCTCATTCAAGTCTTTAACAGGTAGGGTCAAACAGAGAGTAAAGATGGGGTGGCTTAAGACCATACACGCACACACATATGCATGGGGGTAGAAATTAGCAAGAGACACAAGAGTTTAGCGAGTGTTATGTATCTGATAAGCTTAGCATATGTCTGGTAACTGTTAAAGAACAACTGACACATTACTCCTCACAATTTACACATTTAAACACTTTTCAACTATTTGATTACCTTAACCCGATCCATGGAGAGTTTGCAAGATTTCTCAGGCTGTGTGTGTGTCAATGGGATTTCCTTGTTTGTTTCTACTGATAGGTGTCTGTGTACCTACTTCCTTTATTCCCTTTTGGAGGATGAGACTTATCTTGCTTCCCCTTTCTCCCCCTCCCGTCTCTTGTGTAATCCTAATGAGTTCAATTCTAGGTCAATTTCCAGCCTTTCAATTAATACATATAAATTGCTATAACTCTTGCCAATATAAAATCCTTGTTAAAAATTAATTCATTTATACACCCCCCACACATTGAACAAGTTGCTATTGTATCCAGATCTAAATATTGTTCTTACCGGGTAATAGATCCCAGTGATTCCAAAAAAGAACAGGAAGGAGATTTACATATCTAGTATAGGAATTATCACCCTGCTTATTTAACTTATATGCAGAGTACATCATGAGAAATGCCGGGCTGGATGAATCACAAGCCGGAGTTAAGATTGCCGGGAAAAATATCAACAACCTCAGATATGCAGACGATACCACCCTAATGGCAGAAAGTGAAGAGGAACTAAAGAGCCTCTTGATGAGGGTGAAAGAGGAGAGTGCAAAAGCTGGCTTGAAACTCAACATTAAAAAAACCCAGATCATGGCATCTGGTCCCATCACTTCCTGGCAAATAGAAGGGGAAGAAATGGAAGCAGTGACAGATTTTATTTTCTTGGGCTCCAAGATCACCGCAGACGGTGACTGCAGCCATGAAATTAAAAGACGCTTGCTCCTTGGAAGGAAAGCTATGGCAAACCTAGACAGCATATTAAAAAGCAGAGACATCACCTTGCCGACAAAGGTCCGTATAGTTAAAGCTATGGTTTTTCCAGTAGCAATGTATGGCTGTGAGAGTTGGACCATAAGGAAGGCTGAGCGCCGAAGAATTGATGCTTTTGAGCTGTGGTGCTGGAGAAGACTCTTGAGAGTCCCTTGGACTGCAAGGAGGTCAAACCAGTCAATCCTAAAGGAAATCAACCCTGACTGCTCATTGGAAGGACAGATGCTGAAGCTGAAGCTCAAATACTTTGGCCACCTAATGAGAAGAGAGGACTCACTGGAAAAGACCCTGATGCTGGGAAAGACTGAGGGCAAAAGGAGAAGGGGACGGCAGAGGATGAGATGGTTAGATAGCATCACCGATGTAATGAACATGAATTTGAGTAAACTCCGAGAGACAGTGGAGGACAGGAAGGCCTGGCGTGCTATGGTCCATGAGGTCACGAAGAGTCGGACACGACTGAACGACTGAACAACAACAACAACATAGGAACCAATCAGGCAGTTGAATTACATCTTCTTCCTGGCATTTTTCAGATGTAGGCATGAAAAGAAAATAATTTGACAATCATAAGATAGTACACAGTAACATAAAGCAGTAACGAAATAAATCACTCTTTGATGATTCTTCCAATCCCTCTGCCATCCTGTCTGGATGACCCTGGGGCTACACTCCCCCTTTGGCTGGCCTAATTATCTTCTTACAATGTATTGTCGAAGGCTTTCACGGCCGGAGTTCGATGGCTGTTGCGGGTCTTCCGGGCTGTGTGGCCGTGTTCTGGAAGTTGTGGTTCCTAACGTTTCGCCAGCATCTGTGGCCAGCATCTTCAGAGGGCAGGAGCACAGATAGAAGAGATCTCACAGAGATTTTGCTTCTATCTGTGCTCCTGCCCTCTGAAGATGCTGGCCACAGATGCTGGCGAAACGTTAGGAGCCACAACTTCCAGAACACGGCCACACAGCCCGGAAGACCCACAACAGCTATCTTCTTACATTTCAAAAGAATACATTCACACATTTCTTATCTCTCCTTTACAATGGGGCTTCTTTCTTAATGAGGCTTTTGCTCTCTAAACAAATACTAGTGTGAAAGGAAGGAACTGATTCATTACAAATGCTAAAGGTGTTTCTTGTGTATACTAGAAATGCTAAAAGCTACAAATGTTTATTAGAACTTCTAAAACTATAAACTACAAGAGGGGTGTGTGCCGGGCCTAATAGTTTCATCTCTTCCTCTGACCTGTACTCTCCAGAAAGGGCTATGACATACGAAGACAGAATGGAAAACTAAGTGGGAGAAAGTTCTAGGAGTGAGAGCTTGGAGGTGTGTGTTTCTAGAATGTAGCTGAAACTGGTACAGCCTACAGAACTGCATGCTCTGATACTGCATTTAAGATTTTCTCTCTCTATATATATATATATATTGTATCAGAAATCAAACTGAAAACAGACTTTTTGCACGTCGCATTCGAAGGCTGCTTAGAAAGTTTCAAATTCAAGAAAGTTTCTAACCCTTACCAGGCAGTACCTACAATTACAGAAAAGAGGGAAATGGCTTATTAATACAAATAGCAACATTAACAACTGACATGCCAAATATAATATATATATATAGAATCTAAAATGTCTCACCTGCTCAGTTCTTCCTTCAGCTCTGCATTTTTTCTGCAGAGCTCCCAATTCTGTCGCTCTAGGTGGGAATTCCGGTCATAAAGGGATATGTTGTCACGTTGGAGCTCATATTTCTTGCAGATCACAGCTGAAATCTTTGTCATCATTCTGTAAAATAGGAAGGCCAGATGTCTCTGGAAGCGAAAGTCTTTTAGGGAATGTTCCACGCGCTCCCAGGTTCGGCTTATTTTATTTATTTATTTATTTATTTATTTATTTATTTATTATTTATTTATTTATATTATTCAAATTTATCACCGCCCATTTCCCCAATGGAGGGATGGTCACTCACTCACACGCTGTCAGCCCAAAGAGAAAGTCAGGGTTGCTATCTGAAAATTCCTCACCTTATAATTTCTTTTGTGAGCTCCGACTTCTCTCCCTCTAGTTGGCTATTCCAGACTGAAGAAGCTCCTTGGATAAGGAGCGAAACGTTTCCACTGAGAAAATAGAAATCCAGTTGACATGATTCAAGCTACAGACTAATTAATGCAGTTTTGCTATTTCTATTCCAGCAGCCAGCAATCCCTCCTTACACCTCCCGAGCCGTGCAGCGCCTCTCAGCCCCCCTCGTGCACCCCCTGGTCTCCCCTGCACCTGCACGCACCCCTTTGCTCCCTCCCCTGCCTGGCAGCAGCCCCTTCGCCTGCCCGCCCGCCTGGGACTGGCAACTTCCCGCCGGCTTCCCCACTGACACGTGGCCTTGCCTGACGACCCTGCGAGTAAATCAGCGTCTCCATCTATTTCATACAGGCAGAGAGCACGGTAGCCAAGCGCAGCCGCCGAAGGAGGGCCCTCCGTCGTCTGGGAGCGATGCGGCCCAGGGGGTCAGTCTCGGGAAGCAGGGCCTCTCCAGAGGGTTAGGGCAGAGTGAGAATAGCCCCCTTAGTTTTTTTTACTTGAATCACCAAAACTTTTTTAAAATTAAGAATACTTTGCATTTTGATTATTATACAAGGCAATCAAAATACAAAATGCATTAAACTATAACATCACTTAGAATATATCCCTACATTTTAATTAATTCCGTGTTGCTATTTCTATTACAATAGCTAGCGATCTCTTATGACGGGAGCCAATGCTTTGGTGATTTTTGGGGGTACTTTAGAAATGCTCAGTAAAACTGACCAGTCAGTAAATCTACCTCCATTCTATTCTTAAGGGATTTGATTAGCTACTTCAGTATTAAGGTTAGCGTCATTATAGTTATAAGAGTTTGATTCACTTCAGCGTTTACCATTCCATAAGATATTAACACTACCAAGGAGTCTTTAAATCTAAAGGCCCTTTTTCTTTTTTCTCCTACATACCACAACAGGCGCAAAACCAATTCAAAGCAATTCCCAGAAGCAAACTGAAGCTTTTTGGATGCGGCGTATGGGGAAAGCTCTTGCTTTGCTCCGAAAGGCCAAAGGGCAGAGGTAGCCCCACAAGTTGCTTTTGTAGGGGTTGAAGCAGGACCTTGCTTGTGAGCTAGTATGAGGTCACAACTGCAACCACAAACTTGGCAATCATCATCAGGGGCTTCCTTGAAAAAACAAACTCAGCTACTGCTATGCCCAGCTTTTTCCCCAAAGCTTTACCAGCACAGTACAATTTGGTCACCTCTCTTCCGATGTGAACAGACAGATGGAGGAGTCTGAATTTGTGTGGGTGGAAATAAAGGAAAGGGGGAAGCAGGGGGCTGGGGTCAATGAATAGCCGAGTACTGGTGTTGCCTAAAACCTCAGGCACCCCAAGTTTGGCATGGAGCTGATAAAAACTTGGTCCCTGAATTTGGGAGAGAAACAACTTAACCTATGCAAAGGTGGCTTTCTGCCTGCCCGAAAACATGAATCTCAAAGTATTTCAGGCAAAAGCAAAAAGCATTTATTAAGGGGGGGTCAAGTCCTTTTATAGGGTACAGAGACAAATGATCTTTATAGGGTACAGAGACAAATGATATGTCATAAAGCAAGTAATCAAAGAGTAAAAGACATTGATGACGTGAGAATTGAACAATAGAAAACGTTGATTCTAGATAACATTCCACAAGTAGCAAATCCATGAGCTACGTCACTCCCTTTCCCAGCCGGGTTTGTATCATCTTAAAACTTGCAAGTATATTCAAGGACTTTCAGAATACGCGCTCTATTGTTTAGATGCTGAAAAGGCTAGTTTTTGCATGGAAAAGGAAGGGTTTTGGGTAAAAAGGAAAACATGGTTTCTTGAATGCCATGCTTAAATGCTAATATCACCTTTATTAAAAAGCTAATAAGGAAGCCTAAAAATTCCAGATAACAATTCCCCCATTTGGTTCTCAAACTATTTATAGTTTGCTGAACCACCATTATGTATAGCAAGCGAGTGGTTAACATTTGGAACTGCATAGGGCCTATGGTTGCAGTGCGTTGTGGAGCAGTTTTAAAAGGGTAGTAGCAGCATTGCATGGCAGGCAAATATTGATTTGGCCAACATTTATTTATTTTATTTATCAGATTTATCACCGCCCAACTCCCCACAGGGGGACTCTGGGCGGTTTACAATAAATCATACAATAAATATAATACATACTAAAATAAATATTATTGTTGTTCAGTCATTTAGTCATGTCTGACTCTTCGTGACCCCATGGACAATAGCACGCCAGGCCTTCCTGTCCTCCACTGTCTCCCAGAATTTACTCAAATTCATGTTCATTACATCGATGATGCTATCTAACCATCTCATCCTCTGCCGTCCCCTCCTCCTTTTGCCTTCAGTCTTTCCCAGCATCGGGGTCTTTTCCAGTGAGTCCTCTCTTCGCATTAGGTGGCCAAAGTATTTGAGCTTCAGCTTCAGCATCTGTCCTTCCAATGAGCAGTCAGGGTTGATTTCCTTTAGGATTGACTGGTTTGACCTCCTTGCAGTCCAAGGGACTCTCAAGAGTCTTCTCCAGCACCACAGTTCGAAAGCATCAATTCTTCGGCGCTCAGCCTTCCTTATGGTCCAATTCTCACAACCATACATTACTACTGGGAAAACCATAGCTAGACTATATCTTATTCTAGGTATCCAGCTGATGAGCTAAAAGGGGTTATCTAGCTCCTTGTGGATTTTTAAGATCTCTGTTCACATTTATTATATTGAGCTAACGTATTCTCAGGTTCTCTGCATTTGTACCTATTAGCCCTATGGACACTCTCTTTCTTAATTATACATCATAACTGCTCTCTCCCGTGCATACCAATAAAATTCAGATGCAAATCACAAAGTGAGGGTTTTGCATTTCTGTATTTCAGTGTTTGCTGTGTTTTGGCTCATACAGGGAACAGTGTAGCCGAAATGCTTACTTGAAAAGATCCATTGACAGATGCATGGAAGCAGAATCAAATGTGGGTAGCAGATTATGATAGCTTAATAGAGCAGCATATGAGATATGTCAGCCAATGAGGTGCAGGGCTTAAGATACCCCCATCTTTTGGGAGTCCATATGCACATCTGTAATTTTGAGGGCTTGGTAGTAGTACTCTTACAAAATAGTTGTGTTTGGTATGGCCAATCACAAATTTATTTTATTTATTTTATATCAAATTGAGACCATTCTATTGTTTTTTGGATTGTATCCAAGCACTGCCTTAGCCACTTTATTATTAATTATGAAGGCTACTCCATTTCTTCTGTGGTCCTCTTGTCCACAGTAGTAGATCTGGTGGTCATCTGATGTGAAGTGGCCCATTCCAGTCCATTTCAGTTCACTGACACCCAAAATGTCTATATTTAATCTTGCCATCTCACCAATAACCACATCCAATTTGCCCTGGCTCATAGATCTTACATTCCAGGTTCCTATGGTGTGTTGATCTTTAGAACATTGGATTCGTCCTTCACCACCAGCACCATCGGCCGCTAGCCGTCCTTTCGGCTTTGAGCTAGCTGCATCATCACATCTGGGGCTAGTTGAACTTATCCTCTGTTCCTCCCTGGTAGCATTTTGATCACTGCCTTTATTATTTTTATAAATAACTCAAGGCGGCGAACATACCAAATACTCTCTCCTCCTCCTATTTTCCCCACAACAGCAACCCTGTGAGGTGAGTTGGGCTGAGAGAGAGTGACTGGCCCAAGGTCACCCAGCTGGCTTTCATGCCTAAGGCGGGACTAGAACTCACAGCCTCCTGGTTTCTAGCCCAGCACCTTAGCCACTAGACCAAACTGACCAAACAAAATACCCACTCAGTAAAAGACAAGCAAAATACTGGGCTCCTGGAGGAGAGGCAGGATATAAAAATACATAAAATAAAATAAGAATATTACTGCTGGAAACAGCATATTGACTGGGATAACTGTTTTTAATAATAATTTTTATTTAAACATTTCTCAGATATAAAAGATAAACATAAAGTAATATAAAGTGAAATGAAAGGAAAGGAAAGGAAAGAAGGAAAGGAAAGGAAAGGAAAGGAAAGGAAAGGAAAGGAAAGGAAAGGAAAGGAAAGGAAAGGAAAGGAAAGGAAAGGAAGAAAAAAAAGTGAAGTGAGAAAGTAAGAAATGTATAAAAGAGATTAGATGTATAAAAGTATAAAAGATGATTAGAAACAAGAAAAATATATAAAGAAGTTATTCCCGATCTTCTTTACAGCGGTTACAAATGAACAGATCTTCATACCTGCCTCTTTAAAATTACATCATATTTCCTTTCTTCCCATGTTCAACTGTTTTTAATCAGTAAATCCATAAATCACCAATTCATTTTTTCCTATTTTCAGCAAAAAGTCCATAAGAGGTTTCCAGTCTTTAACAAAAGTACTTGTTGTCTTATCCCTGATCAAACAGGCCATTTTTACCATTTCTATGCAATCTTCTTCACAATCCATTCCTCCATTTCAGTATGAAGTATTCCAGTATTTTTCGATCTATGTGCATATAATAACCTCGCTACAGTCACCATATACAAAACCAGTCTTCCATAGGTCTTTTCTAATTGGCTATCCATACGCCCCAATAGGAAAAGTTCTGGTTTCATTTGAATATTACTCTTTAAAATTCTCTGCATCAGTGTATGTACTTGTATCCAATATTTTTTTGCTTTTGCACAAGTCCACCATGCATGGTAAAATGATCCTTTCTTGTTTTCCACATTTTCCACATTGATTAGAAGTAGTGGGGATAACTCTTGTATGTAGAGTTTATTTTAAAACTCTTATAATGGTTGATTGATTGATTGATTGATTGATTGATTGATTGATTGATTATGTGCCATTAAGTTGGTAGCAATCAGTCTTTCAGGTCTCCCAATGGTGCACTCGTCGCTCCTATAACTGAGTCCATCCACCTGCTGCTGGTTGTCCTTTCACCTTTTCCTGCATTATAGCTTTCTGCAGAGAGCTATATCTTCACATAAGATGTCTGAAGTAGGATAATAAGGGGGTTAAAAAACCTTTTTGCCCCAGTTCCCTGCACATGTTGAATTACATTTCATTATTTTATTCCTTGCTCAATACACATTCTGCTACCTCTTTCAAAATTAATCATAGCAAATTGAGACAGGTAAGTTTTTCTTGCTTTTTGTTTTTGCAATGATGACCATTTTTGCTTCCCAAACAAAGCAAAGTTCAGGGAACCTATGGTACAAATAATGGCCAGTTGCAGCAAAATGTCCTCATTGAACAGTCTGTAAATAAATTATATATCACGAGGATAGGTTGGCTTCCTGGATTGCGTAAGAGTGTTGTTTCTGTGTGCACAACTCATAAGCCCATTCCTGCCTACTTGGTGCACAATTACATAGAAATATATTTTATGATGATCCAATGGGTTGGTGTGGGGGTGTGTATAACTGTAAAACGTAGTCCCCTTGCCTTGCAGAAATGGAAATGTTTTCTACTCACTAAACAATAGCACATTTGGATTGAAACCAATGTTGTAGCCATAGGAAGAAAACCAAATGTTATGGATAAACCTCATCTGTGTAATCACAGTCCTATATTTGCTTTTCAGTCCACATAAATCTTCTCAAGTAATGCAATGCATTTGTCTGATAGATGAGCCATTCAATGGCTATACATTTTGTCTTATAACAACCCAAAAAGAGAAATTCCTTTATAACCAGTACATAAAAATCCTAGGGTTTCATTTCTCATAGTGGATCTTTGCACTGGGAAATCTGGATAAAGAAGTTGACAGATTTCTCCAGCTGGGAAGACATACAAACTATCAGGCACAAGAGAAAGATAGTCATCTCTGTAATAGTTTGACTCATGACATCTAGTAAAGATGGATGGGATATGAAAGTGGAAGCCAGAGTCCACAGTTTTCATGTAAAGCTAAACAAACCATGGACAGAATGACTGTTTTCACTAGAAGGAAGAGGCAACTGGAAGAGACTAAGTAGTGTTTTGTAGCACAGTGATTGTTCACAATATGCCAAGATTCTCAGCTTTCTGAATCTGTCTTGACTTAACATGCAGTGTCTCCTTGTAATGGTATGTGGGAATGACCTTGGGAGATTGGGGTGGGGGATACTGCCTAGGGAAGATCAGATAAAAGTGGGGGGAGCCCACAGCTGCATAATGGGAAGAAAAAGAAATTCAGAAAGGATCCTCCCTAACTTATCAGGCTGTAAAAAGAGACGGCGGAAGATTTGTACTTTCAGACTTGCAAGATTCTGTAGCCTTACAATAAAGTAGAATTAGCTCATCTTCTCATGTTTCCTGTCTGGTTTACCTGGGAGGCTGACACTTCTCTTGTTTCTGTTTTACACATAGAATTAGGTTTCTCCTTTCCTCTGACTAGAGGAGAGAATAAAGGTGAATCATCTCATTCATTTACAAATAGCTTAAAGACTGCCTTAATTTGGGGGTTATGTTAATTGTCTAAAAAGTATCTGGCCCCTTTAGTATTTTACTATCCTATCAGTAAGTATTGATAGGATAGGGTGTGAATTTTCTGTGGTTCCTACTTTAAACCTCCACTCAACTACAAATGCATCTAATGAGCTCAGGCAAAATGCTTTGCTACATCCCTTCTACCTTCCTTGTGCAATGCTCTCTGAGAAGTTGTCTTTGAACTGGGCTATGAGTAATTTATTTCGTTTAGGGCAAAGGGCAAAATGGTATGCCTCATTTGACATCAAACATCAAACTTAACTGGAAAATTTTGCTTTATAACTGGTGATGAGAAAATCCTGTACCACCCTTGGGTAAGAAAGCTAACAGAGGACGTGGTGGAAGACTGCCTTATGCCGCCATCAATCCAGTCTTAATCACTGAACTAAACGGGTCCCAGTCACTCAACCCAATTTCTCATGTGTCCTATTAGTTAGCTCATCTTCCCCCTCCCTCCCTCCCTTCATTACTAGTTGCGGTAGCATCCAAGACATACTGTACAACAAAATATGTAGGCACCATTTTAAAATACATAGTAAAAATATTGTAGTGAAAATAGCTTTCTCTGTGTGAACACACATATGTTCAGTGCTGGAAGAAAAGATGGGGTCCCTTTCCATCAGATCCCATCATGACCATGAATTAATCCTGTTGACTTCCAATGTCTTGCATCTAAAGTGGCTGCCTCACACTCCCAGTGTGGCGGACCCCCTGCATGGACCCCTGATGCGGTGGGCAGGCATGGAGGGCCGGTGGCGCAAACTCCAGTGCGACGGACCGACACGGCGATGAGCCTCAAGCATGGTGGAGCCCCAGGTGTGGCGGAACAGCATGGCGACAAGCCCTGGCACAGTGGACTAGTGGGGTGACGAGCCCCAGGTGTAGCAGGCCGGTGCAGCGGGCAGCGGGGCGATGGGTCCTAGGCACAGTGGGCCAGCGCAGCAGAGGACCAGCGGGGTGATGAGCCCCTGGCATGGCAGACCAGTGCAGAGGACCAGCAGGGCGACGAGCCCCGAGCGCGGCAGGCCAGCAAGCCCAGATGTGGTTATCCCCTCCCAACCCCTCTAACTTGCCAACTACAACAGGGATTTTGGGGTCCCTCCAAGGTTGAATGAGTGCCCCCTCCCACGTGTGAGAGACGAGGGAGGGAGCCTGGGTATGAATGGTGGTTGGGAGAACACTCACCCTCTAAGTGAGAGATGGGGTGAGGGGTAGTGAGTGTTATGCCCCCCTGCTGTCCAGTGAGAGAGGCTGAGGGGGGGCATGGTGAGTATGTAGGTGATGGTCGGGCCTATCAGCGCCGAGAGTGAGAGCTGGTGCACTGGTGGTCCACCATCTCCTTGTGGTTGTGTGGTTGTAAGTAGAGTTGGATGAGAGGATGGAGGGATCCCTATTCCAAACCAGGGATTTTAGAGGTCCAGGATTGGGGGCGAATGGACTGGGAAACCCTGGGGGATGTAGGGTGGGGCATTTTATTGAGGTGATGACGGGCAGGGAATGTTATGCCGGAAGCCGGAGGGTGAGTCATCGTCGAGGAAGACACCCCAGATGTCTTTTATCTGTGGTGTGTTCCGACCCTCCAGACTTGAACCTAGGTCCTGGACAGCAGACTCATGGGAGTCCTGGCCTCCGGCTGCTGCTACTTAATGCCAGGTCAGTTAACAATAAGGCCCCCCTCATAAGTGACTTGATCACGGAAGAGGGGGCTAACCTGGCATGCATTACCGAAACCTGGCTGGGCCCGGAGGGAGGAGTGGCTTTGTCAGAGATCTGCCCGGCTGGGTTTCGAGTCTGGCACCAGCCGAGATGTCAGGGCAGGGGAGGAGGGGTGGCAGTCGTCATCTGAGAGTCTCTTGTGGCCTTCAGGGGCACTACTCCACAAGTAGCCAGTTGTGAGACCCTATTTTTCAAGTTGGGTGCCCGAGAGCAGTTGGGAGTGTTGCTGCTATACCAGCCTCCCTGCTGTGTAGCAACCTCCCTGCCTGAGCTGCAGGAGGCTGTCTCGGGGCTGACAGTGGAATTCCCCAGACTTATGGTTCTGGGGGATTTCAATCTGCCATCCCTGGGATGGTCTTCGGAGGCGGCTCAGGAGTTCATGGCGGCCATGGGCCTGACTCAGATTATTCGGGACCCGACTAGAGATAGTGGTCTCACACCGGATTTAGTTTTCTTGTTGGAGCAGTGGCAATGTGCTCTGAGGGGAGAGTTACATCTTTCCCCTTTGTCATGGTCAGATCACGCCCTGGTGGCCTTGAGATTCTCTTATGCCGCCCCACTCCGCAGGGAGGCAGGACCTATTCGATCGGTCCACCCCCAGTGACTGATGGACCCAACTTGGTTTCAGAGGGAGCTGGGGGTTATCCCTGAGGATCTGCTGCACGGTCCAGCGGAGGCCCTAGCTGCTACCGGGAATAGGGAGGCGGCCAGGGCCTTGGACAGGATCGCGCCTGTGCGGCCTCTCTTGTCCCATCGAACCCGATACTCCCCGTGGTTCACGGAGGAGTTAAAGGTCCTGAAGAGGATTAAGAGATGCCTAGAGCGCCGCTGGAGGAAGACTGAACCCGACCGAACACAAGCTAGAGCCGCAGTTAAGGCCTACCTTGTGGCGGTATGAGTGGCGAAACGCCAGTATTTCTCCGCTTTTATTGCATCCGCAAAATGCCACCCAGCAGCCCTGTTCAGGATCACCCAATCCCTTTTGGGGAAAGGGGATTTAGAAAACCATCTACAGGGCCGTGCTGAGGAGTTTTCTGGGCATCTGCAGGATAAAATCACTCAGATTCGCTCTAAGTTAGACTCTAAGCGTGAAACATGTTCTGGGGAGATGCCTGAAGAACGTACTTACCCAGTTATCTGGGAACAGATAGACACGAGGAAGTGGATAGGATCCTCTGGACTGTAACTGTCACCACATGCAATTTAGATCCATGTCCCTCCTGGCTGGTGCAATCAGCTCGGGAGGTGACGTGTGGCTGGGTCCAGTTGATGGTAAATGCATCCTTGCAGGAGGGGGTGTTTCCGGTGGCCTTCAAGGAGGCATTGGTGCGCCCCCTCCTCAAGAAACCATTGCTGGACCCTGTTGTACTGGACAACTTTCATCCAGTCTCCCACCTCCCCTTTATGGGGAAGGTGGTTGAGAAAGTGGTGGCGTTGCAGCTCCAGAGGATTCTAGATGAAACGGATTATCTAGACCAGGACTTTCCAAACTTTTCCTGTGGTGACACACCAACGGCGGCGCACAAAACCCCGGAAGCGCCGCTGCCACCCCGGCGCTTTTGGATTTTCACGCACTGCAGTGGTGGTAGCAGTGGTGTGAAAACCCGGAAGCGCTGATGGCCCACCACTGCTGCTGTGTGCACAGCCATGGCAGCACACCATCAGTGCTTCCGGGGTTTGACGCAACACACCTGGGCCCCGCAGGCGACACAGTATTGTGTTGCGACACACAGTTTGGAAAGCTATGATCCCTTTCAGTCAGGTTTCAGGCTGGGATATGGGACGGAAACGGCATTGGTCGCATTTATGGATGATCTCTGGTGGGAGCAGGATGGGGGCAGTGCATCCATCCTGGCTCTCCTTGACCTCTCAGCGGCTTTCAATACCATCGACCACGGTATCCTTTTGGGATGACTCAGGGAGTTGGGGGTGGGCAGCGTGGTTCTGCGCTGGTTCACCTCCTTCCTCCAGGGCCGGTCCCAATCGGTGTTGATAGGGGAGGAGAGATCTGGTCCACGGCCCCTCCTTTGTGGGGTGCCACAGGACTCAGGGCTCTCTCCTCTCCTATTTAACATCTACATGAAACCACTGGGTGAGATCATCCGTCTCCACGGGATGAGGTATCATCAATATCCCGATGATACTCAGTTATACATCTCCATCCCGGGGGAAGTAAGTGATGCTGTGACTACCCTGTCCAAGTGCCTGGGGGCTGTGGGGGTCTGGATGGGGAACAACAGGCTTCAGCTGAACCCTGGTAAGATGGAGTGGCTGTGGATTAATGGCCCCTCTTTGTCCAGGAATCTACCATCCTTAGTTCTGGATGGGGTTGCACTGCCCCCGACAGAACCAGTGCATAACTTGGGGGTCCTCTTGGACTCATGACTCCTGCTTGAAGAGCAGGTGGCAGTCGTGGCCAGAAGGGCGTTTGTACAACTTTGTGTTGTGCGCCAGTTACGCCCTTTCCTGGAGTGAGAGGCCCTTCGAACGGTCACTCACGCCCTGGTCATCTCCCATATAGACTATTGTAATGCGCTCTACATGGGGCTACCCTTGAAGAGCGTCCAGAAGCTTCAGCTGGTTCAGAATGCAGCCACGCGGGCAATTTTAGGTGCCTCAAGAGCAGCACACATAACACCTTTGCTCCGTGAGCTGCATTGGGTGCCAGTTTGCTTCCAGATTCAATTCAAGGTGTTGGTTATCACCTTTAAAGCCCTACACGGCATGGGTGCTGGTTACCTGAGGGACCGTCTCATCCCTGTCACATCAACCCACCCCACCTGGTCATGCAGAGAGGGCATGTTGCGGACCCTGTCTGTAAGAGAATTCCATCTGACGGGGTTCAGGAGGTGTGCCTTCTCTGCAGTAGCCCCCACCCTCTGGAATATTCTCCCCCCTGAAATAAGATCGGCCCCCTCTCTCCTGGACTTTAGAAAAAACCTAAAGACCTGGTTCTGCCACCATGCTTGGGGAGGGGAGAGGAACAGCCAGTCTTGGGGTCTCTTAGATCTGCCTCGACCAGCCTTACCGGCCCATGGGATAAGTAAGATCTACCATTGCTTGGATCGGACTGTAATTAGGTATTTTTACTGATTATTAGTGTTATTTATGGTTTTTTATTGATTTTAAACTTTTTATTGTGAACCACCCAGGGTCCCTCCTTGTGAGGGAGATGGGTGGGATATAAATGTGATTTATTATTATTATTATTATTATTATTATTATTATTATTCACATTTGTCTGACCCTGGTGTTCCCAATAATAAACACGACACAAGTTCATAAAATACAAACGAACTTTATTACTGGTTAGCAATCAAATAGAGCCAGTGTGGTCTAGTGGTTAAGGCTCCAGGCTAGAAACCACGGGACTGAGAGTTCTAGTCCCGCCTTAGGCATGAAACCCGGTTGGGTGACTTTGGGCCAGTCCCTGTCTCTCAACCCTAGGAAGGAGCCAATGGCAAACCAGGAGACTGAGAGTTCTAGTCCCACCTCAGGCATGAAAGCCGGCTGGGAGGCCTTGGGCCTGTCATTCTCTCACAGCCCTAGGAAGGAGCCAATAGCAAACCACGAAAGTTCTAGTCCCGCCTTAGGCATGAAAGCCAGCTGGGTGACTTTGGGCCAGTCCCTGTCTCTCAGCCCTAGGAAGGAGCCAATGGCAAACCAGGAGACTGAGAGTACCCATCCCGCCTTAGGCATGAAAGCCAGCTGGGTGGCCTTGTGCCAGTCCCTGTCTCTTAGCCCTAGGAAGGAGCCAATGGCAAACCAGGAGAGTGAGTGTTCTAGTCCCGCCTTAGGCATGAAAGCTGGCTGGGTGGCCTTGTGCCAGTCCCTGTCTCTTAGCCCTAGGAAGGAGCCAATGGCAAACCAGGAGCCTGAGAGTTCTAGTCCCACCTTAGGCAGGAAAGCCGGCTGGGTGACCTTGGGCCAGTCACACTCTCTCAGCCCAACTCACTTCACAGGGTTGTTGTTGTGGGGAAAATAGGAGGAGGAAGCAGTATTAGGTATGTTCCCCGCCTTATTTGTAAAAATAATAAAGGCGGGATAAAAAATAATATATATATACACATACACACACACACACACATACACGCTAGGTGAAACATAGTTTACATTAAAGGCAACAATGATATAGAAGAAATGTGAAACTGAGGCTTCATCCGCCAAGGACTGGCCACTTTTCCTAAAATGTTATGACTGGAATCACTAATTGTGGTTTACTCACAAGTATAACCCTGATTTGGGTGTAGCTTTGTGGGAATTGAATGCAAAGCTTCCTCACCGAAGCAGTGAGCAGTGGGGTGTTGTTGTTTTTTGAGGCCTGGAGCTCCAAGGAAGGGTTTGAACTGGAGCCAGACCTGTCCACCCCACCTCAAGTGAAAGAAAAATCTATTCCAAATTATCCCTTAGCCTACATCTGATGCACAACCTTAATCTTAGTAGCGTGCAACAGGATGAAAAACTTCCATATGTGAACCAGCTATAAGGAAAGCAAGTAAAATTCATAGCGTTATCTTTCAAGCATCTTGGATGATACTCTGAAATAAAACATCAAATGTTGGTCAACTATTCAAGTGGGAAGTTTAACAGTTATAGTAATTGAACAAAGCATTCATGAACACGGTTTGGAAGAGTCTGTATTGATTAGTTTACAGAAGAGAAAGTCAAGGCAATAATGCGTGAAAATCGTGAATTGTAGTGGACTGAGTCTCATTCCCCTTCCAAAGGAGGCGGGGAGGTGGGATCCCGTTTCCTTTCCCCTCTCAGAGCTGCTGCAGGGAAGTCCGCAAAGCTGCAAAGGACTGCGGGCGCCTCTGCTGGAAAGCCTGGGAGAACAGGAACCCGTATGGGTTTGTTTGTTCCTCTGTTCAATTTATATGCTGCCCAACTCCCAGCAACTCTGGGCAGCAGAGTTACAAATTATTTAAAGCATTGAAACAAGACATGAAAGACAAATTATTTAAAACATTAGAACAAGGAACAAAAGAAAGGCAGAGATGTCGGAATAACAAACTGGGTGGAAATAAGAGAGCAGAGCTTGGGTTGAAAGGAGGCGTCAGTCATCCTCAGCAAAGGCCTGGCAAAGAGCCGGTTCTTCAAGGCCCCTTGAAACACCAGCAGAGCCAAAATATCTGATCATAATATCTGGTCATTCTGATCTCGGGGAGAACCTCATTCCAGAGGGCAGGTGCTGCGACAGAGAAGGCATGCTGCTGGGGTCCCGACAGATGGCACTGTCTAATCGACCCAGAGCACGCCAACCCTGCCAGATAGAATTGGCCTGGGAGATGGGCGGTCCCTCAAATAATGCGGCCCTATGCCATGTAGGGTTTTAAAGGTAATGAACAGCACCCAGAAGCAAACTGGCACTGCATTCTGGACCAGCTGAAGCTTCTGGGTAGTCTTCAAGGGTAGCCCCTTGTAGAACATGTTGCAGTAGTCAAGCCATGAGGTGGCCAGGGCATGTGTGACTGTCTGAACACCACCACCACCACCAGATCTAGGGAAGGGTACAGCTCGCACACCAGACGAAGCTGGACAAAAGCCTTCCTGGCCACAGCTGCCACCTGCTCTTTGAGCAGGAGACGAGAGTCCAGGAAGACTCCCGAGTTGTACAGCACCCTTGAACAGGGAAGTGCCACCCCATCCAAGGTCAGAGATGGAACATCCCCAGATCCAGGCAGCCCAAACACCACAGCCACTTGGCCGGAGACGCTTCCTTCCCCTCCAGTCCCACATAGCCTCCAGGCTTCTTTTTGGACTGATTTGCTTCGTTGTGTGGCTTTCTCTTTGCACCTACTTTTCTATCCGTCTATCTTTTTTTGCTTTTCTGTTCTCAGGTTAAAGGTAAAGGTTCCCCCCCGCACAGTTGTGTCCGACTCTAGGAGGCGGTGCTCATCTCCGTTTCTTAGTCGAAGAGCCAGCGCTGTCCAAACACGCTTCTGCGGTCATGTGGCCAGCATGACATGTGCGGAACGCTGTTACCATCCCACCGAAGTGGTACCTATTCATCTACTTGCATTTGCATGCTTTCGAATTGCTAGGTTGGCAAGAGCTGAGGCGAGTGCGGGAGCTCACTCCGTCACGTGGCGCTCGGGTCTCGAACTGCCAACCTTCCGATTGGCAAGCCTGGCGTCTTAACCACTGAGCCATCACGCCCCTTGTGTTCTCAGGTTAGGGTTAGGGTTATTGTTGGTCAGCATCGGTATACAGATCTCTGCCTCCCTTAGCTTAGTGCAATCATCCTATTCCCCCAGCCATTTTTGTCGCATTTTTTAAAATCAAAACCCTTTATTCTTCATGACTCCTGGCACCACACTCTGAAACAGTAACCCTGGATAAAAGGGAAAAGTGGAGCCCCTCCTTGAAAAGCCCATCCCGGGAGTCTGGGCGAAAGGGCCCTTCCCTACTCAAGAACGGGTGCCGGGGGCAGAGCACGACCTGCACTCAGACACCCAGGACTCCGGGAGAGGCCGTGGGGGTGGGAGATCTGGATCCAGCAAACTCGTGTTCTGTGTTGGTTCTCTGCACTAGTGCCGAACAAAAAGCGTCTCTCCTCTAAATTTCTCAGTTCAATCACAAGTACGGAGATGGTGACTTCCGGTGGGGACATGGCAGACTGAACAGCTGTGCTCACAGGCTCCACGGGCAGAACTGACAATGCGGCAGGTTTTTTGGGGCTCAGGCAGGCTTTTCCTGAAGCCCAGGAGCGTTTTACCAGGAAAGGAAAATGCTCGGAATCACCCCATTTGTCCTCCAGGATGGTGGCTTGCAGCCAGGAGATCGTAAACAGCATTCACGTTCGACTGGTAAGAGCAGCCAGGAGGCTGGGACATCACCATTTTCCAAGCTGCGCTGTAGCCTTAAAGGGACATTAAGACTGGCCACCCCATTTCTAAATCACCAATTTGTATTTTTTTAAAGTGTATGTACCCTAAGAAAGGCTTTCTACAGCAAGGAGAAGCGGGTTCTTTTGGTGCTTATCATTATTTTTGGGATTAATTAAAAAATTTTTTTTTTTACATTTTGGCTTGTTTTCCATCCAAATATTAAGGAATACTGAGAGTAAATAATTATCTCCCTGTTGTTATTTTTGTACTAAATTTGAAGATATTAGCATTTTCCTACACGTTGAATCGGCTGTTTTGAACCTTCACTTTTCTGCTTCTACTTTCCTTGGGGGATTGTCTGCACTCTCACTCTCGTTTAAGTAAACACATTCCTTCATACCTTCGCCTTTTGCTGGTTAAGCTCCCAGGGGGCGCCATAATCTACTGCGTGAGACATGGAGGATTTCAAACAGATTCTTTCTGACTTTCACCAGGATTTTAAACAGATTTCTTCTGACTTCTATCAAACTTTTATGCAAGATATCCAGGACATTGTGGAAAATATGAGATCTAAAATGTGCCATCAGGTTGGGGATGTGGTGGATGAAATTGAGGAATTTAACAGGGTCAGGAATGTCTCTTCGACTTCTGCTGAGCTTCTGGAGGAAGATTGGATAGCTGAGTTGAAGAAATTAAAGGGGGAGATCAAGTTGCAAGCCATAAGTGAAAATGATCTTCTGATGGAATGCCTTGGAAAAGAAGGGGTACTATGTATGGGAGGTTTCCTGAAGAGAAGTTGGAGTTTTTGAGGGAGGCAGTTGGGCTGTTTGATTTTTTTAAGAAAAAAGCTTTGTGTGCATTGTGGGGGTATGTAAATGCTTTGGTTTATTTTGAGGCAGGATAAGGGTTTAAGAATATTTATCTGGATTGCTTTTAGGGTTTGGCTGATTTCATTTATTTTTAATGACTTGGATTAAGATTATTAAGGTATATAAAAAATAATGTCTGGTTTTTGGTCTGACATGATTAAGATTATTAAAATTGCTGTACTTGTTAAAGTATTTGGTAAGGTTATTCTATGTAGAATCAAACGAATGGAATTTCACCACTATGAAACCCTGGCCTGGAAGGTGGACATTTCCAAGCTCCTCTGCTGTAAGCGTTTTCCATAACAATAGACGTAAACAACAGATGGGCTTTTATCTAGCCAAAACAATTGAAAGTTATCAGTCCTTTTCCCATGAGAATAGAGTCTTGAGGGAAAGCCAATATGCAACACCGCCACCCCATGGCGGTTTATAGTAAGTACAACTGTTACTAAAAATGTTAACCTGAAAAGTGGCCTTAGCCCATATGAGCCAATCAGAATATTGAACCATGAGTATAATTCAGCTATGAACTCTGGGTACTCATCTCACTCATGCTTTTTCTATGCTTCTGTTGACTGCTATCTACATGTACTTTGTGAACTGTAACTATGCCTGGTCTTTGCACAGACCATGATGTTTTCTTTCCTCACTTCTGGTGATGGAACTCTGCGTATGCTTTGTTTTTTCCTTTTTGCAATAATGCACCATACATCCATTATTGCCTTATGCTATCAATAAAGATATTGTTAGCCTTAAAACACGTTTGGATTACTCTATGCCTGGAACCCCAATAGCCACCATCACCCCACAGGTTATGTTGCCCAGAGAGAAATTTGCGTTTTCTTTGCTGCGCTGGATCTGGCTGTAACAAAGGGGTTTGTTTTTGAGGCTGCATTTTGGAGTAAACGTGTTTTTCTTGAGTGGTCAGTATGGCTGCTGCAGGGCTAACCAGTCTGCCTTTTGAGCATTTGAATGGCACAAACTATCGGACCTGGTGTGTGAAGATCAAGTCTTTCTTCCTAAAAGAAGGTTTGTGGAAGTATGTGAAAGACCCACCTCCAGCTGGTGTTATTACTGATGAAGTGCAGTTGTGTTTGGATTGTGCTTATGGCAATTGGATTCTGGGACTGGAATCATCACAGCTACTGCATATCAGCAATCTAGACACTGCACATGCATGTTGGGAGGCTCTCAAAGCCCTTTATTCCAAGCAAACCTCTGCTGCCATCGTTGGTCTATCACGTCAGCTTTACAACCTGAAGCTGCAGCCCGGTGGAAACGTGATGACCCACCTCCATAAACTCAAGACTTTGTTTCTTGAACTTGAGGAGCGGGATGTTGTGATCCCTGATACCCAGAGAGCTTGTGTTATCCTGTCAAGCCTGGGCAAGAGCTTTGACATGCTCATTGAGGCAACTCAGACGTTGAGGCCCCAAGACCTAACTGTGGATTATCTTACAAATCAGCTGCAAGAAATCCAGCAAGCTCGTGACCTGGAGAAGATGCAGGGTAAGCCATCTGTTGCTGTTCCTGAGACTTCTGCACAGCGTTTTCCAGCTGGAACAGAGGCTGCGTGTGCTGTAAGAAGATGCTTTCGGTGCAACTCAACCCAACACTTCATGAAAGACTGTTCCCAGCCACCTCGCCCAGCCGGTGGAGCCAGTGGAAAGAGGTTCGTACGAAAGAAGGGGAAACAACTGCCTAGACAACGTACCCAAGTGTCTGCTTTGCTCACGGCTGTGAGTAAACGTTCCCCAGAGACTTGGCTTTTGGACTCCGCGTGTAGCCAAATCATTGTAAACAATGAACAGTTGCTATTGACAAAGGACAGGCCTAAAATCAAACAAGTTGCTCTAGCTGATGGATCCATGGCTGATGTGTCTTTTCAGGGTGAAGTATACATTCCTTGTTTGGGGATAAGTGTACAAAATGTGTTGTGTGTTCCTACACTTGACTTTTCCCTCCTTAGCGTTCCAGCCCTGGTGAAATCTGGATATACTGTTGTGTTCAAGGGTACTGGATGTTCTATTGAAAAAGATGGAATTGAATGTGCTAGGGGGAGGTTAGTGAATCAATTGTATGAAATGCTTCCTAAACAGGGGATTGTGTCAGGAAATTGTAGTTCCAATGTTCCCCCACATAACAAATGCATTCACTATTATCACAGAGTTCTGGGACATCCCAGGTGGGGAAGTTTGTCCCAAATGGCCAAGGTGTATCCTGAACTAGGATCTAAAAAGTGTGATGACTTTCTTGATTGTACTGTGTGCAAACAATCTAAAATCAAGGCTGCGCCTGTTGCTAGGAAAAGTGACAGGGTGTCAACTAGGCCTTTTCAGTTGGTTCATGGAGACTTAGCCGGCCCCAATGCTCCTAGTGAAGGGGGGGCACGTTTCATGTTTCTTTTGGTGGATGACCATACTCGCTTTACGTTTTGTTATTTGCTCAAATCTAAAGCGGAGGTTTTTGCTCGCTTTAAGGAGTTTGTTGCAATGGTGGAGAGAAACTATGGCTATCAAGTAGGTCAGTTTCAATCGGATTGTGGAGGAGAGTTCCTAAGTCATGAGTTCCAGAATTGGCTTCGTAGGAAAGGAATCTCCCATAGACTTGCCAATGTTGGTATTCCTGCTGAGAATGGAATAGCTGAAAGGAAGATTGGTGTTGTTAATACCATTAGAAATAGCCTGATGTTAGATGCCCAGGTGCCAGCCCGTTTTTGGGGTGAGGCTACCATGACTGCAGTGTATCTAACCAACAGGGTGTGGAATTCAGCTGTAAATGAAGTTCCTTACTTCCTTTTGTTTGGCAAGCGCCCTTCGCTGAAGCATCTGCGTGTTCTTGGAACATTTGCGTATGTTCACATCCCTAAGTCTCAGCGAAGGAAGAACCAGCCAAAAGCACAACGCTTAAGGTTTGTTGGTTACTCCTCTAGATCTAAGGGTTACCGTTTTTCTGCAGGCTATGGTCATGTGGTAGTGTCCAGAAGTGCTAATTTTGAGCACCCTACTGGTTGGGATAGGTTGAATGCTAGTTCAGAGGTATTGTTGCAATCTAGTGCACAGCCAACTGTCCATGCTCCTGTGGCTGGACAACAACCAGTTCAGCTGCCTTCTGGTTCCCAGTCTCCTAGTGTGGTGAGAGGGTCCCCTCAGGTGAAGGAAGAGGAAATTTCACCTGAGCAGGTTCAGGACCTGAAGGGGGAATCAGGTAGTGAAAAGGCAGAGGACAGTGATGAGGAAGAGGCAGTGGTAATTCCTCGTAGGTCTGCACGTTCCACAAAGGGTGTGAAGCCTGACAGATTTGTGATTCAGCAGGTGAGAGTGTGTCAGATTACCTGTGAACCTCAGTCTTTCCAGGAGGTGTTGCTTCTGCCTGTTGAAGAGCAGGAGAAGTGGAACACAGCGATGGATAAGGAGTTTGAGGCATTAGTGAATCAAAAGGTGTTTGAAGTCACTGACTTGTCCCCATCCCAGAAAGCTGTTGGTTCCAGATGGGTTTTCAGAAAGAAGCTTCTTCCTGATAATACAGTGCAGTACAAAGCCAGGCTTGTTGCTCAGGGGTTTTCACAAGAGAGGTTTTTGAACTATGATCTCACATATGCACCCACAGCTAGACCAGAGTCTTTACGTATGGTACTTTCTCTGGCTGCACAGCGTGAACTTGTTGTCCATCATTTTGATGTTGACACAGCATATCTGAATGCAGAGCTCCCTGAAACAGTGTACATGAAGCAGGCTCCTGGATACGCTTGTGGCAATTCTCAGAAGGTGTACAGGCTGCGCAAGGCGCTTTATGGATTAAAGCAGGCCGGTCGCTGTTGGCATCAATGTTTAGATAAGGCTTTGATGGAGTTAAAGTTTAAAAAGTCAATTGCTGATCCTTGTGTGTACGTAAGAGGTTCTGGAAGTAATTACACGGTGTTGCTAACATATGTCGATGATTTTTGCCTAGCAACTGGTTCTTTGCACCTTGTACAAGAGTTTGCAACACAATTAAGACAGTACTTTCAATTAAAAGACCTAGGTGAGCTGAAATACTATCTAGGTGTTGAAGTCACTAGAGCTCAGAGTGGTGAATTCTATCTGAGTCAGAAGAGAAAAATTGATCAATTGTTGAGTCAACTTGAAATGTCAAATGCAAAACCTACCAGAACACCAATGACTCTTGATTTCCTAAAGGGTGACACATGTGAGGAATCTTGTCCTCAGCCTGCATGGTATCACTTTGCTGTAGGAAGCTTGCTACACTTAACACAATGGACACGTCCTGACTTAGCTTACTCAGTTGGAGTACTCAGTCGTAAGGTTGCCAAACCATCCATGCGAGATTGGCAAGGATTAAAAAGGGTCCTACGTTACCTTAAAGGCACAGCTGATTTTTGTCTTAAAGTATCAGCTACTAAAGCCGAAATGCCTGTGATTTATGTTGACAGCTCTTTTGCAGAAGAGGAGACAGAAAGTCTGTGAGTGGTTTTATTTGTTTATTTGCCAATACACCCATCGCCTGGAGGGCAAGAAAACAGAGTTCAATAGCCGTTTCAACCTGCGAGGCCGAATATAGTGCCCTCAGTGAGGCAATAAATGAATTACACTGGTGTAAACAACTGTTTGGAGATCTTTCTGTAGATATACCCTCACCAATGACAGTGTATGAAGACTCACAATCATGTATTTCACTTGCTCTTTCTGAACACGTGAAAGGGAGGACAAAATATGTCGATGTGAAATTCAAAAATGTAAGACATGCAATTCAGGAAGGATTTATCAAGTTAGAATATTGTCCTTCTGAACTAAATGTTGCTGATATCTTCACGAAAGCTCTACCTCTTGATAAGCATGCTGCCATGGTTACCAAACTGGGACTAGAACAAATGTGCTTGAAATAAAATCATTTGTGTCTCTGTGTCCATGTAAAATGACAGTTTTCCCCCACAGCATTTTGAAATTCATTCGGAAGGGGTGTTAAAGTATTTGGTAAGGTTATTCTATGTAGAATCAAACGAATGGAATTTCACCACTATGAAACCCTGGCCTGGAAGGTGGACATTTCCAAGCTCCTCTGCTGTAAGCGTTTTCCATAACAATAGACGTAAACAACAGATGGGCTTTTATCTAGCCAAAACAATTGAAAGTTATCAGTCCTTTTCCCATGAGAATAGAGTCTCGAGGGAAAGCCAATATGCAACACCGCCACCCCATGGCGGTTTATAGTAAGTACAACTGTTACTAAAAATGTTAACCTGAAAAGTGGCCTTAGCCCATATGAGCCAATCAGAATATTGAACCATGAGTATAATTCAGCTATGAACTCTGGGTACTCATCTCACTCATGCTTTTTCTATGCTTCTGTTGACTGCTATCTACATGTACTTTGTATCTGAACTGTAACTATGCCTGGTCTTTGCACAGACCATGATGTTTTCTTTCCTCACTTCTGGTGATGGAACTCTGCGTATGCTTTGTTTTTTCCTTTTTGCAATAATGCACCATACATCCATTATTGCCTTATGCTATCAATAAAGATATTGTTAGCCTTAAAACACGTTGTTTGGATTACTCTATGCCTGGAACCCCAATAGCCACCATCACCCCACAGTACTATCAAGTATAATGGTAGACAATATATATGTTTTTTAGTTTGATCTTTATTATAGTAGACAGGAATGCATAGAATAGTAGTAGGAAGGAAATAATTAAATAAATGTTATCTATGGTTGGGGAAGTTGATTAGGAGAGGGCTGTATGTATGTGTGTGTGTGTGTGTGTGTGTGTGTATTCTTTTAATATAAGGGGGGGAGTAACTGTACTTAGTGATTTTTATAATGTGCCAATGGTATGATTTATACAAATAATGTGATCTTGGTCTAATATTGAGCAAGGGATTGATTATGGAGTTGTTGTATACCCCTGCTGTTAAAAGAGGTAAGTCACCTCTTTTTGTAACTTAAAAAAAAATTCTCTTGTGTTTCCACACTTTTTTTAGTTTTCTTTTTTTCTTTGTAGTTTTTTGTTTTTCTGTAGCTTTTATCTCTATTTGAAACTTAATAAAATTCTTATAAAAAGTACAAGTGCGGAGATGGCCACCACCACCCAAAGTATTCCTCCTGTTTGTGCCCTCGTGAGGAAGATTGCCTCCAGGACCTTCTGGGGGGAGAGAGACCCACCCGCCCCCCGTGGTCAGCAGAGGAACGGAAAAGAAGGGTCCCACCCAGCTCCACCCCGGGGAGGCTTCCACCTGAAGCCCCTGAGGCTGCTGGCCATTACTGCACCCTCTGAGCGAATGCATGTCACTTCCTCTAAGTCCATCTTTCCACCCTGTTAAAATGCTCACGATCCCCCAGACGCTGCAGCAGCAGGTGCATTCTTAATGCAGCAAGATATAAGGCACACGCAGCTGAAAAACTGATCACACACCGGAATCAAAAGTAAGGTAACAATCTTTCCATGTATTCCCGACTGAGAAATGCCAGACTACTCCCATTAGTCCCTGCTACGCTGCAGCCGCCTTCGGAATTGAAGACAGACTTACCCGCTGCCCTACCGCGGCTCCCCCCACTGCTTCACAGTATGTTGAATAAACCATTTTTGTCCTGTGCAGTTTTGCATCACTAGCGTATAATAGGGAGATCCATGATATTTCACAATTTCAAGACACCTTTTTGTTTTCCTGTTGATTATAGATGATGCCTAGAATAAAAAAAACAGTGATATTAACAAAAATATAGGCACATCATTGAATTCAGTGCCTGTAACAATATATTGTATTTATTATTGAATGTATCCCCTGTCTTTAGTTTGTGTGAACCCTCCAGATAGCTTATAACTATGTAAAACCATGTAGACAACTAAGCTATAAAGTATAACATAAATGCAATTATAATTACCAGTACAATATCATGAATGCAGTTAACGCTCAAAAGCTTAGCGACAGAGAAGCTTGTTTGCCGTTAACATCGGGTGAAAGAGGAATGCCCATTCTTATAGAACGGGTGAGTTGGAAGGAACCCTGTGGGTCACCGAATCCTCCTGTCCACTGTGGTCTCTGGCAGGTGACCATCCAGCCCTTGTTTGAAAACCTCCAGGAGGAGGGTCCACCTCTGCACTCTTACTGCCAGGAAGAAAACTAAGGTGTGGTCCAGGGCGCCAGATTTAGTACCACCTGGGCCACATGCAGCTTCCCTGCCCACAGTAAGGAAACCAGTGCCACATTTCGGCCAGTGCACCACAAAAGCCCAGCTTCACCCCAAGGATGATCCTGCTATTCTGTGCAAGTTAGGAATCTTGTACCACCTTGCAAGCCAACGTTGCCTGCATCCCACCAGCATGTGCAGCACACGAGATGCCTTGAAGAGGAGATTTTTGTCTCCCCTAACATTATAGATACTGATTTATTTGCTGATGTTTTGAAACTTCCACCACAGCAATAGATTTATTATTTAGAAGTTGCAGAGGCAACATAAGCACCACTGATCCAGGCACTTCCAGAGCCTCTGATTGAGGAATTGGCTCGATACTTCTATGGGAGCAGATTTGAAGCTCTATTGAAATGGACTCCATTGGGCACAAGCAGCAGCACTAAGCGAAATCTGCTAGCTTCCTATGTTCTCTGGTGGAGTGCATGCAAAGCCCCATATCGTTTCTGAGAGAGGGAGATCTTAAAAACCTGCTCCCCCCAGCACAGCCACATGTGCTTCCTCTCCTCTCCTCTCCTCTCCTCTCCTCTGCCTTCTGCGGTTGCTGGAGCTCTCCCACCAGCCACTTCTCCCTTCCTGCTCACCACACTTTTTCCATTATTGAACGAGTTGTCCTCAGCCTCTCCCCCTCGGACCCTAACTTCAGGGTGGCCAGATCTCTCCCATCCATCATATCCGGAGGCTTCTGGCTTCCCTGCACCCGGCGTCCCACACACTGACCCCTCAGCCCCTCGTTCACACCTCACCCTCCCCACATAACATGGATCTGTGTTTCAAAAACCCAGTGGATCAGAAGACTTCTCTGCTCACACAGACTGTGAAACAGAACGGACTATTTCAATGTTCCTTCTGCGATTGCCCTGAGAACGTAAGGTCTTCTTAAGCCATGCAAGGTTGGAGACACACATAGTCAATCAGGTGCTTACTTCTTTATTCTGAGGTGCCTTGTATTCATAAAGTATTAAAATTAAAAAATTAAAAGCTTACTTGCATGAAATCCCAGTGCATATTCTCTCCTTTTCTCATGGCTTCATCGCATTGCTCTATAACTGGCAGCTCTCCTTTTCCAGAGTCTGTCAAGCATCTGTCAACTGTGTTGCGCCGAGATCGTAAACCTCCCACAAAGAGCTCTCCGGTGCTATGATAGAACATGTGCTGGAAATAATTGGGTATAGCTTTCATCTCTATGGTGCGACAGCAAATATCAATAACAGGGAGTTCCGTTTTCCCTTTTCATCCAATTCTGAAGGGCATCTAGACGTCAAACCAGGTCTGGCTCAGTCATACACTGGTTCAGGTCCGTGAAACCTTCACCCGCTCCGTTTATGGCCCATCAAAATGGCTAATTTTCAGGGGTGTGATTTCAGATATAAGGTTGCAAAACCAGGGTGAGAATAGGAGTGCAGTACCTGACGGAAGCCTCCTATTTTCAACCTTAAAAGCTCTCCAAACCCCAAAAGTCGCCTGAAAGAGGGCCAAACGTTGGCGGGGGGGGGGGGGGAGGAGGTTATCCCATCTGGAGACCTTATTGCAACCCCAGGGGGCTTCCTGTGCCTCATAGGAGATGCAGTTGCCCCGGCTAGAAAAGACTGCCCACCCAGATGGCCATTAGGTTACCTTAAGGGACCGCCTTTGTTCCTGTTCGTCTATTCGTTCCCGGTTGCAACAGGTTCAGTCTGGCAGGAGCCAGGCAACGGGCATTGTTAATGCTTTGGAGTTCCCTCCCTGCCTAGAGAGCCGGCCCGCCTCTTCCCTCCTGGGTTTCAGGAGAGCAACCAAGACCTGGTTTTTCCACCCAGCCCAGGCGGAAAGCATGCTTTGAGTGTTGGGATATATTGGTGGGCACATACACTGTACAAGGGTATTTGCATAGTTCCCTTCCCTTCTCGGGTAAGTTCCTAAACTGGAAGCTGTCTGGAGTTGGCCCAAGTCCTAGGAGGCAGCAGCGTTCCCCAGAGCCATGTGCAACTCCAGCTGCTCTGCACGCTCCTAGGCAGGAAATCCCTGGCCACCGTCATGCTGCAGCGCCTCACCAGCGGCCTTTCCTTCTAAGATCCACCTTCTTGGCCCCAAGAGCCATGCAACGTATTCCAGAGAAAGGCCTGGCTGCTGGACTCTGGCCACATGTACTGTACTTTTACCGCTGTCTTCATGATGCCGCGTTGTTATTTAACTTCAATTACACTAAGGTGCAATTAATTGTACTAATTAATTACAATTAACTATGATTATTAATTGCACCCTTATACAAAATAATTACACTGATTTAACTGATGTAAGCAACCTTATGGATTATTCTTTAAAGCAAATTTCTACCTAAGTAATATCCCAAATATACTGCATGACCAGATTTGTAATTCAGCACGGGCTAAATTTTAGAGCAATCGCTCAATCATTTGCTTTTCAGCCCCTTTACTCATTGCCTCTGAACAAGGGAACTGAAAGGGAGAAGAGGCTGCAGTGAGGCAGGACCTTAATCCTCCCCCAGCCATTCTCCGGAGGACCCTGAAACAACAGGGAAGTGTTTACCTTCTATTCCAAAGCACAGAGATCCCCTTCATAAGGTCTTCAGAGCTACATGCCTAGGAGTAACGAATCTGAAGTCTGCCCCAAGAGTCTTTGGTCATTTAAGAAAGAAAGAAGCGTCTTTGGTGGACTCGTCAACCAAAGATGGTTTTTTTCCTCTCCACTGCTTAGCAGACTCAGACCAGAAAGAATGTATTGGCAACTTACCTGCGGGCTATATCCATGGCAGTTGTACATTATGGGAGTGTTCCCGGGAACTGGTCCTTGATCGATGCAGTAGTCCTCACTTAGCATGTTCTTCATCTGCAAGATAAGAAAGAGTGAAGAGCTGGATTTGCAGTTCCAAGCCCATTGAGCATGCAAATGAGGATCAGTGTGATGAAGCAGAACGTGATAAAACCTTTAAACCCTTTAAACTCTCCCTTGCTTGCTGGCTTTCAACAGAAGAACAAACCCTTCCTGAAATACTGCAGGTCACAAATAGTTTTCTTGCACTCCAGAAACATGATTCCATAGTTTATCATATGTGCATTTCATAGACCACCCAGTGAAATCCCCAAATTAGCTTTTCAAAGAATGTTAGGACATTTTTAGTGTTTAATATAACATTTATTCATAAGGAAAGTTCAGACTGACATTTTAGGGTGTTTTTTTTTCATTCAGTTCAATTCAAATCAATTTCATTCAATAGATAGCTTAAAGTGTAATATTAGATTTAAGACTCCAATTTAAAGGTTTGTAGAATAGCCCACTTTCCTTCCATGAAACTCAGAATCACTGCTTCAGCTTCAAAGATTGAACTTCAGTCTTTCAGGGCATACTTCTATTGTAATCTTTTAGATCACAGAGCAAACCAAAAAGTCCTAAGATGTAAAGCTGAGTAAATGCTCAGACTGAAGAAGCTCCTTGGATAAGGAGCGAAACGTTTCCACTGAGAAAATAGAAATCCAGTTGACATGATTCAAGCTACAGACAATTCCACCTGGATGACTGAGAACCTTCATAGACATAAAGCTGAGTATTTTACAGATCTTTCAAATAGCTAATCAAATGAACCTCAAATGGAGGTTTGTAGATCTGCAGTTCAGATGGCCTTTGCCTTTCTGCTCTCTTGGAAGGCAGTGCCAGGGCTGGCTTTCTCAACAGGCTGGCTGGAGACAGAGGCTGGAAGCCATTGCCCCCCAGGGGCTGGTTCTATAGAAGGCCTCCTGTGTACGCCCCGTTGACCCAACGAAGCTCTGAGCGAAGAGTCCTCAGGAGGCGCAGGGAGACAACTGTATTTCTCTGCTCATCCAATTGCTAAGGTAGCAGGAGCGCTAAATCGGCACCTGGCAGTCCCAGAGGCCCGGGAGGCGGGCAGCTTGAGGATTGGCTCAAGGAAGGGGAAACGCCTCGAGCAGCAGGGAATAGGTCTTCGTTGGGGGCAAGTCAGGATGTCTTCCCACTTAAGGAACGCCTCCTTGACACATTTCTGCATTCAGAATACAAGCCTTCCCCTGGCATGCCTGCTTTTATCAGCTAAGGTTGCCTTACAGGCAGTTGCAATGGTATGTGGGGAAGACCTTGGAGAGGGGGCGAAGAGATGCTGCCTGGGGAGGGACCTTCCGAGCCTCTGGCCCCGCCCACTATGCAGCTGCGGGCTCCGCCGTCTCTTATCTGGCCGTTCCCTAGGCAGCCTCTCCTCACCCATCTCCCAAGGTCTTTCCCACAGAGCATTGCAGTAGTCCTCACATTGTTTAATTTATGTTTATTGCTTTTAAAATAACAGAAAAAGAAAAAAACCCACCAAGATAATTATAATGCGAATGCATACATTTTCAAAGAAAAAAAACTACACATAAAAGTGCTTTTTAAAAAGTGGGGGGGAAAACAGAAAAAAGAAAAAAAACAGAATTAACAGCTGCAATTCTATATATACTTATCCAGGGTTTCTCCACCAGGGTTCCACGAGAGGTCCCTAGAGGTTTCCTGAGATATCATTTGTTGATGGTTTATTTAAAAATTATCTCAAATTCGGGCAACTTCACATTAAAGAGGTAAGTTTCATTCTTTATTTTTTTGTTTAAGGACACAGTGAATGCATCTATACAGGCTCACACAGGAAGCGAATATAATAATTTTGTAACTTCTGGCCTATCTTTGAGCCTGAATGTGCAGGGGTTCCCCAAGGCCTGAAGAATATTTCAAGGGTTCCTCCAGGGTCAAACTGTTGAGAAAGGCTGTATTGATCTAATGTAAATAATATTCAAGTATGTATATATTACTTTTTAATACATTTATATAACCCTAACTATCATTCTTTTTTTTAATCTATTGTTTTACAGTAGTCCTCACATAATGACTGCCCTGTTTAGCGACCATTCAAAGTTACAATGGCACTGAAAAAGTAACTCTATGACCGGTCCTCACACTTATGACTGTCACAGCATCCCTGCGGTCACATGATCGCCATTTGCATGCTTCACAGCCAGCTTCCGACAAGCAGAGTCAATAGAGAAGCCGTGAAATAGCAAGTCACAGTCACATGATGTCTTGATTAATGACCATGGGTGATTTGCTTAACGACTACAGCGGAAGTGAGGCCATAAGCCCGTTGCAGTCACATGAATGTCTTATTGAACAATCACATCATTTAGTGACGGAGTTGCCAGTCCCAAGTGTGGTAGTTAAGCGAGGACTACCAATATTCCTTTTGTAAAGAAACTAAAAAAGTTATCAATGAGTTTTAAACATTTGTATACTGCTTTCCTTAAAAAAAATCAAAGAAATTTACAATAAATAAATGGCATAAATAAAATGTGTATAACAAATAAAATACCACCGTAGAAGGGAACGGGAAAATATCTCTGTTACTGTTTCCTTCAATGCCAAGGCCTAGAACAGGGCTTTCCAAAGTTTTCCCACGGCGACACACCAACCGCCATTGGTGTGTCGCCGTGGGAAAACCCGGAAGTGCCGCCGTTGCAGCAGCACGCAAAAACCCGGAAGCGCTGCTGCCGCTTTCAGGTTTTTGCGTGCCGCCGTTGGTGTGTCGCCGCGGGAAAACCCGGAAGCGCTGATGATGATCAGTGCTTCCGGGTTGTGGCGACACACCAGACTGTGTGTGGCGACACACTTTTGTGTCGCCACACACAGTTTGGAAAGCTCTGGCCTAGAAAAACAGGGCACCGTTTCCTTCTGCCTTGCACTTACCCATAAAAAATTAGCCTTCGCTTGCTTGCCTGAGTGGGTACATGCTAGCAGGCGCAGGACACTGTGAGAGTGTTGCCACACACCCTGCACGGGGTGCCTTTGGAGGCAACTCAGTAACTGCAGCAACTGATGCCCTGGTCACCAGGTGGTCCCTGGGCCCACTCCAAAGGGCTGGCGTTAACCTCAAGGACCCCCAGGACATGGCGGCCAGACTGTCTCTCCCAACCAGATTCTACGCCGCCCAGAGTCACTTGTTGGTGAGGTGGGCGGCTGAATGCATTCGAAAAACGAACAAATGAATGCAGAAATAAATAAAAGGAGAAGGGATGATGAGAGCTTAGAGGAGGTCCTGCTCCGTGAAGGCCCCCCCTTCTAGAGCAGCCTGCCCCGAGAGGTGGGGAGCTCCAAGGTTTTAGTCTTTTGCAAGGCTGTTACGCTGCGAGGCATTCTGGCACTGATGGTGGTCTTTGAATTCTGTCCATTTCTGAAATTGTGATATTTTGGCTATGAAAGGATTGGGGCTTGTTTTCGTTGGAGGTTTCTCTCTGTTCATGTAATACAAGTATACAAACTTGCAGAGAGAGAGAGAGAATGAGAGAGGGAGAGAGAGGGAGACCCCTAGTCGGGTAATGAAACACCTGCAAGCAAACCATCAAGGTCAGAGAGCACCAAGAACTACACAAATAAATAAATAAATTGCAGATTCAAGTACTCCTTCAAGTGTGCACACAGACCGCATAGCGCAACACATTTGCATGCCGTCTGCGGGTGTTTATTCCTTGGAGCTATTTTGCCATTTTCTGTTTTGATTACATTTGATTTGTTTTGTTATTATCACTTACATTGTAGTTTTTAAACTTGTTTGCCACTCAGAGATGCTTTGGTAGTCATATTAATTGAAATAAATCTAAATATATAAATAAAGCAAACAAGCCAGCCAGCTTGGCGGAGCCTTTAAAGGGGAAAAAAAGGGGGTGGGGGGCCTCAAAGGAAGCTCTGTGCTGTTTCCCCTGAGGTAGACAACGGATCACCTTACCAGCTTCTACTTACTGTTCCGTAGCCTACAATGGCAACCTGAGGGACCAAGTTAGGGTACACATTTTTGATATACCAATCAAAGCTTTTACAGTTCAGTCTCTTCCGTAGTTCTTTTCTAGAAGAAACATCTCCATAATCTATCCCAGAATTCTGAAAAAGTAGAATATCAGTTTCATATATATGGCAAATATATAATTCAAATTATTCAATTTAGATGCACGTAAATTTATATTTAGAGAAGTTTGAAAAGAAAACCTTGGAGAAAGCTTCGGGGCCTCTCTGCTGTCTTATTCAGACACTGACCATGTCCATGGCAATTTAATTTCAACAGTAATGGAGGGTTGTTCAGAGGGAGGGGAAGGGAAGGCTTCTGTGGCCCTCCAGCTATTGTGGCCTCACGGTTTGCCATGCTGGTTGAATTGATTCAACAGCATCCAGAGAACTGCATATTTCCCATCCCTACCCAAAATAACTAGTGCATTTTATTATGAAAAAGGTAAAATTACTCTTAAAATTATAAAATTTGAACCAACTGAAAAGTTAATTACTGTAAAAACCCATCACACAAGAAAGTCTGATTTAAAGTTTCTTAGGATTTTTAAAATTCCTTCCAACATTTCTCTTAGCTGGAAATGGACTTCTGAGCATGCATGGAAGTTCATTTCCTCAAATTAAAGAAATGGCCAATCCACGGTTTAGAAGCGGAGGGGCCGCATTAGGTGGAACGAGTGCTTCGCAAAAATTTCCTTGGAAGTGAAGTGCTCCTTTGTCATTTTTTCTTTAGTTTTTAATCAGACAAGCATACATCAATAACGAGGAGAAATGATAAAAACAGGCACAAATCCAGCCTCTAAAAGGATATATACACACGAACTACACACACGCTAGTGAATATGAATGTATCACAACAGGTTTGGAGGCAGCAGGGCACAAGGCAGGCACTAGGACCTGCACGGAATCACAACAGGTTTGGAGGCAGCAGCAGCCCTGACACACCCAGACACTGCAGCTGACACACTAGCGTGTCGCGACACACAGTTTGGAAAGCTCTGCCCTAGAGTGGACAGGAATTCCCTGGGCCTGTCAGCTATGGTGTGGAGCTCTGGGAAGGATCTTCCTTTGGGTCCTGGGTTTCCACAAGATGTGACTTAGGACAGAAGGAGAGAGAGACAGACAGACAGACAGACAGACAGACAGACAGACAGACAGAGGTTCCCTAAAAGTTTTGACTGGAGGGTGAGGATAAACAATCCTTGGCTGCCCCTCAGCTCCTGACCTTGGAATATCTACCAGGTTGGCAACTAATAAAGAAAGGAGAATTTTCTGCTGAACTTTCCTTGGGGTTCAGTCAACAAAGCTATGACCCTATTTTAACTCAGTTTCTGTCTCTGCTTCTTAATTTCAGGCTTAGCCACAATACTTCTTACATAGATAAAATTTGCCAATAACCTCAAGCGGTATATTCCAGGCGTAGTAGACCATGGATTTATAGTCGTCCATCCACACTTCTGCTACTCGTAAAGCATTTCTCCTCATAGCAGGGGACAAATCCAGTAAATAGGGCTTGTGTTCTCGCTCCAGGTGTGCAACCCTTGAACATGGCAAGACTTCAACTTTCCCTCCACACTGCCAAGCCTGTAGTTACAAAATAAGAATACAGTCTTCACTTTTTTTCACGAGAGCAACTGCAAGACTCATGGTTCTTTCCTCTCAAGAGTCCTGGCTGGGAGTGAGCTGGTCCTTGAGGAAAGGAGCTCCACCCACTAGGCAGACTCACAAGAGTCCCCTGATCAGCTGCATCTGAAAGCCTCTCTCCCCTGATCCAAACAAACACCCACCCCCCGTAGCTTGAGAAAAAGCCTCCCAGACTCCCAGCCCCCCTCAACCCCAGCTGATCAAGTTCAAAACCTCACTGCCTCCCTTGCAACCCCCCCCCCCCCCGTTTCTGTTCACCAAGGTTCCTCTTTCTCGCATGGAGCCATGGAGTCCTGGCTCCATGGATGATCTGCCTTCCATTTATTTATTTATGTATTAAGCATATTTCTATCCTACCTCAATTCAAAAAAGAATTTTTACTTTGGGGCTCTTGTACTTTGCATTCAGTTCTAGTGTCACCATTAAGACAGGGATCATATCGTTCGTTGAAGGCTTTGGCCCATTTTTGCAATATTTTTTTATCTGCTTACTTACTTATTTATTTATTCTGTTTGTATACCTCCAAAGCAACAGTAGTTTACAGCAATCCAATAAAAATAAACAACCAATTAAAAGGTTCCTGGTAAGCCTTAGAACCAAAATCAAAAACAGTGAGGAAGAACAAGAAGGAGAAGGATCCAAATAAAATATAAGACAAAAATGAAACACAACAGTTAAATTTAAATGAAGACCTGATGACAACTAATCCTCAGGAGTCTCTCTTAAGCAAGTTCCAGAACATTAAAAAGGATTCCTTAATTCCAAAGGGAGACTGTTCCATAAGGCCAGAGCAGTGGCTGAGAAACAGTATCTCCTAGCTTACCTCACAAAAGTGGGACATAACAGGAGCTTCTCCCAGGAAAAACATGCCAAATGGGAAAATTCAATAAGTAGAGGTGGGCTTGTTAGAGACATCGGGTTTCAACCAAGCACGTCTCACACAAGCTTGAAGGAGGAGGCAGCCTCTGCTGTAACCTGATCTTACTTGCTTTGTGTGGGAGGGGCTGAACCCCGATTTCCTGTTCCTGTTCCCTTCGTCTTCCTCTTTTTCCTGCTTGAATCCCCACCTGGGAGGATGGTCATCCATAGCTGTCCAAGTTGCTCATACATACATTCAGCAAGGCCACATTAAGACGACTGTGGGTTTGGTCAGAACCTATCACTCGCACGCATGAACCATCCTCTGCTACCATGAAACTGATCTACAATAAAACTGTAAGCTATTTTTCTGTAACTTTACATTAACATGTGAAGTGTGTTTATTTTGTGTTTTGAACTGATTAAGCCTTGTGCAAGTTTATTGGGATGCTTCTGCTCTGCTAAACTAGATAAAACTGTGTGGACTTCTGCTACTAGCACTCCAGAATTCCTACATTGGGTTATGGGCCCAGGGCAGACTGAGGGCTGATTTTTTAAAAAGGGTTTCTTTGGTCTCACAGCCAAGAAACTGCTTGCACAATTCAAAAAGGCTCAGTTCAGATTTTTTTCTTAAACAATGGAGAGAAGAGGGGAGGGGCTTCCTCCCCTTCCAATGCTAAATGAAGACAATTTCTCAGATTGGCTGTATAGATTGAGATTAAGATTAACTTTCCAAAGCAGCATAGATTGTTTAGACTCTCCTCCACCACAGCCAGGAGATTCTGATGAAGCCAAGAAATTATGGGATCAGAAAAATAACCTAGCCATGATTTTAATCTCTGGATCATTGCCTGACCACAGGCTGGCAGAAATAAAAAGTCTTGCCACTGCCAAAGAAATGATTGAAAATCTACAAATTTTATACTCAGAATAAGATGACCAAAAGACTGTTTATTTATTAAGAGAATTAATGGAGTCCAGGCTTCCAGAACATGGAAATGTAAACCAACATTTATTGAGAATGCAGTCAATTTTTGATAGGCTAAACTCAATTCAGAATGTTATGAGTGAAAGAACAAAAATGTCCTTTTTACTAAGTTCCCTGCCTGATAAATTTTACCATTTTGTAGCAAGCCAAAATTTAATTGGAACTAATATTTCTCAGTTGTTTTGGAAGATTCGAGCAGAGGCCCGCAGGCAGGATAATTTGCATTTGAATAGTAGGCCAGCAAAAGATAATGGCTATCTTGCAGCAAGGGGGAGGTGTGAGCAGAAGCCATTGCCTGCTCATCAACAAAACAAAAGACCCATAGTCTGTCACAATTGTAACAGGCCTGGGGACATAGCAAGATTCCGTAGAGGTAGAGACAGAAAGGATTTTTCAAAAGAACAGCATTCCAAGGAAAATTTAGGTCTGCATACAGTTTTCAGAGCAGAAAAAGCTCTTGGGGCTAATTTTAGTGAAACCAAAGGACAATGGATCCTAGATTCAGGAGCAAGCCGACATCTTTGTTGGAACAGAGATTATTTCAGTGAGCTTAATGAAGAACCACAAGGGGATATTACTCTTGCTGATGGAAATTCCATCTCAATTCAGGGAAAGGGCAAAATACCCATAAGATGTTTGAATAGAGGTCGATACAAAGACCTCACAATAACACGTTAGCTTAGCATATCTTAAAAGCATTTATTTCTGAAAGATGGCTGATCAGTAAATGCTACTGTAGGGGGATCTGTGCTAAACTTAAAACACACGGCCCTTGCAATGCTGTGTTTGGACACTGTTTTGAATTTTAAGGATTTTATTCATTCATTCATTCTGTTTGGCTTTTGCTTTATAATCTAGTAGCAAACTCTTACAAAATTCTAATCTAATTCTAATCTAATTTTAATTGGTGCAGGTAGAAAGTAATTGAACTGGCAGTTTCTCATTGGAACGCCTTTCTCTGAAAGATTAAAATTTGCCAGTAATACAGCGTTGATCAGCAAATATTGGTTTCCTTTCCTTTCCTTCTCCACTTGGGCAACAGGAAAGATTGCAAAATGTTTTTGTATTGCAGAGAAACTAAAAGCACAATTATCATGGTCCTCTTTTGTATGTATGCAGCGCCCTAGCACCAGGCTTGGTGTATTCCAGATGAAGCCTTACTGAGTCGAACCGTTGGCTGATCCCAGCAGAGCTACCTGGGAAGCCCTCCAAGAACTCGTAAGAAGTCCAATCCTGCTTTCAGAAATGCCAGGGACGGAATCCAACCCCCTGCCACTGTGGCACAGAGCTGTGGCTTTTACTTTTATCGCTTGCATGCCATCAGTTATGCACCCATGCTGATGTGTGCATACTAGCGACATGCCACTCTAGTATCCTTGGTCGGACCCTTACCTGGCCTGGCTGAATACGTCTCTAGAGAGATCTTTTTCAGAGTCAACAGAATGGAAATATGGTTAGTCAGTTTAGCCAGATGAGCTGCTGTAGTAAAATGTGGTGCATGAATCTGAACCAGAGAGTGAAGAGCAGTTCTAACTCTGCCCTTAGAAAGGTAACCAACGTACGTCATCTTGATTTGCTAGACGGCTGGGCATTATTTCAGGGAAAGGAATAAACTGATTCCAAGAATGCCCGATGCACGTGGCTAAACCCAGAGTGGGTTGCAGGTAAGCAGCTCCAAATACCCACCATTCACAGACCCAGGCTTCTTTTCACACATGCGCAATTCAGGCATATATAAGGTGGCCAACAAGGAGCGCTTTTCTCTTCCTCTTGAGGAAGAGGACGCGGGTCAAGATGGGGAAGGCTCGATGGCAATGTAGGGGTGATCCCTAGGTTAGGGGTGGGGTCAGCCGGCCTAAACTCCTTCTGGACTGGAACAGAAATTTCCATGACCCAGGTTAAGTCTTTGGATCAAAGGTTCCCCATTGTCAGGAATGAACCCCGCCCCCCGCCCCCCGTGCCATTCTGACATAGAGCCAGCCGGGAAATAACCAGTGGACAAACCATAGAAAGCAATAAGCGGCGGAAGAGAGAGAGACAGCTAATGTGGATTCAGCACCACCCTAACCCTACAGAAGTGCCTTGGTGCTTCTGACACAGGAAAAAAAAAGCACCACGTAAGCCGGACAGAGTAATTAAAACGAAAGAGGCATTAGACGGCAGGAGGCTGCGGCTTGGAGGGATTTGCCAGAAAAAAAAAGGGGGAGGGGATATATGTATTTACAGTAATCTGCTACTTGTAGCGCTGTAAGTTACTTGAAGCTTTAACGTGCTTTGGATCACAAGCTGAAATAAAATATTCCTTTCAATTCCAATGTGTTTTGGGTGAGGAGTGCTGATTTCTAGCTGAGGATCATCGCACCCGTTCCAAAGGAAGGGAAGGGAAGGGAATAAAAGGTCTCACCCTGATACCCAATTCCACATTTTCTCCTCCATAAATGTGCATTCCACCATCCAGAACACCTATCTTCCCCAAAAATTCTCTGTTTGCAGCAAGTATTCCCATTATAGAAGGACTCCTAATATAAAGAAGGAAAAGAGAGTCATCAGCTTTTATTCATGAATATTTATCATATATCTAATGTAATTTGGAATGGCTACAGATACTTTACTAATTTTGAATCTAATAGTGCATTTTCACTCTCTCTCTCTCTCTCTCACACACACACACACACACATATTGGTGTGCTTAGAAGTGTGAAGTGTGATGAAAACTTATTATAGTCCATAGGAATAAGATTGTGCTTCCTCATTCTTTCAAAGCCATAAATTGTTTTCCGATTAGTATAAAATTAGAATTCATGATTAAGTGAGAATGTGTGATTTAATACTACTTAGTGGTGCCAACTCAGTGGATAACCATTTCTAATAACTAATAAAGAGGGCTGTGCAATGCTTGGAAGGCATGTTTTGCTTTAATGCTCTTCACATAGAACTGCTTTTCATAAAGCTAAGAGGAACGTTCTTTGGTGAACAGTGTGAGAAATACTGGAGGGGAACTGTACTGCTGGCTGAGGGGTTTCCTTGACTGGCCGTCTCCAGAATGGGTTGGGGGATCTTAGAGCAGGTGGCCGTCTTGGCATTCCTGAGCCTGCCGTTTGAGTCTCTCAGGTGGGCAGCCACCTTGGATGCATGATGCTGATCATCCTGCAGTGCTCACAAAAGCTGGTTAACCTGGACATTTTCATTGCACGGATTGCCTGCTGTGTATGATAAAAACATCAACCCTGGTCTGAAGTTGACCTGATACAAGCGTGTGTTAGTATGAAGCAATTCTCTCCTAACTTACCGGATTGGTGCTGTCTGGTCTTTCAGCGCATACCAGTCTTCTGGTATTGACTCGTAGAGACACCAAAGAGCCCAGTCAAATCCGTCGGCAGCCTCTGCATACTGAGTAAGTTGGAAATCATCAAAACGGATATTATCAAACACTGGTGATATGATCACGGTGTGATCCTCCTTGATTCGAGAGAGAATTGGTTCGGCCCTTCATAAAAGCAGAAAGGAGTTCATGGAACCCTGTAGGAATTTTAAAATTAATGTGCTCTTTTTCTCTTTTCTTTTTCCCTGAAATATCCTGCCTGCAACAAGGCTTCCAGTGCACCAATCAGCACCTCCCTGCTGGAAGAAGCAGCTAATCCTAACCCTGTCAAGTTCCTTTTCTTTTCTGCTTGACTCATTCCTTTTGTGATTGCGATTCGATTACATTTGTCTGTCCAAGAAATGGATATCAATCACCTTTGGACACTGTGCTATTTTAAATAACAAAGAGAAGAAAGAAACTCTAGTCCTGATTCCTCATGAGTAAAAAAAAAAAAAGCCTTCACCCATAGCTGCACATCTGGTTCTTTAAATCTTTTTTCTCTAATAGAACCTTTCAGCAAGCAATCTTTTCATCCAATATAACATGACAGAGTTCATCTTGCAGTACACTGATTAATAGCAATCCCCAGTAGAAGGATCAGAAGATGGTGGCCCCTTTAAGCCAAGTCCAATCTCCTGGCCAGAATGTTTTTAGAATGTCAAAAAACTCAGGGAACAGTGGGACTTCTGGTCTCTCATATCCATCACACTAAAGGCAAAAATGGGATCATCCACAAACAAGAAAAGGGCTTCTGAATATATTAAGTAAACCCAATATATGAACTATATGGCCTTAGCTAAACTCAGAAAACTAAGCAGGGTTAGACCCACTTGTATTTGGATGGATTCATATTTGGAACGGACGCTTCTGGTTGAAAGTTTTTGTTGTTTGTGTCAGGATCGTGCAAACAAATGAACTTAGTGCATTTGCTTGACGCTTCCCGCCAGCAGAGCCAGCTAGACGTGTGTCAAGATTGTTTACGGGATGGGAGGGGGGATGGAAACCAGACGGCGAGCAGCAGATGCTGGGAACCAAGGTCAACTGCAGCTGCCTGAGCCAGGTGTGGGGAGGGGGGATGTGGACTCCCAAAGGGAATGTTTTAATTAGAGACTTCGTGCCAATTTTATCAGTTTCAGCTTCTTCTGAGATTCCTGTAGCATCATTCAATTAAATAACTTTCCTTTTCTGTCAAGAAACTGAGTGAAGTTGTCTTTGTTTGAAGTTAGAGCCAGCAATCATTACAGTTTGCTTTAAAAAACCTTCTTAGCAGCAAAAGCAGTTTGACAGAGGAACAATTACTTCAAGAGGCAGCGGGTGTCCCTTTGTTGGAGGGGTTCAAGCCGGGGCTGGGCAGTCCTCTGTGAGGTGTTGGGATCTGGATTCCATCACTGAGCAGAAGTCCAATGGTCCTGTGACTACCAGGCATCCCAGAAGAAGACAAGATGGAAGAGCTTCTGTACTGCTGCCAAGGAAAGGCCATGGATGGGCCACATAGTGACGAGGGGTCAAGCGAGACTCCAAGGGTACTGAACTGTACTGTACTGTACTACCTGAAATACTGTATACAAAATACCTGTGACGATCCACTCCTTTGATATTAACTCAGAAACTTTTAGCACAAGCCATGGTAGGATATGAAAAAGTTCTTTTATTAATACAAGTGAATAGAATGGATGCAAAGAGTAGACTAAGCAATTTTGCGCGCAAACATATTTTAAACCCTGCCAGACTCTCAAGCACCCCTCCTCCACCCCTCCCCTCCTGACTTACTTCCCATAACTTTACACTGCCAGCCTTTGATGTTTCCAGATGGATGGCCTTGGAGCCTGGTTCCTCTCTTCTCCCTTCTAACGCCTGCATGCCATTCTTATCTCTAACAGTTGCTCTACTGTCTAGCAAGCACTCTAGCTAATTACTACAGGCCTCGCACTTACTAAATACTACAGATCCCATCTATCTAAGGCAGAATGGCAGGATGGCATCCTGACAATACCTCTCTCTTCCAAATAGGGCATTTGTTAAAAAGGGTGGCTGTGAATAACATGCACATATATTTTTCTGTAGAACATAAGGTAACCCTTCTTGAGGGCAACCTGCTCTTCTGTTTTTGCTACTCCTTCTCCTAACAGTGCACATCTTTCTGTGCATGTAGTTGTAGAGCGCCTGCTCATTCTAATACTACTCCTTCCTTCCTTCCTTCCTTCCTTCCTTCCTTCCTTCCTTCCTTCCTTCCTTCCTTCCTTCCTTCCTTCCTTCCTTTGCTAGCCCAGTTCATCATATTATCAGTGAAAGGACTCTATGTCTGTGGGAGAAAAAGGGACTTCTGAAGTGGGTCAGTAAGATGGAATTGGGGGCAGAAATGCTGAAAAATGAAGATCTATGTCTGATTAAACATGGTCAGGGGGTTTTACTGTGGGAAACTGGAAAGAGGCCTCGTCCTGGAGATCATTTGGCTGCTTTCCCACGTGAGGTCCCTGCCAGCATCCACTCCGTGAAACACAGAACTGGGGAAGGTAATAATCTTGTTTGGGACATACACAAAATAATTTGGAATTGTTTGCATTGATAGATAAAATATAGGAAGATCCTGCCCTACGGGAAGAAAGGGGGATATAAATGGTCTGGCCTGAGTAATGATCACAGAATCCTGGACTGGGCAGGAGCCAGAAATGCCACGAGCCAAACCCTCAGCTCAGCGCAGAAGCACAAATGGCAGCATCTTCCATTATTGAGCAGCTCTTGCCATCAAGGAAGTTTTTCCTAGAATTCAGTTGAAAGACACAGGTGTGCATTTGTTGGCTTGCGTGCAAGTGGACGGCAGCTCTAAACAACACACCATCCCCCATCTTCATACATTCAGACTTAAAACGAAATTAAACATAACAGTATAGGACAAATCAATACAAAAGGAAAAAACCCAAAAGGGAAAAATATAAAAAAAATATTTATTTATTTTATTAAATTTATATTACTGCCCACCCTCCCTGTCGGGGACCCTCCCTCGTTTCTTCCCAAGGCTAAGCAGAGCCAGTCTCTGTCCATAGGATTCAGGGTTGGGTCACTGCTCTTCGACTTTCCACTCGTTCCAGCTTCTCCCCCGGAAGTGGGTTCCGACCATGGCTGCAAAGAGGGCCAGGCAGCAGTTCTAGTGTTCATAGCAGTGGCATTTCAGTCCACGCGAATCAGAAACCGGGGCTTAATCCAAAGGGTCAGGAGTTATATTCCACAGGAGGTCATTTTCTCTTTGGTCCGAATTCTGGATTTTGGTCCTGCCACCTGCTAATTAGTTGGGTCATTTAGAAGGCTTAGATCCACTGCCTTTTTTAAAAAAAGAATGTAGGTCTCAATCCCTTATGGAATCTGAGATACAAAGCCAGAAATACAGACGGTATTCTGTTCCACCTTTTACTGTAAAACAAAGGTATTCCTTCTTGCAGTAGTTCAGGCACTTGAAGTCATCACTGCTATGCTTGACTTGCACAGGATTTAGGGATTCCTTGCCATATATTAAGTACATGGTACTCCTTCAGGTTCGAAGAAGACATGCTGTTGTGCAGTTTGTCTGTGGACACAGAGGTGGCTCTGCAGTCCCGCTCTGGGAGCGCAGAGCCTCGCACTGGAAGGCCATTGCTGTAGTAACTGTGGGTGTGATTCTGTGACGCCGCTCACGGTTTTCTATCAGTTTTTGGTGGTGCCGGTCTTCAGAGGCGGCGGAGGCTGCATAGCACAGGGATCGCCAGCGGGTTCTGTCAGCAGCCACAGCTTCCGGTTCCCTTGGCTGGATGTCGCGGTGGCGCAGGGTTTCCTTCGCAGCGTCTTTGTAGCGCTCGTGTGGACGGCCTCGAGGGCTCTTCCCAGTCTCCAGTGCACCATAGAGCAACTGGCGAGGTGTACGGTGGTCGTCCATTCTTTTTTTATATATATAATAAGAACTCTATTCCATTTCAACATATATAGTTAAAATACAATGTAAACAATATAGGAAGACAAGTAAATATAGCAGTACAATTTGAGATATATTTATTATTTCTAACTTATATCACCGCCCATCTCCCCCCACAAGGGAACTCTGGGCGGTTTACAATCAAGTCATTATATTCTCTTACTCGTAATTAAACCATATTAACATTGTTTCTTTCAGAGCAAACCATTTAGTCACTAAAACCCACAGTCAGAGCTTCATTTTTTCCCATCGCACGCAAGTAGTCCAACAGTGGTTGCCAAGTAGCGACGAATCTGGAGACAGTGTTCTCTCTTATCAAAGCTGTCAATTTTGCCATTTGGGCCAAATCCATTAATTTAGTAATCCAATCTTCCACTGTAGGTATATGTGGATCTTTCCATCATTGTGCATATAGAAGTCTTCCGGCTGTAATCATATGTAGGAGTAAATTTCCGTGCTGTTTCTCTAGCTCCTTCTCCATCAACCCCAAGAGAAATATTTCTGGGTTTTTTTGTATGTTAACTTTGAGAATCTTTTGAACAATATTAAATATTTGGTCCCAAAACTTTTTTGCCTTCTCGCAAGTCCACCAAAGATGATAAAAAGTTCCTCCCCCCTGTAAACATTTCCAACAGACATTTGTTACACCATTATACATTTTTGGCAACTTATCAGGGGTTAAATACCAACGATACATCATTTTATTAAAAATTTCTTTTAGATTATAGTTCAGCGTAAATTTCAAACCTTTGTTCCACATGTTTTCCCATTGCTCCAGCATAATATCATACTCAAAATCCTTGGCCCATTTAATCATACATTCCTTTACGTGTTCATCTTCCAGATTCATCTGTAACAACATCTTATAAAGGTAAAGGTAAAGGCTCCCCCCGCACATTTGTGCAGTCGTGTCCGACTCTAGGGGCCGGTGCTCATCTCTGTTTCTTAGCCAAAGAGCCAGCGCTGTCCAAAGAGGCTTCCGTGGTCATGTGGCCGGCATGATGCACGTAGAACTCTGTTAATTACGGAGCGCAATTGTCAGAACGTTTTAAAGCAGATAAAAAGAACTATTAATTTGTTAATGAAATGACTCAACTTGAAATGGAACTCTGTGTGAATGATGAACATGTTATAACAACATCTTATACATCTTAGTAATAACATGTTCATCATTCATGCAGAGTTCCATTTCAAGTTGAGTCGTTTCATTAACAAATTTATAGTTCTTTTTATCTGCTTTAAAACGTTCTGACAATTGTGGATAAGTAAACCAGTGACATGTAAAACCCTCCAACTCTAACCTTTCCCTTGTTTTAATTGTCGGTTCACCCTCTTCAAAAGTCAACAAATCTTTATACTTTAACCAACTTATTCCTCCCACATTTTCTCTCCTAACAAATGCTTCCTGCAGTGACAGCCATAACGGTACATTAGGAGACAGTCTTGCCTTATATGTGTTCCAAATCCTCAATATAGCACCCCTGACAATATGATTTTTGAAATCCTTATTTGCTTTGACTTTATCATACCACAAGTAGACGTGCCACCCAAATCTTAATTCATGGCCCTTGAGCAACAATAATTTCTTATTCTTCAAGGTTATCCATTCTTTCATCCAAAGCAAGCAACAAGAATCAAAATACAGCTTTAAATTGGGTAAACCCACCCCTCCTCACTCTTTGGCATCTTGTAACAGTTTATACCTAATTCTTGGTTTTTTGCCTTGCCAGATAAACTTCAAAATGTCTTTCTGCCATTGTTTAAATGGCAAGTCTGTCATCAAAATCGGTATAGTCTGAAAGAGGAACAACATCCTAGGCAAGACATTCATCTTAAACACAGATATTCTCCCCAGGGGAGACAGTTGTAATTTTTCCCATCTTAACAAGTCTTTTTTCACTTCATTCCAAACCTTAATTGTTCTGAAACAACATGCTGTTCTTGGTTGACAAGATCACCCCCAAATATCTAACCTTTTTTTCAATCTTAAAGCCCGTCTTACCCATCAGCAATTCTTGATTGGACAGGGTCATATTTTTAATTAACATCTTTGTTTTTTGTTTGTTTATTTTAAGCTCCACCAATGACCCAAATTCTTCCAGTTTCTTCATCAGATGTTCTGCAGTATCCAGAGGGTCCTTTAGTATCAAAACTAAATCATCAGCAAAAGCTCTCAGTTTAATAACCTCTTGTTTGATCTTTAAACCCTTTATTTGTTCATCTCTTCTAATGTCTCTGCTGAATACGTCTAGTACCAAAATGAAGAGCAGAGGGGACAAAGGGCATCCTTGTCTTGTTCCTTTTTGTATATGACATGGTTCAGTTAACTCATCATTCACAATAATATTTGCCTCTTGAGGCGAGTAAATTGATTTAATTCCCTGTGTGAGATGTTCTCCAAAGTCCATAATTTCCGGGACTTTGAACATAAAACTCCAATTCAAATTGTCAAAGGCTTTCTCTGCATCTAGGAAGATTAGAGCTGCCTGTCTTTCATTATGGTGGTCGTCCATTCTGATGACGTGTCCCACCCACCGCATCTGGTAATCAGGGACTCAATGCTGGTGGACTCCGCGTGATCCAAGATCTCCGAATTGGAGACACGGTCTTGCCAACGAATGCAGAGGATGGAGTGGAGAGTGCGCATGTGAAATTTCTCCAGTTGTTTGATGTGCCTTTTGTACAGAGTCCAGGACTCACATCCATATAGGAGAGAAAGGATAACCACAGCTCTGTAGACTTCCGGCTCTGTGGAGATACAGATGTTGTGTTGGCTGTACACTCTGGTATGCAGCTGCCCCGGAGCCTGGCTGGCCTGGCTGATCCTGGAGTCAATTTCTTTGTCCAAAGACCCATTGCTCGAGATGATGCTTCCCAGGTATTTGAAGCTGTTTACATTTGTCAGCTGGGTGTCAATGGTGATTTTTGGTTCCACGGGGTTGGTATTTGGCATGGGCTGGTATTATATTATTGTTATTATACTATATATTACATATGTTAAGTAAGAAGAAAAGGGAGCAGCTTGGAATGGCCCTTTCTCTTACAGGAGGACATAGGCCACCAACGCACAACCTTCCTGTAAACTGCACCCAAAACCAGTAAGGGGCTGGTTGCGGGCTCTTTTGCCAACTCACTACTTACAGAGCGATTCACACTGGGTGGCTCAGGTTAGGAGAATTGGAATGTGTCATTCCTAGAGCAGCAACAAGTCAAAACAACTGGCATCGGGCAGAATCAAGGGTGGGCGGGCGGGCAGGCAGAAAACGAGACCCAAGGCAGCAAAGAGGCCACGATTGGGGAGCAGTGGCAAAGAGAATCCCCCTGAATTGAAAGGCTAGTCTAGGGCTGCGGGGGCCACGATGCCCCTGGGGTCAGCTGACTGGACAGCATCGCTGAAGTTTGGGACCGGGCATACCAGACTTGCCGCGGCAGGGAGAGTCTGACTGCCAACAGCGATGTTTGTGCAAAGCTTCAAGGAGATGCTTTGATTTGGTAAAGTTTTGACCAGCTCACCTCATCCCATCGGTATCACGAATCAAAGAAGAAATCTGCTTTGAGGCAGTGAAAGAATCGGTGACTGTGGAGCACTCTGCAAAGCACATGGCTTTCTGCTGCTTCCAGGGTTGTGACACACAACGAACAGTGCTTCGCCGTCACTTCCACTATGGTCAAGGCTGGGGGGAGGACTTGAGTGGAGCGAAGGGCGTTCTAATGCTGACATGGTGGAGAGTTATCCACACATGAACCTCTTGGCCTAAAAGAGCTCTTGGGGGTGCTAAGCTAACCTTGCTTGCCTCATTTTCTCAGCCCTCAGTTTCCTGGCAGAAGCTAAGCATTGTGTTTTCTTGTCCTAAGGCAATGTTGTTCGCACAACAGAAGCTCCACTCAGCTCTCGGGACTCAGAATGCTGGACCCGAGTTGAAACTTTACATTTGTATTACTGAGACAGGCGTAAATCTCTGAGCGATGACCTGGGTGGGTTTGTTGAAGCAAGTATTTGCTTCTTGCAAGGGTGTGTGTGTGTGGGGGGGGGGTGACCTCTTTTTCTGGGGCCAGCTAATCTCTGTGGCACTGTCTTTTACAGATGCCCACCTGCTTCTGCCCCTCTAGGAAGTTGCACAGAGTTATGTGAGCAAGTCACAGTCCTGCCCTCAAGAGGCCACGCTTGGCCTTTCCTGGACGACTCCCAGAAGGAAGTGAAGAGAGACCTTCCCGGGGGCGGCCAAGCTTCCCAACCCTCCTGGCGCTCTAGAAAACCTTCTGATTGGACGGAGGAAAGCTAAGCTGTCCCACAAAGGCAAATCTGTCACGCCAACGGAGGCTCTTTGCTGAATAATTTAGGGCAGGGTTTCTCAACCAGGGTTCCGTGGAGCCCTCGGGCTCCGCAAGAGGTCATTGGGGTTCCCTGGGAGATCACAATTTATTTAAAAATTATTTCAAATTCAGGCAACTTCACACTAAAGAGGCAAGTTTCATTCTTTATTTTTAGTTTACGAACACTGTTAGTGTCAGGTCCAGCCCAAGAACAATGAAGAGTCAGTCGATTCAAACTCTAGTTCTTTATTTGCTTGCACCGTATAGACAGAATCTTGCCAGACTAAAGCAACTCTACCTAACCTGAGGGGAAATAACCTGGGAGACTCTAGGGCAGGGCAACCCTGAACCTCTTCGCTTTCCGACCATTGCCTCCCGGACTCTGCCTCCGCTTATCTCCTCCACCTCCTTGGAATGTGCTCCCTCCTTCCCGAGAACCAGCGGCACCGCCGAAATCCACCACACTTAGTGCATGTATACAGGCGTACGCATGAAACGAATATAATAATTTTGTAACTTCTGGCCTCTATTTGAGCCTGAATGTGCAGGGGGTCCCTTAGGCCTGAAAAGTATTTCAAGGGTTCCTCCAGGGTCAAAAGGCTGAGAAAGGCTGATTTAGGGGCTGCTGAGCTATCTCTTCATGGAGGTCCAGAGGAATTGTATCAGAAATCTATTGCAGTGAAACTCTTGAAGGTTCCCAGCTGAAATTTTGTAGGATTCATATTCTTGCTATTTTCCTCCCATTCTGCCAAAATATGAAGCAGCTGTAAGAGCCCTGATGTTTTGTATGGAAGTCAATGAATGATCTTCCCACACTGAATCCTGAAGCAGTTAAAATTCAACTGATCCCCGACACTCACAATATGCAAACTTAGACAGAATCTTGCCCTCTTCAGATCTTGAACTACCAACTTCAGGATGACTGACAACTCCATTTCAAGGCACACACTTTGGGGAAAGGGAATGCCCTAAGCATGCAAGAAAAGTAGGCTCCCTATGGATTGTGACAGTCATTTTCTTTATCTTAGCGTAGTTAAACCCTTGAGGAGTATCCGGAAGCTTCAACTGGTCCAGAATGCGGCTGCGCGGACAATTATTGGGGCCAGAAGATCGGCCCATGTGACACCGTTGTTACGTGAGCTGCATTGGGTACCGGTTTGCTTCCGGGTACAATTCAAGGTGTTGGTTATCACCTTTAAAGCCCTACATGGCATAGGACCAGGTTACCTGATGAACCGTCTCATCCCCAGAACATTGACCAGTCCCACCCGTTCAGCCAGAGAGGGCTTGCTGTGGACCCCATTGATTAAAGAGTTCCACCTAGTGGGGTCCAGGAAGCGGGCCTTCTCTGCAGTTGCGCCCGCCCTTTGGAATATCTTACCCCCGGAGCTGAGGCTGATTTCCTCGCTCCCAGCCTTCCGGAAAGGCTTAAAGACCTGTTTTGCCATCTTGCCTGGGGGGGAAACGCCAACAGTTCCTCTTGGGGATGGCTGGTCCCTTGAAGCCTCCCAGTGTCTTATTTTAACATTTTACCCTTGGAATTCATAGTATGTATTGCTGTAATTTTATATATTTTTAAATCCTATTTTATTGTGCACCGCCCAGGGTCCCCGTTGGGGGAGGTGGGTGGTAATATAAATCTAATAAAATAAATAAATAAATAAATAAACAAACCCACACGTATAAAGAAAAGTCAAGTATATGTTAGATAGGTTTCAGGGGAAAGACGTATGCTGTAAGCCGAGCTACGACCAATCGAACCTATCATGGCAGCTAATGGAAATGGACCTGATGTTTAGTTACTCTCCGGGTGCGGATGGTGTTCTAGGCTTACCATTCAGAATTGACTTCAACATGCGCATCCAAAATAGCCACCACATCGGCATGCGATGCTTTCCACCCAGAAATCCGCGCTTCTGTGAGACCTTTTCTTTCTTGATGTCTTACAATTTTCAGCAGTCCAGGGTGTTTGACATTGAAATTTTTGATATGGTCTTCCAAAGGACCTTTCAGTTCCTCTGAAAAAAAATGACAGATTTTTAAAATATTAATTTGAGATGTTTTTGCCAGAATACAGGAGGAAATCCCTGTTTGGATACACAGTTAAAATTTCCGTTCTCTCTTTATTATTTAATAACGTTGAGAGATATTTGATTACTAAAATAATAATAATAATAATAACAACAACAACAACAACAACAACAACAAGTCACCCAATTCCCAGCAACTCTGGGCAGCTTACAAATTGTTAAAAACATAAAATTAGGAGGATCTATAGTGACAGTTTGCAATAATGACCCCATAATAACTAAATATTCTATAGTAATTGAATCTTAATCATCTGTTTATTTTTTATTTTTTAAAATAATTTTACTAAAGATTATAATTACAATAGTAAAAACTAATACAAACTAAAAGAAAGAAGAGCAGAAAGAAAGAGTAAAAAATACAAAGGAAAATTAAAAGAAAAAATAGAGAATAGAAAGAAAGAAAAGAAAGAAGAATAAGGATACAGTATAGAAAAGAAATATATAAAGCAGTGACGTCCAACCTTCATCACAACAATTTTATTAACTTTTCACCTCCTCTGAATTTACAACCAATGATCTCATCCCATGTCCCATCTGTTATCTATAAACAAATCCATAAAGCATCGTCATTTCAGTCCTGGTGTCAGCAAAATTCCATTAAGGGTTGCCAAAAATAACAACATAGCTATTTTAACCTTGATCAAATAAACCAACTTTATATTCCTTCCTTTTACTTCTAACAATCTTATTCTTTAGTCCATTCAAGTAATGTCGTAGAACTTGATTTCTTTTCATTTCTTTTTTACCCCTTCTCACAAAATTCATCCAAGCTTTAACAAACCTCTTTTGTAAATCCAATATAAAATAATCATCCAGGTCACTCTCTTGGTTTATTATTTGTAATTCCATTTTGATTTTTAAAGCATCAACCAATTTCTTTTGTATGTCTTTTTCCATGCCATTCTTGTAGCATGTTATTTGTAGAACCACTTTCAATGTCAACTGTGTCTCTGTCTTGTCAGATAAAACTTGTTCCTCTTCTGTTATTTCTTCCATAGCATGTTTTGGACACAGTCTATCCATAGAAGCAAACATCGCTATTGACATTGTTGATATTAACTTCTGATTCCATTTTTCAAAAGAATCCTTCAGTATTTCCAATGTTATAATATTTTGTGTCATTCTGTAGCTGTTAATCAGGCTTATGCATTCTCCTTTAATTAAAATCTTTAGTTCCCTTTAGTTCCCTCTAATGAGCCAGTTTGGTCTAGTAGTTAAGGCTCCAGACTAGAAACCAGGAGATTGAGAGTTCTAGTCCCGCTTTAGGCATGAAAGCCAGCTCGGTGACCTTGGGCCAGTCACACTCTCTCAGCCCTAGGAAGGAGCCAATGGCAAACCAGGAGACGGAAAGTTCTAGTCCCACCTTAGGCATGAAAGCCAGCTGGGTGACCTTGGGCCAGTCACACTCTCTCAGCCCAACTCACCTCACAAGGTTGCTGTTGTGAGGAAAATAGGAGGAGGAAGGAGTATTAGGTATGTTTGCCGCCTTGAGTTATTTATAAAAATAATAAAGGCGGGATAGAAAATAAATAAATAAAATAAAATAAAAAAAATAAAATAAAATAATAAAATAAAATAAAATAAAATAAATAAAATAAAATAAAATAAAATAAAATAAAATAAAATAAAATAAAATAAAATAAAATAAATAAAATAAAATAAAATAAAATAAAATAAAATAAAATAAAATATAAAATAAAATAATAAATGCCCAACTTTTATTTTATCTCTTTTATGTCTTAGAAAAAGATTCAAAACAAGTTGACTTTCCCATAGGAAGGATTCTTTACAATTAATTCCAAAACCTTATTTCAAATATATTAATCCATTAATCCCTTAATCCATTTATAACTTTCTAAAATCAAAGTCTTCATTAGGTGTTTTTTTTGCTGTTTATTTCATTTCTTTTACGTTCTTAAGCTTATAGTTAAAATTTTCTTTTATTAGGGATTGAAGGCAGACTCACCCGGTGCTGTCAAACTTGTCGATCCAAAGGTTTCTAATAGCTGAAAAGCAGTTAACAAGCAATTTCCAAATATGATTAGAAAAATAAGTATGCAAACTTAAGTGTCCTTTTAAAGGTGCTGACCGTGGTTTGAGCAAGATGGGTCTTCCCTCGTCTCCCAGAGCTCTAAACCCACTGGAGATCGCTGTCTTGTGGTCTCCTTGCGAGGAGCAACTCTCTGGAGCACTTGTGGGCGATCTCCCGTCCTCTTTTCGTCTGGAGAGGTTTGAAGAGCCAGTCTACTCACTGGCTCTTCATTCTTCGCCACAGTCATCGGCTCTGCTTTAGCTGTCTTCAGCCTCCATTTCTTCTTTCTTCCTACTGTAGCTGGCAAAGTAAGCTACTGTATAAAAACAGGGAGCAAAATTGCACTGACGAAGTTACCCAGTTGGGTAATGAAATGTCTGCAAGCAAACAACCAAGCTCAGAGAGCACCAAGGACTCTACATTCAAAACAATACAGAATGCAGGATCCCTTTTTGCCCAAGCTCACAACAAAACTCTGGGATACATGGTGCTTTGTTCTGAGCTTAGAACACCTGAAATGACCCTTTCAGACTCAAAACATTTCAAATTTGGACAATTTTACAGAATCCTGTTCTCCAAATCTATGTATGCAGCAATCAAGGATAGCTCCCCACCAGTTGGAAAGAACATGTCCTGAGAAGATAGTTTAAGGGACGTGCAGAGAGATCTCAATAGAAAGTGGGTGTGTTGGTTGTGTTGCAATTTGCTAACAGTACAGTAGTGCACTTCATACAGAAAGCAATGCTGGACTTCTATGAGGAATGTCTCTATGCAGTCGAGTTTTCCATAGAAATCTGCAGTTCCATGGAAGAGTACTTTACCCACGGAAAGGTTTCAGACCATGTTACTTACCATTTGAACTGAAATCATCAATTAGGATAATTTCTTTCAGGAGGTGAGAAGGTGTTCGGTTAATTATGCTGGTGATTGCACGTAAGATGATGGATGTAGCCTCATTAAAGAATATAAGAACGACACCAAGTGTTGGGAGATCATGTGAATATTCTTTCTTTAGACAACTGGAGGAAACCAAGAGAAATGGGTATTCATTAGAGTATTATTGAGCAATACAAGGACTGTAAGAGAGAGATGGGAGCAAAAGAATAAAGTCCAGCGCATGGCAGAAGCAGTTTCTTCATGGTGTCTGCGTGAAGAAGGCAGAGAAGGAAGGAAGAAGGCAGCCAAAGCAGTGAAGCTCACGCTCCAGCGTCATCAGGATGGATCCCCTTCTCAGCTGTTACGCTGAATGGCTGGAGGGATGAGTTCAGCTGTCTGGCGGGGCTGATAAATATATTTCTTCTTCTACTTTGAAGTTTGTCATTCTCTTTTCTTTCCACACATTCATGTTTCTTTTTTTTATTATTATTGTTACAGGCAAACACCACCTAAGCCCCCCTTGGTGGTGGCAGCACCGAATCAACCTCAGCTGATCTGACAAGCTAAGCAGGATTGGCCTAGTTAATACTAGAGGGGGACCCACCTGGGGATTTCAGGGAGGTCCAGAAGATGATAGGATAGCAAATCCCTTCTGCAATGCTGCCAAGAGATGCATCAGCAAGATTCAAGTCCAACTCCTAGTTATTTCCTAACATAATCTTTATGACAATGCTTTCTTCTAGTAATATATGCCTAACTTAACTTGGGTATCTAAGGAATCATAATAAAATAATTTTACAGTTATTCATTAGAGTAAGGTTTCCCCTTCCAGTCGTATCCGGCTCTAGGAGGCGGCGCTCATCTCCGATTCTCGGCCGAGGGAGCCAGCGTTGTCCATAGACGCTTCCATGGTCACGTGGCCAGCATGACTAAACGCCCAGGCGCACGGAACGCTGTTACCTTCCCACCGGAGTGGTACCTATTTATCTACTTGCATTTTTACGTGCTTTCGAACTGCTAGGCTGGCAGGAGCTGGGCGAGAATGGGAGCTCACCCCGTTACGCGGTGCCTCCGGGTCTCGACCTGCCGACCTGCCGTCCTTTCGTTTGACAGTCGATAGTCTTAACCGTTACGCCACCATGCCACCCTTCATTAGAGACCTTTGAATATTAGACAGAATCTAGCCCTCATTTATCAAGCTTCATCCAACATAAATACATAAAGTTAGTGATAAATAAATTGTCCCACTTATTTCAGTGAGGCTGAAGCAGGAACCACATGGCCTGGATCAGTTTCCCCAGCCCAAGAATTCTCCAGATCCTTGGCATTCGGCTCCCAGAACTTTGGGCTCAGCCACCGGAATGGCCGCTGCAGGGAATCCTGGGAATTAATCTCTATGGGTCCAGAGGGAGCCCTCTTGGAAGGCTAGAGCTTTTAATTACAATAGTATCCTGAGGCTATTTTTGTGACCTCGTGATTTTGGAAGGTTATTGATTCTGTGCTCATCAAGGATAATTAATGAAGAAATAATGTACAGTAATAGGAAAATACGAGAGCCAGTTTGGGGAGTGATTAAGGCACCAGGGACCGGTTTCGTGGAAGACAATTTTTCCACGGACCGGGGGGGATGGTTTCGGGATGATTCAAGTGCCCGTTTGCAGGCAGGAGCCAATTGGGCCTCGCGCTGCTCGTCCCGCCTCTCTAGCCTCCTTTGCCGTGCGCTGATAGGCGTAGGTGCTTCTGCTTCCTGGTCTCCTCCTATCAGCTGCTCCGGCTCGGCTTTCGCGCCTTCCCCGCCTCTTCCTGTTATCAGCTCCTCTTCCGAGCTGACTCTTCCGAGTCAGAGACCAGCATGGCAGAGAGGGAAGACTCATTCTGGACAGTGCAGCCCGGTTCCTAACAGGCCACAGACCGGTACCGGTCCGCAGCCTGGGGGTTGGGGACCCCTGGCTTAGACAAAAGATTCCTTTCAGAGACCTTTTATTATAAAAGCTCTCCTCCCAAGGAAATTAGCAGAACCCATTCAGGCAAACATTCTTCCAGACCAAACAGATCTCCATAATCAAATAACAAAATATTCCTTCGAAGGTGAGCATTCCAGGATAGGAGACAAAGCCGCAGCCCAGCAGGGAACCTGGACTATCAGAACGGGAGACACAAACAGCAGGGGGCCTGACCACAGAGCGCCCCCTCCCCGAACTCCGGTGAACTGCACCTTCCTAGAATCCCTAGAGAGCGCCCCCTGCCAAGAAACCAGCTAAGTGCACCTTCTCAGCAGTTCCTAGAGGGCAGGGACACTGTTGATTTCATTCTTTACTTCACATTGATTGCTCTCTTCCGGCCTCGTGGTCGCCGCATTGGTAGTTCTTTTGTCAGTGGCTTCTCGTGTTTTCCTGATCCCGCGATGCTGCTGCTTTCTCGGAGGCTTGTGTTTCCCCCCGCCCCCGTCTTCCTTTTATCCCTATTTCCTGTCTTCATTTACACTGTGTAAGGTTGGAGCATCCAGCCGCAATTAACCATTGCTGCTGGATTCTCCATCCTTACACCCTCTATAAAGAGCTTGGGAGAATACAAACGTGGCCACCTCCGGCAGCTGATTGCTCTGTACTTCATGCTATCGGACAATAAAATTTATCTCTGTTCAAGCAATCGCCAACAGTACTTTTAAGAGTACTCAGTGCACAGAAATTAAGCAGTGCTGAAGAATTAAAGTGGTGAGGAAACTTCTGAAATGTCAGTAAGAAGATTTAAGTTCTGGCAGAAAACTAGCAGCAAGAAGAGAGACATCAGTACGTGCCACTCCCTAAAATATGTCCCAATCTGCCCCATTCAGCTCTGCCTCCAACCCTCTCTGCCCACCGTGCCAGCCTGTCGGCTCCTCCTCCGCCCCAGCCACCATCACCCCCAACGTGGCCAGCCTTGGCCCCCTCCCCTCCCCGGCCAGCCAAGGACGGGGGAGGGCGCTGCTTCACCTGGGAGGCCGGGTGTCCTTCAGAGGTCTGTCCAGGGGCAAGCGGTCGCTGAGGTAAACGTTGTACCCGTACTTGTCAAAGAGCTCCTGAGCTGCACTCTGCTGGTCCTCCATGAGGTCTCTGCCCCACGTCCGGAAGAGAGGGGAGTCTGGGAACTGCATCCTGGGAGGCGCCTGGGGCTTCCTCTGGTCTTCCCTGCCCTGCTGGGCCGCGTGCTCGTCCGGGTTTGGCTTCTCAGGCGACTTCAGTTTATCCGCAGCCTTCTTTTGCTCAACACTGTCTGATAATTTTATATGGTTTGCTGAAAACACAAAGGAGAAATAGGCATAGGGATAAAGGCCCCAAACCTCATAAAGTATGTACCCTAGAATATATTTATTTATTTATTTATTATTAAATTATTATTTATTATTTAAATTTATCCCCGCCCATCTCCCCGAATAGGGGACTCTGGGCGGTTATTCCCTGTTATGTTCATCCAGGTGAGTAGGAAGGAACAAAATGCTGATCGCCAGACTCTGTGTCCGTGTGTGCGTGCATGCATGCGAAAGGCGATTATAATGCCGCCTGGCACTCATACGCCATGTCCCCAAACCATGCTGTACCCGGGCAAGGTGGTAGGAAGTAAAAGGTGCTGATGGGCTGCTGCAGAAAGGCGGCTTCTTATTGCTGTTATGCCAGCCTGCGGGGCTGCTGTTAAGTCAACGGAAGAGAGAAGTACCATCGCCAGCAGCTCTGCCAATATGCCAACTATGTCTGAAGAAGGAAAGCACGTCCCTTTTATTTTCCTACCCTCAAAACAAGGTAAAGAATATCAAAGCACAGTAAACTACTGTAGTTAAGGATGCATATAACAAAGACCCTGAAAATTACAGTTTTTGTTTCCACTAATCCTTTTCTTATAGAAAGAGCTGCAACTGCTGACCATGGGAGATACAGTTTCTGCTATTTTGAGATGGGAAACAGATGAAAACTACAGAGTGAGCCTTAAAACAAGTACAGCAGAGTGAAAAGCTGAAGAAAACACAGATGACCCCCCAATGCAAGAGCTGCCAGCTTAGCCTCTGTCTCCTCAAAATATTACGTGGGGCCCCTTCACCCCACACTCTACTGTAAGGTAAAGCCATTTCTGTAGTGTGGAGGCTAAACAAAGAAGTTAAGCAATTTTCTTTTCAGAAATTCCTGAACACAGAAGGCTGGCACAAAAGAACAGAAACTAAAATCTTAGCGCTCTCATTCTGGAATCTGATTAGCTTTATCCTGAATATTTCATCTAAATGTTCGCTGCCTTGAGTTATTTATAAAAATAATAAAGGCGGGATAAAAATTAAATAAATAAATAAATAAAATAAACAAACTTTGAGAAGAACAGTACAAAATTCCTTACAAGTACTGTATTTATTGAACAGAATTTGTCTCCTCAGGAGAGGCTTCTTTCCTGTCGAAGACCAACAGTTACAACCCTTTGTAGAACTGGATAATCATTTAGAGAGATTCAAATTTAGGTCTCAATGGGGCTGGCCAACCCTCCAAATTCTTCCAAGTTTATTTGGGCTATTCTCTGAACAGGCAAACCAGGGTCCCAACTGAATTTCAGGACTGGTGCACATCCCTCATCAGCACTGCCTGCAGGAAGGACAGTTACCTCCTCAGGTGTCTCCCCAGCCCCTCTCCTCTTCCAAAACCATCCCGGTTTGGCTAAAGGTAAGGTGCCAATTACAGGATTCCTGCAGGCCTCTATGACTGATTGATTGATTTGAATGATTATGTGTCTGTAAGCTGCTTCTCAGGCGATCGCAAACGTTTCTCCCCAAAGAAAGACTTCAGCTCGGATATTGGGTAGTAAACGATTTATTGCTGTACTTGAGTAAGCAAGCGAAAAGGCACGGATGGTTCCCGGGCTCTCGGCTTGGCTTTTTAAACCCTCCCGCCAGAGCGCCCGCCCCCTCCCTGCTGAAGGCTTCCCTTTGGTCCTGTTGCAGGCTTCCCTTTGGTCCGCTTCCTGTCAGGTTGGGTCAGTGTCCTTGAGTTCTTTATCGCCCCTTATCTAGGAGGCGTGGTTGGTGGTTGTCTTTTGTTTCCTTTGTCATTTCCTTATCCCCTAAGTACTGGGTGTGCTTAGGGAATGGCGGGACCCTGGGGGCATGCCAGGGTTCTGACAGTGTCATCAAGTCGTTGCCGACTCCTAGCAACCATATAGAGAATAAGCAGCTGCTCCTTGCTCTGAGCTCCAGGAAGGCATAGGAGTTTGCTAGTCATAATAATAATTTCAATAATAATAATAATAATAATAATAATAATAATAATAATAATTTATTACATGCATATGCCACTCAACTCCCAGCGACTCTGGGCAGATCCCTTTTACTGACCTTGAATGCATTTCAACTCAGACACCATTAGCTAAATAAATACCTATATATTTAAAACAAGAACCCCAAGTACTATATTTACATGAAAGGAAGATGTCCCTAAATTAAAGTTCATTCTCCCTAAAGGAAGAGTAAGCAGCAGAAAATTATAAACACCAAGCGAAACTTGTGCAATGTGAGGATCCTAGTTCTAAATCTTCCAAGAGTAACTTAAACACAAGCCATATAGGATATGAATAAGTTCTATTTAATGAAGACTAGCTTCCAGTTCCAAAGCGAAGTCACAATTAACTTTTTGCGCCCAAATCAGTACCTAAAAGCCCCATTCCCCGCTCCCTACTGTGCGGGGACTGGGAAAGAATGTTGGCCACTTATTCTCGCTCGGCTTTCCTTCAGCACCACCACCACCACCCCCACACACACACTCACTGCTTGCTGCCTGTATTTCATGGCTGGATGGGAGAAAGATGGCCCCCATTGTGACATGCGATAGAGGTTTCCCACCTTATCAGCCGGCGGTTACCAGATAAACTCAGTCCTGGACATTTTCTCCCCATATATACTGTATGTGTTCAAATATCCCTCCCGTAAGCCACACCCCATAAAAGAGCACTGGTGGGACAAAATAATGCATCTTCCTTGAATTAAAAATCAGTAAAATTAAACCTTCCCTCCCTCTTATACCAAAGACAGTCAAGACAGAGCGATCTTTAGTATAAACTCACATTTTACTAACGGTTAATCTCACGTCTTACTCATGGCTGTCCAAGGTCCTCTCTGTCCTCCTCTACAGGGGAGCGCCTGGGAGAGGGAAAGGGAGATTGGTGGAAGGTGGAGGCAAGGAGGAGACGGCACGGCCACGTGGTTCCGGTCAGTGGGTTCCCAGGAGAAGCAGAGATGGGAGAGGGTCGAGCAGGCGGCCAGCCTTGCCAGGCTAATCAAGTGGGACCGGCCTGGGGCCTGTAGTAAGAGCAGAGATAGGTGGCTCTGGGGCTGGAGGCTGAATTATGGCCCGGAGACGTCCGCGAGTCAAAAGGAGTTAAAGCGCCGCTCCACAACTTGGATGGAAGGTTGGAGCCTACAGGAGTCAGAAAACCCGTCTCTCCAACATGACGGGAACGGTCTAGGCCAGGATGTTGGTTCAGGTTACTTTGTTTTAAGCCATACTTCTGAACATATATTGAGGGAAGCTGGGTTGGAAGAGGATGAGTGTGATTTTAAAATGTGAGGAAGAAACATCCAAAACCTGCACTATGCTGATGACACTACTTTGACGGCTGGTGTAGGGAGCCATGGAGATGGCCTTGGAGAAACTGTCCAGAAACAGTTAGAAAAGCAAAATGCGCAAACGCGTACCTTGAGCCTGGGGAAAAGGGAACGTATGAGGAAGAGCCTTGGACTAGCTCCTCCCTGGTTCCCTGGTATATATGAGGAAGGGAGGGGGAAAAGCAGTCGGTCTGGCGAGATTATTTCACAATACCTATCTGTATAAAGTATCACTTTAGTCTTCTTGTGAAAGGCTGACAGCTGAAAATGCAAATGATCGGCAAGCTCTAGTAACGAATGTCAAGGAGCACTGTGAAAAAAACAGGACTAAGTTTAAATGTATGAAGGTCAGATTAATGACAGCAGATACAGCAACCAGTCTTAGAACTGACAAAAGATATTGGAGTGCTGGACAGCTTCTGCCTTTTAAGATCAACTGTCAACAGTAAAGAAACCAGTACACTGCGGACTAGCACTCAGTCGAGTAGCAATGAAGGCCTTGGAAAAGATACTCAGAGGCCACAATGTGTCTATGCAGATAGTCCTCGATTAACAACCACTCATTCAGTGACCATTCCAAGTTACAAAAGCACTGAACCAGTGGTACTTTCCTTTTTTTATATATAGTATAATTCATTAGGTTTCAAGAGAAGAATAAAATCTACAAAAAAATAAAAAACTACAAAGAAAGAGAAGAAACTAAAAAAGTGCGGAAACACAAGAAATTTTTTTTTCAAATTTACACAAAGATGTGGCTTCCGACTTTTAACAGCAAGGATATACAAAAATTTCCATAATCAATCTCTTACTCTATATTAAACCAAAACACCACATTATTTCTGTAAATCATTGCACTTTAACACATAATAAAAATCACTAAGTACAGTTACTCCTCCCCCTTACATTAAAATAAAGGGAAAAAAGTTAATATAAACCTCCTAAACATCTTTCTCCCCTCCAGAAGATAAAACATATTTAATTATTCCCTTCCTACCACTATTCTAACATTTCTGTCTATTATAATAAGAATCAAATTAAAAAGCACATAAGTTGTGTGCTATTATACTTAATAGTACAACAATTTTAATAATCCCAAAAAACAAAGACAATTCAAAACAGTAATTCCATATCTTTAAAAGGGAATAACATCAATCAAATCCTTAAAGCAAACCAGATAAACATTCTTTAACCCTAATACAACAGTTTTAATAATTTTAATCTTAATAAAGCCAAAAAACAAAGCCAATTCAAAACAGTAAATCCAGATCTTTAAAGGCAAATAGCATCAATCAAATCCTTTTTTTTATTTTAAATTTTTTTTGTAAAATAAATTTTATTTACATTCAACACAGACATCTACATAACATATGTCACATACCCACATTCCATCAAGTTGCATATATCCATAATTCAATCAATAATTCTATTCAATCAATAATTCAGCAGCAGCCACTTACCCACCTGGGACTTGCAACTTCCTGCCGGCTTCCCCACTGACTTTGGTTGTGGGAAGGCGGCAGGGGATTGCAAGGAGGTCCTCACTTAACGACGGCAACAGGGGTTGCCAGGGTTGCTGTCGCTAAGCGATGCAGTCACATGATGTCATGCTTTATGACCGAATCGCTTAGTGATAGAAATTCCGGTTCCAATTACTGTCATTGATCAAGGACTACTTGTATCTACAAAGATCAGAATCATGCAGGCAGTGGTTTTCCTTGTGAGACTATGGAAGTTAAAAATGGAATTTGAAGGATTTTCCTTTTTCTTATTTTTTACAAAATTGATCTCTAAATTGTAAGACCGGTGCTGTTCTTTCAACTCTTCAGAGGGAAGCAGGGCTGCCTGAAAGCTGCTAGGAGCAGATTTTCATCTCTACCTCATCACCCCCACAAGCCAGTGCGAAGGAGGGGAGCCTCATGGAGGCATTTCCTTCCTCCGGGAAGATGGCCGTGGCAGTGGGAAAGTACTACATGACCCCAACCCTAGTGTGCCAGCACAGGAGCCTAGGCAGGCCTGCAGGGCCTGGCCAGGAGGACGGAGGCCCCTCTGCAGTCCAGTCCACCGTGACGGGGGGGGGGGGGAGAGGCCACGATCACAGCGAGAAGGAAACGCTGGAAATAGGTCGTTCATGACGACAAATGCCAGGCCGATTTTGATCAAGGTGGGTATTTTCAACTCTGGCTGAACAATAGGCTCTTCGCCTGTTCATAATTGTGGAGCAAAATTCCATTAATACTTCTGGCTTTCCCAGCTTCGTGTCTGGGTGAATCTGGTTTCACTGCAACCGCAAAGGAAAAAAGTCGTTTGGACGGGGCAGAAAGATCTTCATCTGACCCTTTCACCTTTTTCGGCTAAGGGTCATCGAGCCAAAGAGTCACAGTAGAAGGTGAAATGAAAAGTAAGAAATGCCGTACATTATTTTATTATACTGTAATTTCATATATCAAATGCCCGTATGTTTATGAGCACTATGAACACATTTTGCTTGAATGAAATTTGTTTGCCATCTGATTTTGAATATTTGAATTTAAAAGTTAAATAAATTAGAAATTATAATTAATGATGTTCAGTGCCAAGTTTGTAACTATTCATTTAACAACAGTAACAACTATAAACAGTAATTTATGTAGGTGGGCAGTAAACCAGTTGCAGCTGCAGAAACAAAAATTGGTTGCTGAACTAAAAAAAGGTGGAAACCAATCAAAAACATCTCAGAGCAGTCCAGAACGATTATTTAAACACCGCACTGAAGCTCTGTAAGAGGAAGACGACTTACTTACCTAGCCCAATAATAAAAGTAAATAAATAATTTAAAATTTTAAAATGCGAGAGCAACATTTTCAAAATGAGAAGGAAGGCGTTACCAATGATTTTTAAAAGCTACAAGGTAAGAACTAAGTCCAAACTTCTGAGTAATAACCTTGCCTACTTCGCCCAACAAGGTCTTAAGAGATCCTGGGTGCTCTTCCTCTCCTCTCGTCTCTCCCCCCCCCCTCCCCCCCGCTCCACTGCGGAGGGCTGAGCGTGGCCTTTCACCGAGGGACGACTCATGGACGCCAGGGGGAGACGTTGCACCGCCTCATGGACGCCAGGGGGAGACGTTGCACCGCCTCATGGACGCCAGGGGGAGACGTTGCACCTCCGAGGAGTCAGACGGTGCTCAGCAAACGCTCCCCACGCCCCCCCCCCCCCCCCGAGCGAGCGGCATTTGGCTGGCCCTTTCAGGGAAGTCTCCTTTCAGAAAACAGAGCGTGGAGAACATCTCCAGGACAGGCTGCCTCGGGTTTATGTTGCTTTTAAATGACTTCTGTTTTAATTGTTGCACTTACTGTCTTTGAGCCTTGCCGTTTTAATGCGGTGGTCTTGTTCAGGTGGTCCCCCGCCCCCCCCGTACAGCTTGCTTTCAGCTCCCCCCCCGAGGAAGACCGGTCTAAAAGTAAAATAAGACAGGACTTCTGGCTTAGCAGGGAATGCGAATCTGCACTGAATTTGTAAACCATGGCTTGAGCAAGCCAACTGGAATTTATTCAGCAAACTATGAGGAACCAAACTTTGGCTTTGTGCAACTTTAAATGGTGCTTACAGAACACACCAATTGTTTTTTAAGTAATATTTCTGAATGGCTGAACTCCTGCAAGAATGCCAAAACCCTGTAGAATTTGGGGCAAGAACACTGAATCGTCACAAGATCTTAGGAATGAGATGGAGCCGCGGGATTTACTTTGAGTTGACATGTTCAGGGTTCTAGGAGCCTTATGACGAAGGTGAAGGAAGGAAGTGCAGAAGCTGGGTTGCAGTTAAACCTCAGAAAAACCAAGATTATGGCAACCAGCTTGATTGATGACTGGCAAATAGAGGGAGAAAAAGTGGAGGCAGTGACAGACTTTGTATTTCTAGGCGCAAAGATTACTACAGACGCTGACTGCAGCCAGGAAATCAGAAGACGTCTACTTCTTGGGAGGAGAGCAATGGCAAATCTTGATAAAATAGTTAAGAGCAGAGACATCACACTGACAACAAAGGTCCGCATAGTTAAAGCAATGGTATTCCCTGTAGTAACCTATGGCTGCGAGAGCTGGACCATAAGGAAGGCTGAGCGAAGGAAGATAGATGCTTTTGAACTGTGGTGTTGGAGGAAAATTCTGAGAGTGCCTTGGACTGCAAGAAGATCAAACCAGTCCATACTCCAGGAAATAAAGCCAGACTGCTCACTTGAGGGAAAGATATTAAAGGCAAAACTGAAGTACTTTGGCCACATAATGAGAAGACAGGATACCCTGGAGAAGATGCTGATGCTGGGGAAAGTGGAAGGCAAAAGGAAGAGGGGCCGACCAAGGGCAAGATGGATGGATGATATTCTGGAGGTGACGGACTCGACCGTGGGGGAGCTGGGGATGGCGACGGCCGACAGGAAGCTCCGGTGTGGGCTGGTCCATGAAGTCACGGAGAGTCGGAAGCGACTGAACGAATAAACAAAAATAGGTTTTAAAGAGTGCTGGGCTTGAGGAATCCAAGGCTGGAGTTAAAATCGCTGGAAGAAACATTAACAATCTTAGATACGCAGATGATACCACTTTGATGGCTGAAGGTGAGGAGGAGTTGAGGAGCCTTATGACAAAGGTGAAAGAAGAAAGTGCAAAAGCTGGGTTGCAGTTAAACCTCAAAAAAACCAAGATTATGGCAACCAGCTTGATTGATAACTGGCAAATAGAGGGAGAAAACATGGAGGCAGTGACAGACTTTGTATTTCTAGGCGCAAAGATTATTGCAGACGCTGACTGCAGCCAGGAAATCAGAAGACGTCTACTTCTTGGGAGGAGAGCAATGGCAAATCTTGATAAAATAGTTAAGAGCAGAGACATCACACTGACAACAAAGGTCCGCATAGTTAAAGCAATGGTATTCCCTGTAGTAACCTATGGCAGTGAGAGCTGGACCATAAGGAAGGCTGAGCGAAGGAAGATAGATGCTTTTGAACTGTGGTGTTGGAGGAAAGTTCTGAGAGTGCCTTGGACTGCAAGAAGATCAAACCAGTCCATACTCCAGGAAATAAAGCCAGACTGCTCACTTGAGGGAATGATATTAAAGGCAAAACTGAAGTCCTTTGGCCACATAATGAGAAGACAGGATACCCTGGAGAAGATGCTGATGCTGGGGAAAGTGGAAGGCCAAAGGAAGAGGGGCCGACCAAGGGCAAGATGGATGGATGATATTCTGGAGGTGACGGACTTGACCGTGGGGGAGCTGGGGATGGTGACGGCCGACAGAAAGCTCTGGCGTGGACTGGTCCATGAAGTCACGAAGAGTCGGAAGCGACTGAACGAATAAACAACAAAAATCAGGGTTCTGCTGCCTTCTTGTTAAATTTCTTTTGTAATGCTAAAAGTTTTTTTTTTAAAATGGTTGTTTAAAATAAAAAATCAGGATAACAAATTAAAAAGCACACAGGTTAAGCCAACGGTCAGTTTGGTGCACTTTTAGCTGTATATTTTGTTTTATAAACATTTTTATTTTTTGCCTTCTTTATAAAGTGATTGCCCAAACTACCTTACCACAATGCAGGTGTCCCCAACTTTTTAGGGCCAACAGGCAACCTGGAATTCGGAGAACATGTCAGGGCCACTTCTAAGCAATGCATTAGTGATACTCCATGGGCATTTTTATTGTCTGAGAATGCCTACAGGCCTCAGCAGCAGAAGTGTTCTTGTAGCATCGTAGCTTCCCATGTTTATAAAAGCATCTTAAAACAATTCAGTAAAGTCAGGAGCAGCATGGATCCTGGTAGGCACTGGGTGTGTGAGGCACCCACAGGCTGGGTGTTCTGAGAGTCGTGGGTCTTCCGGGCTGTGTGGCCGTGTTCTGGAAGTTGTGGTTCCTAACGTTTCGCCAGCATCTGTGGCCAGCATCTTCAGAGGGCAGGAGCACAGATAGAAGCAAAATCTCTGTGCTCCTGCCCTCTGAAGATGCTGGCCACAGATGCTGGCGAAACGTTAGGAACCACAACTTCCAGAACACGGCCACACAGCCCGGAAGACCCACAACAGCCATTGAACTCCGGCCGTGAAAGCCTTCGACAATACGTTCTGAGAGTCCTTTACTCTCTCGCCTTCCCTTTCTCTACTTCATAAGCTCTTTGGAGCAAGGATCTGTTAAGAAACATTCATCCTTTGCATCATAGGAATATTTCGTAAATGACATTACTTTGCACCCAGCATTCAAGAGAATTTAGTAGTTGACTAGATTTATATAGAGAGAGCGCCAGTTTGGTCTAGTGGTTAAGGCACCAGGCTAGAAACCGGGAGACGGTGAGTTCCAGTCCCGCCTTAGGCATGAAACCCGGTTGGGTGACTTTGGGCCAGTCCCTGTCTCTCAGCCCTAGGAAGGAGCCAATGGCAAACCAGGAGACAGAGAGTTCTAGTCCTGCCTTAGGCACGAAAGCCGGCTGGGTGACCTTGGGCCAGTCCCTGTCTCTCAGCCCTAAGAAGGAGCCAATGGCAAACCAGGAGCCTGAGAGTTCTAGTCCTTCCTTAGGCACGAAAGCCGGCTGGGTGACCCCGGGCCAGTCCCTCCCTCTCAGCCCTAGGAAGGAGCCAATGGGAAACCAGGAGACTGAGAGTTTTAGTCCCGCCTTATGCATGAAAGCCAGCTGGGTGACTTTGGGCCAGTCCCTGTCTCTCAGCCCTAGGAAGGAGCCAATGGCAAACCAGGAGACTGAGAGTTTTAGTCCCGCCTTAGGCATGAGTGCCGGCTGGGTGACCTTGGGCCAGTCCCTGTCTCTCAGCCCTAGGAAGGAGCCAATGGCAGACCAGGAGACTGAGAGTGCTAGTCCCACCTTAGGCATGAAAGCCGGCTGGGTGACCCTGGGCCAGTCCCTCTCTCTCAGCCCAACTCAACTCACAGGGTTGTTGTTGTGGGGAAAATAGGAGGAGGAAGGAGTATTAGGTATGTTTATTTATTATTATATTGTATTTTAAAGTGTATAGGTTTTTAATGTTAATATTATTGTTGTAAACTGCCCAGAGTCTACTGCTGTAGAGATGGGCGGTGATAAATCTGAAAAATAAATAAATAAATAGATAGATATATAGATAAACAAACAAACAAATAAATAAATAAAATGTTTGCCGCCTTGAGTTATTTATAAAAATAATAAAGGCGGGATAGAAAATCTAATAAATAAATAAAAATAAATAAATAAATAAATAAATAAATATTTGATAGGTGGTATTAGATAGCATTTGGTAGATGACATGTAGCAACATTTAGTTTTAGAAACTACAAAGAGATGCCAACAATTCTAAATTGTTGGATTTAGAAGCTAGATTTCACATTCATAATTGACATTTCAAAAATTGCAGTGATGAAATATAACACTTGGGTATTTGTTAAATAATTGTTTTAACTCCACAATATGTGCAGATTATTCCCTATGAATAGTAATGGGGGGTCAGGGGTGGGGGGAGGAGAGCCAGAAGTTTACTATTTAATCTATTTCATATAGTAGGCAAGATTGTTTCTGGTCTGCTTTGTTTTGAATTACTTTTCCTGAAAAGGCCGGAAAAGACCAACAATGCCAAAGGAAAATGACAGAGTTTTGAAGCACCAGAATGCATGGTGTGCAGAACAATGAAGTTCTGTACAATAATGTGCTCCGAGAGTCCTCTGCACATTGTTATAATACTTTCATGTTGGATACTGTTAAGCACCCAGAAAATAAAATCCTATTATATTAATGCATCACTAGAAATGGCTGATGCTGATGACCCTGACCCTGATGCTGGGAAAGACTGGAGGCAAAAGGAGAAGGGGACGGCAGAGGATGAGATGGATAGACAGCATCACCGATGTAACGAACATGAACTTGAGCAAACTCCGGGAGACAGTGGAGGACAGGAAGGCCTGGCGTGCTATGGTCCATGAGGTCACGAAGAGTCGGACACGACTAAACAACTGAACAACAACAAGAAATGGCAACTTTTCTTACTTACATATATTGTGGAACATCATCTCTATTTTTTCTAGATGTTCAAGAAATACATTTTCTCTTGCAGAATCCAGAGAACGTTGCTCCACATGTCCACTGTGTTCCCTCCTTAGGTGCTGCATTTCATGTTTCACATGCATCACAAACAAAATGTTCACAGCAAAGAGCAGGAACAGCAACGTAGGAAAGACACCTGGCAACTTCCGCCCTAGCACCATTGCAGAACTTGCAGTTCCCACCAAGTTATCCTGTCCCGAGGAGGAGCAGGGGGGAGACTCCACTTCCACACTGTGCAGACAGCCCAATTTCTCCTGTGGATGGAGACCCAGGAAGGCAGCAGTGGCCGTTTATAGTCCCTAGAGGCAGAGGGCGGGACTCGGCTCCTTCCCTTACATTTGTGTGGTTAAGAATAATGTCACACAAAAGTAAATGCAATAAAACGTCCCGGCCAACTAGGCAGCTGCATTTATTTATTTATTTATTTGTTTGCTGAATCTATATAACCACCCATCTCACATACATGATTCTGGGCAGCTCACACAGTTAAAATACATTAAATACATAAAATACGCACCCATTTCACAGGCTCCATATCTCCACGGGATCCCCAGGCGTGATGAGTTTTACATGCTGCATTATGTGTTTTGTGTCTGCCCTGGGATGTTTCATACTCCAGAAGTGAAGGTTACAAGCAGGTGCATTCACAAGGCAGACAGACTCCCCTGAATCCTGAGGCTGACCCAGGCGCCAGTCTGGTGCGCAGGCCAGCCTTGGAGGAGGCGTTCCCTCTACAGCCTCTCATTCCCAACCCAGACCCGAGACCACCAACCCCTTCTGAATCCTGCGCCAGCTGAAGCTGGACGGGAAGGGTTTCCTTGGTAACAACACCGGCTAAGGAGCTCCCTTCCCCTCGGAAACTCAGGTGGACTTCTGCCCTCCTGCTGCCACCCACCCCCTCCCTGCTGCGTCTCCAGGACTAAAACGGGAGCCATCTGCTTCAAAGTCTATTCCCCCCCCCCCTCTCACTTCCCTGCTATCCTCTTGTGAACTTGCCCCTTCCTCTCGGTCCCACAACGGAGACTGCTAATTCCTAAGCCAGGTTTTCAGTACAGATCTGTGATCTGAGAGGACAGCTCCAGCCGATCTCTGACCACGGTCATCAGCCCCCTCTCCTACAGAGCATGCCCAGCTGCACCTACATGGAAGACAAGAGTTGTCGATAAGTATTAAAAAGAACTGAGGACATGTAGGGGTGTAGTCATTTGTTGGAGAAGAGGGAAGGATGTGGAATGGCTTCTTGCTGATGGTCCAGAGGAAGAAGAGGAGGAGGAGAAGAGGGAGAAGAAAGAAGACGACAAGTAGCATGAAGCCCAAATAGGTTTAACACCTGAAGGGGAAGCAGAAGATGTGGGACAAGAAGGTACCCAGGGCAGAGAGAGACCTGTCGAAGCCCTCACTGAAACCAGAGGGGGAGGAGTGTGGTGGGCATGTGCAAGAGGGGAGAAGGCAGGGCAAGGGAAAGGTGTGTTTGTGTTGGAAGGTGAAAGGCACTCCAAGGAGGCCAGGGGGGTAGCCTGGGGGAGAAGAAAGTGGGAGACAAGAGAGTTTCACTTCCCTGCCCTTGGTCAGAGCCAGCAGAGAATGGTAAGGACTACTGGGAGACCTGCAGGAAGGAAGGAAGGAAGGAAGGAAGGAAGGAAGGAAGGCAGGAAGGCAGGAAGGCAGGAAGGCAGGAAGGCAGGAAGGCAGGAAGGCAGGAAGGCAGGAAGGCAGGAAGGCAGGAAGGCAGGAAGGAAGGAAGGAAGGAAGGAAGGAAGGAAGGCAGGCCACGATGAAGCTAAGAAGCATCTCCAGAGCAGAGGAGACTTCCAGTGACTTGGGAGATGTAGCAGACTGAGAGAGAGAGACCGAGGGGGAAGACCAGCCACAACTGTCTTGAAGAGAACCATGAGAAACGCCAAGGGAAGCACAGCAAACAACTCTGGGCAGGCAGGGAGGGGGCGGGAGAGGAACAGAAGTTAGGAGTAAAGCCGTCAAGCCAGGAGGAAAAGAGGGATGGTAGAGTTAAGAAGAGAGGGGGAAGAACATGACGGATTCAGTAACACACCCAGTACTTGGAGAGAGTGAGATGGTGTTACGTAGAGAGAGAGATTCAAGGTTAATCTTAACTGTAGAAGTTAAGGTATCAATCGAAGAGAATAAGTTAAGGTATAATCAAAGAGAATAAGTTAAAGTATAATAGAACAGAGAACAAACTTCTAGAAAAAGAGATACTGATTAACAAATGTAAGAAATTCGTGTTTGTATTAGCATGTTTATTTTGTTCATATATGTACCATAAAACACTCTTTTTCTAAGCCAAATGTGCCCCACCTGATTGTCATCATCCCTAAAAAGAACCCATGACCTGAGAAACTCATATTGAGTGACAATCAATATTAATTTCTCAGGGTCAGGTGCAATATGGAATTGTCAGTAACCAGTATTCTGGTAATATTCAGGAGATTAAGATGAATGACAGCAGAAAATAATTCAGAGAACAGTAATAATTTAGTCTCTAATTATAAGTCTCAAAATCTACTACTTATAAACTGATGCTTCTTGAACGAATAATATGAAATTTTGTTATCATTATCTACCTAATGAATTTCTACAATAATGTTCAACGTCCACATAATCTGAAAGTGCGTGCTGAACAGGCATAGCATACATTTAAAGTTACCAGGGTGCATTATTCTGAACTGAAATGCAAGGCACACTTCACACGTTCAGATGTTCCTGTCCTGTAAATATATATGGTGGGAGTTGCTAACAAAGTTGTATGGAGCATACCAAGTTGATTTCTACGATGCAAAGAATTCTATCTAGTCATACTTCGTTCCAGTCTTCAGTACTGTAAGTGTGCTGCCAGTTGCAAGAATTCATCTGCATTTGGAAAAGACGTCACGCAAGATTTCAAGTAGTTGGACTGTTGGGAAGCTAGGGCTGATGCTGATGCTCTTAAATGCCATAAATCCATCCTCATCCATGAGAATAGACCTGGTGTGACTTACTGAAACCCAGGTGGAGGAGGAGGGAGGTCTTTCCTTCAATACACGAGACGTGACCTGTTGGTGATGGAGATTTCCATCTCCCCTTGGCGTGGGCAGATCACTTTCTCGCGAGTATGGCATTCACCAGACTCTTCTGAGGACAGAATCTTCAAGGTGGCCTGCCCCATCTGTGCCTGCCAGACCCGATGGGCTTTCCAGGGCATTTGGGGGTTTCCCAACAATCTAGCCATTAGCTCTGCCAGGAGCGCAGTATACCTCTGGAATAGACAAAACGTTTGCTCCTGAGCAGCCTGTTCCAGTTTGCTGATCTGAGGAGCTCTGGGGGACGAGACGGAACAAGAGAAGAGACACCCAGAACGATGTTGCTGGGAGACAGAGAGTCACTATGACTACACAGGGTTATGGGCTCTGGTTTGAGTCTACATCATGGTTGTAAAAGTGACAAAGGATCCATAAACATCTGCCTTTTTATTGCATCTGCATGCTGCTCTCTAGGGCACTTTTTAAAGTGACCTGGACCCCACCGGGGAAGGATGGTGCCAAATATATAGCAGAAATTGTGATGAATTAGCCAGGCATTTTGCAGATGAAATCACTCACATTTGCTCAGAACTGGAAGCCAACTGGGAGGCTGGAGACGGCTGGAGTGTCATCTGACTGACGATGTTATCTGGGACATGTTTGCGCACCTGGATCTCAAGGAAGTGAACAGCGTCCTTTGTGAGTCATCTGAGTCATGGCCAGTACCAGGGAGAGGATGAGTGGCTGGATCCAGGTGGTAATAAATGCCTCACTGTGAGAGGTGACAGAGCCATCCTTGGATCCAGTTTATCTATTTATTTATTCGATTTATATGGCCACGCATCTCGAATACATGACTCTGGGCAGCTAACAACATCAAAAATGATAAGAAGTATACAAAAACATAAAACACAGAGCAGTTGAGGAAAATAAAAAAAATCAATCAACACATCCAAGAGGCGGGCTCCATCACACACCCGGGGTTTCCAGGCTCGAGCTTTATTATATAACTATTACCCAGTCACAAGCTTCCTTTGTTGAGAAGATAGTGATTATGATGATTATGTGCCATCAAGCTGGTGTCGACTCTTAGTGACTACGTAGATCTTCTCCATGACGATCTGTCCCTGAACTGGTCCTTCAGGTCTTCCAACGGCACCCCCATCGCCACTGTAACGGGGTCCATCCTCCTCGCTGCTGGTCATCCTCTTCTTCTCTTTCCTTCCACCTTTCCCAGCATTACAGCCTTTTCCAGAGAGCTGCTAGGTCTTCACATCACGTGTCCGAAGTAGGATAATTTGAGCCTGGTCATTTGTGCCTCGAGTGAGAACTCTGGGTTGATGTGTTCGATGATCCATTTGTTCGTTTTCCTGGCTGTCCATGGTATTCTCAGGAGTCTTCTCCAACACCAAAGTTGAAATGCATCAATGCTCCTCCTATCCTCCTCCTCCTGATTGATAGTGGACCATCATTTTCAAGGGGCTGAAACATTTTTTAGTTCAGAACAATGAGATAACATTCAGAAGTTCAGGCAGACCCTCCCGAATCCATTGAAGAGTAAGGAGGAGGAGAAGGTATAGCGGAGTCAGATTTGCAGATTCTGTAATTATGGTGTGGCTGACAGGGAGGGACTCCTGTCCTTTTGTCTTCCTTCCATAGAGCTCCTTTTGCACCTGAGCTCCCTCCTCCCATTTCCATCTGCTGAATCAATTTCAGTGTAGCTATAAGCTCCTCTTGGAATTTGTCTTTCGCATGGCATGACAACTCTTGCAGTTTCCCTATGTTCGCTCCTGGTGTCATTTTGTCTTTGCTCTGCATGGGAAGCGCATCAAATGTGCAAACTCTGCAAATTATTTTTTGGCAAGCTGTATTACTGCTGTCTGAAAGCCCAGACTTCCATGCTGATTTACAATTTATCTTTTCAAGGTCCATCTTGGATTCTTTTTTATGTTCATGTTTTCTCTGCTAACCGATTCATTATACATGAAATCCGATCATGAAGTTTTTATATACAGCCAGACAATTATGAATGTGAAGAAGTACATAGCAAGCAGCCCTGGCAAAAAATTAAAATATTTTTATGGTGTGTGTGTGTGTGTGTGTGTGTGTTTGTGTGTGACAGAACAGAGACTATCTCTAATTGAGAGGGTTTGGATCGAAGCAGCTGGCTTTGCAATTGCAATCCTACTCTGACGATCCCAAGAGGTCCTGTTCATACTAACAACGCCTACTGTACAAAATGTACAATCTGGTTGTTTTGTAGGCATCAGGCATTTTAAATGTCCCTCCCACTGTTTTTTGTTCAAAGGGTAAGTTATCTTACAGGGTGTTCCCTCAGCCTTCTTTAGTACTTAACGCCCTGCAAGTTCTGTTCAGATTCTTCTGCACAGAACCCAAATTCTTTTTCAGCCCCTCCATCTTGTGATCCAGGTGATGTCAAAGAAATTTGCTAACATTCCAAATCTGATTCTCCGTACCACCTACATTTTTGTAGCTTCTCTGCAACCCTCCTCATGAATATCCTTTGTGGTCAGGTGAGGACCACAATCCTTGTAGCTTTGATTTCATGTTTAACCTTCCAAGCTGCTCCTCTAACACCAAGTATCCATGATTGGCTCAAAATGTAGCTGCTACTTTCCAGACCTTTGCCCTTAAAATGGGTCTAATCCAGGGCTTTCCAAAGTTTTCCCGCAGTGACGCACCAACCACCGTTGGTGTGTCGCCACAGGAAAACCCGGATGTGTCGCTGTTGCGGCAGCGCGCAAAAACCCGGGAGCGCTGCTGCCGCTTTCGAGTTTTTGCGTGCCACCATTGGTGTGTCGCCGCGGGAAAACACGGAAGCGCTGATGATGATCAGCGCTTCCGGGTTGTGTGGCGACACACCGGACTCTGTGTGGCGACACACTTTTGTGTCGCGACACAGTTTGGAAAGCTCTGGTCTAATCAAAGCAATATCTAAAGTGATTTTCCTCTGGCAAAGTTGGCTGCTGTTTATTTCAGCCCATTATTTGTTTGGCAGCAAATAACAATGAGGTAAGTTGTCTAAACAGCAAGCGCCAGACAAATAATAAATGAAATGAAATGAAATGAAATGAAATGAAATGAAATGAATAAAATAAAATAAAATAAAATAATAAAATAAATAAAATAAAATAAAATAAAATAAAATAAAATAATAAAATAAAATGTAAAATGTAAAAAAAATGTAAAATGTAAAACGTAAAATGATAAAATAAAAGGAATAAAAAAGAGGTGAACGTTTATGCTGGAGCTGCTTGCAAACACATACTTGATCTCAGAGGGCAGAGCAGTTCCTAGTCACTGCCACTGCTTTGCTATCTTCCCACTTTCCTGCCTTTGGGGACTCTGAGCCTTAGATTCAGATTTTGTAAGGCACCCTGAAGATGAATGAGGTTACCAATCTTGGAACGCACACCTCGGTGGTTACACAGATGATACAGAGTACAAAGGTACCTGTTGTGTTTATTTTTCCCATGGAGTAAAATAAATATACCTGCCGCATGCAGGCAAACCACCCCTTGAGTTAACCCACACACGGAAGGCGGGAGGCGAAGCGGTCCCTGTCCGGACCGCTCTCGGCACCGCCAAGCCTGCCCCCCCCCCCCAAACAGGACATCCTGGGCTGGTGCAGCAGTTCAGCTGAGGTTCCTGATCACCATCTTCCTTTCTTCCCCTCACCAGCTTTTCCAACTGTCAAAGGAAAAAAACACACCATCCAGAGTCTGGAGAGGGGCAGGTTAACGATTACAAACCCCAAGACACAAATCAGCAACAATTAAAGGAGCCTTTAGACCAGCCTTTCTCAACTCTTTGACCCTGGAGGAACCCTTGAAATAGTTTCCAGGCCTGGGGGAACCCCTGCACATTCAGGCTCAAATATAGGCCAGAAGTTACCAAATTATTATATCCGTTTCATGGGTAGGCCTGCATATATATAGCCTTAAAGGGACACTAAGACTGGCCACCCCATTTCTAAATCACCAATTTGTACTTTTTAAAAAGTATATGTACCCCAAGAGAGGCTTTCTACAGCGAGGAGAAGCTGGTTCTCTTGGTGCTTAGCGTTATTTTTGGGATTACTTTTTTAAAAAAAAGTATATTTTAAGTTTTGGTTTTTCCTTCCAAAGGAAATTCCAAAGATTGAGAGTAAACAATTGTCTTCCTGTTATTATTTTTGTATTAAATTTGAAGATATTAGCATTTTCCTACACGTTGAATTGGCTGATTTGAACCTTCAGCTTTCTGTTTTCACTTTCCCTTGAGAACTGTCTGCTATCTCACTCTCACTTTATGTAAACACACTTTGGAACTCTTCCATATCTTCGACTCTCGCTGGTTAAGCTCCCAGGGGGCGCCATAATCTACTGCGTGAGACATGGAGGATTTCAAACAGATTCTTTCTGACTTTCACCAGGATTTTAAACAGATTTCTTCTGACTTCTATCAAACTTTTATGCAAGATATCCAGGACATTGTGGAAAATATGAGATCTAAAATCTGCCATCAGGTTGGGGATGTGGTGGATGAAATTGAGGAATTTAAGAGCGATAGAAAAGTTTTTTTTAAGACTGAGATGGGGATTTTTATCAAGATGCTGGATGAAGATTGGATAATGGAGTTGGAGAAATCTAAGGGAGAGAGTGATCTGCAAGCCGTAAGTAAGATCGATCTCCTGGTGGAATGCCATGAAAAGAACCTGGAATCTTTGAGGGGGGAGAGTTGGGCTGTTTGATTTTTTTCAAGAGGAAAGCTCTGGGCACATTGTGGAGATATGTAACTACTTTGGTTTATTTTGAAGTGGGATAAGGGTTGAAGAATGTTCATCTGGTTTGCTTTAAGGATTTGATTGATGCTATTTGCCTTTACTCCAGCAAAGGAGATCGTTACCTTGTCGTGGTGCTGGAGCTTGAGCACCTCAATGAAACCATGAGCTAAACCGTGAAGGGACACCCAAGACGGGAAGGTCGTGGCAGAGAGGTCAGACTAAATATGATCCCTGGGGAAGGTAATGGCAACCCACCCCAGTATTCTTGCCGTGAAAACTAAATGGATCAGTACAACCAGAGATATGTCGGTATACCATCGGAAGATGGGACTCCCAGGTCGGAAGATGGTCAAAATGCTACTGGGGAGGAACAGAGGATACGTTCAACTAGCCCCAGATGTAATGACGCAGCTAGCTCAAAGCCGAAAGGACGGCTAGCGGCCGACGGTGCTGGTGGTGAACGACGAATCCGATGTTCTAAAGATCAACACACCATAGGAACCTGGAATGTAAGATCTATGAGCCAGGGCAAATTGGATGTGGTTATTGGTGAGATGTCAAGATTAAATATAGACATTTTAGGTGTCAGTGAACTGAAATGGACTGGAATGGGCCACTTCACATCAGATGACCACCAGATCTACTACTGTGGACAAGAGGACCACAGAAGAAATGGAGTAGCCTTCATAATTAATAATAAAGTGGCTAAAGCAGTGCTTGGATACAATCCAAAAAACGATAGAATTATCTCAATTCGAATTCAGGGTAAGCCATTTAACATCACAGTGATCCAAATATACGCCCCAACCACAGATGCTGAAGAAGCAGAAGTAGATCAGTTCTATGAGGATCTGCAGCACTTACTAGATAATACACCAAAAAGAGATGTTATTTTCATTACAGGAGACTGGAATGCTAAGGTGGGTAGTCAGATGACACCTGGAATTACAGGCAAGCATGGTCTGGGAGAACAAAATGAAGCAGGACATAGGCTGATAGAATTTTGCCAAGACAACTCACTGTGCATAACAAACACTCTCTTCCAACAACCTAAAAGACGACTTTATACATGGACTTCACCAGATGGTCGACACCGAAATCAGATTGACTACATCCTTTGCAGCCAAAGGTGGCGGACATCTATACAGTCGGTAAAAACAAGACCTGGAGCTGACTGTAGTTCAGATCATGAACTTCTTATTGCAAAATTTAGAATCAGACTAAAAAGAATAGGGAAGACCCACAGATCAGTTAGATACGAGCTCACTAATATTCCTAAGGAATATGCAGTGGAGGTGAAGAATAGATTTAAGGGACTAGATTTAGTAGATAGGGTCCCAGAAGAACTATGGACAGAAGTTCGCAGCATTGTTCAGGAGGCGGCAACAAAAAACGTCCCAAAGAAAAAGAAAACCAAGAAGGCAAGATGGCTGTCTGCTGAGACACTGGAAGTAGCCCAAGAAAGAGGGAAAGCAAAAGGCAACAGTGATGGGGGGAGATATGCCCAATTAAATGCAAAATTCCAGAGGTTAGCCAGAAGAGATAAGGAATTATTTTTAAACAAGCAATGTGCGGAAGTGGAAGACGACAATAGAATAGGAAGGACAAGAGACCTCTTCCAGAAAATTAGAAACATCGGAGGTAAATTCCAGGCAAAAATGGGTATGATCAAAAACAAAGATGGTAAGGACCTAACAGAAGCAGAAGAGATCAAGAAAAGGTGGCAAGAATATACGGAAGATCTGTATAGGAAGGATAATAATATTGGAGATAGCTTTGACGGTGTGGTCAGTGAGTTAGAGCCAGACATCCTGAAGAGTGAGGTTGAATGGGCCTTAAGAAGCATTGCTAATAACAAGGCAGCAGGAGACGACGGTATCCCAGCTGAACTGTTTAAAATCTTGCAAGATGATGCTGTCAAGGTGATGCATGCCATATGCCAGCAAATTTGGAAAACACAAGAATGGCCATCAGATTGGAAAAAATCAACTTATATCCCCATACCAAAAAAGGGAAGCACTAAAGAATGTTCAGACTATCGAACAGTGGCACTTATTTCACATGCCAGTAAGGTAATGCTCAAGATCTTGCAAGGTAGACTCCAGCAATTCATGGAGCGAGAATTGCCAGATGTACAAGCTGGGTTTAGAAAAGGCAGAGGAACTAGAGACCAAATTGCCAATATCCGCTGGAAAATGGAGAAAGCCAGGGAGTTTCAGAAAAACATCTATTTCTGTTTTATTGACTATTCTAAAGCCTTTGACTGTGTGGATCATAACAAATTGTGGCAAGTTCTTGGTGGTATGGGGATACCAAGGCATCTTGTCTGCCTCCTGAGGAATCTGTATAACGAACAAGTAACAACGGTAAGAACAGAGCACGGAACAACGGACTGGTTTAAGATTGGGAAAGGAGTACAGCAGAGCTGTATACTCTCACCCTACCTATTCAACCTGTACGCAGAACACATCATGCGACGTGCTGGGCTTGAGGAATCCAAGGCTGGAGTTAAAATCGCTGGAAGAAACATTAACAATCTTAGATATGCAGATGATACCACTTTGATGGCTGAAAGCGAGGAGGAGTTGAGGAGCCTTATGACGAAGGTGAAAGAAGAAAATGCAAAAGCTGGGTTGCAGTTAAACCTCAAAAAAACCAAGATTATGGCAACGAAGACCTGGCTCTGCCGCCTTGCCTGGAGTGAAGGAAAGGATAGTTCCTCCTGGGGGTGGTTGGTTTAGTGGTTTCCTCCTTTTAAGAACAGACCATCTTCTGGATTTTTATTTTTTTATTTTTATAGTAGTTTTAAATGTTTAGGTTTTATCTTTTATATTCTGATTGTAAACCGCCCAGAGTCTGCCATGGCAGAGATGGGCGGGGATAAATTCAAATAATAAATAAATAAAAACGAGCTTGATTGATGACTGGCAAATAGAGGGAGAAAAAGTGGAGGCAGTGACAGACTTTGTATTTCTAGGCGCAAAGATTACTGCAGATTCTGACTGCCGCCAGGAAATCAGAAGACGTCTACTTCTTGGGAGGAGAGCAATGGCAAATCTTGATAAAATAGTTAAGAGCAGAGACATCACACTGACAACAAAGGTCCGCATAGTTAAAGCAATGGTATTCCCTGTAGTAACCTATGGCTGTGAGAGCTGGACCATAAGGAAGGCTGAGCAAAGGAAGATAGATGCTTTTGAACTGTGGTGTTGGAGGAAAATTCTGAGAGTGCCTTGGACTGCAAGAAGATCAAACCAGTCCATACTCCAGGAAATAAAGCCAGACTGCTCACTTGAGGGAATGATATTAAAGGCAAAACTGAAGTGCTTTGGCCACATAATGAGAAGACAGGATACCCTGGAGAAGATGCTGATGCTGGGGAAAGTGGAAGGCAAAAGGAAGAGGGGCCGACCAAGGGCAAGATGGATGGATGGTATTCTGGAGGTGACGGACTCAACCATGGGGGAGCTGGGGATGGTGACGGCCGACAGGAAGCTCTGGCGTGGGCTGGTCCATGAAGTCACGAAGAGTCGGAAGCGACTGAACGAATAAACAACAATCTGCCTTTAAAGATTTGGATTTACTGTTTTGAATTGGCTTTGTTTTTTGTGTTTATTAAGATGAAAGCTATTAATACTTTTGTATTAGGGTTAAAGAGTGTTTATCTGGTTTGCTTTAAGGATTTGATTGATGTTATTCCCTTTTAAAGATATGGAATTACTGTTTTGAATTGTCTTTGTTCTTTGGGTTTATTAAGATTGGGATTATTAAAATTGTTGTACTATTAAGTATAATAGCAGACAACTTATGTGCTTTTTAATTTGATTCTTATCATAGTAGACAGAAATGTATAGAATAGTGTTAGGAAGGGAATAATTAAATATTTTTATCTTTTGGATGGGAGAGAGGTTTAGGTTTATATGAACTTTTTTCCCTTTATTTTAATATAAGGGGGAGGAGTAACTGTACTTAGTGATTTTTATTATGTGTTAAAGTGCAATGACTTATAGAAATAATGTGATGTTTTGGTTTAATATAGAGTAAGAGATTGATTATGGAAATTTTTGTATATCCTTGCTGTTAAAAGTCGGAAGCCACATCTTTTTGTAAATTTGAAAAAAATTTCTCTTGTGTTTCCGCACTTTAGTTTTTTTCTCTTTGTAGTTTTTTGTTTTTTGTTTGTAGTTTTTATTCTTCTCTTGAAACCTAATAAAATTTCCTATTAAAAAAAAACTTGGCTCTTTACCCAGGCACTCTGCCAAAGGTGCTTCCAGAGTCACCTGAATGTGGTGACAGTCCTTTACATCTTGGTTACAGCTCATCTTATCTACTGCAGGGTGCTCTAAGTGAGGATCCCATTGAAACATACTTCACACCTTGATCACCACTTGGTTTTGTGTAACATACTCTATTATGTTTTGGGCGGTTTGGGGAGAGGACTTATTTATTTATTTATTTATTTATTAAATTTCTATGACCACCCATCTCCCCTCAAGGAGGGACTCTGGGCGGTTCACAACATAACATCATTAAAATACAATAGAAACAACAATACAAATATAAATACAATAAAATCCAAGTGGCAGGTGGTTCGCAGTGCCGCTGAAGCATATTTAAAATAATTGGGGCGGCTCTAAAAAATCAGCCATCCCCAAGCCTGACCACCTTCCCTCTTGCCCCAGGCGAGATCACAGAGCCAGGTTTTCAATTTTTTCCTGAAGTCCAGGAGTGAAGGGGTCTGTCTTATCTCTGGGGGAGGATGTTCCATAGAGCAGGTGCCGCTGCAGAGAAGGCTCGCCTCCTGGACCCCGCTAGATGGAGCTCTTTCATAGAGGGGGTCCGCAGCATGCCCTCTGCAAGATCGGGTAGGATGGGTCATAGAAATTTAATAAATAAATAAATAAATAAAAGCCACCACCCCCCCGCAGTTGGGATGCCCCACACCAACTCCAAACGTCCTCTACTCCAGGGCCTGGGTAAAGAGCCAAGTTTTTCTTTAATAGGAAATTTTATTAGTTTTGTCTTGGTTTTATGGTTTTGTTTTGTGGCTTTTTTATAGGTCTGGGTTTTATTGTTGCTGTGAGCCGCCCAGAGTTGTGTTTTCAGATGGGCGGCCATAAAAATCTTTAAATAAATAAAGAGAGGCTCTGGGCTTGGCTCCTTGAAAACCCCTCCGAGTCTCCCGAGGGCTGGGCTCAGGCGGGCTCAAGGCGGCTCGCACGGCCTCGGCCTGAAGCAGGGCAAGGACAGACGTCAAGACAGATGCACTGTTGCGGAAAGCCGCCACCCACAGCCAGTGCCCGCCTGGGATCTGGCCCAGCACGGTGTTGGGCTCTGTGCCCGCTGACAGTTCTGTTGGGAAATGCTGAGCTTTAGGAGAACATAGCAGAGAGAATCACAAATAACGGTACCAACAGCGGTACGTTTAAAGCGTTTGATGCATAATTTGCTCCAATAGCAAACTGAGATGAAAGGCTGCTTCTCAGATGGAGGTGACATTGTCATGTATGCACAGTAGTTCATAAATTATACAAGAGTCCGTACATTAAGAAAAAAGTTTAAAAACAAGTAACATGGAAGGAAGAAAATGAACATTGGAACAAAGTGCTTCCCCTTCACTGTGTCGTCTGAGCCAACTCAGATCCTTCTGCTGCAAGTCGTTTTTCTAAGCTCTGGGTAGGAACTCCCCTTCAGGGTTAAGAACCACCAGCAACATTTGGCTGTAGCCCCCCTCTTGCCCCTCAAGTAAATGAAAGCCCGTACTTCAATTTCTCCAGCCAGAAATGTACTTATTTCATCAGGATGGGACCAAGGACCTGTCCGAACAGGCAAGTCAACTTCCTCGTGTGATAAAGTTCCTGCAGTTTCATGGCATTCCACTTGGAAACCCTGAAGCTTAAATGGTTTGCAGTGGTGGACATTCACAAGTTATCCTGTGATGCTTTGTGTCTGTCTGACAGGCTTTGACGGTTATAATTCCCCTACCCCCACCCCAGTCTATGCTGCTGCCTCATAAAACTTCTTACGTGAATCACAAATCCTGTTCCGAGCATTGCAGGCCAGCAAACAAACAGGACAAGTCAAGCAAGAATCCACAAGTCAAGAGAGAGAGGCACCAGGAAGTCAGTCCCAAGAGCAAGCAGAGGCAACACCAGGAAGCATTCCAAATCCAGGAGAAGACGGGACAAAAACTAGGCCAAGGACTAGGCCATGGCTAAGTGGGATAACCCAAAGATCCAGGCATAAAGAAACACAGAAAGTTGGAAGCGAGCAACCAGGTTTTTGATACCAGAATGTGAGCTGAGCTTTGCTAGTTTATTATTATATTTATTAATCAAATTTATCACCGCCCATCTCTACCACGGTAGACTCTGGGCGGTTGCATGACTGTTGCTGTTTTCTATACCTGCTTACAAACAAACAGCCCTTTAACAGCATCTTCTTTAAGGTTTTAACAATGCTGCTGGTATTTCATCAACTGCTGCAGCTTTGTGTATTTTCTAAGGCCCTTTAGATTTACTTTTCAGAACGTCTGGCTTTAGTTCAGCGATGAAGTCTTTGTATCATCACCGTGCTCTACTTGAGAGCAGAGACCTGGTGGGAAGGATACCAGAATGGTGCCCAACAGGTGATCCCTGAGGCCAAAAAAAAAAGAAAGGCTGCTGACCTGGGCCTTGCAGTGGGGCAAACAAGGACCAAGTGACACCAGAGCATTCCAACCTTCCATTACAGATCTCAAAATAGCCATCCTGAAAAAAAGAAACGTTGCCAGCACTAGTGAGGGAGAGATTGCTGGACAGCAGGAGGTTTCCGGCTACCTCCGCAGGTCTCAACAAGCATAATGGATTTTTCACACACTACAATTGCTAATTGAAATGCTACTTGTAACCTGTCCCTGCTCTGTCTTCCCCGCACCTCATCCCAGTTTAAAAGGATTAAACAATTTAATCAGCTTAGCACCCGATGGATTGAGCTGCAGCTCACAAAAGCTTATGCCTGGTAATAAAACGTGTTGGTCGGAAAAGGCGCTACCAGGCCCCCCCTCAGCAGCATCCAGAGGGAGATCTGGGGCTGGGACTTAAACTGGGCTAAGAGCAGCTCCACTGAGCCAGGGTCCCACCCAGGGAGCCCTTTGTGGCTCGGAAGAGCAGGGCAGAGGGCGTGTGGTGGAGAGGGCAGCGGCTGCGAGCTCCTCCCGGCGGCCCTCTGCTCGGGGTGGGCGGCGGCCGAGCGCCTCAGTGGCAGCGCACCTCCTTCCCTGGGCCACCGTTCCTCAGGCCACGGGCCCTCCCCTCCAGGCTGCAAACACGAAGTAACTACGAGGAGGTAACAGTCCTGATGGTCATAAATAAAGCCAAGGTGGTGGGGAAATGAAGTGGATTGATTTATCTAAGAATTTAACGTGCTTTGGACAGAATCCTTCAGACAAATGAGGCCAAAGGACTCCCGGCCTGAACGTCCTAGAAATCCCGTGCTACATATCGGTGACTGGTCTGGCTGGTTTTGCTTCTTCCAGTTCAGCGTTCACCCAGAAGGACTGACGGTGACGACGCAGCACTTCTATCGCCTTTAGCTCCAGCGGAGTCGGGATAATGCCCAGGTCCTCTAACCCAGGAAGATCCGGAAACCTCCTGTCGGTGGTGTGGAACTTTAAATATATAAGAGAGGAATAAAAATTATATTCCATATACTTTTATGCATTTTAACTCTGCAGTAATTAAATAGGGCAATCATCTCGGCCAAGGTAGATTAGGGGGAAAGGCCACTTGCTTGAGACATCTCACACTTACTTTATTAAAGAGGGGGTTGGCTTTTCACAAATCAGAAATCCCTTCTGCTATTGAAAAGATTCCATATTAATTAGAAAACTGATCATTTTTGCTCTTTGCGGGGAAGTAATGTGTGTTTTCCTAAATGCACATTACTTCCCTCTTCCCTCTTGGAAAGAGTATTATGGGAAGAAAGGCTTCTTTTTAAAATGGAGGATTTCCCTAAATCTTCAGGGCAAGGGTTTTAGGGCAAGTTCCTTCATTTTGAGACTTTTGTATTCTTCTGTCCCTTGTTCCCTTTCTTAGAACTGTCACTTACAGTACTTCAAAATGGAAGTGATTTATTGCAATGCAAAACTAGGAACTGCCCCCGTCATGCTAAGGAACATGCCATAACAACATTGTGTACAGTGTTAAAATCAAAAATTCTTTCTGGCCTTTAAAAAAATGCATATACAGATAGTCATATTCCATATTTTGATACAATATATTTTGTAATATTGGTTATTATGTTATCTCTTTTGCTGATAAAGGAAAGCGTATTATAAACAACAACAAAAATGAAAACGAAAAGTATAAATGATTGCAATTCTGCACTCACCCGATCAATGTTGTCTCTTGTTATCGACGGCTCAAATGGATTTATCTCAAAAAAACTGGCAATGAAACTGCAATTAAGAGCAAAACCAAGATAAATTCAGTTGTTGACGTGAATCCAACGTGCAGTATCTAAACCAGAATTGCTTCGGTTTCTATTTAACATTTTCAATATACCTTTATCGGCATCAGATCTCTGAACATACTTCTTTGTATTTAATCATCGCAACCTAGAAAGTCTATTGAGAAGGAAGCAGCCCATTGTTTGGGTGTGGCTGGAGGTTCTGATTTTTAAAATGCCTCCACATTTACCCCGAGGATGCCCCCTTTGTGCGGGGTTTGCAAAAGCTTCAGCCGGAAGGCCGAGAGGGAAGCCGGCGGAAGCGACGCAGGCGCGAAGGCAGCCTCTGCGGGGAGCTGGAGGGCACGCCCTGCCTGGAGACGCACCGAAGGCCCCTTTGCGGCAGGCGGGCAGCCTCTTCCTCCTGAGGAGCCAGGTGTTCTTCTCCTAACCCTAAATCTCTAAACCGAGGCAGCGCGGACTCTCAGCCTTTGTTTCTATGGGCAGTGGAGCTACGTGCAACAGGCGTTCACAGCAAGGCCCGGGCTTCCTCCCGAGAGAGGATTCCCCTCTGGCTCTCCTGCCAACTGCTCCCCTCCTTCTCCCTCCCGTTTCTGCCCTTACGTCACGGTCAGGGTCGCTGTTCCAGTGCTGCATGGCATTGTACCAGCACGCGTGCCTGAGGGAGAGCGCGGAAAGAACGGCCTCTGCTGCTCAGCACCGCTCGCCTCCTTTCCTGGGACCCCTCGGCAGATCGCCGCCTGCGTCTCCGTTGGGGCAGGACCCGTCTCGGGGTCTCCCGCCAGTCCTTCCCCAAGACCAGCGACAGCCAAGTCCCCCCTTCCGTCTTGGGTGAAGATGGCGTCTCTCTGGGACCTCATTTTCCTCCCTCCATGGAAGCCCCTCGGGGACTCCTCTTCTCCCCCCCCCCGCCAGGACCCACAACTGCTCCACACACTCCAGCCTCTCTCTCCAGCCACTCCATTTTGTGCAGCCTCCTCCTCTCCCCCCCTCCAATGTGGGGTGAGACCGGCAGCACGTTCCCCAGCCGCTGAGCAGGTGGGTGTCCCCCCAGGGCCCCGGGCCCCAGCACCGACACACCAGGCTGGCCGAGGGGACGGCCGCCGCCTCGACCTCTCCCCTCCACAGCCCGGTGGCTCCTCGGCACAGCTGCCCTTCGAGCCGGAATGGGGCTGCTGCTGCTCCCCTTCCCCCAAGCCAGCACGAGGGCAGCCACGCCTGGCCACTGAAAAACACAGGCCACATAGATCCGTGTCAGCTGACCAGTCTGCAGCGATCCCGGCATTCTTTTTTCCTCTTTTTGGAAAAAGGGGCCGCATCTGCCCTTCTGGCCCGTCAGCAAGACCACCGAGGGAGGGTTGTAACCCGGCTCTCTTGGCCAAGCAGAGGTCGACATAAAGTCTTGTATTATTCTTATATTGCACCCTTACACTCTGTAACGGATTATAATGACACTTACATTATAATGCCACTACAAAACTACCTAAGTGATAACATGCAGTCTGTAAAACATGATGGGAAATGAGAGTTGTTAAGTTGCATGTGCCTAAAGTTCATTACCAGTTTAACTTCAACAGAAGAAAAAGAAATGTTCCTACAACCCAAGGCCAGCCAGGTAAAATGCTGAATGCTGACACAGTAATACAAATACAATGGATGACTTATAAAAGGAAACACCTTTGCCACACAAAGCCACTCCAAGACAAACAAGAACTCAAGGGCTAGAAGCTCCCTATCACCCAGCCAGTTCGCAAAGGGGGCCTAGGCGTCGTTTCTTGCCACACTCCACACGCTGCCATAACATTTGGCAACGTTATGTGTAATAATTATTTTGTCTGGTATTAGTAGAGAAACAGAGAGTTTCTCTAATTTGCCAGGAAGATGCAACAAGAAGGTTCTCAATCCACAAGAGCAGGTGCGCCCCTCGTAACAGATGTTCCAGAATCTGTCCTGTGGGACTGTCAATGGAGACACGTCAAAGCTTATTTTTTAATTTATTTTTATCCTGCCTTTATTATTTTTATAAATAACTCAAGGCGGCGAACATACCTAATACTCCTTCCTCCTCCTATTTTCCCCACAACAGCAACCCTGTGAGGTGAGTTGGGCTGAGAGAGAGGGACTGGCCCAAGGTCACCCAGCCGGCTTTCGTGCCTAAGGCGGGACTAGAACTCCCAGTCTCCTGGTTTGCCATTGGCTCCTTCCCAGGGCTGAGAGACAGGGACTGGCCCAAGGTCACCCAGACGGCTTTCATGGCTAAGGCGGGACTAGAACTCTCAGGCTCCTGGTTTGCCATTGGCTCCTTAGCGCTGAGAGGGAGGGACTGGCCCAAGGTCACCCAGCCGGCTCTCACGCCTAAGGTGGGACTAGAACTCTCTGTCTCCTGGTTTCTAGCCCATTGCCTTAACCACTAGACCAAACTGGCAAATTTTAGGAAATGCTTCCCTGCTTTTGGGAAAGAGAAGGGAGGAACGGTAGCCGGCGGGTTTTTCTCAGGTGCGTATAAACCCCTCTCTAAATTCCTCCATTTGTGAGCCGAGTTGTTTGTGGTGAGCGCCGTCTTCCTCAACTGGCTCTTTCAGGCGTCTTCTGCACTGCACTGCAGCCTTAAGTGGCTTGCCTCCTGGGAACAAACTGGTTGGAAATGAAGTCAGCTTCAGAAGTCTTTTTCTGGATTTCAACCCCTTCTTCAGCTTCAGCCACCATAATGGTGACCCCAAATTGGTGGTTCCCCTGCTTCTTTACCCCTCCTGGACTAGGGGAACCAAAAGGAAAAGAAAACAGAGTCTTACCGCTGTTCTTGTCCCTTGGACTAGAAAACAACAAGGACAGGTGTCTTGCCAATTTCTCATGGTTTTTAAAAAAACCAGACAGGTCCATAATTGTCTTGTACATATGTTACGTATGTATTGTTAGCCACCCAGTCACTAGGCAGATGGATGGATGGATGGAGGGAGGGAGGGAGGGAGGGGAGAGGGGGAAGGAGAGGGAGGGAGAGGGAGAGATGATGGATGGATGGATGGATGGATGGATGGATGGATGGATGGATGATGGATGGACAGAATTGCTCCACCAATGAATTTGCTTTTAAAAAGTCCACTGTCACACTCTTCCACTGTGAACTTTTTTTAAAAAAAAGTGGCCATGAAGGACCCTGACCGCTGACCGGAGGCGGAAGAGGCGTTCCTGCCATGGTGCCCAGTAGCCAACTGGAGGGGAAGCAGCTGCCTCCATGACATGAAGGGCAGCAGGAGAATCCTGCGGCACCCTGGATCTGGCACAAGCCAGGAAAGACCGTTCGGAACACACGGCAGAAACGGGTGGCCAGAGGTGGCCTTCCTGGTGCGGGGAATGCCCCAACGGTCACTGGCTGCTCCTCGGGCTGAGCCAGGCGGACCAGCCCTGGGCGTCTCTCTGGCGTGCTCACGGCCCCGCAGCCCCGCTGCAGCCCGCCCATTAAGGCTTATTCCAGGGCCTTAAACGCCCAGGATAAAGCTTGCCAGAAGCACGCAAGGAGCTGAGCAGCACGTGCTCGAGGAAACCCGGCAACAGGAGCAGGGAAGGAGCTTTCGGCATCCCGGGCCATCGACCCGGCAGCACGAGCCAGGGGCGCTTCCGCAACAGCCTGAGCCAAACGGCCGAACCGGGGGGGGGGGGATCCCAGAGGGCCCAAGGTCGAGGAGCCCCGCGGCAGACGCCTCTGAAGCAGCGGCAGCTGGGGGGGAACAGCAGCCGCCCCGCTGCAGCTGGCGGGCAGGTTTAAACTGCTCCGGGGGAGCCTCTTCTCCGCCCAGGGCAGCAGCTCATCGCCCCTCCCGCCAGGGCTTCCCTGTCTGAGCCCAGGCTGGCACCAGGGCTGCACGGCCTGCCTCTCCCCGGAGGGCCGGGCGGCCCCAGTGCCAGGCGAGCGTCCGGGGCGGCTGCGTCTTGCAGCTTCTGAAGCGCCAGCCTGGTCTCCAGGCCTGCCTGAAGAACCACCTCCCGCTGGGGCCGTGGCAGCCGACGTCCGAGGAGGGCGGAGCCACCTTTGCCCGCAGCCTTGTCTGGGCGAAGCGCCTTGGTGCTCTTCTGGCCTCGGTGCGGCACCTGCCAGGGTGAGTCACAGTTGTCCAGTGTTACTGCCCAAGCACCTAGCTCTCCCGTGTGCGTAGGTGGGTATGCACACATCTGGGTGTGCATATCTTTACACACGCGCACACACACCGTTGTGTCTGGACAGGTAGCTCTCCTAGTCCCTCGTTCAACTCTACTCTATTCCAACGTCAAGGGGAAACTGTACGTGGCATCTTGTACCATCGGCCTGGGGGTCACTCGTCACCCATTTGCTGTAGCAGGGCTAGCGGGCTGCTCCTGTGACAGGTCTGTTGGCGGAGATTTAAGAAATTCTTTCTCAGGAAGGAAAGCTCCTTCCTCTTCCGGTTCCCCGGGATCTCCTAGGCAGATCCATCGTGCTCGTCTCCTTGACTCCGCTGGAAGTATGTGCCTCTGCCGTACGACGAACACAGCCGGGAGGTCCTCTGTTGGGGTTGGTTGGGGGTGTCTTGGTGGGGCTTTCAGCGGCAGCTGTGCTGGCTCTTTCCTGACGCTTCGGCACGTGACCGCCATCTACCCTCGAGGCCGCCCAACGCCGCGGCCATTCAACTGGCTTGCTGGACAGAGGGGAACAGATCTCGCTGGCCTGACTCGCGGCCTCCATCAGCAGGGTGCTGGTCTGAAGACAGGCCCAACACCAAGCGGAAGGCTAGAAGACCAAACTCAGCAGCGACTGTATCATCTGTTGCAACGTTGGTGCAACGACAGGGCAGGAGGTTAGTGCCACCCATAAAACGATTTTCACCAAATCATCTTGGTGGCCTTAGGAGGGTGGAGAGAGGAGCCCTCCTGGGGGTCTTGGAGGACAGAACAGGCCAGGAGGGTTTGCCAAAGGCTGCATTTTACACCTCTGCGGATGCTATAAATCTTAAGGGAACGAGGAAGCACTCGGAGAACCAAACAAAGCTGAAAACAGAACGGAAGGTGCACATGCTAAAGAACGAAAATGGGCTCCATCTTTTTTGAAAGGAAGGAAGGAGGGAGGACGAGCAGGAAGATGCTACCGCTGCGAAAGACGAAGAGGAGACGGGGAGGACAAGCGCAGCGCCCTCTCGGCAGGCGCACGGGAGGTCGAGCGCCCCCCTCAGAAATCTCTTCTGCTTGGTTCCCCCTTCCCTTCCCTTCCCTTCCCTTCCCTTCCTCTGCCCTCCATCCCATTTTCTCCTCTTCTGCTGGAAAAAGAGAAGTGTGTGCGTGTGTGCGTGTGTCTAGGCCTGTGGAAGAAAGAGAGGCTTGCAAATGCGGAAGAAAGGGGCGCACATTACAAACGGGCTCCTTAGTTTAGTTTACAGGTAACTGAAATTAATCAGCACTTCTTACACCAATGAATTGCCCCCCCCCCCCGGAGTACAGCCTAGAGCTGCTACACATAAGCATATACAAATGAATCCCACACCATGTGAACTGGGGGTTCAACCACCCTACTTGACGCCGAAGGGCAGCTAGGCGTTGGGTGGGATTTCTCAGGAGGTTTATGAATCCAAGGTTATCCTTCCCTCAGATAGATATGGAACCTGTTTACATCCCACTGATGGCAATGGAAAAAATGCACCCTACAATTACAGAACCCAAGCTTGAATTTCCACCCACAGTTTATTTATGATACTTATATCCCGCCCATCTCCCTCCCAAGGAGGGACCCTAGGCGGTTCACAATAAAATAATTTAAAATCAATTTTAAAAACCCTAAATAATATCAATAATCATAAAATACATAGTTACAATCAGATCCAAGGAATGGTAGATCTTATCCCAAGAGCTGGCCGGGCTGGACAAGAGAAATCTAAGAGACCAGCCAACCCCAAGACTGGCTATTCCCCTCCCCACCCCAGGCATGGTGGCAAAACCAGGCCTTTAGGTTTTTTCTACAGTCCAGGAGAGAGGGGGTAATCTTATTTCAGGGGGGGGGGAATGTTCCAGAGGGCGGGGCTACTGCAGAGAAGGCCCGCCTCCTGGACCCCATCAGATGGAACTCTCTCACAGACGGGGCTCGTGGCGTGCCCTCTCCGCATGAGCGGGTGGGACGGTGGGTTTAAGGCTCAAATGACACCCTGTAGGACCTCGTAGTTCCCTCAACTTTTCCACTGTAATACCTTAAAAGCAGCCGCAAAGCAACTGCAGCCCGCAGCAAGATATGGGGCAGGAGGAGGAGCGGGTGTCTTAACGCCGCCCCTCTGCCAGTTCCCTCCTCCCCCGTTCTCACGGTGCTTTGGGTCCACCGCAAGCCAGGCCAGAATTCCCAGGGTTGAGCCTGTTTCCTGCCTGACACACACACGCACCAGGACACAGAAGAGGAAGACGAAGGGATTCAACATCCTTAAGTTGAGCTTCTGAGGCCACCCAACACCAACCAAGTAACAATCGGACTTACTGGTAGAGGGGACGAGGCAACGGATACGGGAAGAAGGGCCTGTGCATGACCACATAAATGTACTTGACCAAGTCATACAGGAGGTATCTGTTAGGGCTGCAAAAAAAAAAAAATCAATTTGCATACACAAGAGAAATATGCAGTGTAACAATGAGTAAAGAACTTTTGAACAATATTTTAAATCTAAGCTGGTATGTATGATTGGAGAATGTAAAAGAGATTTTAATTTAAACTCTCCATTCAAGCACCTTATTCTGGACCAGAAATCTGAACCTTACAACAGAAGCATAAAACTGCTGTTTTACAATTATTTGGGTGATAAAATAAGAAACAGAGCCCTTTCCACAGTGTTTTCTCCCTATCAAAATCAGAAGTGAACACTGAAGTATTTTAAATTTGGATATGCCTCCGACATGAGGCCGACATTAGTTTAAAAGTGCCTCAGCAGCTTTAAAAAATGTCCATTTTTTAAAAGAACACATTTTAATTTCAAATGTCTTTTTCAAAAGGTAAGTCCTACATGGAACATATGACACTGTTCAAAAGGCAGGTCTCAAGTGTCAGGCGCTGCCGTTGAAGGTCAAACGGAAACATCTTTTGCTCGACACCAGTCCAGGGGATGGCGTACGGACGTTCTTCTTTTCCAGCTGGGTTTGGGGGCCAACTCAAGCTTGTAGCAAGTCCTCCCCAGCCTGTAACACGTGATCCGTGATTTTCCCCTACAAATCTAGTCTGGCCACGAAAGCAGAATTTAAGTTTTATGAAGGCATGCACCCTTATTACATTTAATCTTAGGTTTTAAAGGCACTCACAAAACACAGGATGGGCTTTTAGGCATGAAAAGGGAGGCAGAAGTGGGCGCGCCTGGCTACACCTTTGCTTACATCAGCTGAGACCTCTCACCTTCCTTGGCGAAGGGAAGGGCCGGAATCCCACCTCCTTCTAGGCGTGGCCCGTGCCAGGTCAGGCAGCTGGAACACCCACCTGGACGGCACAAACGCCCTCTAGGGCTGAGCCTGGCCAAAGCCTCCCTCCCCTGCTGTTCTGGACGGCCACCGCCCCGTTCCAAACGGGATGGATTCCCACGCCCAAAGCCCTCTGCCTCCAGGCCAGGCACCCCTTGGGCCTCCATTGGTTAGCCTTCCTGCAGCCCACCAGCACGGCCAGACACAAACCGAGAGAGTCACCTTCCCTGACAACGGAGCCACGCACCCTCCACAGGTGGATGACAATGCACCGCAAATCCCTGGACAATGCGTCCCAGTCATTCTAATCAGATGTTTAACACACACTGGTTCCTGCTAAATGAACGGACAAATCAAACCAAAATCCCAACTATAATAACCGGTGGATGCATTTATTTAACTGCGCTTATGTGCCCCTCCTGTCATCACAGACTCTGAGCAGCTCCCGATCCTATATGCGTAGACGGGATCTAATCATTCAAAAATTACAAGCAAGCAAAATAAGAATAGCCAAACGTTAACAAAAGAAAGGAACGACCCGCTAATGTGTTTAGGGAAAGCTCGGAGAGGGAGGAACCTTCCGCCTGAGGCCGGCTCCGGCGACATCCCAAACTGCCGACAGAGACGGAGTCGCGTCCAGCCTCAATGGGGCAGCCAACTGGATCAGGGCCCGGGCCAAGGTGGGGACAGAGCCGAAGCTGGAGAGAGAAGGAACAGCCAGGCCCGCCACAAGGGTCTGCCTGGCCCTCCCTGCTCCCCGCCTGGCCCCCCCGGCCGCCCACGCCCAGGCAGGGAGGAGGGCCTCCCGCCAGACGGGGAGCACCCGGCCAAGCAGGCTCCTGGTTGATCCCCGCATCCGGCGGCTGCTGCGGCTGGGGTGCTGAGCGGGTGACGGGCCAAAGCGAGGGGCAGCCTGCCTTTTCCAGCCCTATTTCCAGGAAGCTTAAAGCAGAACTAGCGCCCACCCACTGGTGCCGACTGGGAGGGCACCAGTTCGCGAGGAGGCGGGCCTTCCTGCCTCGCCCCCAGCAACCGTCTGGCTTCGGCCAGGCCCGGAGCTCTTGGGGACGGGACCGCCCGGCTGACTCAAGGAAACAGCTGGTATGTTTCTAACTGCGGCTGGGCTCACGGGTCCCACCGAGGGGTGATTCGTTGCTAAATTAAGCAGAACGCAGAGCGCCACACTGCAAACACAACAACTGGGGACACATAATACACAATGGAAAACCAAACAATAGTTTGACTTAGCGTGCTGTGCAAACCGGCTCTCCGGGGACTGAGGGGTGCTGCTAGCCTGGGGTCCCCCAATCGAGAGAGGGAGTGGGGCAGAGCCAGGGCAACGGCCGAGGCGGAGCTTACGAGACCCGGATCCACTTAAGTCAAGTCAACCCTGTTACTTACACAACTTATACGGCTACTCTCTGCTACCTTAAAAATTACCTTCTAGAAATATGTCTATGAAGGTTCTCAGTCATCCAGGTGGAATTGTCTGTAGCTTGAATCATGTCAACTGGATTTCTATTTTCTTAGTGGAAACGTTTCACTCCTTATCCAAGGAGCTTCTTCAGAAAGCTCCCTTCTAGAAACTTCCTGGAGCCACAGAGTTTACCAACCCCTCATAAAACTATTGGGCTGGGATGTGTTGGACCAAACCTGCATTTTTAAAGCTTTCTTCCCAGTATGAAAACAATGAAAATATCTCAATCAATGGCCAATTTATCAGACATCTGGATCTTTGTGCTACGAAATGTGAAACTGTGTAAAGTGCAACCAGTAAAAAGCCTAACCCATTTTGCCTTGCCCCGTTGCTGCGACACTGTAAGCCAGAGCTTTCCAAACTTTTCACGCTGGCGACACACACCAACGGCAGCGGCGGCATGGCCTGCGGTGTCCTGGTGTGTCGTGCAAAAAACCCGGAAGCGCTGATGGGGGGAACCGAAAGCGGAACCCCCGCCAATCAGCGCCGCCGCCGATTGGCAGGGGTGCCACTTCTTTTGGTCCCATCAGCGCTTCCGGGTTTTTGCGTAACACACCAGGACACCGCAGGCAACACAGCAGTGTGTCGCGACACACACTTTGGAAAGCTATGCTGTAAGCAAATTGGGATGAGATCTGAACGGAGCCCCTCTCCCCTATAATTAGCTTTTCATGATTCAAAAAATCACTTTTTAAAATTTCATTTGAAAACAATCAAATGTTACTGATTTCTATCTTTAGGGTTTTTTTAAGTGCTTGATGCACAACCTCACAAAAATACAATATAATAGTTTCAAAGGTCCGATATCGTGGCTCCCATCTCCAAGGCGAAGGTGGCATCAGCGGTGACGTGCGAGCAGGGGTGAATGTGGCCTGGCTGCGTTGGCGAGAACTCACCGGTGTGCTTTGTGACAAACAAGTGCCAATCCGTCTCAAATCTAAGATCTGTAAGACGATTGTCCGCCCTGTGGCATTGTATGGCACCGAGTGTTGGGCAGCAACAAAGAGTGTAGAGAGCCGTCTCCATGTTATGGAAATGCGTATGCTCCGCTGGATATCGGGAATCTCCCTACTCAACCACGTCACAAATGATGCCATCCGACAACAGCTAGGCGTGTCATTAATTACAGAGAAGATGAGAGAAAGCCGGCTTCGTTGGTACGGACATGTCCTTAGAGCGGCACCTTCCACTGCCGCCAAAATAGCTTCCCATCTTAAAAATCAATGGCCAACGGCCACGTGGGCGACCAAAACCGAGATGGCAGGACACCATCAATAAGGACATGCAAATTGGTGGGCTACGCCCTGAGGACGCGGGTGATCAGGCAAAGTGGTGTTTCAAGATCCGAAAAGCAGACCCCGCGAAAATAGCGGTAAAATGCTAGGGAGGAGGAGGAGGAGGAGGGAAGGGGGAGGGGGAGGGGGAGGGGGAGGGGGAGGGGGAGGGGGAGGAGGAGGAGGAGGAGGAGGAGGAGGAGGAAGGTCCCTACTTTGCAAGACCTCTAGAAATCAGTTTATATTTGACTTCTAAATCTTTGGGTGAAGAATTTATGTCAGCAGATATTAAAAAGAGAAATTGAGTTGTTTTGTATATTAACCCCCAACTGAAACCAGAACTTGTATTGATCGATGAACGCGGCAGATTTGTTGGGGTAGAAGTTAATTTACATGGGGTTAAGACTATGGTGTTGGGAATTTATGCCCCAAATGAGGATAAAGCAATATTTTACAAACAACTTATGGAGAGACTAATAGACTTTTCTTATGAAAGTTGGTGTTTGATGGGCAATTGGAATGGAGTGATCTCCCCACAACTGGACAGGACTTCTGAGAGAAATATTAAAATTACTCAAGGTAAATTGCCAAGTTTTTTTAAATTTGATGGACAGTTTAGGGTTGGTTGATATATGGAGACAGAAAAATGGCAGTTCAAGAGAGTACATTTATTTTTCAGAAAGACAGGGATCCTTTTCAAGAATAGATATGATTTGGATTTCAAGAGACTTGGCTACTAAAGTTTTTAAAGTAGAGATTTTACCAAAGACTTTTTCAGTCCATAATCCTGTGAGTTTAGTTTATAAAAGAAAATCTAGTTCTTTTAGATGGCGATTAAATGAAGCATTGTTATAGAAAGAAGAAATTGTTGAGGACTGTAAAAAGAAACTAAAAGAATTTTTTGAAAATAACTTAAATAAAGGCACTGATTTGAGAATGGTTTGGGATATAAGGCTAGAAACCGGGAGACAATGAGTTCTGGTCCCGCCTTGGGCACGAAGCCCGCTGGTGACCTTGGGCCAGTCACTTTCTTCCAGCCCTGGGAAGAAGGCAGTGGCAAGCCACTTCTGATAAACCTTGCCAAGAAAACTGCAGGGACTTGTCCAGGCAGTCCCCACGAGTCAGCACTGACTCAACGGCACAATATACGCACGCACACTGATCTTTTGAGCCCGAAAGCCGTCTGGGGCAAAACCGCCCCGTGTTCATTTGCTCTCCCGAACATTCCAGGAGGAAGCAGTGGGATGCTGCCATTCCCAAAACGCATCTTCTGGAACAGGGAGTGGTGTGCATGTTCTAGCTCACAGCCATAACTCTCAGGACCTGCCTGCGTTTGGAACACGGTGAACCACACTCTGTTCTGGGAGTGGCTGGACCACTCCTGTACTCTTTCTCAGGAAATAAAAGCTGCAAGCTTGCAGCCCAGGACTTTGCTTAGCACCAGGCCAGCCTGCCCAGGAAAATAAGCCGAGGGCATTCTGGGAGGCTGGAGCGGAGTGGGGAGCAATCTCCGCAGTTGGCTTCTCTGACTGGCCACAGCCACAACCCCCCCCCTTTTGTGGAAGTGGGCAAACGATGCTCACAGGTTCCAAATGTGTACATCCTCCCGAACGACGACGGTGAGATCTGCTTGGAACAACACACACACTGAAGGGTCTTTCCCAAATGAAACTGGGAAACTTGCTAACATATGAATAAATCCAGACAAGCCCACAGAACAGATCCGTCCAGACTAGGAAATCCAATTTCTTGCACAAAGTTCTTTGACTGTTTGAGGAAACTCACCCTGTAGCAAACGGCTATACTTTCCAAGTCTAGCCCCAAAGAGTTATTTATGGTGGACACAGGAAACATAAATTCTCTAGGCCAGGGCTTTCCAAAGTTTTCCCGCGGCGACACACCAACCGCCGTTGGTGTGTCGCCGCGGGAAAACCCGGAAGTGCCGCCGTTGCGGCAGCGTGCAAAAACCCGGAAGCGCTGCTGCCGCTTTCGGTTTTTGCATGCCGCCGTTGGTGTGTTGCCGCGGGAAAACCTGGAAGCGCTGATGATGATCAGCGCTTCCGGGTTGTGTGGCGACACACCAGACTGTGTGTGGCGACACACTTTTGTGTCGCAACACAGTTTGGCAAGCTCTGCTCTAGGCAGTATTTTGCAGGGGGGGGGTTAAAAGAAAAAGCAGCACAAGAACAGGAAAGAGATAACATATACTATAGTTATTTAGATGAGAGAAGTAGAAACAGAAAACATACCCTGTCAGTGTATATGTTTTTCCTTTAGAATCAGGGTCCTTGATGGCATTAATTATTGCACGGGCTACATCAACCACCTATCAAATAATATTCAAGAGAAAAAAATATTTATATGGTTACCGTAATTAGAATTTTTGAGGTGAGGCAAAATATACATGAAATGCATTTAATCAGTACTTACATAGACAGGCTGCTTCACGGTTTTCTTGCCAAAGGCAAGCAGAGGCACTCCGCCAAACCGTCGCATGTCTACACCAAGACAGGTAAGTTGGAGGATATAAGTCTGTGACTTAAAGATTTGATAACAGACAAAGCAAAGTCTTCAAAATTCATATAAAGGTGGGATGAGGCTTCATTGTGCTGAATAACCTCTGAACCAGCAAAAAAGAACTTTATCCACTTTATTTATGGCCTGGTTCGGCCATAATACGGGTGAAAGGAAGCTGGGGGTCCCTGTAGATCAAAAGTCTGTTTGTTCGTTTGCATTTCCAATTTCATCACCACCCATCTCCCTCAAAAGTTAAACATGATCAAGCAGTGGAATTGTCTAGCATGTCCCTTCTAATTCTAGGGTTTCAAGTGCTGCTAAAGCTTATGCACAGGAGGAAGAGGAGCCATAGACAGCTCCACCTAGGTTGATCCCATCAGCCTCAGCAAGTCTTAGCCACTACTGGCTATACCTACAACGGCTGGGAAAGCACTCAAGAGGGTTACAGAAGACAGATACTATTCGATCCAAGAGGCCTTCCCTTGTTCTCAAACGTCTGCACATTGCAATCCTGGAAGTCTTAAAGAAATAATGGTCCCACATCTTAAACACTGTCTCTCTCTACATCTGCTTAGTTATATTATCATTTTTCTTTTTTAATCAAAGGAGGCACTTTGAAGAGGAATTTAGTATTTATACTATGCTAAGTCTGTAATTCTTCAAGGCTAGCGTCAGAAATAAACCAACGGACCATAACCAAGTTACCGTACCAAATGACTGCAACTGCACATGCTCTACACGTGAGATCGGGAATAACCCTAACTGAACTCAAAAGGGCTTAATTACATATTTATATAGTCCAAAACCCAGAAAATTTCCACTATTCACAACAGGATTATTAGCTATTATATAGATGTGGAACCCAAAACTGTGGATAAAAAGTGCAAACCATAGTATTATCAGGGTTTCTCAACCAGGGTTCCGTGGACCCCTCGGGTTCCGCAAGAGGTCACCAGGGGTTCCCTGGGAGATCACGATTTATTTAAAAATTATTTCAAATTCGGGCAACTTCACATTAAAGAGGTTTCATTCTTTATTTTTAGTTTAAGAACACTGTTCATGCATATATGCAGGCCTACCCATGAAACAAATGTAATAATTTTGTAACTTCTGGCCTCTATTTGAGCCTGAATGTGCAGGGGTTCCCCAAGGCCTGAGAAATATTTCAAGGGTTCCGCCAGGGTCAAAGGGTTGAGAAAGGCTGGTATTATAGATCTAGTAACCATGACTGTACAATATTTTATAGGTAATAGAATAGGAAATCCCCCCAATTGAAGTAAACTAACATTATTTCCTAGTACCACAAGAAACCATTAGGATTTGAGACCAAGATCTGAAAGGTTTATTACTGTACAGGTTTACATGAGAATCTTAATGCAGATTTTTCACACCAACAGTATAACCACAGAATGGAAGGCAACTTCAGTAAAGCCTTCACGACAGTATGAAGATATATTCTGTCATATACCAGTCTCTTTAGTAAAACAGTTTACATATTACAATAAATATACTTACTTGCATAATAGTTTAGAAACCTATCTTCTCTCCCATATATTTCAGAAGGCTTCATAATGATGGCATCTGGAAATTCCTCCCTTACAACTTTTTCTCCATCTGCCTATGATCAAGTCATTGGAAGATTATTAAACTTCTCATGTAGGTGCAAAATAGACAGAATTTCATCTGCCAAATAATACAGAGAGCTCGTTACATGTCCTGCTACCCCCTCCCTAAATTGTACACTTGAACATCTGAATGTTTGTGCAACCCAATAGTCTGGCCAAGGTATGAAGCTGAACACGTTAGTAGTGAGGACAACCTTTCAGAGAAAACTGGCCCCTGGTTTTGCTTCGCAAAATTCTGGCAGCAAGCAAAATTTAAAATGAAAATCATAGGAGATGGGTTTTTCCAGGTATGGACATGACTGTAAGGATGTGCAAACATACATTGCCAAGCCAACCAGATTAAGGCAGTGTATAAATGTCATAAATAAAATTAAACTAATTAAAATTGGTTATCAAACTATGGCAGCTGCCGTTTTGCAACTACCCAGTCACCCTCTGTGAAATCATTTTAGCAAACAGAAGGAACCTAGAAAATCCTATCAACATATTCCAACTTCTTTAGTAATTACTGTATTGTTCCAACAGAAAAACCATTAACCAAACCAGACTCTGAACTCTAATATTAATTATTGTTTTCATAATTTTAATTCTATATTCTCTATTACGCTTCACCCCACTGTGGTAATATTGGCCATGCAAGTGATCGTAGGAGGAGTTAAAATCTATGACAGGGCTAGGTCCTCATTCCAAGAAGCTCCCACACACTGGGGTACAGATAGGCTGCAGCTAAAAGGGAGGCTCCATTCCAGCCTGATATAGGACTAAGATGACTAAAATTCAAGCAGCACAGTGAGCTTCTGTAAGCAGCCTGAGCAGATGCTACGGATGCCTCCGCTTCTCTGTTCACGCTTGCTGAAGGGAAGAGCCGCCAAAGGGTCACTGGTCTCAACTCCCCCATTTAAGCCAAAAGGGAAAGAAAATCTCGGGACCAATGAAGACACCAACTCAGCGTCCGGCAGCCGAGAAAAAGGCAAATTCCAGGCTAGGGAACTTTATGGAAAGAACCGAAAACGCCGACACCGTGATAACCTCACAAAAATGCACGGTCCGTCCGCATCCGGAGTACTGTGTGCTACTCCAACAGGCCTGCTTGGGGGAAAAGTCCGCGGGAAGAGGGAAGCTGCAGGACGGCCGGGACGATCCAGTGTCCTCCCCGCGAGAAAAGGTGGAGCCGTCAGGGCGCCTGGCCTGGGAAGAGGCAGGCGGGGGGCACAAGGTCCTGCCCGGGGCGGAGGAATCGGGCCAGCAGCCGCCCCTCCCTCTCCCTCCCTCTCACGGAGCCCTGGGGCCGGGGCGGTGGGCTGATGCAGAAGATTGAGATCGGGAAAAAGAAAAGCCTTCTGCGCACCCCACGCCATGAATCGGGGAATCGGCTGCTGCAGTAAAAGCCGTAAGGGTGAGCTCCAGCCTTCAGAGAGGACTGGGTGAGTTCACAGAGGGCGGGGTACGTTCTCCCCACGACCCTCAAAATATAACTACGAAGTAGAAAAGAGTAATATCACTGAACAACTTACTTTATTCCTAAGATATTTTGAAGGACTTTTACTGTCTGAGTTTAAGTGAGAAAAGTGAATCAATTTTTCTACTCCAGCCTTTTTTGAGAGCCGAGCAATATCTCTAGGAATAGTAACAAACACGTCTTCATACTTGAAGTTTCTAAAACAGGACCAAACCCAAAAATTAATGTCACTCACGTTCAGGGAAAAAGTTATTTTATCACACCACAATCAGGACAGTTTTGCACAGCAACTTACGAGTTAACATTTACCTATTTTATGCATTATTAGATTTATCTCCCACCTTTATTTTGTCCAACCCACGGCAACGCGCACAAGCTCCTGCCTCCTATTTTACCCCCGCCACAACCACCCTGCGAGGTGGCTTGGGCCGAGCCGAGGGAGAGGGAATGGCCCAAGTCACCCAGCCAGCTTTAGTGCCTGAGGCGGGACTGGAACTCAGGGTCTCTGGTGGCCAATCCAGAACCTTCGCCACTACGCCAAACTGGCCGTCCAGAAACTGAGACCTCTCTACAGAGCGGGCCTCCTGCGAGGGATCAGCTCGCTGACCGGTCTCGAGGCAGCCAGTCTCTCCGCCCCCCCAGGATCTGCCAGGCCCATCGTTTCGCTTGCCACAGCGAACACGACGGCCAGGTTTCTCCCTAACCTTCAATCAGAAGCATTTAGTGAGGATCACCCTTAGCCACACTGGAGCTGGATACCCACATCATCTGAAAAAGGGTTCAATGATCTAATGGCGGCATATGCAGAACAGATTAAGCGTAGTTGAAGTTTATCTAGGGCGGGGTGGGTGTTTTTGTACTTTAGCACGTTGAATGAAACCAGCCCGTTAATGTATTGTTTGACGCCAGAACATGAGCGAATGCAAGAATCAAACTAAGCGTGGCGAGCCCACCCGCAGTCGGCAGGGCCAGGGCTACAGGGGCGCGGCTCCTGCACCAGCAGATGCTCTTCCTCGCATTCCCAACTTCACGGCTTTTATCTGCAAGTAAGAGCGAAGGTCAACACCACCCATGGCAGGAACCTCTCCCCACTCTATTGGGCCGAACAAAACGGAAGCATCCACTACACTTATAGGGAACAGCAGAGGCCAGGGTTGCACCAGCCGAGCCTGCTCTCTCCAGCCAGGCCGTTGGTGAGGCTGAGCGAAGCCCCCCTCGGATCGCGCAGGTTCATGTTTTCCATTCCTATCCAGTTTTTGTCATCCTAGCCATCTTTTATTCTTCATTTCGTCTATTACGGTACTTTTTCTTGTTTTTAATGTTTCCATTTTGGAACCACTCAGTGTCGTTGGCAGCGTATACATTTAAATAAATACGTAACGCGGAAAACCTTATTCCTACAAAGTGCCTCGCAAACTAGGCCCAAGAAGATACTGAATCCTCCATGTTTTTTTCTCATCTGCAGGATGCAATACTTTCTTATCCGTTTGAAAGAGCTCCACTGCATCACTCTGGGCAGATACAGCGGTAATCGAGGGGAGCAATTCTCTGTCAGCCCAGGCTGTGTGCAGTCAGTTTCACCCCCATGAATAATTTCTCCGTCAGCATTGCTGGAACTCTCATTCTCCTCATTTCTGCACCCACCACCTGTTCTCTAGAAAGAAGTGCATGAACCAGCAGGGCCACTTCCCCTTTCAAGCAGGTTTTGGCCAAAGTCTCTGCGGAGAGGAAAAGAAAACTCGCAAGGGCCATCGCCGGCCATCAACCCAATGGAGAAGGCTTTCTTAAACAGATCCCCTGTGGTCTCTAAGTCCCAGGAAGCATGAACTTTGCCAGGATAGCAAAGTAAGCAGCTCCAAAGTACCACAAGAAAAAACAATTGATTAGGTCAGGAAAAAAGGCAGGAGGTGTTGGTAGGAGAACAGGCAGTGCACAAACAGAATCCCTACTCTGTCTCACACGCACACCTTTGGGTACATTCATTCAAAACTGGGAGGCTGAGGGTGCTCCTGGACAGGAGAAAAAAATCAAGGTGGAGCCACCCTCCTCCTCCTCCTCCTCCACCAAGTTTGCCTATTGTGGATGTAGAAGCCGAGGAGGAGGAAGCTAAGATAGATTTATTCTTTGTATCTTCCCTGTGCAATCTGTTTTTCCATTCACCAACCTGGCATTTAGCAGAATAATTTCAAACCGGGACTATCACTAAGACCTCCCTGGCACCATGATGGTCAACCCTCAATTTATTTCAGGAAGGGAAAAAGTTACCTTGTTTCCCATTCTCTCCCAACAAGGTTGATGACTACGTTGCTATGTTCAAGAGCTCTTTGGATAGAATCTTTGTCGCGTGAATCCCATTCCTGGTAACCACAAAAGCACAAAACAAGTTAAACAATGTCCGCCATCCCTTCACAAAGATGCACAGCAGTTCGGGGCCTGTGTGACACTTTTTTCTAACAAGGGATTGTTATTACACTCTTTCTAGCATGGACCAAGTTGTAAGATAAAGAGTTGCAGAAAAGGCAACGTCTGCATTAAAATACTCCCATCAGGCTTCGCCTTCATGAGGATCTGAGGCAAACGCACGCCGTACCATAAAGATGATCTGTCCCAGGTCGCCCATGGGCCGAAGGTACAGGAGGTCGTACTCATCGCAGCGGTACGGGATGACGACTTGGGAACCGACACGGCCTAGAAGGATCAGAGAGGTTTCCTTGCAATGGAGCAATTACAGGATATATAGGAAGCGCTCACGTGTTCAGCAGTCACAAAAGCATATGCCATCTCACAGACGTGCTAATGTTTAGTAATTAGCATCGAGCCCTATTCACTGTTCACTGCGAGTCCCTGGTGCTCTCTGAGCCTGGTTGTTTCCATGCGGACGTTTCATTGCCAGGCTAGGCAACATCTTCAGTGCGAAAAGGGAGTGGGACTTGCTCTCTGTTTATATACCCTGGCTTGTCCTGCTTGTGTTGGGGGACGTGTTGTTCTCCCCTTAGGAGTTCCTTGATTGGGCTGTTGAAGGACTGCATTTGGCTTACCCTACCCTACCCTACCCTACCCTACCCTACCCTACCCTACCCCCCTTCCTTCCCCCCTTCCTTCCCCCCTTCCTTCCCCCCTTCCTTCCCCCCTTCCTTCCCTCCTTCCTTCCTTCCTTCCTTCCTTCCTTCCTTCCTTCCTTCCTGGGGGAGGGAGGAAAATCTGTGGAGTCCCTGGTGCTCTCTGAGCCTTGTTGTTTTATTGCAGAAGTTTCATTGCCAGGCTAGGCAACATCTTCAGTGCGAAAAGGGAGTGGGACTTGCTCTCTGTTTATATACCCTGGCTTGTCCTATTCACTGTTCACGTGTCAGATTGTAAAAGCGGTCCAGAAGCCCTGTGCCCCATGGAAAGCTCCTCTGGAAACTGGAACAAGTTTCAAAAGCACCTTGTGAACCATGAGGACGTGTGGGTGTTAATCTGGACCTGTTTTCTTTTTTCCCCCCCTTGCAGAGCAGAGAGATTAGTGAGGAAGGGATTACCAGAGAGTAAGCAGGCACACCATGGGGAATACACATCGAAAGGAATGTGGGGGTGCCAGCAGCCCCGAGCAGGCTGCACAAACAGCCAGTGTATTCCTCAGGGTGTGCCTGCTTACTCTCTGGTAATCCCTTCTACTTCAATCTCTCCGCTGGGGGGGGGGGGAGGGAAAAATGGATTGGGCACAGGAGGGACTACCTTCAGAGATTGCTAGGTTTTTGGGGGGGGGGTTTCTCCCTGAGCAAAATTTTATGGAAGGGAGCGAGACAAAGATTTCTTTATTCAGCGACCAGAAGAGAAGAAAACTGGAGGTCAAAACAATAGATCTGAGACACGCAAACAGCACCATTCATTCAGCTGAAACTAAAGCCTTAAAAGGCAAAAGTGATGGCCATCAGCTTACTTACAGTAGTGGGGTTATTAGTAACAGGACAGAAATGAAGGGGATCAATACAGTGAAAGCAACGGTCTCCCTAGGGGTAACGCAGGACTGTAAATAGTGGATATGGAGAAGCAGCGAAAGAGAAGGATAGGCAGTTCTCTGCAGTTACCATAATGTTCCAGTCCCAGATCTCTTACTCAAGTCATCTTTCAAGTACTGGTAGTCCTCACTTAACAACCACAGCTCAGACCAGAATTTAGGTCACCAAGCAATGCAGCTGTTAAGTGAGACATCACATGACTGCTTTGCTCAGCGACCGCAATCCCGGCACGCCTGGCTGCCATCGTTAAGTGAGGACCACGGGCTGTCAAGCAGACGGAGTCCCAGGTAAGGAGCACGGGGTGCGTCAGGGGGGCCGGGAGGCCCCACGCAGGCCGCACGCACGTTGGGGGGGCTGCAGTGCGGCACAAAGCCGCCGCCGCCACAGCCTGGCCCAGCAGCGCTGACGACAATATCTGATTGGGAACTTAAACCTGGAGAATGTGCAGCAATGGCAAAACTAACTACGAAACTATGAGATACACACAAACACAAACACAAATAGAAGTTTAACCAAATTTAAGTAAAAATTGTTCCCATACAGACAATATATATCATGCAGCATGGTAACCTTTCCTTCACTCTATATCCCTTTAACCTACAGTAGGTCTGAAATTTACCAGGGATATTCCTGACTGAACAACAACAAAAATATTTGCTGCAAATACACCACCATCCTGTCCTTGAAACACGAAAGTTCAGGATAATTAAAAAGATCTTAAAATACTGTTGTTAATGCCCCCCACCACACACCCCGGGATTGATTTCTATGAAATTTGGCTCCATTCATTTATACATTATCAAGTTTTGCTTTCATTTTGTTTTTGTGAAAACATCCTGGAAGTAAAAAAAAAAAGATATTGAATGAGTACAACTTGAAAATTTACTAATTTATATAAAATATGGCACCCTTCATTATTTCATGATGATGAAATTTACTGCAAATTTCATCACATTTGGATAAGAAACAAAAAAGTATAATTGTTTGGGCATTTATATTTTCCCTTTGCTGGGAAAGAAATGCTCCATTTTTCTAACCCACTTTTGTTTCATGGGTTAGAGCAGATATGTAGATCCTGCCCTTGAGGCAGAGCAGAGCATCAAAGAATAGGAAGGAGTCACTTAGCGGACAGAGCCCAGTCCGCCAATCTTTGCCTGTCCTTACTTTTAATCTGCCAATATAAGCCATGTGACACATTTAGGAAGTTGATCCAAACCTTCCATGATATGAATTAGTACAGAGAGATTATTACAGAAGATGCAAAACACAAAACAGCAGATTTGCTTTGATAGAACATGCTGCTTTTAAGAATGAATAATAAGAAACTATCTTACCTCACATGTAGACAGAACACTGTCATTTTTTTTATTGAACTGTGATTAACAAACATTATAAAGTAATTTATCCTGGGGATGGCACCAGCCATCCCCAGGAGGAGTTTTGTCTTTGATTTCTTCTAATGCAGCAATTGAATGACAACCAGCTTGATTGATAACTGGCAAATAGAGGGAGAAAACATGGAGGCAGTCACAGACTTTGTATTTCTAGGCGCAAAGATTACTGCAGACGCTGACTGCAGCCAGGAAATCAGAAGACGTCTATATGTTGATGAAGTAGAAGACGTCTACTTCTTGGGAGGAGAGCAATGGCAAATCTTGATAAAATAGTTAAGAGCAGGGACATCACGCTGACAACAAAGATCCGCATAGTCAAATAATGGTATTCCCCGTAGTAACCTATGGCTGCGAGAGCTGGACCATAAGGAAGGCTGAGCGAAGGAAGATAGATGCTTTTGAACTGTGGTGCTGGAGGAAAATTCTGAGAGTGCCTTGGACTGCAAGAAGATCAAACCAGTCCAAACTCCAGGAAATAAAGCCAGACTGCTCGCTTGAGGGAAAGATATTAAAGGCAAAACTGAAGTACTTTGGCCACATAATGAGAAGACGGGATATCCTGGAGAAGATGCTGATGCTGGGGGAAGTGGCAGGCAAAAGGAAGAGGGGCCAACCAAGGGCAAGATGGATGGATGATATTCTGGAGGTGACGGACTCAACCATGGGGGAGCTGGGGATGGCGACGGCCGACAGGAAGCTCTGGCGTGGGCTGGTCCATGAAGTCACGAAGAGTCGGAAGCGACTGAACGAATGAACAACAAAGCAATTGAAGAGGCCTTGTGAATCCACATCTCAATTGTTATGTTACCTGGAGTTTTCCAATGTTGGGCAATTATTATTTTAGCTGCTAAATTTAAATACATAATAAGCTTCTTATTTTTAAGCTTGAGATTTGGTCCTATAAATAAATGCAGTAATCCTAACTCTGGGGAGCATACAATTCTTTGTTTAGCGATGGCACTTTTCTCTCCCAAAATGTTATGCCAGAACACTTTCATGAAAACCATATGGCACAGGGTTCTCAAAAAAATCTACCCCCTAAAACAGTAAAATGAAGTTGTGCATTCCTGCCCCACCCTCCTGACAAATAAAACTAATGATTTATTGGGATTAGGACTGGGGGGGAAATATACATTTTACTTTTAATAATTACATTTTACTCTATATATCAAATAAAACAGTGCTAAAGCCTTGCAACTTCTGTTTTATTGGAAATAAGAAAAAAACAATAACACCTTTAAAAATATTTTGATGGGAAAATTTTTAGGCAACCGGCTAGAAACCAGGAGACTGTGTGAGTTCTAGTCCCCCCTTGGGCACAAAGCCGGCTGGGTGACCTTGGGCCAGTCCCTGTCTCTCAACCCTAGGAAGGAGCCAATGGCAAACCAGGATTATTATTCATTCTTAAAAGGAGCATGTTCTATCAAAGCAAATCTGCTGTTTTGTGTTTTGCATCTTCTGTAATAATCTCTCTGTACTAATTCATATCATGGAAGAGATGGAAGAGTTCTAGTCCCGCCTTAGGCATGAAAGCCGGCTGGGTGACCCTGAGCCAATCACATTCTCTCAGCCCTAGGAAGGAGCCAATGGCAAACCAGGAGACTGAGAGTTATAGTCCCGCCTGAGGCATGAAAGCCAGTTGGGTGCCCTTGGGCCAGTCACCCTCTCTCAGCCCAACTCACTTCACAGGGTTGCTGTTGTGGGGGAAATAGAAGGAGTATTAGGTATGCTCGCCGCCTTGAGTTATTTATAAAAACAATAAAGGCGGGATAAAAATTCAATAAATAAAATAAAATAAAATAAAATAAAATAAAATAAAATAAAATAAAATAAAATAAAATAAAATAAAGAATGAGTGTGGCTCCTTTTGCATAATTCTTGAAATATGGATTTCATTTTTGAAGAAACCGACTCTTGTTCACCAAACTCAGGTGAAAAAGAAAGAAAAGGGACATTCCTTGCCTTTAATCATGTGCTCTTAAAGTGCAACACTGGCCAGCTGTAACTCGCTTTGGGCACTGCCTCCCAGCACAGCCACCCTCAGAAAAGAATTAGAGGACCTTCTTTCTCTTTCATCCTGGTCCTAACCTGCTGCCCTCTGCCCTCCTCATCCATTAGGGCCAGCAAATGGTCGAGCTTTGCCCAGAAGATGCCTGCTCTCCAGCTATCTTTCCTCTTCTCTTGAAAGGCAAATGCAGGGTGTTAGAGAAACAGAAGCAAGGCTTCATTCAGGGCTCTGGAACTTCAACTTGTTTTACATTCAGCACGTTTTTCAGCCAACCAGCATGCCCACTCAGAAAGGACTTGTGAAGAAGCCAGGCTCTGGCCACCCTCCACTTATTGATAAGCAACTGCCGAGAGAGAGAGCGCCACCCACAGTTGGAAGAAAGCTGCCCTGTGGAGCTGGCAATGCTGCACCCGAAGGCACCAAGGTGGCTTCAACCCGTCAGTGGTTCCAGTGGAACCCAAAACAATCTTGTTCACTTATACATATACACAGAGAGGGAGGGAGGGACAGGGACAGAGACAGAGAGAAACATGGAATTAAAATGTGGGCATTGATTAATTTTGTTATTTTTATATATATTTGAACATAATATTAATTTCTTTTAAATGAACAATCAGAAAGATTTTTCCTAAAATTACCCTATAAATGTGTAAGTATCAAAAAATATCAAGCTAATATAATTAGCATTCGGGACATTTAAAAAATAAGGAAGCTATTTTCAAATGTGGCTGTCATGAATTAGCAATGGATTTTAGAAAAAAACATTAATATACATCATATTGATTAAGTTCTTTAAATTTTCTTGCTTTTTTATCATGGTCCTTACAAGGAAGGTATCTGTGACACATACATACCATTGTTACAATAAAAAGAGACTATGGATAACACTGGAGATTCTGAGTAAATCCTGAATGGAAAAATAATTTTCACAAGTATATCCCAATGATCTCTTAGGATACTGCTACAAGATAAATGTGTAGCATTTACTTTCACAATTGAATGGCATATTGATTATTGGATATATGTGTCTGATAAACAATACATCATGGAGTCCATGGTGCTCTCTGAGCTTGGTTGTTTGTTTGCAGACGTTTCATGAACGTTTCACCATGGACTCCACAGTTCAACCCCGAGCTACGTATATTCTCTTCTATTGAAACAGTACATTAATAGACGACAAAATTCATTTAATAAATGAAATCTATCCATGTCATATATTACCCAGGTGATTGACAACGTATCGACCCAAGAATCCTGTGGCCCCAAAGACTGTGGCAACAATACCACTGACCGAGGAACGTCCACTGCGTCCATGAGGCATCACCGAATAATGAATTGAACGATCTTGTTGAAGAACAGGCAATACCCATGGAGAAACGCCACACCCTAAAACACAAGGACATTGAACATACACATGAATGCACACTCATCTCCAAGAATTCAGCTAAGCCATAGCTATATGTTGGGTGGTAGGGATAGGGAGAAGAATTCTTCCTATTAATTGCATTATATCGGAGCTTTCCAAACTTTTCATGCTGGTGACACACTTTTTAGACATGCATCATTTCGCGACACACTCTTACAGCAGGGCACAAGGCAGGCACTAGGACCTGCGTGGAATCACAGCAGGTTTGGAGGCAGCCAGGCACAAGGCAGGCACTAGGACCTGCGCGGAATCACAGCAGGTTTGGAGGCAGCCGGGCACAAGGCAGGCACTAGGACCTGTGCGGAATCCTGGCAGGGTTCAGAGGCGGCAGCAGCCGTGACACACCCAGACACTGCAGCCGACACACTAACGTGTCCCGACTCACAGTTTGGAAAGCTCTGCATTATATAGTTTAGGTTGAGAAACAGAAGGACAAGCATGTTTGCTCAAGGTTGTTTGGTAAGATTCAGGAATAAGACAGGATTTTGATGGTTAGAGCATTTGACTCAGAGAAGGGAAACTCAAGGTCACATTCTCATTACGCCATGAAACTCATCACTTTCTCCCAGCCTAACATTCCACAGAGGATACTTCTGAGTATAAGCAAGCATTTCCCCCCATATTTGCCATTCAGAGCCCCTTAGACAGAAGGTGGCATATAAATGTAACACACCAACTATGTGGGAGACGTGTAGACACTAATACAGACTTCTATCAGCGGTTAGTTGCCTTTTGTCCAGCGCCCAGTACTCTTACATGTATTGGGTTATTTTAAGATTCCAGAAATAACCATTAAGTATCTATGTAAAAGGAAGAACCATCAAACTAGTAAGTACACAGCCCTCTGGCCCTTGTTTTTCAATCTGGCTCATTTTTGCTTGGCCTAGGAGACCACAGCTGTCTTGAGGAACTGCTCCTGGAGGCGTTTGGGACCTTCAGAGCTTACCAGTGATAACGTTTTGCCTGGGAAGTCCTAGCTGTGTTGACATTTGCGTTATTTTTGTCTACCTTTAGATCAGGGCTTTCCAAAGTTTTCCCGCGGTGACACACCAACCGCCGTTGGTGTGCCGCTGTTGCGGCAGCATGCAAAAACCCGGAAGCGCTGCTGATGCTTTCGGTTTTTGCGTGCCGCCGTTGGTGTGTCGCCGCGGGAAAACCCGGAAGCGCTGATGATGATCAGCGCTTCTGGGTTGTGTGGTGACACACCAGACTGTGTTTGGCGACACACTTTTGTGTCGCGACACACAGTTTGGAAAGCTCTGCTTTAGATCCTCAAATGAATTATTATTGGATAATTGTATTTGAAATATATATTAATATTTCATTTTGTTACCCTCTAGTTGGTCTGCTAATCTGAACTAATATATGCTATCTAAAAACCTTCTGATCTTATGAAGTATTTGAAGCACAATTTATGATGGAAAATCAATGTATGAAAAAGCTGATGATTACCAAGTCCAAATCTGGCCAAGAACATAGCAATCAAACCCAACACCAGTTAAAGTTGCAGTTTTACTGTAGGCAATGGCAAGGTACAAGAAGGAATCCTGCAAATACTTACAAACTCATTTTTATTTATTTATCAAATTTCGTCACCGCCCATCTCCCTCAAAAGGGGGAGTACATGATTTCACTTAGGACCAAGGAGAGCTCACAATCACTGTATGATTTTGTTCTATGCCTGCTTTATTTCACTTTAAACAATCTGAATGCTGTGTCTCATTAGTAATTTTCCCCACATACACTAGTTCCCACGCAATTCTCAAAGTGCTGTCACTTATGCAACCAGACTGTAGCAGTCTATTAGCGGAGGGTTTGCAGAAGAAATCAGTAGGGAAAATAACTTTCTCCCAATACAGTTGCCCAGTAAGGAAAAAAATCTGCTCATAGTCCTCCATGGAATGTTGGCTCAATTCTGCTCCCAAATATGAGAAGAAATAGAACAGCGAGGATAAGGAGAGGCGCTACCAAAGTAGCAACCTATTCAACCACTTCTGGCCTATAAACACCTGCCCTAATTAGATGCTCTGGTTACAGAGAGTTCACACAAAATAGCCACTTGCAGAGACAAGCTACCTCTAGAAAAGTGCCTAAAATCTCCAAGAAAAAACTTGCCCAAAGAGCCTAGGCCTGCCGGGGCTCTCAGCGCCCTGATCCCCCTCCACCACCACCCCGCCCCAGGCTCCCGCCATTCTCTCGGCCACGGGGCGGGCAGCGGCAGAGGAGCGCCGCCCTTCGACCGGGGAGGACACGGGGCGGCCTAACCGGCGCCGCCTCGGCTTCAGAGGCGCCTTCCACTCGGGGCCGCCACGCAGAGCCGCTTTCTCGCGCGACGGGCTGAGGCGAAGCTCCTCCGGGACGGCCGCCCGGAGCTGCTTCAGGGAAACCACCGCCCGCGCGTCCTCCCGGTGACCTTCCCAGCCGCGTCGCCGGGCCTGCGGCGAACCCCGCCGCCTCCTCGCCCGGGCCGAGCCCCAGGACGGGCGCCCGGAGCCCCCGGCCGCCGCCGCCGCCGCCGCCGCCCCGACTTACGCATCCCGGGCGCGAAAAGCGCGGCGCGAGGGAGGGCGCGCACCAACGCCGCCATCTTCCGGGCCTTTGTGGCGAGCCCCGCCCCCGCGCGACGGCGGCCTCCGAAGACCAAACCGCGCGGGGCGACGTCCCTGCGCAGGGCGCGCTCTCGCGGCGGAGGCCGGTGGGCGGGCCCGGGGGCGCGGCGCCCCGCCCTCTCCAGCTGCGGGGGCGGAGTCCGGCGCCGGGGGCCGGGAGGGCTCGGCCGGGGGTTTCGGCGCGGAAACGTATCCCGAGAGAAGCAGCGGCCTCTTAACGGGGAGCAGGGCTTTCTGCCGCTCAAGGGCAGAAAGGACCTGCGCTCCGGGGTGTCTCAGCGTCTTAGCCCAGTGGCTGCTAAGTGCAACCTGGCTGAGCCTGTGGTCTTACTTAGCTTTCCTTTGCTTTGCAGACCTGCAAAGGTGGTAAATGCGAGGATTGGTCATAAAGTTGCTTCTTCATCACCGTCGCAACTACAAATGATTGCTAAACGAGGCCATCACTAAACGAGGTCTTCCTGTATCTGGTTTCCCACATTATTTTATTTTTTATTTATACTTATATTTATACCCCGCCTATCCCCTCCCTAACGGAGGACTCTAGGTGGCTTACATACATCGTATACCTTTTTATACATTTCATGCAATTTAAATCACGCGCTAAGGGAAGGGGTAAGGGAACCGACTCTTCCGTGGCTACTGGACTACATGTCCCACGATGCCTTGCGTCGGAGCCGGCTGCTGACGTCCTGTAGATGCTGCTGCTTCGGGATCCGTTGCCGCCGCCACCGCCATTCAAGAGGTCTTCCGTTTGGTGGCCGACCCCCGACAGGACGCCAGCAAATTCTCCCACTTAAGGTGGTATCCGATTTATCTACTTGCTAAGCTTTCGAACTGTTGGGTCGACAGGAGCTGGGACGAGCAACGAGAGCTCACCTCGTTGCGCGGGGATTCGAACTGCCGACCTTGCGATCGGCAGCCTACAGCTCAGCGGTTTAACCTGGTCCCCATTATGGACCAGATATCAGACTACCCAGGGAGTTACACGCTAGAAACGTTTTGGGAGATGGGCAATTATCTGAGTCCCCAAATTATGGGCCAGAGATGTCCTCAGATCACCCCCAGGCGTTCTCTGCGAGGAACACTCTCTTATTTAAAAATATCCCTGGTGGTAGATCAACTGTCTAACCAAGTCACTGATAAGATAATGGCACCAAGCCATCTCTGGGTGCTACTGTTTTCGCTCCCCGTCTCTCAAGAGAAGTCTGAAAAGGTGGCAGAAGCCGCCCAACAGTTTGAACCTCAGCGTAGACCCCGAGTCTCGGGGAGGGGGGCTCTGGGAGCTGCTCCCTTATTTGCAGGGTTCCTGGCAAGCCCATGAGACACAGGTTGATACCTTCCTTTTTATTTCTTTTTCCCTACGACTCCTTTAATTTTTACTCAATAAAAATCCTTTGGGGCTTTTCAGCCTGGCCTGAGCTCACTGTCTTGACCCCTCAAGAACCTGCCCTGACTGGACCCCGGGTGGACCCTCCATGAGAGCACTTTGATGGGGGAGGGGACGGGGGAGGAGGTTCTGTGCCGCCACGGTTCCGTGGCAGTTGGCACCTCGAAAGTTGCCTTAGGGCCTGGGAGGCTGAGGTGAGGCCAGCGTCAGGAGATCAAGACCGCCAGGGCATTTTACTGCCAACGTAAACTGCACGCCAGAAGAAGGCTTCTCTTTCCTGGCTCAGCTTCCAGGAAGGCTGCATGTCGCCTTGAGAAAAGGTACGATCGGTTTAAAGACTTGCAGACGGGAGCTATCCATACTGTCGCTCCTGCAGGTTCTGAAGCCACGTTTTGCCTCTGAATCTGAAACGCTGCGCACTCCCCAGTCATCCTTGTTGTCCTTGGAAACTCTTCCCAGTTCCCCTGAATTTTCTTAAAGGTGAGGAGCCCGGAACTAACACGGCAGTTGAGATGGAATTTAGCCAACATAGACCAAAACCTAAAACGATGGAACTAAAATGACTGGCCTATACACACCATAGTGCCGGATTCACACAATGCACCTCCCTTGAATAAACCCGTTTCCTGGCTTCCTCCAATAGCAAGGGATTGCAGCCACAACAGCCTATCCAGATTAAAAATAAACAAACATGTCATACAAAGGCAGCTGCTGGTCTTTAACTAACCGGGTTGTGTATTCTGTGAATTCAGCCACTTTCACATACATCGTTAAGTTGTAATTTGCTTTTGTTTGTCAGCATGTTGGGTGAAGCAGCCATTGTGGCTTATGGTTTATAGCTTAGCAGAGAGGAAGGCAACATATCTCATGGAACTACAGAAGCTCCCAACTCCATCTGACTTTATTGTTATTTTTAAATGATTTTAATTAAAAAGCATCACCCAGGTTCTAGCATCATAATTTACATGAGACGTTCTTAGAAATTAGGGCAAGGAACCTAATGCCTTCTGAGACCAGGGTGACTCTTAATAAAAGGGCTTCTTAGGAGCTCCCCTCTTTACTTCCAGCCAATGAGTGAGTATGTATGTATGTATGTATGTATGTATGTATGTATGTATGTATGTATGTATGTATGTATGTATGTAATTTATATATGTATGATGGGACTGGTCAAGGAACTCTCCCAGTGATCCCGTTTGTTTGTTTGTTTTTCAAATTTACTGTATGCAGTATAACTGCCTATCTCATATATATGACTCTGGGCGGCTTACAAACACTTGAAATATAAAAACAAAAAAAAAGAACAGTACAACAATTTAAAAACAAGAAAAAACAATATAAAAGCAGATAAAAAACCATCATAAAATACATAAAACTCATCTATATCTATCTATCTGAAATGCACATATCTCTGAAAGACCCCCAAAACATGGAACATAATTGGGGAAGGAGCCATCTCCACGCTGGGTCCATTGCACAGATCAGCCTTTTGGGTCCTTAACTTGTACCAAAAAAAAAAAAAAAGGAGGGGAGGAATTGACTGTCAGGCCAGATTTACAGGAAGAAATGTACAGTACACTATTGCTGTGGATGTCATCTTTGAAGAAGGAGAGAGCATCGCTGTGCCTAATTTAATCCTAATTAAATTAATCTAATTTAATGACTGATCCTCAGCATTTTTGTTACTTCACCAGTTTCCTCCCAAGGCTTGACTAACTGCTGAACCTCCTTCTGATAGTGTTGATGATTGCCATGGAAACAGCAGTGTTGCCTGGGCATTGTGACTTCAAGGTCCATTCTGACAAGTGGAGGATAAGAGAGGAGGCCACAGTGTGAGGAGCCTTGGAGGAACATCCTGGACGTTTTGGCATAAAAGTCTGCTTTAGGAGGACTCCTTGTGAATCCTCACGGTGACGTTCTAGAGGTAGGCCAGGCTGCTCCGTTCTGTGGTCAACACAGCCCAAGACTTGTAAGCTCCAGAGATCAAACTGTCTCTACCTTAAGGGAAAGGCTCAGCAAGAAAGACCGAACCCCGTGAACCTGTAGGACCTGATTGGGGTTTTTACGTCCAGTTATTCTGGGGAGTGTTAGTTTTAATATGTCCATGCTTTTGGTATGCAGGGAGGGAAGGACAGTAGACCTCCTTCCTTATCAGCCGCCTCACCAGCAGGAAGGGATGGAAATGGTGGCAGTGGAGAGACAGTCCCAGTTGGTCCCGCCCAGATTCAGGTGACTGTTTCCCCAAGTGCACATTTCTTTCAAGCTAGCTCATTCTGCACTTGGAAGGACTATTGTTGTGTAAGCGATAAAACTGCACCAAGTGTGCCTGTTAAAGGCACTAAAAGGAGATCGGGTTCACATCTTTTGCTGAGCCATAATGTTCTTCACTTACATTCTGCTTAATGTGTCACACTCCCTAGCCCTCTTTGCTTTGGCTTCATCATCCCTCTGCTCCAGTGACTACTCAGCAGATCACAGACCAACATTGGTTTCCCTTTTTGAATTATCCCCAGGGTTCCTACACACATCCAGGGAGAGGAAGGGCTGGGTGGAATAGTTATCACGGGAAAAGAGGAAGGAGCCCACGGCTGGGTTCACGCATCACACTGAATGGTAATACGTTTTTCCCACCACTCACAGACACTTCAAGGGTCCTTGTGTCCATCTCAGGATTGCTAGGGGAATCCCAAAACATGCTGAAATTCTTTAAAACAGCCTGGATAAAAATACGCACCAGACTCCCCAAAAACGTTGTCAGATCCCACCTCGATTATGGTGTCCAGTTCCAGGCATCGTATTTCAGAAGAATTCAGAGAAACTGGAATATATCCAGAGAAGGGCTCTGAGGATGATCAAGGGAGAAGTGCTATGTAATGGCTGAAGGCCTGGGAATAGTTTGGTCTCGAAACAGAAAGACGGGGGGAAGACCTGAAAGCACTCTTCAGAGACCGGTAAAGAGGTCACACTGAAGAAATAAGACACTTCTCTATTATTTCAGAGTTCAGGACTTAAGCTGCAGGATGGCAAAGTCCATCTTCATCACCATCATTATTATAATAAGTAAACCTGCCCTTGAACAGGGCGGCGCAGTGGCGTAACGGTTAAGACTGTCGAACAAAAGGATGGCAGGTCGGTAACCGTGTTCCGTGCGCCTTGGCATCTGGTCATGCTGGCCACGTGACCACGGAAGCGTCTATGGACAACGCTGGCTCCCTCGGCCGAGAATTGGAGATGAGCGCCGCCCCCTAGAGCCGGATACGACTGGAAGGGGAGACCTTACTAAGCCCTCAAGACAATAAGCAAAATACAAGTTATAAATCATAAAGTAAAATCAAGTCAATTAAAGTCCAAAATTAACAGCAGTGTAATTAACACTAGGTTCTGACTGAACGTTAGAAAAATTTCCTAAAAGAAAGCACTTTAACTGTGGAACCCATTGAGCCAGTGACCCAGAGGGATGGTGGGCTGCCCTTCATTGGGTGTGCTCAAGGGGGCACTAGAGAGCCACCTGTGTGGGATGCTTTCCCGCTGGACAAGGGGCTGGGCCCTTCCAGGCTGGTATTTCCCAGTCATCTCTCATATAAGGACTAACCAGGTGTATTCTGCTTAATTTTTGAATATTGGATATTATAGCCAATCTAAATATTTATTAGCTGGTGGAACTATTCATGCTGATTCAGACAATAATTCACATTGTCAGGTTCACACAATAATTCATAATAAAAATGCTTGATTGTTTTACCAAGTTAACCCCGTTATCTCAGTTGGCGTAATACAGAGTTCCTCAACCAGGGTTCTGTGGCACCCTCGGATTCCGCGAGAGGTCGCCAGGGGTTCCCTGGGAGACCACGGTTTATTTTAAAAATTATTTCAAATTTGGAAAACTTGACATCAAAGAGGTAAGTTTCATTCTTTATTTTCAGTTTAAGGACACTGTTCATGCATCTAGACAGGCCTACCCATGAAACGAATCTAATAATCTTCTAACTTCTGGCCTCTATTGGAGCCTGAATGTGCAGGGGGTACCCCAGGCCTGAAAAATATTTCAAGGGCTCCTCCAGGGCCAAAGAGTTGAGAAAGGCTGGCGTAATACATTCAATCATTAGAATCATCAGAATCTTCCGGAGCCGCCTTGGATAATTTCTGGAAGGAAGGTGGTGCAAGCGTTAGAATGCTCCCAGGAGACATCTCTGTTGTGTCCCTGAACATTTCAAGGCTCCACGCTTGAGAAAACCCAAAAGGCAGCTTATTTACCTCACATTTCACTGCAGCAGAAAAGGGAACACATAGGAAAGACCCTCTGTGTTACGCAAGCTAGCCAAAAAGCTGACGTTCTCTGCTCATACTGTATCACCTTCTGCAGGAGCAGAACAAACAGGCAGCCCTGCTCGTGGCCACAAAAAAATGGTGAGTGGCAGAGCTTTTTTCCCCCCTCAATATTTTTTTTCAGTTTGAAAAACTATCCGGAGTGGGAAAAGAAGGTGCTTGGCTCAACACAATTAAGGTAAAATGGCCACCTTCACGTTAGCTGTGATTTCTTCTCTCTCAGATGACAGAGAACATTGACTGGTTACAGAGCCAGAGTGGATTGTGTAAAATAGAGCGCGGCACACCCAGTGAGGAAGAGGAGGAGAAGGAGCAACAGAACTGGACGGTAAGGAGACGGCGGTTCTGCCAGCGGGCGTGGTATGGATGGCCGTGAGGCCGTAGGAGCGTGTTCCACTGGCTACACACGGACTGCCCCGGTCAGTAGCTCTAGAGTGTAGGGTGGCGTGCCCTGGGTTGGATGTTCTAAACCTACTCAGCTGGCCACAGTTTGCACATCTGGGATTTGGCAAAGGTATTCTTGGCACGCTGCCCATAGTAACCTTTCTGTTCAGAAATATTTTCCTGCCTCGCCAGTGGCTCTTATTTTCAGATGAAGGACACACAGGATTGTGTCCTGGTTCTGCCCTAAGTGCCACTCATAGAAATGCTAGCGCCCGTGTCCTTGTCAGTCTACCATATCTACCGATCCCAGGTGCACAGGAGCTGGTTTGGGCACCAGGTGCATAACAAGAGGCATGGCAGTGGTCCAGGCCCAGTATTGGAGGCAGATTTTAAGCCCAGAAGCTGGCGAGTCCAAGTTGTAATTACGCCTGGAAGACCGTTCACTATTGCTTGCTTTAGCTGAACCAATCAATTAATAGACTCAAAGAAGAGGAAGGGTTGAGGCAGCGGGGTGGGGGTGGGGTGGGGGGATGCATGTCTATGGAAAGGTTGAGGCTGATTTCTTGGCATCAACATGTAAAAACAGTAGAGTTTGGATGGTAAGATGCCTGACAGTTAGTCATCCTTCTTCTGTCAAAGTTGACTGCAGATTCTCCTGGTGCCATTTCCTTTCCGTTTCTCCACTGTTGTTCTCTTTGCCCACATGTACCTTTTAAGAAGAGAGGCACGTCCAGGTGCCTCCGCTGGATTTATTGCTTAAAGAGGCCTCTCCAAAATGCAAAGGCAACCAATGTTTTTGTGTTGCAGTTTTATAAGATCAAGAAGGCTGAGCTATAAAGTCAGCCTGCTGTTCTGACCAGCCTCTCCTCTTTTAGCCACAGCTCTCAATATGTAATATGAGCTTATCAATACTGACAAAGAGAGTTAGGCTAAAGATGTCAATAAAACACAGAATATGAAGGACACCAAGCCCTGGAAAAGGAGGCATCGTACTAAGTGCTTCCATTCAATGCAAGTAAGGACCAGAATTCTGCAGCGTTTGTGCTCATCTCTGAGCCCATGAGGTGGAGATGGCGGCAGCTACTGTGCCGCATTCAGACTGAACTCGGTGGTCAGAGAAGGAAGCAGAATAACATGAGGAGATTTAACTGAGAGAAATGCAACATTCTTCACTTAAAGAAAAGTAGATAGGCGGGGGAGGGATCTGGCTTGGTAATAGAAAGTGGGAAACGAATCCTTTCTTGGGCAACAGAAAAGCTGTGCATCAACATTTTGAGAGAGAAGCCAGAAGATCCAAATAAATTCCATCAAACCTACTAAAATAAATGTTAAGTCAAAGGAGTAGGCTCAAATAACAAACAACAACCTTGTCATTTTGTCATCTGCCTTGATATGATCCTCCGTGGCAATAGGCAGGCAGCTTTTCTTTCCCACATTGTTTGGGTATCTGCTTTGCCTGGCTTTGCTCACCATTCAGATAGCATCGCTCTTGTAAATTCCTGGGTCCTTTAACTGCCCCCCCCCCCCGTCCTCTTTTCTGCTCAATTCTGCACATACAACCTCCAGAAGTGTTTCTTTTTTATGGTTAACAGTAGCCAGTTGGTCAAAAATAGAAATCATGGTTTGAGCAATGAGGAGGGAGTCACTTGCCAAAACATCTACGTCCAAATCAACTTGGGAACAGAATAATTTATCTTGTCCTTAATATTCTTAGGGCATTAAAGAGTCAGTTAAGGGATGATTAGCAGCGCTTGCATTTCTCAGTCTTCACCTTCTCATCCCACACCATTATTCCATTCCGTTGGGTAAAAGAAACTTCTTAGGCATAAAGAGTTGGCTCAACTCCCTGTTGCTCTCCTCAGAGTTCCTTAGGTTCTCAGTCTTTAATCTTGAACAGGTAAGCAAGATCTGAAGTCCCCAGTCTTGATCTCTGATTCATCTTGGATTTAATTTGCTGCTTCTTCCCTCCCTCCCTTCCTTTTGTTTTATTGCTCCATATTGCTCCTTTCAGTTCCTGACTGGAAAGGAAAAGAACCAGAGAAAATCATTTGAGAGCAAATGAAGGAGAAGACATTGCTGTGCCTCTGTTGCTAAAATACGTTCTGGAGAAGCTGGAGATGAGCAGGGGGCGGACTTAATGGTCTAAATTATGCTTTGAGATACTTCATTCATATTGCTCTTGAATTGTCCCCTTGGAAATTTATCACTCTCTGGCATCTGGGAGGTGAAGGTCCAGGGGAAGGATTTTATTTTCATGTAACAAAGTTAGAAAAGGCCGGCCATACTGTATATACTTGGATAAAAGAGGAAAGGATGTTGAGCCTCCGGCTCAGTGAAAACCTTTCCCAGGGACAGATTGTCTGATAGATTATAGAGAAATCATGACATTTATGACCTAGAATCTCCACCCTATCCGAAAATCAAATTGGCAAACACCTCTGCTTTTTCTTCTTTCCTTCTAATGTTGAATTTTTTGACTAAGCCCTTCAGAAGCAAATATTGTAATAAAGTGTTCCTTGCAGAGTCCTCTGGCAGATGTGGTTTGCTCTGTAAAGGTTTTAAGATCTAGCGATTGGTGAGTGGGCTACATCACTTTGCATTTATCCATTTTTTGTACTGAGAAGGAAAAAGTCAGTGTTTCTCAATGGTTGATCAACCCTTCCCACAGGGATTAGATGCTCCTGTGGGTTTTGCAGAAGCTGCTGCCCTTAGCACATGATGAGCTATAAATACTAGGGAAACCGCCCAGAGTCCCTCCAGTGGAGGGAGATGGGCGGTGATATAAATTGTATAAATAAAATAAATAAATAAAAGTCCTGTGAAAGAGCATTAAAATGCTTTTTTAAAGAATAAAAGATTAATAAAAGAAATGAAATAAAACTCTCAGACTAAAGAATAAAACTATGCACACAGAAAACTACAGTTGGAGTGTGAAGATTTTGCTAGCTTTCTTTGCCCAAAGGATTGTTGATAGGGAGCATTCAAGAGGCCATTCTTGCGCACTGTCCAAAGCCCAGGAACAGTCGTGCTCCCTAGATGGTTCAGTTCTATGTCTCTTTAGGGCGGCAGTTTCAGTGGGCTGCTAATTTTCTGGGACAAAGTGACATCCATTGAAATGATATCCAGCGTATGCAGTGAATGACTTCCCACATATCGAAGTAAACATTGCACACCAGTTCACTATGATGGGACGATGGGGAATAATTTATTGTGAAAACCATCTTTTATTCAATTTCTTAGACTGACTCAGCTAAGCTTTTCCAGCAATCTTCCTCTGATCCACTCAAGCTCCGAAAAGATCTGGAAAAGTGCGCAGTTGAAGGCCAGAATGCGCTGAATGCCAGCAACAACGCTAGAAGGGCGAAGCCGAGGGAGGCGCCTGGGGGAAGGCAAGCCATGGCCCAGCACAACTTCCACTCCCCGGGGGGCTACAGTGCCTGTGACGAGGAGTTCAGCCTGAATGTCAGCTCCAACAAGGGATCCCCCAACTTCCACCTGGCCGTGAAGGCCGGTTGTCAGAAGGAACCTAAGGATGAAGAGAGCGACGGTTCGGCTTCGCCAAACCCGAATCCTGACCCAGATGAAGTCTCTTTCTATTGCAACAGGCTTTCCAACCTTGCCATAGCGATGGCACGCAAAGAGATGAACGACCGGTCTGAAGGCAGTAACAAAGCATGCATCCATAACACCCTTTTTGCCGCCGCTGGGGACCATGGCCACAGATCGGTTGGGGTGGGGACGGAGGACGGCAAGCACATCTCTTCCAGGACGTGTGAATGCAAGTACGAAGAAACCCCCAGTTCCAAGAAAAAAACCGCCTTTTATTACAAAGAAGAAAATACAGAAATCCCAAATAAAAGTGAGCCTTCCAGGGACGAAGGCAAAGGGTGCCATCATAGGAAACGCTTTGGCCCCGATGAATACAGCAACTCACTGAGCAAAGGAATCTTGGTCTATGCCAATAATGTGGTTTCAGACATGATGTTCTCTGTTATGAAGACTATGAAGGTGAAGGTTAACGATTCCAACATCGCCTGTGCGGTGTTGAAAAAGGTGCTGCTGAAGCACTCTAAAGAGGTCGTGTCGGACCTGATTGATTCCTGTATGAAGAACTTGCACGATGTCACCGGGACGCTCATGACCGACTCCGACTTTGTTTCCGCCGTGAAGCGGAGCCTCTTCACCCAAGGCAGTCAGAAGGCCTCTGAGATAGTGCAAGCCATGCTGAATCGGTTGCACAATGCTCTGATTGTGCAAAAGCAGGTGAGCGAGAAGGCCAGATCGCACAGCATGGCCTTTGCCACCATTAAGACGGGCCAGGGGACTGATGCCAAGACTCAGAACATGAGGTTTTCTGCTGCAAAAACAGAAACCGTGAAAGACAAGGAAATGACCTGCGCAGAAACGGTTGGCCACCACATCATCAAGGAGGGCCTCAGCATGTGGCACCAGAAGCAGCAGCACGACCACGCAGGGTCGGCCTCACCGCCCCCCAGGGCTTTCCCAACCCAAGAACATCAGGACCTGCCTAACCTTTCCACCGATTCCTGGGCAAGAGACCTGATTGTGACGGCGCTGATGCTGATACAGTACCATCTCGTACAGCAGGAGAATGCGATGAAAGATGCCGCTGAAGGGGGCCGAGCCAGCAAGGCCGCCGGCCCCCTGGGCTACTTGGCCCAGGATAAAGGCATCGGCTCTTTTAAACCGCCCGACTCTTTAAGACAAAGTGAGGATGAACAGTTTGAGATGAATGCGGAAAATGATATGTCAAGCATTGTAGTGATGCTCATCCAGAAGCTCATCAATGAGAGTGTCAAAAAATTAGGAGGAAATTCAGGGACGCTGATGGCCGATGAACCATACCGGAGTGCTTACAAGGTTCCTGAGGGCCCAGGTCCTTCAGGCCTTTCAGAAATGGATCATTCTTACGAAGATGCTATATCTGGACTGACCAGAATGATTTTGGACCAGTGTGACGTCAACAAGAAGGAAGGAGGCGGTGGACCATTCGTTGACAACCTGGTTGATACGGTGACCAAGCTGTGTCTGATGATAGCCAAATACAGCAACCCTGAGTCAGGACTTGGAGATGGAGACGACGTTGGGGGACCTTTCTATCCAAAGGGCACAGAAAATGCGGAAAGCAGAACGGGGTCTGGCGAAAACACACCTTCTGGCCGGAAGGTGGTTGTGGCTAACCAGAATGCTCCTGAAAGCATTCACAACAAGCAGCTCCAAGCCGTCCTTCAGTGGGTGGCAGCCTCTCAGTTGAATATCCCAGTGTTATACTTCATGGATGACGATGAAGAAACCCAGAACAAGGTAAAATTGGAAGCACTGGGTGGGAAATAGTGTGTGAGGGGGACGTAGAGCAGGACAGGGTAGTGTCGTGGTTCTGCTCCCGTTTCAAGGAGCAGAAACACTGCTTCTGTTCTTTTTTTAAAAAACCGTATACTACCCATAATTTTTAATCAATACTTATGATCAGGGCAGGGGTGTTTAGACAAAGGACCTCTCCCTTTTCATTTTACCTAGTTCTTATCTATTTACTTCCTGTAAAGTAAACTTTGGTTGCGGCCTCACCTTTTCTCTCTTGCACCCTTCCTTCTGCTCCACCGAGCAGACCATTGTTGCTTTTCGTCTTTGCTCTCTGTTAACAATTCTTCCACAGAGTCCAATACAGAGAAATTGGACATGTGAGAATAGTTCTGTGAGGCATTCAGCTGCAAGAATGTTTTAAAAAGGGAGGAAGAATTAACAATTCTGTTTATTTCCAATATATGCCTAATACTTCTCTTGCAGCCCCTTATTTGCAGAACAGCTTTCTACAGGATTGGCTTTTGCAGCAAAATAATAGTATCTATGTTCAAGAGAGAGAGATCAGTGAAGTATAAATTATTGGTCAGGGAAAAAACCGTCTGAACATCAGAAAGAAGTTTGTGTGCTTAGTGGCCATAGAGGGAAAACAGACACCTATGTTGGGGTGTTTGTGTGAAATGACTGACAGGAGCACGACCCCGGCACACCTGGCTTGCGAGTTCCACTGGAAACGTGTCCTGGTGATACCTCGTTATTAAGGCTGGGCTCAGGCATCACGTTAAGGTACCTTTCCTCGCCCCTTGCTGCACACAATCTATGAATCCATAAACCCAAGCAGCCACCTGCGGACTGAGCCCGTCATGTGAACCCAGCCTTTGTGGTATGAAAACACAGGTCTGGGTGCTCGTGGTGAAGTTTGCTCCCAGCTAGTTTCCTTCTTCTTGGCACTGTGTCTCTCTCCAGCGCTGTGGAGGACCAGGGATGCAGCGCCAAGATATAGGCACAGTTGGAATCGCTTTCTTGCCACCAAGACCTCCAAAAGAGCCCAGGGGACAGAACAGATTCCAGAGGAAGTCTGGATGCAACTTGTGTGTGCCGTGCTTCCTGACTTGGTTTCTTCATGAAAGAAAAAAGGAGTTGGACTGATATTCTTCAGTATATTTTTGGATGGACCCAGAGCACTGTAGTAAAGGAAACGTTTTGCCCAGGTTTCTGCCAGTTGCTCAAATGGGCCCGCAGCCTGGAGAAAGAGGGGGCTAGGAGACCTTTGGGAAAGGAGTGAGGAAGAACACCCGCTTGCCAGGCCCTCTCCGCTAAGCATCTCCTCCTTCCCTGCAGCTCCAGCAGCTCTCCTCGGTGGCTGTGGAGAGGAACTACAGCGTGGGAGAAGTGATGCAAGCCGTGCTGAAGTACGAGAAGGAGAGGCAGCTGGGGGACGCCCTGGGCAACTTCACGCGGATGCCGGTCCTGGACTGGCTGCTTCAGAACCTGTGAGCCAGCGCCCCTCGGGCCCTTCGGGGGGGCGGCCGGCCTCTCCCTGCGCAGCACCGCCCCCCACCCCCCACCCCCGTCAGCCTTCCTCGTTACAGCACTCATCGGTCAAATATGATATGAGTTTTACTGATCCCCGCCCCCTGCTGAGCAGTCAAATGAATAAAAGAAGGAAATACTTAACACTGGCGGGAAGCGTTATTTCCAGGCCTTTCGGCCGAGTGCTACACTTATTATTATATTAAAGGCCACAGTCTCCGTTTCAGCCATCGGCTACCGGTCAGATGTTCAGCGAACGGTTTGTACGTTATTCCTGAAGGCTCTAAGCAGCTTAAATCAGATGCATCACAGAATATAAAACCCTCAGTAAAAAAATAAATAAGACCACCGAAATCAATAAATCAGAGCTTTCCAAACTTTTCATGCTGGTGACACACTTTTTAGACATGCACCATTTCGCGACACACTCTTACAGCAGGGCATCATTTCATGACACACTCTTACAGCAGGGCACAAGGCAGGCACTAGGACCTGCGCGGAATCCTGGCAGGGCAGCCAGGCACAAGGCAGGCACTAGGCCCTGCGTGGAATCCTGGCAGGGCTCGGAGGCAGCAGCAGCCGCGACACCCCCAGACACTGCAGCCGACACACTAACGTATCCCAACACACAGATTGGAAAGCTCTGCAATAAATGAATAAATAAAAATTTCAAACTGCATTGTAAAGGATTAAAAACAAACAAACAAACAAACAAACACAAAGTAATGTGTCTGGTAATGCTTCCCGACATTCACAGCATACCTTCCTCCTGGGCTGGATGGCGAAGCCAAGTCTTAACTGCTCTTCTGAAGCCCAGGAGGGAGGAGGTGGCCAGATCTTTTTAGAGGGAGGGAGTTCCAAAGCACAGAGATAGTGATTAAAACAGCCAATTTCCTGGATCCTGCCCAGTGGCATCTCAGTAGAGACAGGACCTAAGGGAACTGATCAGATGGGCAGAAGAATATGGGAGAAGGCAATCCCCCAGATAACTCAGTCTGGGGTCACCTGCCCAGGATGCCATATTTTGCACCAGCTGTAGCTCCCTAATGCTTTCCAAGGGTGTCCCACGTACAGCATGTGCGCAATCCAAATGAGAGCTGACTAGGATATCAGTAACTGTGAGAAGGGTTCCCAATCCAGAAATGGCCATAATTGGTGCATTAGATGTAACTGTGCAAAATCCCTTCTGGCTGAAGCTGCCACCAGCTCCTCAAGCAGGAGGTGTGAGTCCAGGAGGACCCTTAAGTGGCAGACCACCTCCGAGTGCAACCCCCTTCAGAGCCAAAGGTGCTGCCACACTGTAATCGTTTGGCCCACGGATCCGAAGCCGCTCTGTCGTGGAGGCCCCCCGTCTGAGCCTATCCCTCCCCATCCGGATGCTGATAGCCTCCGGGCACTGCTCTAGTACTTCTGCTGCATCGCCTCTTTGGCGCAGGGGTGAGATATATAGCTGGGTATCATCAGCAGACTAATGACACCTGACCCTGTGCTGACAGGCCACCTCTCCCAGTGGTTTCATATAGATATCAAAGAGAAGTTGGGAGAGTGGGGATCTCTCATCCACCACCATCACTAACTGGAATTGACGAATCCAGCGCAGATGACGAGAGCCGACCAGCGCCCCCTCCGGCAAGAAGAGCGGTACGAGAAGAGGTACCTAGGGTGCCGAAACGCCCCAACAAGCCCAACAAGCCAGCGGGAGCACGCGAAATCCGAGTGAGGTTTGACGGAGACCCCAAACGCCTAGCATGCTTTCTAACCCACGTTCAAGGGTTCACGGATGAATTTGAAGACTCGTTTGTGGACGAGGAGGCAAAGGTGAGGTACGTCTCAGCCTATCTGGAAGGTGAAGCAGCAAGTTGGCTGATTGAGCTCCACGATGCCGACGCTCCAGAACTAACGGATTTCGACAACTTTATGACAGCCTTAAGAGACCGGTTCGAAGACACCTTGTCAAAAGTGACTGCGAAGGTCGAGTTGCAGATGATCAAGTAAGGGAACCGGACAGTAGCTGAATATGCTTTGGAGTTTAAAAGACTGGTGGGCCGCCTAACAGATTGGCCAGAAACGTTTAAAGTCAGATACTTCCAGATGGGGCTGAAGCCCGAAATCCTAGAAATGTTCCTGAATCGAGGAGATCCCAAGACGCTTAAGGAGTGGGTACTATTAGCCGGGATGGTGGAAAGCACAAAACTTCGGTTGAAGAAACAACCAGAACTGCAAGAAACAGCGAAGAAGTTGAGACCAACGAGCAGCCCAGCGGACAAGAGAAGCCATCGCCGAAGATGGGACGAGGAATGGGAACGGCGTGCCCAGAGGAATTTGTGCTTCAGATGTGGCAAGGAACAGTTGGATTATCTAGGTTTCAGAGTCTCGAGCAGGGGCATAGCCATGGACCCAGCCAAAGTGCAAGACGTACTAGGTTGGGAGCCCCCAAAGACCCAAAGGCAGTGGCAGAGCTTCCTAGGGTTCGCAAATTATTTATCAATAATTTTTCCCAAGAGGCTTTGCCCCTCACAGACCTGCTCAAGACCAAGGGGAAGAAGTGAAAAATCCCAGGGCGGTGTTGAACTGGACAGCCGAACGTCAGGCTGCGTTTGAACGGCTAAAAGCCTTGTTTACAGCCGAACCCATTTTAAAACATGCAGACCGACAAGAGCCCCTCGTGGTTCAGGTTGACGCATCAGATGTTGCTTTGGGAGATGAGAAGGGGGTCCTACACCCATGTGCATACTTATCCTGCAAGTTCAGCAATGCTGAGCGCAGGTGGTTAGTGTGGGAAAAGGAAGCGTTTGCAATAAAATGGGCCCTCCAAACGTGGCGGCACCTCCTGGAGGGAGCCATCCACCCCTTCGAAGAAGTCTGGACTGACCATAAAAACCTAGAAACTTTGAGAACACCCCGCAAGCTGTCTCCAAAACAGACAAGAGGGGCCCAATTTTTCAGTAAATTTAACTTCATGCTGAAATACCTTCCCGGGGCAAAAAATTTCCTGGCAGATGCCCAATCCAGGCTACCCCAACACAAAAGTGAAGGAGAAGAGATTGTTGATACTGTAATTCCTTTACAACAATTAGGGTTAGTCGCCAAGACCAGGAGCCGAAGGCGCGACTCGGCACCACAGATAGAGACAAATCTCATGCGGGAATTACAGGGTGCATTAAAGAAAGATGATTGGCTGCAAGCTAACCCTCTAGATGAGAGGGAAGGTCTATGGTGGTACAGTACAGAAGTATATGTCCCGGAGACCTTAAGGAGGAAAATCCTAGAAAGATGTCACGATGCTAAACCTGCAGGGCATTTTGGTTTGGTTTTGTCAAAACCTTGCATTTATTAAGGAGACAATTCTGGTGGCCATTAATGATGTAGAACAGTATGTGGCTAGCTGTCCTGTCTGTGCTACGGCAAAAAAGGTGGTAGGAAAACCCTGGGGACTGTTGCAGGAAGTAGCCGATCCTAAACGACCATGGAAAGAAATCGCCATGGATTTCATTGTAGAGTTACCAGAAAGCAGACAGAAAACAGCGATTTGGGTGGTAATAGACCAATTTTCAAAGCAAGCCCATTTCGTGCCCCTAGCCGGCATTCCCTCAGCTACCAAATTGGCAAAACTTTTCATCCAACACGTGTACCAACTACACGAGGTTCCTGAACATGTGATCAGTGATCGCGGCGTACAATTTACTTCAACTTTCTGGAAAGCATTTTTAAAACTTATTGGTGCAGGTAAAGCCCTGAGTTCGAGTCACCATCCGGAGACTGATGGATCCAGTGAACGATTGAACTCTGTGCTTGAACAATACATAAGATGCTATGACAATTATCAACAAGACAATTGGGTAGAGCTATTGCCTTTTGCCGAAGTGGCTTATAATAACGCAGTACACCAAAGCACCGGATTTTCACCATTCCACGTAGCCATTGGTCAGGAATTTGCTCCAATTCCTGAGTTACCCCAAGGGTCCACTGACGTGAACTCCTTGGAAGATTGGATTAAACAAATGAACGAAACATGGCCAATGATTCAGAGAGCTCTGACACACCCTAAAAAAAGTAAAGGTAAAGGTTCCCCCCACACATTTGTGCAGTCGTGTCCGACTCTAGGGGCTGGTGCTCATCTCCATTTGTTAGCCGAAGAGCCAGCGTTGTCCGAAGACGCTTCCACGGTCATGTGGCCGACATGACGCGCGCGGGACACTGTTACCTACCCACCGAAGTGGCGCCTATTCATCTACTTGCATTTGCATGCTTTCGAATTGCTAGGTTGGCAAGAGCTGGGGCGAGTGCGGGAGCTCACTCCGTCACGCGGGGCTAGGGATTCGAACCTCCAAACTTGCGACCTTCCAATCAACAAGCCTGGCGTCTTACCCGCTGAGCCACCATGCCTCCTTCAACTTCTCCAGGCCTAATAAAATGTCTCTTTGCTCAGTCTGTGGGAGTTTTGTGGGAGTGAAAGAGCCTCTGCCCTTCCTCCAGCATATGGAGGTCGCCTGTCCTTGGCTCTGCTGCTTGATGCTTGATGCTACAGAGGGACAGATTACAGCCTTTTTGATGAGGCCCACCAGCCTGCAAACTGCTCTCTGAACCTGGAGCATCTTTTTGTTTCACTGTTTCTTGTGGAAACTGAAACACTCTCTTTAAGCAAGGAAGGGGGGAGGAAGGAAGGAGGGCTTAAAAACTCAAAACCAGAACAATTTAAAATGGAATGTGGGGGTGAGATCCTCCTTGGATTTACCTGTGTCTCCTTATGCCCATATCGACTTGGCATGTACCTCGTAGCTTCTAAACTGCGGGATGCTCACCTGCGCTGCGGAAGCGAACGCAAGAGGGGCATTCAGCCGAGCCATCTCTCTTTGTTGACGGGTGGCTCCGTTGGCTTCTGGCCTTGCCCTCCCCATAAACCTTTTGCTTGTCCCCTTCCCCCTCAGTCAAATTCCCCAAGTCTTTTTTGGGTTAAGCGTCCCATGCCCTCGGCTGCATAAGGAGCGCTTAACAAACAGCTATCGGTCTTGACTGTGGCTTTCTTCAGCTGTTCAGGTACTGAAAGCGCCACACGAGCAGTGAGCAGGCAGGGCTGAGCCATGCCATTTAAACCGGAAGACAAGACGGGTCTTCTTGCAAGGGGGAAGCAGCTGGAGTGAGCTTCAGCCCCTCCTCCTCCTCCGGAAACCTACTATTTTCAACAAGGAATCGCCCTACGGGACGTATTAAATGACACGATGTCCAGTTCTTGACAACCTGCCTCAGAGGTCACAGATTTATTTGGCATTAATAAGAGTCCAAAGTATTTGTCTGTTTTGTTGGGTTTATCAGTTCATTATGTGGGACTTGTAGCAGAAATTTCTCTCACGAATTGGAGACCAGCATGCGATTCTGCTGAGGCACAGCGTGTTTATCATGGTGCTGGAGGCAGCAGAGGCTAACCTAAAAGGACCAGGGATACAATACCTCTTACGGAGTTAAGCAAATTAAAATATACACACAACTGAATACAGCAGCAACGTATTTGGTTGACTACAGCAGCTCATTATGTGCTTAGTGAGGTCAGTAAGATAGTTCGGTCTGCATTGTGAGGCCACGAAGGTGACAGCCAAAGACGGCAGCATGCTTGAGAGAACAGAGGCAGGATGTCACAAGCAGTTTTTTCCCCTAGGGAGTTACTTTTATGGGCTTACCTTACACTGGCCTTGCTTCCCAGAGCCTTTGTTTGCCTCTTAATATCTTTTCCTAGCTGTACCAACACTCCTTGGGGTTCTAAGTGTTTTACAGCTGAGTTGACCTGTTAATTTTCCCTGGGAAATTGGATTTCCCCCCCCCCCCCGGTTATTTTGTTTTGTTTTGTTTTCTCCTTGTCAGGTTAGATTAGGTTAGATTAGATTAAGTTAAGTCTATGTATGTAAGGTTATAGAATGCTATGTTACGTAACGCTGTGTTTATGTTATGTCATATTATATTCTGTTATGTATTGTTTGTCTGTTTTTTATATAATGTATTGTAAATAATAAAGATACTTTTATAAAAATTAAAAAAAAAAAAAGGAAATTGGATTTGGGAAAGGGTAATTTACATGACTTTCCTGATGCCATTTGGACATGATTGAACGGATTAAAAAAAAAAGACATGTATTCATATACCATCCAACTCCCAAAACTCTGGGCAGTTTACAAGTTCACAATATTATTGTGATATTCATAAATTGAAAGTTGACTTAATCAAACAAATGGTCAAAATATAAAACTGCATCCCACAGTAAAGGTAAAGGTTCCCCCCGCACATTTGTGCAGTCGTGTCCGACTCTAGGGGCCGGTGCTCATCTCCGTTTGTTAGCCGAAGAGCCAGCGTTGTCCGAAGACGCTTCCACGGTCATGTGGCCGGCATGACGCGGAACGCTGTTACCATCCCACCGAAGTGGTCCCTATTCATCTACTTGCATTGGCATGCTTTCGAATTGCTAGGTTGGCAGGAGCTGGAGCTAGTGCGGGAGCTCACTCCGCACGGAGGGCTAGGGATTCGAACCTCCGAACATGCGATCTTCCGATCGACAAGCCTGGCATTTTACCCGCTGAGCCACCACGCCCCTATAATGCTCTTTGATAAGTCTTTTTCTTGTTGTTGTTCAGTCGTTAAGTCATGTCCGACTCTTCGTGACCCCATGGACCATACCACGCCAGGCCTTCCTGTCCTCCACTGTCTCTCGGAGTTTACTCAAATTCATGTTCGTTACATCGGTGATGCTATCTAACCATCTCATCCTCTGCTGTCCCCTCCTCCTTTTGCCTTCAGTCTTTCCCAGCATCAGGGTCTTTTCCAGGGAGTCCTCTCTTCGCATTTGGTGGCCAAAGTATTTGAGCTTCAGCTTCAGCATCTGTCCTTCCAATGAGCAGTCAGGGTTGATTTCCTTTAGGATTGACTGATTTGACCTCCTTGCAGTCCAAGGGACTCTTAAGAGTCTTCTCCAGCACCACAGCTCGAAAGCATCAATTCTTCGGCACTCAGCCTTCCTTATGGTCCAACTCTCACAGCCATACATTACTACTGGGAAAACCATAGCTTTAACTATACGGACCTTTGTCGGCAAGGTGATGTCTCCGCTTTTTAATATGCTGTCTAGGTTTGCCATAGCTTTCCTCCCAAGGAGCAAGCGTCTTTTAGTTTCATGGCTGCAGTCACCGTCTGCAGTGATCTTGGAGCCCAAGAAAACAAAATCTGTCCCTGCTTCCATTTCTTCCCCTTCTATTTGCCAGGAAGTTATGGGTTCTAGTCTCACCACAAATCTACCATCTGCAAACCCTCCTGAAAATTCCATCCAACATTTTTTCTCAAACCCTGACTCTAACCCTTAGCTAAACTTGTTTGCTGTTGCTTTTGGGACACCCTGAACCTTCCTTTCCTCCATCTTTTCTTAGATACTGCACAATCCTTAGCTTTACATGGGACTCGTTTCTACAACTGTCCTTTGCAAAAACAGCCAGACACATTATTTTGCTTGAAACGTTAAAAATGAGGTCTTCTAGTTAAACCTTTTTACAGATACGACGTTATTTATCTTGGATTTGTAGCATTATTCCTTCTTATTTATTATATGTGTAACTCTTATTCTATTAATCGTTCTTTTTTAATCCGTTCAATCGTGTCCGATACTCAGAGACTGCCTGGACCGGTCCCTGCAGTTTTCTTGGCAAGGTTTTCCAGAAGCGATTTGCCCTTGCCTGCTTCCTAGGGTTGATAGAGAGTGACTGGCCCAGAGTCACCCAGCTGGCTTCGTGCCCAAGGCGGGACTCGAACTCCACACCAAACTGCCTCTCTTATGACTCTTAACACAAAGATCAGTAACTGCTCAAGGTCTGGGAAAGAGACGGGTCTCAGGATAGCTGCTCTTCTAAAGTGGGGGAGCTTTAGAAACAGCCCCCGAGAGAGTGAATTCCATCGCCGGCGAATGACCCCGGCCGGCCGGCCGGCCGGCCGAGGAGCTTCTGGCCTGTTCCCAGCAGGTGAGCCTGTGATCGATCTTCAGAGGGACGCTTCCTGCAGAGCTTCACACTCAGTTTTATGATAGAAACACGGCCCGGTCCCCCAGATAGTTCGGCTGTCCCATTTAAAGGTTAACCTCAGCACTACGACGGTTCCCAGAAAGGACCTGGCAGTCCGTGCGGATCTGCCCAGATAGGCGCCGCATGAGCTCCTCATCAAGCACACGGGCAGCCTGGCTGCCCCACTGCCCATCGGTCAAGAGCTCCCTTCACCTTTCAAGGTACCCTCACCCAGAGCGCCTGGCTTGGATGAAGCCAACTCTCGATCTGGACCTGTTGCCAACTCCAGCTGGCTCAGAGGCGGATGCCACTGGTGTGCTGATGTAACGGGGCCAATTTCCTTCTTGCCAAAGCCTCCACGTGGGTGCCCGGTGACAGCTAAGGACCCTGGAGCAGCCCCCATCCTCAGCCGCTGCTTCTCATCCCAAACTGGCTCAGTTCCATGCCCAAGTTCAGTTTGCTGTTGTCTGGACTCGAAAGACATTTTGCTTTAGATCTTTTGGTGCTTGATTTTGAATGCCTTTACGCTGGCTACTGGAGGTCTGAGCTGCAGCACTGAATACAGAGACAAGAATCCCCCCCAACAGCATGCACTATCGTCTTACGCCTGTCTTCCCAGGCCTCCCACCCGTATTCCAGCAACTTCACCCTGTCCTATCAACTCAGAGCAGAATTCCCTCCAGTCCTGAAACCGCCAACAAATGTGCACAGACCACGTACAGACAGATGCATTGAATTTCTGTTCTTGAACATGTGACAGCAAAATATTTATCTAGAAATTGTATGGAAAGAGAACCAATCACTGCTTGTACTTAATGGGTGGCAAGATGCTTGTATTTTTGTGCAAGACCTTCTCAGCCCTGTGGTCTCTTCTGGCAGCTTTATCCATCAGAGCTTCTCTTTCTTTTACTGGAGTGTCCTGTTTACCTGGGTCCTGGTTTTCCTCTTTATTTATTTCCTGGGCCAATGCAATGGGAGAGAGTTTTTGATATGAAACAGGTAACCTTTCAGGTGGATCAGATTTTGCTTCTGTGCTGGACGGTTGCCAAGCGATGTCATCTGCAGAACAGGAACACATAAAATGTTATTTTGAGTTCAAACGTAAAACCAGAGAGCAGCAAATATAGACGTTTGGTTAGTTGCTATCCAAGATTTCAGATAATCAAATTAACACACTCAGGCATGCTTTCTTCTCTTTTTGCAAAAAGAACTTGGGGATGTTATGGGCTAAAGAGAAAGATTTTCCTACTTTAGTCAGCTTATTGTAGGAAGTGCCGGTGAGAAAAAAATGGTGTGCTGAACTATAGGAAACTTGGGGTTTGTATTTGTACAGTTGTAGAAGAAAAGGACCTGTCATAAAAATGGCCGCACGTTAACTTCCAGCCTCCTTTGCCAATACTCAAAGCCCTAGAACCCCCCTGCTATTCTACTGGCCCGGGCCCAGAAGACGCTGGAAGGAACCCACAGTGATGAATGGCAAACAGGGACATGCTCCCGTCTACAGCCACCCTCTGAGAACCGTTTCCTAATTTCTTTTTCTTTTCTCACTTTGGGGTTAGAGGGAATGTGGCCAGTTTTGTTTTGCTTTGTTTTGAAATCTATGGAAGACTACCTGCTATGCTTCCTGCCACCCAGCTTGACAGAGAGAAGTCATAGAATCATAGAACTGTGGAGCTGGAAGGGACCACATGGATCATCTAGTCCAGCCCTCTGCAATGTGCAAAAAAAAAAAAAGTCAATTAAACCATACTCGAGAGGCGGCTCTCCAGCTGCTTCTTAAAAACTACCGACCACAGAGAACCCACCGCCTCCATAGACTGCTTGTTGACAGATCCTACCCTCAGGAAGTTTCCCTCACACTTAAATAAAATCTAGGTAGCTTCAATTGGTACTCATTATTTCTGGTCCTCTTTTCTATCTTAAAATGGCGTTTTGGCCATTTATAAGCTGCCCGCCATAGCTAGGATTTACAGTGACACCCTTCACAGGCTGCTGGCCTGGCCCCTGGTGAAAAGGAAAGGGTTTCCAACCTCAGTTTCCCCCTCGCAGTCCTTCAGAAGGCACGCTTGTGCCGCCCATTAAAACAAGGCCACAAACACACACGGACTGGGCGTGTGCTTGTAGAGGTGGGTTGCCAGAGCACTTTTGTTTCTCTTTTAATTAAGGAAGGAAGGGCTGCTTGCTCTCGTTCTTGCGCAGGGAGCCGCAAGCCGGGCGAGGATATGCCCCTCGCTCGGTCATCCGCCAGCAGCAGCCTGGAGGACGGGTGCCGGTTGGCTGGCTGGCAGGATGGGGCGAAGACTGCGCTCGGGGCCCGTCTGGAGCTCACCGGCAAGCCCACAGAAGTGCAGAAAAGGAGCCCTGGGAAAGGTTTGCGGATGAAACGTCGTGCTGCTTGGGCAAAGCTCACGGTTAGCACAGTCTGCCGTTTCTAAAGCGTGCCTATAGATAGAGCTTTGATTCTTAAAAAAAGGAAGCCAGGATTAGGGCTCAACCACCTCCTCTGTCTGTCTGTGTATTTTTGTGAGCATTCTCCTTTTTCCTCTCTGGGGTGAAGAAACTTCCCTCGCTCTGCTTCGTAGCAGTCTTGGGCTTCTGCTTCATTTTGTGCGGCCAAGGGTCCTCCATCCACGCGTGGTGTGTCGCTTCTTCCGGAACCATGCGCAAGGACGGTTTCCACCTTGGTGTAAAGAGCGGATAAAGCGAATTAAGGCTAGACTGATCATTCACGACACCCCACATGTAATTAGAGACAGCTCCTTCGTTATTCAGCCTCATTATAAGGTGGGAACTCATAAAAGCACGAACCCTCTGAGGGAAAGAAAGTAGTCCGATAATTTGGGAGTGTCTGAATGAAGACCTGAGTGTCTAATTAACACCAACAGGAAGAGTTGGAGCTTCGGAGACAGGGAATTCCGGGGGGAGGGGGAGTTTTGCCGTTTGTGTGTCCAGCTATCAAAAAAACATTCTCTACCATTATCCATTTCTCTACAGTTATTTTTAAAAAGCATAGGAAAACAGCAAAATAATTTTTTAAAACCATCTCACATGAGGCACTTCTTGAGAAAATCCAGAAAAGAGCCATCGTAAGTTTTCAAGACAGTGCTTAGATCTTTGGAATTCGGGTTCCTTGTTTTCCCTCTACTGTTTGTAACATTCTTTGGAGCACCACTGGTATCTACAAAAGAGGAAAGCAAATTTTACAACTGTCGGTGCATTTCCATGCCAGCTAAGATTGGGAAGCTGAGAGACGTTTGCATAAGCTGCCAGTCTACAAAGAAGAAAATATACATATTTGGGGAGAGCGAATGTTGTAAGGAAGCAGGGAATCCACCAGTCCAGGATGCGGTACACGTGGGTCAGGCCACCACGCCATTACTGTGGCCAAGGCAGAGGAAGGAAGGAGGGTCTGGAACCTGGAAACGGTTCCGTAAGCTGGCTTCATTCCCAGCCTGGTTTACACGAGGGAGGCAAGTGGGAAGGCAGCAGATTGGCTGGCTATGCTAATTAAGATTTCTATGAAAGCAGTCGGGCATTATTCTCATTCAGGGCAGCCTTCTGTTTCTGTTTCAGAGTTCTGCCATTTCCGGAAGAAAATAGGATGGTAAGATTAACCAAAATACAAAAGGGATCAAGAGGGAGCCGGCAGACAATTCTCTGAACTCTCACAGAGAGTTCGCTCCTGCCTGCGCTCCTGCCCTCTGAAGATGCCGGCCACAGATGCTGGCGAAACGTTAGGAACCACAACTTCCAGAACACGGCCACACAGCCCGGAAGACCCACCACAGCCACCACAACAGCCAATTCTCTGTACCATTTCTTAGTCTACCTCCAACTGAACCTTGCTTTAGCCGTTAACTGAGGCAGGAGTACGCTTCTTGAGAAGAGCTGAGGATACATCCTTCTCTTGTGCTTGACCAACTTAACTAGAGACTTGAAGTCTCATGTTAACAAGTCTCTATGTGACAGAGGGAGCTGATGAGCAGAAGAGCCCCCCAACAGAGCTGCTAGTTGGCAAACATCTAGGCAGTCCAGTAGCAATCAGACCCGGTAGTTACTCTGGATAGAGAGGAACCCTCTTGGGACTCCTCCTCCACTTTTAGCCCCCCTCGAAACAGCGGCTGGAGGCTGTGGCCACAGGGGACTTTGTGCAGCTTCAGCTGGTGCGCCTGTTACGGCCCTACCTTGACCAGGCCGCCCTGGCAGCAGGGACTCGTGCCTCGACTGCTGCGGGGCTGCCTTTGGAGCGACCCGGATGCTGCAGACGGCGCAGAAGGCAGCCACGAGATCGCTGGGAATCCCAGCAGTACAGAGTGACACTGATTCTGCGTTGTTTTGGATCCAGGGGCCAGTTATGACTTTCCAGCGCAGCGCCAGACTGCATCAGGCAGCGCCTCGCCGAAATACAATCTGCCTGCCTGGCGGGTTATTGAGAAGGGGGCTGCTGAGGGTCCTCCCCCCTTATGAGTGATCTGGGGTATGGACCAAGTGACGTATGGGCACTCTTTGTGGTGACCCACAGCTTGTCCTTAGAACCACAAGTGGTCCCAACCCAACCCTCCTCGCTTTCTGGAAGCAGAAAGCTCAATCAGTACCGTTCCATGTGGTTATTATTTACGGTGCGTGAAGCTAAGGAATTGAGTTGGATTTTTTAAAAATAAGGAATATCTTATTTCTACTCAATCTTATAAATAAGCTGATAATGGGGATTGGGAAGATGAGTTTGTATTGTACAGGGTTTAGGAGCAGCATATAAAATGTGTGATAACTTGCCTGTTGAAATTCAAGAAGCTTGAAAACAGAAGATTTTGCAGGGAAATATTACCCAGCAACCAAGAAATCTGTTGCAATTATATAATACTGTATATGAAATGTTTATTAAATAATTACAGTAAAAAGGTAAAAACTAAGTACACCTTTCTTTGTGAGTCTTGATCTAGTGCTTTCCCTTGCTAAAGTACTGCTGTGTCTGTAGTGTAACACAGGCAGTGAGTATTATATGTTACTTCTGAAATTAATTAAAATTAAGTCGATGAAGGTTCTCAGTCATCCAGGTGGAATTGTCTGTAGCTTGAATCATGTCAACTGGATTTCTATTTTCCTAGAAACATATTTAAGGATTCCCTTACAAACTTTGCTCAGACTGAAGAAGCTTCTTGGATAAGGAGCGAAACGTTTCCACTGAGAAAATAGAAATCCAGTTGACATGATTCAAGCTACAGATAATTAAAATTAACTTTTTAAAAAATTATATAGTGTACTTTCATATGTGCGTGTATGTGTGTGTGTGTTCGTGTGTGTGTGATTTTTATTGAAACTTTTAAAAAAGAAGATAAAAACTAATGCAAACTAATATAAAGTATGGAAGAAAAAAGAAAGAAAGCAAAGAGAAAGCAAAAAGTGCAAGAAAAGAAAAAAATGGAAGAAAAATGGAAAAGAAAGAAAAATGATACAAAGAAGTGGTTTCTGATACGTGTGTGTGTGTGATTCCATCCAAACAGCTGGTGTAATAAAAGGAATCAAGACTAGGAGACATACAGACTACGATACATAGAAATAGCAATACCTCCAAAGTGGTGGCAGTGGCACTGCCTACGGAAGTTAGAAGTCACGGGCAGAGCAACGAGCAGAGTAGCCAAGGCCGCCTTCCTAGTCACAAGGAACAATAATGGGAGGGGCCGGCGAGGGTGGCCCTGAAGGCCCCTCCTCCCTCCAGAACTGGGCAGCCGCTCGGATGCATCGCTCCGTGGGCGCTGACCAGAGGGCAGTCCTTTCAGTCGCTGCCACCCAACGCTGGTCTCCCCTCATCCCCTCACAGAGATTTGGGGGGAAGGGGGAGAACTATGACTGCCCTCCTTCGTAGCATCCCAACATCTGGATCCTCTGGCATCCGCTCCCCGCCCCCCGGCAAATGAAAATCCAGTCCTAGACTCTAGGGCCCGGCTCAACCAGTGCACGTGGTAACCTTTTCCGCTTGCAAACCCAAGGGCCACATGGGCTGCAGTGGAGAAGAACGGCTGCTGCTGCTGCTGCTGCTGCTGCTGCTGCAGGGGCTCAGAAAGGTGGTTTCCAGGAAGAAGGTTGCTGAGCTTGGTGGTGGGGCCGCTCGGCGCTCCTTTCTCAGAGGAGCAAGACCTTTTCTCAAGCTTCTGGTGGCTGAGGGAGGGGCTGGAGGAGTAAGGTCCAGTCACTATGATGGGGGGGGGGGTATTTCATCCTCCAGATAAATACATAAATCAGAGCTGCATTCTCACCGCATGAAGTGTTCCCGCAAAACAGAGACTTCTTTTCATCATAATTATAGCCATTCAGTTAATCATTCGGTAATGATAAATGCTTACCAAAGAATGTTCGTCTTCTTGATGCAGTTTGAATGAAATCAGGTGGTGGAAGTCCTAAGATCTTTAAAACAAAAGAAAGACATACACAGAGAGGGGGGGAATCAGTTTCTCTGTCAACCAATGGGTAGCTAACTCAGCTGAAGTCCAAAGGTGAAGGGAGGACTGGCTGGCCATTTCAAGGCCTGCCTCGGAGTGAGAGGCTGCCTCCAGGGCTGCCCTATCGGACGCCCCACGAGAGCCCTGCCAGGCTGTGAGAGGGACGCTGCCCTAGCTCAAGCCCAGGGGCAGCGCTGAAAGACGCAAACCCTCCTGGTGTTCCTGCCAGCTGTGCCCTTCCGGTTCCAGTCCTCCCGGGGCCTTTGGACACAGGCCCCCAGTCCAGCCCTGAGGCCCCCGGTCCTGGCTGCGGAAGGAGAGAGGCCCAGCTGCCTCCCCTGGTCGGGCTCCCGTTCGTGGCCGTTCTGCGGGAGGGGCCGGGGCTTCGCGGAGCTGCACCCGAAGAAAAAGGATAGGGAAGTCAGCAAATGCTGCCTTGGTCATCCCGTAGACCCTGTTCTAGAGCAACTGAAACTCCACCTCAGCTGGTCTCCTAAGGTCAGACTGGCTTCGGTGAGCCGTTGCTGAGGAGGCAGCTTCATCACTGTAAGCTTAGGGTGGGTGAGAGAAGATTTCACACCGAAATCTCAGTGGAGAGACATTAACTAAGCATACAGAAATCATGAGTTCTGACATCAGGTACAAAGGGAATTAAAGACAAAAGCTTAATCGCCTGCTTTAGGGCTTGGGACTAAATCTTCCAGGGTTTGTCTGAATCTGGAGAATAATCCATACTTTATAATGTGTAACTGTCTCCCATATCTCAAGTAGGATTTTTATAAGACTATTTTCCAAAACGGTTGGAATGAGTGATGTTTATGCTTCCATATCAAACCAGTATAATTTCAGCTGAAACACTGGGTCAAAAAACACTTTTCCCCAAGACCAAGTGAGCAAGCTAATAAATTTGGGAAACTGCTAATTACTTCAAATACAGCCATAAAGAAAACATACATCAAATAAATAAACAAATCCTATTTAAAATAATTTCATTTTCACTTTCAGGCATTGTTTTCCTCCCTACGTGTAATACACCGCTATAGCCAATCAGACATGTTGCTGTGTGTTCTAATTGCTCCTTCCCAGATCTGCCCAGCAACAGTCCCCTCGGAAGGACGTTTATTTGATTTGAGATTTACAGGAAGTAAAATTCCTCCACCTCGCCAGTTGGCGCTATTTTTCCATGTAAGCAGCAACATAATCAGAAAGGTGCATTGCGACTGAGGCAGGCAGCGTTTCAGGGGACCCAGGGACCCCTGCAAGGCTCCATCTAAGCTTCTTCTCTCTCACCCGATCAGCCCTTCAGGTAGGCCAGCTCAGGAAACCGGCTGCACAGAGACTGCCAGGGCTCTACTTTATTGGCGCAGGGCGAAGCAACCGAATCCTGAAAGCCTGGCAGAGCTCCTCTTTCCCTCCCTCTTATGCCAAGGAGAACCAAGCCAGACAGCCTTGGACTTCTTTCCTACCCCTCCTCCCTTCCAGAGCTAAGCTGGGGTTCACCTCCTTCAAGGCCATCTCCTCTGCGCATCCAGACCCGCACAGCCCCCGGGCACTGGGACAGGACATCAACCGCATCTCCCCCAGAACCTGGGAGAGCAATGTGTAGCTGGCAGCATCAGCACAGAATGACACCCTACCCCACGTTGTTGGACGATCTCCCCCTATATAGGTGTAAAAAGGAAGGGAGTGAGGACTGGCCCCTGTGGTGCCCCAAAAGGGGCCACTAGGCCAACTTTACCTCCCCCACAACCGACAGAGGAAAGAGCGGAAACTCTGCAGAACAGCTCCCAATATCCCACCTCCACAGACAATCCAATAGGATACCATGGTTGATAGTATCAAAAGCCACTTAGAGGTGTAAAAAGACAAGGACAGATCGAACTGTCCCATCCAGGTGCCAACACAGGTCATCCAGGAGAGCAAACAATGCCATCTCAGTCCCACGCTCAGGTGAACCCAGACTGAAGAGAGTCCAGATACTCCTCTTCCTCTAGAGTGCTGTGTAGCTGATCTGCCACCACCAACTCAAGGAAAAGGGAAGCTTGGAGACTGGACAGAAATTGCCCAAGACCACAGGACTGAGAGACCACCTCTTTATCAAGACACGCGCCGTGGCCTTCTTCAAGGCAGCTAGGAGCTGTCCCTAGATGAGGTGTTGACAACCTCGTGGATCCACGTGGTCCCTCCTCTACCCACTCCCTGCAAACATCTACCGTCTTTCATTTCTTTTTGTTTCATTTCAGCACTCAGAACCAGACATCTAAGTTTAGGTGAGGGCTGGTTAAAATGGAACAAACTTCTGAAATCGCCTAATTAGTTATGCAACAGAAGTTACCTCCATAATGCATGCAAGTTGCTCCACTTCATTTTCCCCCGGAAAAAGTGGGTACCCCGTGTAGAGCTCGGCCATGATGCAGCCCAAGCTCCACATATCGATCGAGGTGGTGTAAGGATGGCCCAGAATGACTTCTGGAGAACGATAAAACCGACTTTGGACGTAAGTGTACACTAGAGCAAACAAGAAAGGGACAATGGACATCAAAGGAAAAGTCATGAGAGAGGGTAGCTCAGGTCACCACCAAAAACGGATTTTTCCCAGGGACAAGAACTCTAACGTTTCTCTGATTTTCCCAGCCACCCTCCATTTGTGCCAACAGATCTAATGTCGTTCCTCTTTTTTCCTTGAAGTTCACATGGCTCAAGCCCCACCCACCCCCCGCCCCCTGCTGAGTCTGTGCCTCTGTCTTGCCCGGTTCCCAGCCCACCTCCAGAGGGCTCTCGCCAGAGACATTTTCCCCTCCCCCGCGAGAAACAGCACGCCCCTGCTGAGCGTCCTGGACCGGTGATGTAAGCCACGGCCTACGAACCCCCATCTTTCCGGATGAGAGGAAAGACCCTGAGGAGAGCCTTCCAAGCCGCCGCCGCCACCACCACCACGTGGCTTCGGAAGCCCTCTCCTGCAGAAACGGCCTGGCCACGGGAAACTCCTCCTCGAAGGGGGATCCGTCCCAGGACACACCTGTCTTCCTCCAAAGGCACACCTGAGGCAGGGACTGCTCAGGAACTGACCACCTTTGATTTAGGATCCACAGGTGTTCCGTCCCAGAGTATCTGCCTGAATGCGTTAAATAGCTGAGCTTTGATAAGAGCTGCTATCTAGATAGGTGGTTCCGAGACCCTGAAAGCAAACGGTGCCAGTTAGTTGCTTCTTTTTCTTCATCAACGGGTTAACGAGGAAAGTAGCTATTCAGGCACGGACTCACTCACATGAGCTTCAAGACATCGACCGAGAGAAGGAAATGCTATTGCTATTCGTACATTTTGTGAGGTGGCATCTTATTTACATTTATAGAATAATAAAATTCACTTCAAAGTTTAAAAAAATAATAAATTATATCTACTTGACTTTTCTGCAGACCTCTTTGGTGTTCATAGCAGCTTGATCCAAAATCAATAACTTTAAATGAAATTTGTCCAAGTTGAGATTGGCTTATTAGTATGTTCTCCTAAAGAATTAAAACAATTAAGACTGGGGGAGAAAATATCAGTACATTTCATCTATCAGGTTATCAAGCTAATGGCACCTCCATTTCTTCCTATTCAGATCCCCAAGCCGTAACCGGGAACAGGATCTGTATGGACCCGGGGAGACAGGACTTCGTGCTTCCTGGCCCATGGTCACATCTCTGGGTGCTGCAGCCCAAAGGCCCTGAAAGGCCCGGCGTTCCCCCCTGGCGGTCTGCAAAATGCTTTGAAATGGGAATGCTCCAAGCAGGAAGCACCCCTCTTCCAAGCTCAGATCACTCCCGTCTTAACTCAAAATGCTCCATTTCAGGTTTGAGTCAGCTGTCCCAACACAGCCTGATTCCTTTGGAAGGCTTCTCTACTTGAGACAGCCCTACCTGCATCCAGACGACTTCCAGAATGGCCAGAACAACCTATTCCCAATGCAGAACAATCGTTTTGCACTTGAAGTGTTTTAACCTAACCTATTTTATCCCCTCCCCTTGCTCAGCGGGTTTACTGAACAGCTGGCTTCACAAATTGTGCTCAGCAATGCCGTGGGACTTCTCAGGCTGCCACCCTGCCTACACGTGGGCTGTGGGCCGTTCGCACAATGGAGGGAGCATCTGAAGCAGCTGGGCGGCTGTTCTGTTGAGGAAGAGAGGCGTGGAGCAGAAGGCAGGAGACACTGAAGGGGGCGTGCAATGTTTACACACTTTTAAAACCCTTGGAGTCAGTAACAATTCAAAATATGTGCAAGAATTAGAAACTGGCTAGCTGGCTTATGGAATCGCCAAGGGTTGGATACGACTGAATGGATAATTTAAAGAAAAAACTATCTCACTTGCTCACTGCCATTATAAATACAAGTGGCATGAAACTTTGCAAACTCTACAGCAGAGCTTTCCAAACTGTGTGTCGCGACACAAAAGTGTGTCGCCACACACAGTCTGGTGTGTCGCCACACAACCCGGAAGCGCTGATCATCATCAGCGTTTCCGGGTTTTCCCACGGCAACACACCAACGGCGGCACGCAAAAACCGAAAGCGGCAGCAGCGCTCCCGGGTTTTTGCGCGCTGCCGCAACGGCGGCACTTCCGGGTTTTCCCGCAGCGACACACCAACGGCGGTTGGTGTGTCGCCGCGGGAAAACTTTGGAAAGCCCTGCTCTACAGCATAACAAAAATATCACATACAAGGGACCAGCACTAGAACAAATAATTTTTTTACTTAACTTGAGTCTTACTTAACTTTTACTTAACAGAGTCCCTTGCAAGGGAGATGGGCGGGGAATAAATTGAAATAATAAAATAAAATAAACTTCATTGCGCCTATTTATTTATTTATACTTTAACTTCTATTACCGCACCACCTCCCCCAAAGGGGACTCTGGGCCCTGGGCACTGACAACTTCTAACAAAATGATAGCCCCTATCTGTTCTGAAAAGGGTTTTCTTACACCAAAATATTTTAAATTTCCAAACATAGTAAAATTATTTAAAACTTCACCAGTACGAAAGGATGGTACTTACAGGCTTCAGATCACAGTGGATAATTTTTTCTGTATACAACAGTTGTAAACATCTTAAGATGCAATTGGTGAAACGACGAATCAAACCCAAGGTAAAACCTTGGAAATTATTTTTCTTGATTAATTCATATAAATTTAAACTGTGGGATGAGAAACAGCATTTAACCAACACATGAAGGCACAACTGCACTAAAAGCATCAAAACCCGACTATAAGAAACTTCAGAGCTGTGATTCAGTTCAAAGCCTCTCTGAGACCCTTCAAGGCATCAAACTGAATCAGGTGCCTCTCGGTTGCTTTGCAGACATTTAGACATGATTTGGAGATTCAGTGGACTTCCTTGACCTTTCTGGTTCTGCAGAGACCCAAATACTGCCGCAGATTTCCTCCCAAACGAGTGTGTTACCAAGTGGGCTCTCTGACATTAACATCAGGACCACCAGTGAGTTTTATCAGCTCCACAAACACTGCCTGTCAGAACAGGAGACTGCTGTTGGGCTGCTTGTGTCTTGCTCTCCTACCAGAATCTGGTTAGGCAGGTCTATTTATAGTGAATGCAAAAAAGGAAAATTCAGATTAACTATGCTGCACGTTTTTTAATCTGGTTTGCTTTCCCAAACCCACAGTCTTTTAACCTTATCCTTCCTTAACTCTCAATCTATTTTCCAGACCTGAAGTATCATCCCTGTTAATGTTGTATCTAGTCTGTTCTTCAGCAGTTTCAGTCCTCCATTTCGTCCCCTTTTCTTTCTCTCTCTTTCTATCCCCCCCCCATCTTTTTTTCCCCCTGCTACTTCACTGTCTCCGTCTTGTCTTGTACTAAGCGAGGGAGTGTTCTTCATTATGTGAGCAGATCTGAGAAAGTGTTCTGCTGGGCTGACCACTATGTGTGACATAGCCTATTTCTTGATTTAATTCTGTATCACAGACAGACTTTTTTTCAGTTGTACAAATAGCACCTAATGTATTATTTCCAGAAACGCCTAACCTTGCCATGCAAAACAGACTTCCTGCCCAGAAATACTAATGGATCTCTTGTAAAGGTTACTTTTCCTGCATTTCTACACAGTTCTTGAAATGTTTTATTTCTGTTAGTTGGAACAGAGCATTTTCTGTTTTGATTCAATTCAGACAATTCAGGGTCTTTCCTGTACAGTCCAGACGCTGTTCTTTCCTTACCTTGAAAGAGGTACAAGGGGTAATATTTAAAAAATGCATCTCACTGAAATCCTGTCTGAAACTGCAGGATCAATGTCCTCTTCTGGGTCTACCAGCCCTGCTATTTTCACTCCATTTTGCCAAAAAGTAAAGATATAAATGAAGGAGTTGCTTTATTTTTATCTTCCCCCATATAGTTTATGGTGGACTTTTTAATTGAATGGAATTTCAAGCCTCAGATTTAAACTCAAACTTTTCACTTTCAAATATCAAATTTTGAATTCAAATTGAATCTTGGTTAATGTGTACATCTTACTAAAATCTAAGAACTGTCCAAGATGGTCTTGGATTCACAAGACGTTTTTGGAAAATATGAGTCAGGGTTATGGTTTAGCAGCTCAGCTGTCCCTGGGTGAGATCCTGTGGAATTACCCAGGCTGCCTGTCAGCCGCAGAACAACTTCAGCTCTTAGCCACCAGCCCCCTTCTCCTGGCCAACTCCTGTTTATCATCATCATCATCATCATCTTTATTTATTTATTTATCTATCAAATTATAATCTCCGCCCATCTCCCTCCACAGGAGGGACTCTGGGCGGTTTACAACAAAATGATCTATTAAAACAAGAATCATAAAATACAAGTACAATATGTGAATATAAATAGAATTATTAAATAGTTATAAAATAAGAATAAAATCCAAGTGGCAGAAAGATCTAACACAGTCCATGTGTGTGAAGAGCACTCTAAGGCACTAGCCATCCCCAAGAGTAACTATTCCCTTCCCAGCCCCAAGCAAGGTGGCAGAGCCAGGTCTTCAGGTTCCTCCGGAAGTTCAGGAGCAATGGGGCTAACCTCACCTCCGGGGGCAGGATGTTCCAACGGGCGGGAAGGCCCGCCTCCTGGACCCCGCCAGGTGGAATTCTCTTACAGACGGGGTCCGCAGCATGCCCCCTCTGCACGATCGGGTGGGACGGGTAGATGTATTGGGGACGAGGCGGTCCCTCAGGTAACCTGGCCCCATGCCATGTAGGGCTTTAAAGGTGATAACCAACACTTTGAATTGGACCCGGAAGCAAACCGGTACCCAATGTAGCTCGTGCAATAAAGGTGTTACGTGTGCTGATCTAGGGGCACCAACAATGGCTCGCATGGCCGCATTCTGGACCAGCTGTAGCTTCCGGATACTTTTCAAGGGTAGCCCCATGTAGAGCGCGTTGCAATAATCTATATGGGAGATGACAAGGGCATGAGTGACTGTTTGAAGGGCCTCCCGATCCAGGAAAGGGCATAACTGGCCACCAGCCCCCTTCTCCTGGCCAACTCCTGTTTATCATCATTATCATTTATTTTGGTCATTGACCAACAACATTTACATTCAGTACTAAATCTAAAGCCATCCCGTTTATGGCTGCTGGTGCAATCCTACCTTGCAGGACTAAGATTGAGAAAATAATATCCGGCAAATTCACATTTAATCACTATACAAACTATTACTGGAGATGACAGAACAGTGCCTCCTTACCCTAATAATTCAAAGGAGATGCAGAAATGATTACGGAAGTAAAAATACTCTTTCATGTGGACGACGTTGTACGTATTGTCCTGGTCCTTTTGCCACAGTGTATTTAAGATGCCAACTTCCACCAGGGCCTGATTGTGGAATCTGAATGCAAGGGGAGAATTGCATGAACTCTCATTCTGGTCTGGGCCCCCGCTGAGCAGACCCCTGCCCCTAATGGCTCTCAACCCAGTTGCATAACGCAGAGCATCAACGTGAGCAGACAGACACGGCCTGGCCTTTCTAGCCGATCGCTAGTTGCCACGTGCTTCCTTAACTTGGGTTTTCTTTCTGCTCTGCAATCCTATCTTCTCTTCTTAACATTACATTTTCCTCTGTTATCCACAAGCCGAAGCTGAAAGCATTTATAATGATTTAAACGCGTGTGCATGTGTGCACCCTCCACACCCCCACACATATTCAGTATGTTTGGGCAGAAACCTGTAGCAACAAATTGTGTAATCGTTTGTTTGTTTGTTTACTTCCAAAAAATTCTTCTAGTTTTCTGGCTATAAATTAATTAGCACTCATACCCAAGGATAATAAATCATAATTAAATGAAAACATGTTATAAGAACCAATCCTCTATTCAACTTCTGTAGTTTCCAGTATTTTATTTTTGTCAGTAAAATATATATATATATATATAAAAACCTGACGATCATACCTCTTTTTGTTCCTTATTATTTTCACTGCTACTTTTTCACCTGTCTTGTGGTCCAAACACTTTACAACGTGGCCAAAGGATCCTTTCCCAATAATAGCCAGGATTTCATATCTATATGCAATATGATCACTTAGTACCTACAGAGTGACAACAGTGTAGAAAGCAAAAATAGCATAGGTTCTCCTATTTCTCGTGCCACACTCACAAAACAGGTCAGCACAAAGCAGAAATGTACACCCATAAATACAGTGTCTTGGTGGGTCTCCCCTGACTCCCACCTCTCCTGCCTTGAGGCGCTGCGGAAGGTAACATAAACTCAGAGACTGTAGCTTGAATCATGTCAACTGGATTTCTATTTTCTCAGTGGAAACGTTTCGCTCCTTATCCAAAGAGCTTCTTCAGTCTGAGCAAAGTTGGTAAGGGAATCCTAAATATGTTTCTAGGTAGCTGTGTGACCTTACACCTGGGGCTAGGTCATGGTTATTTTGAGATGTTATTTCTAAGTCCCTTTATCATCTAAAGGAGGATCGTTAAGATCACCATGCTGCTGTTGAGCTTGCAAAATGGTCTTAATCTTCCTAGGCACAGAAGACAAAGCAGGGAGGAATATAGGGGAAAGATTGTGCCTGAGGCCCCCACCTTTATTCAAGGAAGGATTTTCCAAGTTGGCATAAATGGATTCCTTGACCCCTCTCTCAAGCCACCTATCTTCTCTGTCTAAAATGTGAACATTAATGTCCTCAAATGAGTGTCCTTTTTCCTTTAGATGAAGATAAACTGCTGACTCTGGTCCTGTGGTGTTACTTCTCCTGTGTTGGGCCATCCTCCTGTACAAAGGTTGTTTGGTTTCTCCAATGTAGAGTTCAGAGCACTCCTCACTGCACTGGATTGCATAAACTACATTGCTTTTCTTGTGTTTTGGAGTCTGATCTTTGGGGTGTACAAGCCTCTGTCTCAGTGTGTTGGTGGGTTTGAAATATACAGGTATGTGGTGTTTGCCAAATATCCGTTTTATCTTTTCAGACACGCCAGCCATGTAAGGAATGACCAGGTTCTTCCGTTTACTCTGAGTCTCAGCCCTATCTGTCGCTGTTTTAGGTCTGGTAGATTTAGATTTAGTGAAGGCCCAATTTGGATTTCCACAGGCCTTCAGAGCTGTTCTCAGGTGTTGATTTTCATTCTTTTTGGAATCCATGGAGGTGGGGATGTTTTCTGCTCTGTGTGACAATGTCCTGATGACTCCTAGTTTGTGCTGCAGTGGATGGTGGGAGTCAAACATCAGATATTGATCTCTGTGTGTGGGTTTCCTGTAGATCCCTATTTCTAGCTTGCCACCGGTCCCAATGAGGACTTCACAGTCTAGGAATGCCAGTCTGTTGTCCTTGGTGTCTTCTCTGGTGCAGCTAATGTTGGCATCTATAGTGTTTATATGGTCCATGAAGGCCTGTACTTCCTGGGCCTTGATTTTGACCCAGGTGTCATCCACATACCTAAACCAGTGGGTGGGCACCGTTCCCTGGAATGTGTTGAGTGCTTTCTTCTCCACTTCTTCCATGTATAAATTGGCCACAATGGGTGACACAGGAGGACCCATGGCACAGCCATGTTTTTGTCTGTAAAAGTCACCTCTGTATGAGAAATAAGTGGTGTTAAGACACAGGTCCAGAAGATGGCAGATCTGGTTTGGGTTGAGATGGTTTCTCCTTCCAAGGGTGCTGTCCTCTTCTAGTCTCTTTAGATGATAAAGTTCTAGTCTCTTTAGGTGATAAAGGGACTTAGAAATAACATCTCAAAATAACCATGACCTAGCCCCAGGTGCAAGGTCACACAGCCACCTAGAAACATATTTAGGATTCCCTTACTAACTTTGCTCAGACTGAAGAAGCTCCTTGGATAAGGAGCGAAACGTTTCCACTGAGAAAATAGAAATCCAGTTGACATGATTCAAGCTACAGACAATTCCACCTGGATGACTGAGAACCTTCATAGACATAAACTCAGAGACCACGTCAGGCCCAACGTTCTTTCCAGTAAACTTTGGCAAGGAGACTCTACAAAGGGAGGTCAGCCGTCAGCTTCTCCCTCAGGAGACGTGGAAGCAGGGGCAGACCCGGCAGCGACGGACGGGGCCTCTGGGGGGCTCCCAACGTAGCTCGTGTGGGGGGCTCCTTTCGCTGGACCCCCGTTAGGGGAGAGTCATACATTTAGGAAGGTTTCTGAGGTTCCTGAGGAGATCGGAGGTACCAGCTTGCTATTAGCAGGCTGCGCTAGGAAGCTTGTTTGGCACAAACAGTAACCTCGATAAAACCACAAATACTCCTTAGCTTCACCCTAAAAAGCAGAAGGTTTAAACAAATACATCCGTTACGTCAGACACCCCCGATTTGCTGCAGTCCCACTGTAGGCTCCTGAGCCAACATGGCGGCTGCCCTGAATTCACGTTCCTGTTCCAGGCCGGGTGGCCAGGAATTTCTGGGCTTCAGGGGAGCTGAGACAGAGGGCTGCCTGGCCGCCTAAGGAGAGGAAAGGGCCAATTCTGGAAGAATGGTTCCTTCAGCGTCAGGGAATCTTCTGACTGATGTTGAAGGAACGTTGTATGTCTATGAAGGTTCTGTCATCCAGGTGGAATTGTCTGTAGCTTGAATCATGTCAACTGGATTTCTATTTTCTCAGTGGAAATGTTTCGCTCCTTATCCAAGGAGCTTCTTCAGTCTGAGCAAAGTTGGTAAGGAACGTTGTGTGCTGGTGGAATGGCGTTAGGCTGTTCTTAAGAGCCACTCCGTGGTTTCCATGATTTGCTTAGTACGCAATAGTGCCTGCAATCACGTGGAAGAGGCAGTTCTGTGAGTCTGGAAGGGCCTTAGGAAGAAGTTCCTTCCGGAAGGCAGCAGAGATTTTATTTATATTTATTTATTTATAAAATTTATATCACCGCCCATCTCCCTCCACGGGAGGGACTCTGGGCGGTTTACAACAAAATAATGATGAGCATTATAGCTGAAGGCCTTTGTGCTAACATTGCAGGAGAAGTCGTCAAGGTCAAAGGGTGGAACTCTGGGCGGTTTACAATAAAAATAAAATCTAAAATTCAGCATAAACTCTAACTAATACGTTAAAATGGCTACAGCTAAAAACTAGAATATAAATAGAATAAAATTCAGATGGCAACAAAATATTATTTTAGTCCGTGAATATATAAGGGGCCATTCTAGGGCACCAGCCATCTCCAAGAGTGACCATTCCCCTCCCTTTAGCTTTCAACTGAAGGTGGTTAGGAAGATGGGCTCAGCCGCAGGAGGATATCCTGAGCTAGATGCGTGACGTCAAACATGGAGCATATTTCCCTGGACGAGGCAACCGTTTTCCCAAAGACGCTGGATTTCATATTCCTATGAAGCTGCGGTTAGCCCCAAGAAGGAAAAAGGAAGCAAGGAGGGCCTGCCTCTCAGGAGGCCCAGCTGCAAGGCTCGTTTCACATTGGATGTGAGCCTTGAAGGCCACCCAGGCACATACTTCCAACCAACGTTTATGAAAAGACCTTGACCTCCTCGGGCGCCTCCTACCCAATTCCAGCTCCCGAGATTCCACCCTGAGGGGTTCTGCCGCCACGAACCTACCACGGCGTCAGCCTCTTACCTTCCTGTAGGAGCCGTGGTCGTCGTCGTAGCAGCTGCTGTTCTCTGCATCCGTGTGGCCTTCGATCTTCTTCGCCCCCAGGCCGAGAAACCACAGCTCTTTATAGTCCTTGATTTCTCGTTGTTCGTACTGCGTTAGCTGATTTTTAAAATGTTTCAGGGCTTCTGGTTTGTGAAGGAAGTCAACCGTGGGATATTAAAACAGCTGAATATACCGGAGGCATAGAAATCAGTATTTAATGCCTAGAGTAAATTGTTCCCTGTTCCCCCACCCCAAAGTGATCACCCCCGTTTCTGCCCCATGCATTATGCTCCCTGTATGACAATGGGGTCTGAGCAAGGAGGCAGCACCGCACGGAAGGAATAATTCCACAGCCCCACAGATGCCCCGGCTGCCTTGGAAATGCTGCTGTGATGCAAACACGCGAGAAGGCGCTGCACTCGGGCCGTCGCAAGGGTGGGCCTGGGTCGCCCTGGGTTTGTCAGCCGAGGGGCCTCATCCTGCCTGCTGGGATTGCCGAGGCGTTGGCCGAAGACTCCGAGGCTACCTTGGCAGCCCTGGCCTTGCCCAACTAGTCTTTGTCCCCAGACAGGCAGGAGAACACATCCCCATCGGGTTCTCTGCTTGAGTGAAACAGCCATGCGCACGGACAGGTGAGCCTCTGCTGCGCTTTAGGCTGATGCTACACAGACCTTTGCAGAGGTGGGGGATCCCTTTAAACCCCACGTAGGGAATGTATCTGGTGGCTTCCTGCCTCGGTGCTTCCTTCTTATAGTAACACTCCTATCCCTGCTTAAAAGGAAGTTGTTAGAAGATTGTTCACAAGGGCATCTTCTCTTGGCCCAGGTGACTGGGAAATTACAGGCTATCTCAAAGGTATTTCTGGCCCAGACGATGCAGAAGAAGGCAGTGCCTCAAACTTCAGACACATTTGGATCACGATGATCAGATGGAGTTTAACCAATCAGACTTTTAGCTGGAGAGAATTTTGGACTTCCTGTGGGACTTGAATAGGGAAATTGGGTGCTCTGCTACTTCTTTCGGAGCTTGCCGCCACTTCCAGGGACGTTGGCCAGAGCATCCTTTTGGATTATCAGGCGGGCCTGTGCGCTGACACCGTTGTTCTGTGATGGTTTCAGCCCTTCTTTCAGTTACAACAAGAAACTCGGGAGGAGAACACCATACTAGGCACTACAGGTATCGACTTTTCTAAGTTTTTGGCATAAATACAGATGTTAAATGCCTAACGTGGAATATTAATGGAGAAAATGCTCCACAAAAAAAGAAGAAAAATATTTCATCACTTCTGGAGGAAGAAATGGTGGGTTGAAGACGGCTCTGCGAAAAGCAGAGCCAATGACTGCGGCGAAGAATGAAGAGCCGGTGAGCAGACTGGCTCTTCAAACCTCTCCAGACGAAAAGAGGACGGGAGATCGCCCACAAGTGCTCCAGAGAGTTGCTCCTCGCAAGGAGGCCACAAGACAGCGATCTCCAGTGGGTTTAGAGCTCTGGGAGACGAGGGAAGACCCATCTTGCTCAAACCGCAGTTGGCGCCTTTAAAAGGACACTAAGTTCGCACTCTTCCTTTTCCAATTACTTTCGGAAATTGCTTATTTACTACTTTTCAGCTATTAGAAACCTTTGTATTGACAAGTTTGGCAGCACTGAGTGAGTCTGACTTCACTGTTATGCGCCAGAACTTTATCTGTTTGTATTCGGAAATCCCACAGTATTCTAACCTGCTCATTTTCGACTACTTTTTCAACTATATGTTCCCACCCATTTTTCATTACTGGCAAATGATAATTTTTACAGATGTTCCAGTAAATCATTTTGGCAACTGTGTTATGTCATTGTTTATAGTCAGTTTGCACGATCTTCTTGCACAAGCTGAGTATAGGATCTACTGTTTCTTCTGCTTCTTGGCAGAATCTGCACTTTGAGTCATTGGATGATTTTTCAGTTCTGGCCTCGATTGCATTAGTTCAGATAACTTGCTCTTGAGCAGCCAAAATCAAGACTTCTGCTTCTTTTTTTAATGTTCCAGGTGTAAGCCATTGCCAGGTTTTATCTTTATCCACTTTTGTTGTTTTTCAGTCGTTCAGTCGTGTCCGACTCTTCGTGACCTCATGGACCATAGCACGCCAGGCCTTCCTGTCCTCCACTGTCTCTCGGAGTTTACTCAAATTCATGTTCATTACATCGGTGATGCTATCTAACCATCTCATCCTCTGCCGTCCCCTTCTCCTTTTGCCCTCAGTCTTTCCCAGCATCAGGGTCTTTTCCAGTGAGTCCTCTCTTCTCATTAGGTGGCCAAAGTATTTGAGCTTCAGCTTCAGCATCTGTCCTTCCAATGAGCAGTCAGGGTTGATTTCCTTTAGGATTGACTGGTTTGACCTCCTTGCAGTCCAAGGGACTCTCAAGAGTCTTCTCCAGCACCACAGCTCGAAAGCATCAATTCTTCGGCGCTCAGCCTTCCTTATGGTCCAACTCTCACAGCCATACATTGCTACTGGAAAAACCATAGCTTTAACTATACGGACCTTTGTCGGTAAGGTGATGTCTCTGCTTTTTAATATGCTGTCTAGGTTTGCCATAGCTTTCCTTCCAAGGAGCAAGCGTCTTTTAATTTCATGGCTGCAGTCACCGTCTGTGGTGATCTTGGAGCCCAAGAAAATAAAATCTGTCACTGCTTCCATTTCTTCCCCTTCTATTTGCCAGGAAGTGATGGGACCAGATGCCATGATCTGGGTTTTTTTAATGTTGAGTTTCAAGCCAGCTTTTGCACTCTCCTCTTTCACCCTCATCAAGAGTTCCTCTTCACTTTCTGCCATTAGGGTGGTATCGTCTGCATATCTGAGGTTGTTGATATTTTTCCCGGCAATCTTAACTCCGGCTTGTGATTCATCCAGCCCGGCATTTCTCATGATGTACTCTGCATATAAGTTAAATAAGCAGGGTGATAATATACAGCCTTGTCGTACTCCTTTCCCAATTTTGAACCAGTCGGTTGTTCCATGTCCGGTTCTAACTGTTGCTTCTTGACCCACATACAGGTTTCTCAGGAGACAGGTAAGGTGGTCTGGTACTCCCATCTCTTTAAGAATTTGCCACAGTTTGTTGTGATCCACACAATCAAAGGCTTTAGCGTAGTCAATGAAGCAGAAGTAGATGTTTTTCTGGAACTCTCTTGCTTTTTCCATGATCCAGCGAATGTTGGCAATCTGATCTCTAGTTCCTCTGCCTCTTCGAAACCCAGCTTGCACTTCTGGTAGTTCTCTGTTCACATGCTGCTGAAGCCTAGCTTGTAGGATTTTGAGCATAACCTTGCTGGCATGTGAAATGAGCGCAATTGTACGGTAGTTTGAACATTCTTTGGCATTGCCTTTCTTTGGAATTGGAACGTAAACTGACCTTTTCCAATCCTGTGGCCACTGTTGAGTTTTCCAAATTTGTTGGCATATTGAGTGCAGCACTTTAACAGCATCATCTTTTAGGATTTTAAATAGCTCAGCTGGGATACTGTCTTCTCCGCTAGCTTTGTTGTTAGTAATGCTTCCTAAGGCCCACTTGACTTCACTTTCTAGGATGTCCGGCTCAAGGTCAGTGACCACACCATCGTATTTATCAGGGATATTAAGATCTTTCTTGTATAGTTCTTCTGTGTATTCTTGCCACCTCTTCTTAATCTCTTCTGCTTCTGTTAGGTCCCTGCCTTTTTTGTCCTTTCTCATGCCCATCTTTGCACAAAACGTTCCCTTGATATCTCTGATTTTCTTGAAGAGATCTCTAGTCTTCCCCATTCTATTGTTTTCCTCGATTTCTTTGCATTGTTCATTTAAGAAGGCCTTCTTATCTCTCCTTGCTATTCTCTGGAATTCTGCATTCAGTTGTTTATATCTTTCCCTTTCTCCCTTGCCTTTTGCTTCCCTTCTTTCCTCAGCTATTTGTAAAGCCTCATCAGTCAGCCACTTTGCTTTCTTGCATTTCTTTTTCTTTGGGATGGTTTTAGTTGCTGCCTCCTGTACAATGTTACGAACCTCCATCCATAGTTCTTCAGGCACTCTGTCTACCAGATCTAATCCTTTAAATCTATTCCTCACTTCCACTGTATATTCATAAGGGATATGATTTAGGTCATACCTGATTGGTCTAGTGGTTTTCTCTACATTCTTCAATTTAAGCCTAAATTTTGGAATAAGAAGCTCATGATCTGAGCCACAGTCAGCTCCAGGTCTTGTTTTTGCTGATTGTATAGAGCTTCTCCATCTTTGGCTGCAAAGTATATAATCAATCTGATTTCAGTATTGACCATCTGGTGATGTCCATGTGTAGAGTCGTCTCTTGTGTTGTTGGAAAAGAGTGTTTGCTATGACCAGCGTGTTCTCTTGACAAAACTCTATTAGCCTTTGCCCTGCTTCATTTTGTACTCCGAGGCCGAACTTGCCTGTTATTCCGGTTATTTTTTGACTTCCTACCTTAGCATTCCAGTCCCCTATGATGAAAAGGACATCTTTTTTTGGTGTTAGTTCTAGAAGGTGTTGTAGGTCTTCATAGAACCGGTCAACTTCAGCTTCTTTGGCATCAGTGGTTGGGGCATAGACTTGGATCACTGTGATGTTGAATGGTTTGCCTTGGATTCGAACTGAAAGCATTCTGTCGTTTTTGAGGTTGTACCCCAGTACTGCCTTTCCCACTCTTTTATTGACTATGAGAGCTACTCCATTTCTTCTAAGGGATTCTTGCCCACAGTAGTATATATAATGGTCTCCTGAATTAAATTCGCCCATTCCTGTCCATTTTAGTTCGCTGATTCCCAAGATGTCGATGTTCAATCTTGTCATCTCATGTTTGACCACATCCAGCTTACCTTGATTCATAGTTCTTACATTCCAGGTTCCTATGCAATATTGTTCTTTACAGCATCGGACTTTCCTTCCACTTCCAGACACATCCACAACTGAGCGTCCTTTCGGCTTTGGCCCAGCCGTTTCACACTTTCTGGAGCTACTCGGAATTGCCCTCCGCTCTTCCCCAGTAGCATTTTGGACACCTTCCGACCTGAGGGGCTCATCTTCCGGCGTCATATCTTTTAGCCTTTTGATACTGTCCATGGGTTTTCTTGGCAAGGATACTGGAGTGGTTTGCCATTTCCTCCTCCAGTGGACCACGTTTTGTCAGAACTCTCCATCATGACCTGTTCTTCTTGACCTGACTTCATTGAGTTACGCAAGCCCCTTCGCCACGACAAGGCAGTGATCCATGAAGGGGTTATCCACTTTACCCTTGAGCTTTTGTAGAAATTGACCATGTAATGTTTTTCCTTGCCAGCATTCTGTTCGTGTTTTTATTATATTATTTTGATATTCACGTTCTGTTTCCTGTACAGTCAGTAAGTTCCAATTTTTAACTTGCATCAGTGCATGTTCTTGACTGTCTTTTACATAATCAGCCAATTCATCATCATGATCATTGTATTGTATTGTATTGTATTGTATTGTATTGTATTGTATTGTATTGTATTGTATTATTGTATTTTAACTAATGTTTTATTCCTATTTTATGTAAACTGCCCAGAGTTGCTCTCTGAGTGAGATTATTTATTTATTTTATTTTATTAAATTTATATTATAATTTATATTATTAAATTATAAAATTATTTATATATTATTTATTAGATGGGTGGTGAATTATATGGCTCCATATGGCTTTTTCTCATGGAACAGTAAGATGAAACATCAAGGGACATTGCAGGCTGATGACTGACCAAGGCTGATATTGATGATGATGATGATGATGATGATGATGATGATGATATATATAGTGTGTGTGTGTGTGTGTGTATACACACACACACACAGTTTATATCATCATCATCAGCAGCAGCAGCAGCAGCAGCAGCAGCAGCAGCCTTGGTCAGTCATCAGCCTGCAATGTCCCTTGATGTTCCATCTTACTGTTCCATGAGAAAAAGCCATATGGAGCCTGGGAGAGAAGTAATGGCCTGTATACAGATGGAACCATCTAGTACTTTCTACTGTTCAGTTCCAAATAAGCTGTCGATACCTTTGCATGTTTACTGTGTTCAATGTTGCGCTGCTGAAGAATGAACCAAATGGAAGTAGGACCTGGGCTTTCGCCTGTTCTGGATGGGACTGGCCTCCTCATAAAAGTGTCCAGTCTGGGGTTGTTGCACGATTCATAGTGGCTGCTAAATCTCTAGGTGGGGGCAGTGACAAATAATGTGCTTACACAATTATACCTAATATGTTAGTTTCAATAATGTCTTAGCAGTCAGATCTGACTACTTGCCTTGGTTACTGTATATGATAGTCAGGCTACTCTGAAGAAAATCTGGAAACTTCATTTGGTGCAAAATGCAACCGCTGCAGCATTAGGCCATGCATGAAGACAGGGCAACTCTGTCCCATGTTGAAAGAACTACATTGGTTGTCATAAACTTTGGGGGCATCGTTGAAGTTGTTGGTTCTAAACCTTCGAGGTCCTAAAAGGTCTGAGTATCAAAAGTTCTGCCTCTCTGCTTCGTTTTTTTAACATCAGGATCCACATTAGATACTTTTGGAAGCCTGATGGCTGGTTCTGTAGGAGAAGCCAAGAAACTTCTCCCCAAGCCAGGCTTTTAGGAAAGAAGATAGGACTCCCCTCTTCAGCCCGCCTCTGAATTACGGCCTCAATACTTACATGTGTTTTTAAACGATATTTTCCTTGTTTCCTGTGACACATTATAATCATTTCATTTGGATGGAAAGGTGGGGTAGAAATCGAAGAGTTTCCCCGCTATGCTTCCTTTAGCACGTGCACCTGTACTGTACCTGTTGAAGTTAGTGGGAGCTTGAGGTTGTGCATCTTCTCCACATCCGATTTACTGCTCAGCCCTCTGGGGATGTTTTCAGAGAGAGTGGGATGAAATGGCTGGACTTGAGATCGGTTATCCTGTAAAGTTGCAACAGTTTTGTTTCTTTTCTTTAAACGACTTTGTTATTTCTATTATTGATTTATTAATTATTCTGGCAGACTGAAACCCAAGTTTCAGTGGTTTACATTGTAAAAATATAAACAGGATAAAAACAGCATCAAAATAAATAATTATGCATTGCTGGGCCTTCTCTGGTTTTTGCAAAATTAATGTTGGGCAAAAAGTCATGAATTAAAAATGCACTTTTGTATTCTTAGAGTTCACGCCGTGCTTCTCCTTCACCCTCCCGCTTGCCCTTCCTTCAGACCTTCTGAATGGCCCAGAAGGGGCTGCCTGCAGCCGCCCAGCGCAACCCCCGTCTCCTGCTGGGCCATGTTACTCTCTGTAACGAAGCCAACCACGAACGAACCTGGCTCATCGTTATCATTAGAAGTGGGGGGCAGGGCAGGCTTTCATGCTGGGCATCAGTTTGGCCTCACCTTCCTTCCTCAAACCACAACTCGTCCCCATAGGCAATGCCACTTTGCTCTTACCCTTCCTTCAGGTTTTAAAAGTAACCTTTTTTCAGGCGTCTCAACAGTGTATTGGTTTCCTCTAAAATAATGAACAAACCAACTTCCAAATCTAAACACACTCCAAGGAGAAAAGGAAAGTGTTTCCAGGTTGTAAGATGTGTTGGTGGGTTCTTCATTTTTGGTTTTGCTTTTGGTAAACTTCTTCAACGGAGGCTATTCCAGGGTGAGCTTGCTCTTAGCCCAGGAAGGGGAGGAGAAGGAAGAGGTGAAGCCGTGTGCTTTGCCTGAACGGAGCCCTAACGGACCCCAGGCCCCCTCCTCTGCGGCTGTCTGTCCTAAACAACGATTGGAAGTGCTGGAGCCCTGCGGGGTGGAAGTACTGCATTTGTTTGCTCTGTTGTTCTTTGACTTTCGGAACCCACCGTCACCTCTGACACTGTTTAAGGAAGCCTTCGTTTCGTTTTATTTTGTTTCCTATGAATAGTCCCCTCGTTCCTCCTGCATTCAGTCTGGCATTCAGTGTGGCTTCCCCAGACGGGACCCTAGGAGAAGGCGCCCCGGCAGTTTCTTTCCTTCTCTGCACATTTGGGCTCCAGGGGGCATCGGGGACGGGATTCCCAGACCACAGATGTGGCAAGTCCTACTGCAGCAGCTGAGGCCCCCGGCTCTTGGGGGGGACAGGAGAACCGGGGTGGCCAGTCAGGCTGAGCTGCAGAGAGGGGGGGAGGGCCCCCCCAAAGGCGTGGCTGTCCAGCTAACCGCCACCTCTTGGCCATAGAGCCTGGCCCCGTTTCCTCACCTGCCACGGTCTGATAAGGCCACCTCCTGGGGCAGGGGAAAGGGCGCTCCCAGTGAGACGCTGGAAGTCTTAGACCTTCATCTGGGGCCCAAAGGCCTTGCATGAGTTGTGCTTCTGGGTCAGGTTCCTCCTGCAGTCAAAGTGGCCCAGAGGCCCCAGGATCGGAACTGCTTCACCAGGGAAGTCACGGGCTTCTGTCTAAGGTTCCACCTTGAGCCCTTGACGGTCCATCCATGTTCTTCCTGGTGCAGGGGCCGCTTGTGGGGGGACCATTCCTGACTTTCCTTTCCACGGTGGGCGTTGGCCTCCGAAGGCTGCTCCAGGGAGGGCTTCCCTCTTCTGTCTCCCCTCCTTCCCCTGCTGGACAAAAGGCTTTTCTGCTTGTCAGGCGCCTTCAGCCCCTGGGGAGGTCCAAGACAGCTTTGCTCCCCGAAGAGCCAGTCTTCCTGAGAACTCCCTTTGCCCCTCTTAAGAGCCTTAAGGATTATGCCACACCGGTATGTCCTGGCATGTATTTTCTATTCCCCCACTTTCAGGGTCTCGGTGCAACAAGGGGATGCCGAGGCACGGAAGCTTACCAGGTGCAGAGCCGGCACGTTCTGCAAGTTCTTCGTGGCTATGTGGGGGAAAAGGGCGTCTTGCTGGGGAGGCTTCAGGGCAGCGGCCACCAAATGTGGCTTGGCCTGGCATTCCAAGTGAGGGAGGGTGTTGATGTTGATGTTTAATTTCTGAGGAGGAAAATATAAAGTTAATACCAGCAGTCGGTTCTCATAATGTATTTTACGCACACTTTTATAGAAGCGTAATCAATGAAATCGTTAGAAAACCACTGAAGAGGTTTTTCCGGTCCAGAAGCCAGCCAGTTTTCTGTGGTCCCAGCAGCCGCCCATCACTCCGAACTGCCACTAGAGGCCGGAGGCGGGAGGCGAGGGGCGCCTTTCCACGCACCCAAGAGGCCCTTCCCCTCCTCCAAATTTCCCAGAAGGCTTAGAGACTTCAAGAGATTAGGAGGGAGGGGGCCACGGGCCTCCCCCCCCCCACTGCTCCTAACGGCCTCCCTGGTAGCTTGGTGAAACCCTGTTTTTAAGGTACTCAAGAATTCCTTAAAAAGAAAGAGGAATGGTCAGGAAATTGTTTTGTTTCTCTTAAATAAAAATGTTTTATTCCAAATAAGCAGATCAAAACAATTGTGCCTTTCAAGGTTCCTTTTTCAAAAGGAAAAAAGAAGGACTGGCTTGGTAAATGCTAAAGCAATGCTTTTGAAATTATAATACTATATTGTTTAGGAAATCGTTGGCTCTCTTTACTTTCTTAGGCTAAGTGGAAAGTAAAGGCGGGGGAGGGGGAGCGCTTTCAGACTTGCCAGACAGCTTCGTTTCCTCGAAGGGCGGACAGAGAGTTGTCTTAGGAAGTTGCAACAGTAGTAGTAGTAGTATGGCTATTGAAGATTGGGTTCAAGAGATTATGCACCTATTTATCCATTTTTGAAAAGGCAATCTTTTCTACCAATCAAAAAATGATACAGATACTGACACACAGTTGAAACCGGGACTGTTTCTCCTGGGTTTGATGGATAAACAGCCCGAGGAGCAGCAGGGGACTTTGCTTTTATACATGCTAACAGCAGCAAGATTTTCCTATGCTCAAAGACGGAAAGGTCCACAGGTTCCCTCAAGGGAAGAATGGATGGTTAAATTAATGGAACTGGCGCAAATGGCTAAACTGACAGCATTGATAAGAGAAAATACCGTGGCTGGATTTGTTTCTACTTGGAAACCGCTTTTGGACTATTTGCTTGTATCTGAAAGAAATGAAGTTCTGATTTTGGGTTTTGACAACTAAATGGTTTGATTTTATAGAAATGATGTTACTAAAAGTTTAATTAATGGTAAGAGATTAAATCTGTATAATATGCATTTATATCTGTGCTGGAGAAGGTTGGAAGTCATCTTCTTTTTATGCTTCCTATTTCTGCACTTTCATAGTTTTTCTTTTTTCTTTAGTTCTGTATTCTATCTTTTGTATTTTAACTATAATTTGAAAAATTAATAAAGTTCTAATATTAAAAAATGATAGAGATACTATGCCCTTTTGCATAGATTTCATGAAATTTTACAACGGTGGGGCTTATTTTTTTTCTTTTACATTAGAAATGTTCATACAGTAATACTTGATACACAAGTGATATGCTTAGATTGTATATAATTTTCTTTTCTTTTCCTTTTTGTTTGGTTGGTTTGTGTTATTGTTTATTAGTTGGTCTTTTTGTGTACTCTTTTGAAACACTATATTCACAGCTTTACAGTAATTTTGCATTCAGAATTGATGCAAGGTATCTTAGTTCCTTCTCTGATTCCATGTGACAAAAGGATAATAATAAACAAAATCATTTGCTACCTCTGCTTCTGAGGTGACTTATCTTTCCCCACTGAACCCTTTAAACAATCAGCCAAGGTGGCCTTCGGAAAGCCCCACAGGCAACTTCTGTTGCCCACATTGCTGTGCAGTACCTGTCGGAAGGCTCTGTTGGACCCGTGGCGGCTGCTCTCTTGAGACGGCAGCTGGGGCTGAGAAAGCGCTTCTGCCTGCGATGACTGTGAACAAGCACGGAAAAATCACGCCCTCATGACTGCTCTGCCTACTACAATTACGGTAATTAGACGCTGCACCTAAATTAGTAATATGATTTTTTAATGTTTAATTATTCTTTATCATTCCTAATAACAAGTCCAGTTCTAAGCTTATAGTGTAAGAGTCTGGACATAGGTGTGAATGGAGGGATCCAAATTAATATCCCAACACGAGGCCGGCTGGTGCCTGCTTGAAAGCATCAGACGAAAGGAACCAACTAGCGATATTACATCAAAATTTACAAAACGTGAAAAAGAAGACAGGGAAAGTTATCTCAGGCACAAAATTACTCTTGAAAAATTGACCAAATTCTTCTTTGGTCCTTTGTCAGAAACAAACAAAACAAAACAAAACAAAACAAATGGACTGCATCATTGCTGCAAGTCAGGGAAAGGTTGGTCCCTCCAATGTCATGCAATAATTCTTGGGGCCATCCCCGATGTACAAAAGAACCCCGACTTGGAGGTCTTGCTGGATTCCACAGGCAGGGGATATAACCAAACAGCAAGACAATTGTACCCAAAGCCCATTACACATTCTCTGGGATGTAATATCCTAATTTTAGCACTGAACAACAGCAACAACAACACATTCTTAAGGCAGCAATCCACTGTTCACAAAAATACAATATTCAAACTCATTATTCCAAAATGCCTATCAAATAGATAAAATCAATTTCAAACGTTTGTGTAAAAATCGATTACTGGTTTAGGAATCCCTGCAGATTCTTCCCAACCTCTAGCATCTGTGGACCTCAGCGGTACACAGGACAATCCGGAAAGCACATGCTTAAACTGAATGAAGTTCCCGGGAGCAGGTAAAATGAATTCTGCCTTCAGTTCTATAAATGCTTTAAAAACTGGCACCTCAGAGCAATGTTGATTCAAAGTATTTGTGTGGTGAGAGGCCTAACCTGCCTGCAAAGCCAGATTTACCCGCCATGCTTCATTTGGATTACCCCATAGTGTAAGCTTTTCATGGCTAAAAAGGTGAAAGGCGTATCTCTGAATCAATATTTTCCATATGAATCTTGTAGCATTAAGTAATTGATCCCTAAACAAACAAGGAAAGGAACCGGAACCGGAACTGGAACCCTTGCCGTGATTTTAATGGAGTCACATAGCAACGTTCAAGCTGAGTCGAAAGAAGATCTGAATTTCCCTATTATAACTCATAAGCAAAACTAAAATAAAGGCTTAAACTGGGAAGCACGGGAAATTAAAACCACCTTTCCCAACAGGTAACTGTGGTTTATGCAGTAAAACTCTTGAGAGCCCTGCCAGAAAAAGCTGTAATGTGAATCCACCGGAAAAGGGACAAAAGAAAAAAGGAAGACATCTTAAATGTTTTATGTATATGTATATTCTTTCTTAAATATAAATATAAATTGAACCCCAAAGTTCAATTCCACTCATATACTGGAATTCCAAAGACCAAACTGTCTATATTTTCGTTCATATGCTTCAAAAATGGAAATAAATTCATATTTACTAGCTGAGAAGGCTTCTTGAAATCCTTATGCTAAGGTAAACAAAGGAATTAAAACATAACCTAAAATCCCAATGCTTAGATTTGTCAACATTGCTGTTATAATTCACTGACATCGAGTCGGACTTATTCCATTTTACAGAGTAATCAGATAGGATGTCGCATTTACATTTTAATCCGACCAGATTAGGAGTGCAACCAGCTGAGCCACAAAGCATCTGATCCCCATGCTGCAGTCCATATTCTGCCTCCCCAGAGTATCGCTTGAGTGCAGTCAGAATTTCTGAGACACAAGCTGGAGGTTCTAGACCCAAATTAAAAAGAAGAAGGGGAAGCCACCTTGATATGCTCTCTGGCACACTTCAATGAAGGTGATAACGTGTCACCGATAATAACACTTGATTTACAGGTTTGTCTCCCTTTCTCTCCCAATCACTGCCTTGCTGGGTAATAACAGTTCCATTTCAGTGGCGCATGACTGGTTTCACTCATAGTTAGCAGCGACCCAACAGCCACATCCCTGAAAAGTTGATGGGATGCATATATTATTAATGCATATTTACTAACAGCTGTTAGTTAAATCCAGGCAGAAAAGTCTAGTAATATTTGCAGTATAATAACAATAATAATAATATAGCAAATATTACTAAACCTTTTCTGCTTGGATTTAACTAACGGCTGTTTCTTTTTATGAGACAAGTGCACCATAATATGACCTGAAATAATTTTTTAGCTGAATCCCATACCAAAGACAATGATGAAGCTGAATCCATGTAGGCAAAAAAAAAAAAAAATTCTAGCCTTCCTGATCCATCTGCTTAACAAAATAATTGTCATTCAACAAAGATACATTCAAAACTCTTTGAAAAATATATGGAAATTGTTGTGGGATGAAATTGTTACCTTCTCCGGTAACAATTGAACTGAAACAATTGCAACAACTATGCCATGTGCCTTAATTTAAGATATCAGTGAAAGAGATAGGCAAATCTCTAAGCAGAAATAATTTTTATTTGCAGAAGAGAGGAACGTGTGTTCACGCTGATCCAGATCTCTCCAAACTGAAATCTTGTATTTGTGGAGAACATGGAAACCACCACATGAAAACCACTGGTTTTGTGAATATTTCTCACCTGATGAATATTCTGTTCGGTGGGAGAGTAATTTAAACCCAGTCTTTAGCAACCATCTCACCTGCTGGTGCCAGTCCTTAGGATTTGCCAGCCCTGCGTTTCCTTTCTTGAACTTATGAGTTACAGATGTGTTTTCTTGGGAAATTAAAGTCGGTACTTCCCACTGTCTTTGGACCATAGTTTTAGGCTCTGGTAGAGACTGTAACAATAAACCAAACATTTTCAACCTTAAACCTGTTTTGACAGACTTTCAGCTTTTTGCTGAAGTAGGGTTTAATTTAATGAGTGCCATTGCTTCTAATGTATGTGTTTTAGTTAATAGGTTCTAATGAATTCTAGTTAATATTTATTTATTTATTTTATTTTATTTATTTATTTATTCATCAAATTTTGCCACGGCCCATCTCCCCCCAGAAGAGGGACTCTGGGTGGTTTACAAAAAAGCCAAAAGATTTAAAATGCAATAAAACCATAAAAATACATAAAATATAAATATATGTACAAGATATAAATATAAAATACAATCCAGATGGCGATAAAAGTTGTAATTCAGTTTGTGTATATATAAGGACCCCTTTAAGGCGCCAGCCATCCCCAAGAATGACTACTCCCCTTCCCGCCCCAAGCGAGATGGCAGAGCCAGGTCTTCACTTTGTTCCGGAAGGTCAGGAGAGAGGGGGCTTGCCTCACCTCCGGGGGAAGAATGTTCCAGAGGGCGGGAGCCACCGCAGAGAAGGCCCGCCTCCTGGACCCCGCCAGACGGAATTCTCTTGTAGACGGGCTCCGTAGCATGCCCTCTCTGCGTGACCGGGTGGGACAGGTCGATGTGATGGGGATGAGATGGTCCTTTAGGTAACCTGGACCCATGCCTGTTAATTCAGCGCCCGGTGATTCTTAAGCAATATTGCAAGCAACGCTGAATTGGACTTTTTAAAGTGTGCGTTTCACCCAGGTGAGTTTTTTCCCCCCTCTATGGGTTGCTAAATAATAATACATATATATAAATAATAATACAAATAGAAGCTAAAAATATACAATAAAATCCACATGGTGGTAAGTTCTATTCTGGTCCATGAGTGTGTAAATAGCCGGTTTAGGGCACCAGCCATCCCCAAGAGTGACTATTCCCCTCCCCGCCCCAGGCACGATGGCAAAACCAGGTCTTCACTTTGTTCCGGAAGGTCAGGAGAGAGGGGGCTTGCCTCAACTCCGGGGGAAGAATGTTCCAGAAGGCGGGAGCCACTGCAGAGAAGGCCCGCCTCCTGGACCCCGCCAGACGGAATTCTCTTGTAGACGGGGTCCGCAACATGCCCTCTCTGCATGATCAGGTGGGACAGGTTGATGTATTGGGGACGAGGCAGTCCCTCAGGTAACCTGGACCCATGCCATGTAGGGCTTTAAAGGTGATAACCAACACCTTGAACTGGACCCGGAAGCAAACTGGTACCCAATGCAGCTCGCGCAGCAAAGGTGTTATATGTGCCGATCTTGGGGCACCCAAAATTGCCCGCATGGCCGCATTCTGGACCAGCTGTAGCTTCCGGATATTCTTCAAGTGTAGCCCCATGTAGAGCGCATTGCAATGATATTAACATGTTTACAATACAAATGCCTTTAAAGCTGAATTTGGTGGAAAAGCTGAGTGGGGTTTTTAAAATATTTTTTTCAATTGGGTTCTCTAAAAGAGATATAATTTGCATTATTTTGTACTCATTAAGACTTGCAGAACATACACTGGAGTAGCTTAAAAAGCACTTACAGTTGGTCAAGTATGTAATTGATAATGTTAATTGCTTACCAAACCTATTTGGGTGTAACTTGTCTCACATGATGTTTGTTCTAGCTTGGTTTTGCTTGTTGTATAGCATGTGTCTCCTTTTGGAGTCTTTCCTGTTTAAAAAAAGAAGGGGGGGCAGAGAGACAAAGGTAAAGGCTGTGCCATAAAACATATCAACTTTATAGTTCCACCTTACACAGGTTTGCCTGAAAATAAATTCCATACATTTACATGGGATTGCAACCTTATATACATTAAATTGTCTCTTTAGCCAGATGATCCATATATAAAGGTGATTACCTTTAAAGCCCTATATGGCATAGGGCCAGGGTACCTGAGGGACCGTCTCGTCCCGATAACATCGGCCCGCCCCACCCGTGCATGCAGGGAGGGCATGCTTCGGACCCCCTCTACAAGAGAATTCCATCTAGCGGGGTCCAGGAGGCGTGCCTTCTCTGCGATAGCGCCCGCCTTATGGAACATCTTGCCCCCGGAGCTGAGACTGGCCCCCTCACTCCTGGCCTTCCGGAAGGCCCTTAAGACCTGGCTCTGCCACCGGGCCTGGGACGACAGAGGCAGCAGTGCCTCCTGGGGTTGGCTGGCCCCATAGTAATACGATCAATACTACGGTCCCCAATTCATCTTGGATTTTATTTATTTTATATATTTTTTAGATATCTTCTATTTTGTATGGTTTTTAAATTTTGATTATTGTAGCCCGCCCAGAGTCCCTTCCATGGGAGATGGGCAGGGAATAAATTGAAATAAATAAATAAATAAATAAATAAATAAATAATCAGCAGTTAGTCTATGAAGGTTCTCAGTCATCCAGGTGGAATTGTCTGTAGCTTGAATCATGTCAACTGGATTTCTATTTTCTTAATGGAAACGTTTCGCTCCTTATCCAAGGGGCTTCTTCAGTCTGAGCAAAGTTGGTAAGGGAATCCTAAATATGTTCCTAGGTAGCTGTGTGACCTTACACCTGGGGCTAGGTCATGGTTATATTGAGATGTAATTTTTAAGTCCTTTTATCATCTAATGGAGGGTCGTTAAAAACACCATGCTGCTGTTGAGCTTCTGAAATGGTCTTAATCTTCCTAGGCACAGAAGACAACACGGGGAGGAAGATGGGGGAGAGTTTGTGCCTGAGGCCCCCACCTCTATTCAAGGAAGGATTTTCCAAGTTGGCATAAATGGATTCCTTGACCCCTCTCTCAAACCACCTATCTTCTCTGTCTAAAATGTGAACATTAATGTCCTCAAATGAGTGTCCTTTTTCTTTTAGATGAAGATAAACTGCTGACTCTGGTCCTGTGGTGTTATTTCTCCTGTGTTGTGCCATCCTCCTGTACATAGGTTGTTTGGTTTCTCCAATGTAGAGTTCAGAGCACTCCTCACTGCACTGGATTGCATAAACTACATTGCTTTTCTTATGTTTTGGAGTTTGATCTTTGGGGTGTACAAGCCTCTGTCTCAGTGTGTTGGTGGGTTTGAAATATACAGGTATGTGGTGTTTGCCAAATATCCGTTTTATCTTTTCAGACACGCCAGCCATGTAGGGAATGACCAGGTTCTTTCGTTTACTCTGAGTCTCAGCCCTATCTGTCGCTGTTTTAGGTCTGGTAGATTTAGATTTGGTGAAGGCCCAATTTGGATATCCACAGGCCTTCAGGGCTGTTCTCAGGTGCTGATTTTCATTCTTTTTGGAATCCATGGAGGTGGGGATGGTTTCTGCTCTGTGTGACAATGTCCTGATGACTCCTAGTTTGTGCTGCAGTGGATGGTGGGAGTCATCTGATGTTTGACTCCCACCATCCACTGCAGCACAAACTAGGAGTCATCAGGACATTGTCACACAGAGCAGAAACCATCCCCACCTCCATGGATTCCAAAAAGAATGAAAATCAGCACCTGAGAACAGCCCTGAAGGCCTGTGGATATCCAAATTGGGCCTTCACCAAATCTAAATCTACCAGACCTAAAACAGCGACAGATAGGGCTGAGACTCAGAGTAAACGAAAGAACCTGGTCATTCCCTACATGGCTGGCGTGTCTGAAAAGATAAAACGGATATTTGGCAAACACCACATACCTGTATATTTCAAACCCACCAACACACTGAGACAGAGGCTTGTACACCCCAAAGATCAAACTCCAAAACATAAGAAAAGCAATGTAGTTTATGCAATCCAGTGCAGTGAGGAGTGCTCTGAACTCTACATTGGAGAAACCAAACAACCTATGTACAGGAGGATGGCACAACACAGGAGAAATAACACCACAGGACCAGAGTCAGCAGTTTATCTTCATCTAAAAGAAAAAGGACACTCATTTGAGGACATTAATGTTCACATTTTAGACAGAGAAGATAGGTGGTTTGAGAGAGGGGTCAAGGAATCCATTTATGCCAACTTGGAAAATCCTTCCTTGAATAGAGGTGGGGGCCTCAGGCACAAACTCTCCCCCATCTTCCTCCCCGTGTTGTCTTCTGTGCCTAGGAAGATTAAGACCATTTCAGAAGCTCAACAGCAGCATGGTGTTTTTAACGACCCTCCATTAGATGATAAAAGGACTTAAAAATTACATCTCAATATAACCATGACCTAGCCCCAGGTGTAAGGTCACACAGCTACCTAGGAACATATTTAGGATTCCCTTACCAACTTTGCTCAGACTGAAGAAGCCCCTTGGATAAGGAGCGAAACGTTTCCATTAAGAAAATAGAAATCCAGTTGACATGATTCAAGCTACAGACAATCAGCAGTTAGGTACTGCTGATTTCACATAAATAAATAAATAAATAAATAAATAAATAAATAAATAAATAAATAAATAAATAAATATTCAGCAGTTAGGTACTGCTGATTTCACACTACATCCAGTGGTGAAAGACAACTGAGGTTTAACTGGACAAAGAAACATAAAAACTCAGAATTTTAAAAAATGATCCATAATATGGTTAACCATAATAGTGGTTAAGACAGCGGGCTAGAAACCAGGAGACTGTGAGTTCTAGTCCCGCCTTAGGCTTGAAAACTGGCTGGGTGACCTTGGGCCAGTCCCTGTCTCTCAGCCTTAGGAAGGAGCCAATGGCAAACCAGGAGACTGAGAGTTCTAGTCCCGCCTTAGGCATGAAAGCCGGCTGGGTGACCTTGGGCCAGTCCCTGTCTCTCAGCACTAGGAAGGAGCCAATGGCAAACCAGGAGACTGAGAGTTCTAGTCCCGCCTTAGGCTTGAAAACTGGCTGGGTGACCTTGGGCCAGTCCCTGTCTCTCAGCCTTAGGAAGGAGCCAATGGCAAACCAGGAGACTGAGAGTTCTAGTCCCGCCTTAGGCACGAAAGCTGGCTGGGTGACCTTGGGCCAGTCCCTGTCTCTCAGCCCCACTCACAGGGTGGTTGTTGTGGGGAAAATAGGAGGAGGAAGGAGTATTTGGTATGTTCGCCGCCTTGAGTTATTTATAAAAATAATAAAGGCGGGATAGAAAACAAACAAAGAAACAAACAAACAAATAAATAGGACAAAAGTCTTCAGTACTAATAAGGTTCTAGAAACTAGATTTTCTTATTCTCCAACTTTATAGACCATTTTTTTGTAGCTCTATACATTGTGAAATAGAATATAGCCAGCAGTATGGACTCTATTGGCCTTTTAAATATGGGTGCAGCTGCTGGTCTCATGGCAACAGATGTTGGGATAATTAAGGTCCCCCATCACTATGTATCTCTTTGAAATGTCTGCCATTTGCTTTGAGGAGGCATCATCCACATCTTCTCATCTACTTGTTCCTTCACTTATTGTGTGCCCCGTGCTCTCTGCAAGACTGTCAAATCCATTCATTTGGATTTCTGACCAAAACCTGAAGCTCCTTGTTGAACTGCCGAAGTAGATTCCAGTCAGCTCCCCCATTCGGTTACTTGCTCACTGGTTTGTGAAAGGAGAGTCATTTCGCATGGACCTAAGCCAGGCCCCTCGTTTCTTTGGGTTGGAGGGAAAATTTAGGATTTGGGGAGCTTATTATAGGTGCTCACACCAAATGACTGATGATGATGATTTTACTTTTTAATAGTGGAATATAGAAAAGTACAGAACCAGCAGAACAACAGTAATAAGGATTATATAGTAAAGAAAGAAAAAAATGAAAACCTAAATATACTGTCATGATTAAAATAAATGAAATGTGACCAAAAAAAGAAAGCTAATAGAAAACTATCCGTATAATAACTATAGATAACAATATAACATTAATTCATTCCTTAAGCTTATCATTAAATCTAATCCATACAGAGAGTTATTGGGTCATCTTCTCATTTTTAAAACAAAGAGACTTTTCAAAAATAGGTAACAAACTGATATTCTGCATCCATTTTTGAAAAGCAGGAGAGTAAGTTTCTTTCCAAATACGTAAAATTATCCTCTTTGCCATACCCCAGGCTCAGTACAAATTCTGTATTTTAGGAATATAACATCACATTAGGATCCTTGATATTTCTTCCCAAAATTATATTAACGTATGTAGTGCCTCCTTTGTGGAAATACTTCTTATGCTTGAAAGAAATAAGGAGGTTAAATACTTATTTTTACACCCAGCAATCTTCTGCCTCTCCCTTGGAGATAAGAGCAAAAGGTTTAGAAGCCTTTCTGCCACAGGGAAAATTAATGGAATTAGATTTAAACAAACAAAAGGGACCAATTTGCAACAAGCTGGAAAAACTACTGGATGGACGAACTTGTATTACTGTAGTGAGTACTCAAATAAAGGAAGTGCGGTAACTATTTTATTTAAAAGCAGTCTTAAAATTGAAGTGAAAGATGAACACTGCAATAGTGAAGGACACTTTATTTTTTGGTTGGTGAATATATATTTATATTTATTGAATCATGTCAACTGGATTTCTATTTTCTCAGTGGAAACGTTTCGCTCCTTATCCAAGGAGCTTCTTCAGTCTGAGCAAAGTTGGTAAGGGAATCCTAAATATGTTTCACATATTTACACATAATTCACACAGCTACCTAGAAACATATTTAGGATTCCCTTACCAACTTTGCTCAGACTGAAGAAGCTCCTTGGATAAGGAGCGAAACGTTTCCACTGAGAAAATAGAAATCCAGTTGACATGATTCAAGCTACAGACACCTAAGAGATGGTTTTTTTGCAACCTACAGTATATTAAGACAGACACTCATCTTTTCAATGAATGAATGAATGAATGAGAGTTCTACTAATATTTTAACTTTTGGGGTGCATTTAAGGCATTATCCCTCTTGCCTCAACTCCCAGAGGGCAAACTGTTGGAATCGCTCTGTGGCCCCTTCTCTCTGCCCGTTTTTCTCGGCAGTTGAGGACATCTTCAAATAAAGGCTGGCCTCAGCCACCCGTCATTTTATTTCCTGGCAATGCTTGGGACGTTGTGTGCAGCCAAAGGCATGCTTGGAAATGCCAACTGCGCTTGGGGCTGATGCGGCCTGTGGGATTCCCATTTATTTTAATAAAATAATCCGGAACAAAAATAACAGGTGGAACCAGAAGCCTTCCTGTTTGGCAAATGATTCAAAATATTTATGAAATATCCAAATATCCAAAAGTGTTGATAGCTCAAAATCTGCTCACCACAGGCATCAAGCTGACCTGATCCAATTCTTTTTTCTCCATCCTGCTTCGAATTGTGAACAGCAGCACTTAGCTCCCTTTCCTGCAAGAAGGGAAGGCGCAAAGCATCAGAACGACCAACACGAACGTTTTCAGCAGCCTGTTCAAAGGCGCTCTCTGAGGAGCTTGCGCTGTGCCGTCTCCTTGCCTTCTTCACAGCATCTTTCGGCTGGGAAGCTTCCCATGGGATTCCATGGCGTCTTCCCTCTTTTTTCCTGCCTGCTACAAGAAGCTGGTATGTGCTGGCATTTTGCTCCCTGTGCTTGGAGGTTTCCTGGGACATCAACCAAGACTCCACTGCTCAAATCAAAGAAACCTGCAGACCTGACAGGCACAAAGGTGGGGCCTTTCTGGCCATGTGCTGCCTTGAGTTAAGGAAGGGCATTTGCTTCCTTTGTTGGTTAGTCTGCATGAAATTGGCAGAGAGAGAGAGAGAGAGACCAGATCCTGGCTCTGTCTGTCTGATTACAACCCACCAGCCGGTCCACAGTGGAGAAAAGAGCCTAATTCTGTTCAAAAAGTTGAGAAGGTCAAAGTAGCTAGTGCTTTCCTAGGTATAACTCCCTTTTATGACTTGCTAAAATTAATAGCAATCCAGCAATGTGGAGCCTCCCTTGCGTTTAAGATCACACGTGTTGTCTCTTTATTGTGCTCCTTCCTGGCTGCAGGCCCAGAACCTTTGAATCTGCGTAACTGCCCTGAAGGTCAAGCCCTGGTTGGCCGCCTCGACTGCTCCCCCTTTTCTTGCTGCCAGCTCACTTCCTTTCCTAGAAGAGCTTTATCCTAATCTGAGCAAGGTTTGCTAGGTCGACTCTGCCCGTCTCCTCTACAGCTGCTCTTCTTTGCCAGCCCCGCGTCCACCCAGGCGGGAGCCCTCGGCCTCCCTCTTGGATTCATTTGGTCGTCCTTCCTGTTGGGGGCCTGAACGTCCTCTTGGACCACAAGCATTGACAAGCAGCTCTGACTGGTGGGCCAGCTGCACCCTCACATTTCCCCCTTGCAACCCACATTTAGATGCTCATTTCTTGGTGTGTGTTCTTAGTATTTTTGTGTCTATGAATTAGTCTATGAATTTTGTGTCTATGAATTTAGTATTTTTGTAATTGTATTGTTTTATTTTAATATTTTTGGCTTATTTCTGCACCACCCTTGAGGTGCTTACATGGTATTAAAATGTATTAAATAAAAATGAATTTACTAGAACCAGGGAACATTTTATATACAAGTGATTTGTACAAAAGCTCTTCTTCAAGCAGAACCAGAGCAGATTCGTGTCACCCAACACCAACAAGGGACAGCACCACTTTTAAACTGCAAGAGCAGGGAGAACCCTAATGGGTTTTTCTTAAGGAATAAGAATAAACTGTTTCTGATTTCACAAAACCTTTTTGATTTGAAACATAAATAGACCACGAGCATACCATCAGCCCACAGTACGCAGGACAAAATACCAAAGGGTTTGGTTCGAAAAGAGAGCCAAGACTGAGTGAACGTGTACCTGGCCGAAACGTGGAAGAACAGAGAAACAGGAGCAAGCAGGGCCCACCTGGAAGGGCCCCTGGGCTCTCCTGCCAACCTTCTCAACCCCTCCAGCGGCCACAGGCTTCCCATGTGGGGAATCAACAGAGGGTTGAGCTCTCCAAGGTGCTGACGGAGCCCAGCCCCATCGCTGCAACAGCCGGCCTGAACAGGTCGGAGCGCCCTGCGTGGGGTGTGTGTGTGAAGACTTGGCATAGGGAGCATTTAAGGAGGGGAGGCAGGAACCTCGGCTGTCTGGGGAGTCCCCAGCATTAGAGTACATGCATTTCTTTTTAATGAAGGGCCTGGGGATACAGGTGATGGATACAACTCCATGTATACATCAAAAAGTTTCAGGCTACCTCAGAAGGTGTCAACAAACACAACGGATTTTTAACACATTACAATGGTTAATTGATAAAATACTAATAATCTGTCTTACATGCATCCCGCATCTTCATAACCATCCTGTCTTCCCCTCCTTTCCCCCCACCTTGCCCCAATTCAAATCCTACGTCTGTCTAGCCATGCCATGCCTCTCACGAAGGGAGCTACAGCTCACCAAAGCTTCTGCCTTCTAATAAAGTTGGTGAGTCAGAAAAGGAGCTACCAGACTCCTCCTGGTTTTTGGCTCCCGTAGACTGACACGGATCTTCTCCTACAGTGTCTACAGGGAGCGTCCCCTTCCCTTCCAGAAAGTTTGTTCTCCTCCTATCACCTTTGAAGCCCAAACTAAGGAAGAAGTCAAGCACGTCTTCATGGCAGGACTGACCCCCCCCCCCCTTCACTGCCGAGCTTCCGCTTCTCCCTTTTACTGGTCCTCTCCCAGAGCAGCAGGGCGCTGCGAGATTCAGAAACTGCTGATGGGAGCAGACTGACGGCCTCACAGCGGCCCACGTTTCAGAGTTGGGGGATCCAGGGAGAGGCCAATAGATATTGGCCTAGATAAATGCTGAGTCTTCATCAACAAGCCCAACAGGCACGCCACAGTGAAATCGGTATCCAAACTCAGTGTCAAATGAAACAAGCTAGAATTCAAAAATCAATGTTTGAGTAGCAAGGTGACATGGTTTATATATATTAGCTAGCTACCACTGCATGGGGCTCGATTCAAATGGCCACCCACTCTTTTTGTAAGTTAAGCAGATTTGGGAGCAATGTACATGCATGAGTCTGTTCCTGCATTGCATCTTTCTGTTTACCCAGACTCAGTTCTTACCGCATCTTCTTGTTCATTTAGAGCAGGGGTGGGCAACGTCAGGCCCGCGGGTCGTATAAGGCCTGCGGGGCTCCCGCCCGCAAACCCCACCCCTTCCACGCAATTGGCTCCCGCCCGCAAACCCCGCCCCCCAGTGCTTGTGATTGGCTCCTGCCCGCAAACTCCGGCCCCCGGTCCGCGGAAATCCCAGAAACCCCACCCCCACCCCCCCGGTCCCCGGTTATAAATATCCAAATGGCCCTTGGCAGAAAAAAGGTTCCCCACCCGATTTAGAGCTTCCTCAGGAGAAGAAACAAAGACACTCTTGCGCCAGTTAGCCCCAACCCTCCTGTCCCCCCAGGGGGTGATTCTAGGGACCTCCTTGGCTCACCTTCTGGATTATAAGGTTGGATTTTTCACCCGGTTTCAGTATAACCGGGAGAGCACTTGACCGTCCTTTCCGAATTTTTTCAGACTTGGTGCTAATCTTCTTCCTGAAGAAAGACCACAGGAGGGGGGGAAATAATTATGGTACAAACATTGGAGAAAACCTCATGTTCCAAAATGCAGGGTCAGGGTATTATTTCATCTTGCTGTGGTAGATGAGATTTTGTAATGAAAAAAAAATCAGACGCATCAAGGAGCAACATTAAAGCATCATTTCTGACCAAAAGAAACAGAACGTGTGTTTGGGAAATGTGAGATGCGCTCACCAAACGGGCAAACAAAATGGACTCGGAAGAGTCTCTACAAAGGCACTTCCATGCTGACCCACAGACCTGCTTTTGAAAGACTGCGTTTTATTTTCTACAATATGTGGTGCTTTATCACAATGATATGAAATAATACGAAGTATGAAATTATTAGGGGTCACAAAACTTTTAGGGACACAGTTCACGTCCTGAATGCCGAGAGCGTGATATGGGCCCTCTTTCAAAATGGCAACCCTGTCACAAAACCTTCGTTTCCCAGAAGTCAACCTGGCAAAGTTGTTCCCTTTCACCTCCTCTTGTATTATGCTTATATTTTCATTGTAGTTTATTCCCTTGGTCACTGCTGGTCACTGACCATATTTTATTGTTAAGAGACCCTTCCCCTCGTTTAGCCCCCCCCCCCCCCCGAGGAGCCCTCTACTCTTTCAGCTTCTCCTGGCCCTTTTTGCTGGGCAAGTGAGCTCCCTTCCAAGTGAGGCATCATGCTAGATCCATCCGTTACTTTCATTTTACAAAAATCGAAAGTGGGAAATGAAGCCTGGCAGGAAGATGTGGCTTAGCGCCTTGATTCCCACAGGTATCATTTTGTGAGTCCAGACAAAGGGTAAAAGAACCACCACGCTGGATGTTTATATTTAATGGAGCGGGTGGGATCGAACCCTGGGGGTGGACTTGTTTTCGCATCATCATCAAACCTAAATTAAAACACAACTGAACTTGAGACAATGTAATTGATGCAAAGCATGTGATAACAAGCAACAGTTTTGTTAATGATCACTCATAAAATTCTGTTTCTACCCAAAATGAATGGGAAAGTTTGGTATTAGTTTGTTTCACATAAATGTTTATATCACAACTTTTATCACATTAGTAACTGGCACAGTGGGATACCGGAGGCTCTACAGCAGAGGATAGATTGATCCGTCTGTAACTACCTTGAAAACAATGTAGTAGTTATTGACGTCAGCATGGAACTGTCAAGGACAAATCTTGCCAGGATAATCATATGTCACTTTTTAAATTGGGAAGCTTCCTTAGTAGATCATTGGAATGCAGTAAACATAACATATCTTGACTTCAGCAAAGCATTTGATAAAGTCCCCGTTACACACTGATTAGAAACCTACTGTAGTGAAGTGTAAGCCCTACAATTAAGTAGGTACGAAAAGAGATTGAAGGTGTTGGGTGTGTTTAGCCTTGAAAAAAGACTGGAGGAGATGTAATACATTCTGCAATACCGAAAGGAAGACACAAAGAAGAAAAAGGCCAACCCTCCCTCCTTCCAGGGTACAGAACACAGAATAATGGATTTAAATTACAGGAAAGCAGGTCCTGTCATTGAATGTGTAGAAAAAACTTTCTGACAATAAAGTTGGACAAAAGGCCCGATTTCCCAGAGAATGGGTGAGTACCCCTTCTTGGAATACGTTCCCTCGGAGGCTAGGCACTCTTTGGTCTGGGACTCTTTAATGTGGGACCTTGCACCGAGCAGCCTGTTGGACTGTGGCCCCTCCACATCCAGGGCCCCAGGATCCCTCTGAGGCCTCACTGAGCCTCCCCAAGACAGACTTGTTCTGGCCAAGATGATATTTGCTGTTTTGAACTGCGTCCAGGCAGCGTTCGGCCTTCAGACTGCCGGCGCTGCCTCTGTCCTCTCAGTGGGAGAATAACATGCTAAGAAGGGTTCAGCCGTGGCAGTGAAAGTAACCTAGTTATGCCTCAATCATGATCAGCCAGAGCTTTTTAAAGATAGGTTGTCACCATCTGTGCTTTGTGCTTTTGTGTGCACATTCACACTTTCCTCTCTGTGCATAGAATGTGTTTTCTTTGAGTAAAACAGCTTTAATTCAGCCACGCACATTTCTGATCTGTACTTTACCTGTTACAAGAGGTGAGCAATGCAGGGACACAGGACTGTTAGGTGTGGACAAAGTGCTTCACCCCTTAAGCTACCAACCGGAGGGAGGCTTTTTGTGGATAGATTTTGGAGCGTCAGAGCATGGAGGAGGGAGCGTGAACACGTCCAAGGGACAACCTCCCTAAAAGATCCAGCCAGTCCCCTTCCATTGACACAACCGGCGTATCATTGCTATCGCTAGGCAACGTGGGGTGCAGGATATTCCAGGGGGTACCAGAGAATGGAGGGGGGTCTCAGCAAGCCCTCTTTGGAAAGAAGAGGGGCAGCTGGGAACTCGCAAACCGGGGGAGAGAACAGGAGGAGGAAGCGGAACCGGCAGCTGCAGGGCAGAGGCGGGGGGAAAGGGGCTGGTGGCTGCTCGCCTCGTCTCCGGGGTCCAGGTGGCAGTGGGGGAGAAAGCCTTGGCTCAACAGAGGGCCGTCTTGGGCCTGGGATTGGCCCAGAGTCTCTAGCGCTCAGAGGCTCCTTTGAGTCCAAGGGGGCTGAGCCGGAGAGGCCCAAAGGGTGGGTGGGTGGGTGGGTCAGTTCCCGGACACTGTAGCTCCCTCCCAGAGGGCCAGAAGGACCACTCCTTTGCTGCCTCAGGAAAGGAGGACGCCGCTTCAGGGGCAAGAGTGAGACCCCCGAGGGGAGGCCGAACCCTTCAGGGACGAACCCGCAACTTCCGGTTTCTCGGGGATTTCCCTCTTCTCACAGTCAGGTGAGCCTGGGATGGGCACGCAGATCTCCCGGGGACTTGCCTGCCTGGTGAAAAGCTTCCAGGCATCATGCATCAGCTGGGGAAGCGTCTAGGCAGCAGTCGGGATCCATGGTGGCACCGTGACATTGGGGACCCGGCTTTCCACTCCTGGAGGCCAAATTCAGACGGCTACGTCGCGATGCGAATCCGGGGCCGCTCGCTCTGCCGCCCTCTCCCCACACGCAGGGCCTGCCAGACAGAAGCACTCAGGGGGTCTCAGTTTGTAGTGCTGGGGAGGTGGGGTTGGTTTGGCCCTGGGGAACGTTTGGGGACAAACTGGACCTCCCCAGACAGATGAGCGCTTCCTGACCGACAGTGGGACGTGCCTGCTGGGGCGCAACGCAAAAAAGGGGGCTGAGCAACGTTCGAGCCTCCGTTTCTGGAGCAAAGCGGGGGGGGCGCTCAGTTTGGAGAGGTGCCGCTGCTTCGGGCAATGCTCTTGGGCGTGGGTCAATGTCAGAAATGGGTCGGTGTGGCAGGGGAGTCAGAGGCCACGAGGCCACTGAAGGCGCTCCCCAGTCACCGCCAAAAGGGCTCCGGGGGGGGGAGCCTCTGAGCCCGAGTGGGGGGCTTAGAGCAGGCGGTCGACGGGTGGGGGTAACAGAACCTGGGGGAACGAGATAATCCGTGAGATACAACCATGCCTGACTCAAACGTCAACGTCAAGGACCAGGGAGGGGCCCACGGGGAGGCAAAACTGTATCTCAACGCAAGCTCCCCCCTGCCCCACCTAAAGGGACTGCCACGTAACGCAAAGCTTTCCAGCAATATTGCCAAGCCGTCCCTAACTGGAGGCGAACCGACCTCCTTGAAATTCTCTACGGACTATGACATCCAGGGGCCCCCAAGGTTCTGCCCTGAAGGTCAAGCGTTCCAGAATGTCTCTGAAGTTCTGAAGATCCTGCCGTTGCTGGAGGGCTGCAAGCAGGAAAACTAAAAGGGGCCCTGGTCCATCGTGTGAACCGCTGTCAGCCGCCTTGAGTTTTGCATAATTAGAAAGGCGGGATATAAATTTAAACATAAATAAATAGTAAACGTTTGACATTTGGCTATGGCTCAGTGGGCCCCCAAATCTGCCGGTTGCATTCTAAATACATTCTTCTGGAATATGTGTGACAATTAGAATGCCCTTTCACTAAATGGTTGAAGATAGTTGAACTTCTGTTCCTATCTTTAAAGATGATATAGATAGATATAGATATAGATATAGATATAGATATAGATATAGATATAGATATAGATATAGATATAGATATAGATATAGATATAGATATAGATATAGATATAGATATAGATATAGATATAGATATAGATAAAAAGGGCGTGGTGGCTCAGCTGGTAAGACGCCAGGCTTGTTGATCGGAAGATTGCAAGTTCAGAGGTTCGAATCCCCAGCCCCGTGTGACGGAGTGAGCTCCCGCACTAGCTCCAGCTCTTGCCAACCTAGCAATTCGAAAGCATGCAAATGCAAGTAGATGAATAGGTACCACTTCGGTGGGTAGGTAACAGCGTTCCGCGCATGTCATGCCGGCCACATGACCGTGGAAGCGTCTTCAGACAACGCTGGCTCTTTGGCTAACAAACGGAGATGAGCACCGGCCCCTAGAGTCGGACACGACTGCACAAATGTGCGGGGGGAACCTTTACTTTTTTTATAGATATAGATACATTATTTTGTATTGCAAAAAGAATGGATTCTTAATTCTGTGGACTTCTCACCTTGTATATCTAGCTAGGTACAACAAAAGAAGGATATGTGCAACTATATCCATCCCATAATAGTTCTCATAGCTGCTATTTAGCTTACAGGCTAAATCTAATTCAGGCTTGACAAGAATCTTCTCAGTCGTGTAGTTATTTCACAGCAAATTCTCATTCTAGGCTACAGAATGCACACAGAACTCATATGCAACAGTTTGCCTGACACTTAAGGCAAAGCTGCTGTGCAATTTAAAACTAACATAATAATTAGAAAGCACTGAATCCTAGAGCTGGATTCCCTTGACACACACACACACACACCCCCGAGAACGGCAGGCCCTCCCTTCTCTGGACGGTGGCCGGGCCTGTCCAGCCTTCCTTCGCCGACGTTCAGCCCAGGCTGCCTTCCTGGACCGACCCCCGTTCTTCCCTGGCCCTCCGGAATGAGCAAGAACCGGCCCCCGCCTTCTTCTGGGTAACCACCCGTTGGGCATTTGGGGAGGGCTCTCCTATCGGCTGAGACTCACTTCCTGCCCTGCCTGAAGGTCTCTGGGCCGTCCAGCCCTCGTCACTCCTCCCTCCCTCTGTCTTTTCCCAAGGCTGAACCCCCTTGCCCCTTCCCTCTCTTCGCGGGGCTGACTGCCCGCCTCGTCCTCGTTGCCTTTTCTGAATCGGATCCAGTTTCTCTGAATCCCTCTTAGACCGGATTTCTGCCTAGAAATGGAATCAATGCTCAAAGTGGGTCTGACTAAAGCAGGATGAAGAGGAAGGATTGCACCCCGTTATTTGGAGATTCTACTTCTCTTGACGCCGCCTGATTGCATTTCTTTTTTTGCAACCCCATCACACTGCCTGCTCATAGCCACTTTGCATTCTACTATTTTTCTGTTTTGATTCTCACAAGTACTGTTGCCAAGGCAGACATCTCCCAGTCCATCCACTACTTGTGCCTTTCATCTCTGTGGAGTACTTTGTACTCATTTCTGTTCCATTTCATTCTGTTCTCTCAGCCCATTTCTCTAAACTATCCACCTCAGTTTGAATTCTTTTTCTGCCTTGTAGGGAATCGGCTATCCCACTCCAAAACACCCCCAGCTGCGTGGTGCATCTCATAAAAACGATATTAAAGCAAGCCTCCAGTGGAAAGATCTTAATAGCCCTTGAAGAACGATAGAACCCGTAACATGGTCAACCACCGCGATCTTAACGCCAGGTAAAGTGCGAAAAGGTCCCCTCGGATGTCCATGTACTTTTGTTGAAATCTACAGAGGCATCGGATGACTTCCCCACCTTGGCAAGACTGGCTGAGACGTGATGAGCTGCGGCACCAGAGTGTTTCTCATATTTTCCGAACATTCTTCCATTGACCTGAGGACAGAGAGAAAAGTCTTCCATGAAATTTCCAAGGGGTCACCAGCTTCCACGGGGGGAGCCCCAGAACGACTAGGGCAGGCCACAGAACGTGGCGCCTGATAATCCCCCGTCTCCAACTTGTGCTGCACAGCAGATCTCTGGATATTCTGGTCAGCGAGTGGCAGTTTCTTCTTCTGCGGCATTCCCGCGTGCTCAGGTATTCACCGAGACACCCAACTGCGCCGAAGCAGACGTATGTCAGCTACCCTTTGCGCCAATCGAAACGGCTGACTCCCATTGCAGTCTTTCCGTGCTGTGTGCTCCCCCCGCCCCCAATATTTGCAGCATTCTGAGATGACAATGGGAGACAATGGGAGACGGGCCGGCGGAGCTTTGCAGGTGGCGGGGCCTGTGATGCAGCCCGCCAGTGTAGGAGTGCCTGGGGGTGGGCGACGCAGCTGCCCCAAAGGGCTGCCTTGCCCCACCGCCTCGAGGGGCACTGCCGAGCCCCCTCCCATCGGTGGCCTGCAAGAGCCCCCTTTTCCCTGCCTGCCCACGCTGCAGGCCTTCCCCAGAGCAACTCGAGGGATCCAGCCCGTGAGTGATGCGGGAGGCGGCTTCCAGGCGATCCCTGCCCAGGAGCTGTTCCTCTTCGGCGCCCTAGCCTAGCAGCTGGCCTAGCGGGCAAATCTGTTCAGCCGAGCCAATTGAAAGAATTCTATTTAGACAGCACCTGCCTGAAGTATTCCTCCTACATTTCCTCCCTCAAACATCACCTGATCAGGTAGGTCTGGGGAAGGGGGGAACGGGGGAGCAGAGGCGGCTTGTGCAACACCCCTTTCTCTAAATGTTTGGATTGGAAGAATTAGAGAGGCTTTGTTCTCTGAGGGCAAAAGGGAACAGATGATCTCACAATAGGAAGAAAAGGCAGAATTCTCTGAATGAGGGCTGCCATATCTGGGGTGCAGATCCCTGAAGAACCACCAGATGGCAGCAAAGAGAAAAAGGCACAGTAAGAATTTGCCGCCATCTGCTGGTGATCTGGAGGCTTGCAGCCTTCGTCCTAGCCTGCCTTGAACTCCAAGGACAGGAATGATTTATCCTAGGGGGCTGTGGGGCTTCTGAAGGAAAGGGCTGCGGGGACTCAGCTCACGAGCTGGCTGGATCCGAGTATCGGATCTGGCATGCCTGACGCAACCTTTCCCGACCAACTATCTTCTCTGGCGCAGGAAGACATCCTGGCAGAGATAAACCTGTGTTGTCTACGCCAAAAGCTAACCTCCCTCCACCCCACAGCTTTACCCCACTTGGTTTTTTCTTTGGCTTTGCTGTCAGAAACGCACAGAACAGAACGAATGGCAGCTTTGGCCGGGTGGAAGGGAAGAGGCGGGCGGGCAGGCGGGCGCTGTGAACCGCTGGCCGAGTCGGACTCCTCGCCTTCTCTTGGTCTCAGGAGGCCTCCAGGCCGGCCAGCCCCGGGAACACTGGCAAAGCAAGGCAGGGCCAATCCCACCCCAGCAACGGGGCTGGACGTTGCTGTGCCTGCAGGGAAAGGCCGTGGGGCTTTCCGGGGCATCTCCGAGGAGGAGACAACCGTTTGATTCAGGAGTCACCTTTAAGGAGCAACTGTTTTCCTCACCCTTGGCTATTTCCTTCCTAGATTTCTAGTCCTCTCTTGATACAGGAGCATCCACATCCCTGGGCAGAAGGCTGGGCTGAGGGAGAGGGAGAGGGGCCAGCCCAAAGCCCCCCAGGGCGCTCCCGTGGCTGGGCGGAGGGAAACTTGGTCACTCTGCTCCTGGTCCAGCACCTTCACCACTGTGCACGCGCGCGCACACGCACCGTGAAGCTCGTATTCTTCTTTCTTTGCCCATGCAGACTATTTTCCACTGATTTTTCTCTTGAATTAACTTCTTCTGAACTGAAGTCCAATTTGTACAGCTCACTAGTTGTAACAGAGCACCACCGCCATCATGTGGTGTGCTGGGAACACTGCACACATTTTTTGCAAATTGGGTTTCATCATACATACACTTCAGTGGGTATTTTAATCAGAAATCATGTTTATCTCGATTCTTCTCTGCAAGAGGGAAGGAAGGGCTAAAACCTCTATTCATACATTTTCTTGGATTGGAGACTAAATAGATGAGAGAGAGAGAGAGAGATAAAAACTCCAAGGGGGGTTAGGGTTAGGGTCCCCCACACACACACACACTTACACCGTCCCCACAAAAACACCCATCTTGGCACTTGCCAGTCTCACTGATGTAATTGCATGGTCATCCCTGGTCATCCCCAGCCCTTTGGCAGGCTGGTCCTTCAGCCAACCCTAAAAAAACCCTGTCAGTGCAATACTCGGAACTCTGCATTCGAGAAGGCAAATTAAGCTGCCCATCCACCGATATTGTGAGCGCGACTGTTTATGGCTACTGATTGCATGAGCCGATTTCACTTCGACAGACGTACCTGTGACGGAGCTACAGGCTAATCTCTTGGCACTGGAAGGAGCCCAGCCAGTTCTCTAAGCTGAAAATCATCAAAAAGAAACGGGCGTTTGGCACAGCTGGAACAGCAGCTTGGGCATCGAATAGGCGAGCCCACCCTTTGCTAGCATGCGCTCCGACTGCACGAGTGACGGATCCGAAGGCTGGGCTGACCGGAGGAACCTCTCCCTCCCGCCCGGGGCTTTGCTGGAGCCGCCACCTCTTGGGATCCCAGGCGCTCCAAACGACTCAAGAAATGCAGAGCCAGATGAGGCAAAAACCTGGGCATGAGGAAAGGGAACTGCATTCCCCGCTTTGTAAAAGAGAGTGAGTGTCTTTCAGGCCTGCTCTTCGGCACAGCCAAAAAAATACTGAATGGCAAAGGGAGGTGGATGAGATTTCTCTCCCTGTGTATGAACAGAAAGGGGAGACTTAATCCCTCTCCAAAATGAAATAAATGACAGACCTGTATGATACTCTGCAGCACATTTTGCTCCCAAGTTGGGAATACCCACATAAACGTCTATGTTTTATATCTCTCCGCTAAGAAATAGCAGAAGCCCCTCCCAAAGGCCGAAGTATAAAGGAATTATTTGCTTTACATTTGCAACATGCCTCCAGTAAGAACCAAGGATGCCTTCAAATTGATAGAAATCACTTAGCTCAATCAGCTTCTCGTCTTTTCTAAAAAGATTTTATTTCATTATCTAAAAAGTCACAGTGATAAATATAGTTCGTCATTACGTTCAGCATCTAATTCAAACAGAGAGTAATGCTTGCAAGGATTGGAGGCTGAATGTGCATTCATGGGTCGGGGAAACAGCAGTGTAAACTGATGCCAATGACCATGTTTTATATCCTAAGAAAAATGCAGGGGGACTGACACACTACCTCCTGGTGCGCTGTCTTTGGAGTAATCGTGAACCATTCTCCCGATGAACAACATATGCCCTGAAGCAGATGCTGGTTATGCAATCCCAAAGAGCCAGAATTGTCCAAGCCAAGATAAAACCAAAAGATCGGGTCGGGTTGGCCAACTCCCTGAGCGTTTCAGGGAAAGGTATGGTGCCGTGGCATTATGGCTGGTGGATACTTCAAGGGACAACAGTCACATTTTACAGGCAGCGTTTATCTTTACAGGGCAAAGCTTTTTCCAAATTGGAATGCATTTATTGCTTGCGCCACGTTCCACATTTTAAAAAACAGATCCCTCCCCGATTCCACCTCAATCTGCAGCCTTCTCACACCAGCACAAGCACTCTCAGGTACTGGCACAATGTGGGTGCAGGGGTTTCACTTTTGCGAATCTGGAGAGGCCGAGTCGGAGACCATGAACAGGTGATTTAACAGGGACTCTTCCCAACTGGATGCTTTTGCCTCCTGATGCCGCTGAAATAAATGCAAAAACACTACATTACAAAAGATCCTGGGCTACTTTCATAGACACGCAGATCCCGCTAACACACTTCACTTTGATTTTGGGTGGTACGTATAAATTAAGTTCCAGCATGAAGGCAACGTCTCCATGAAGTCAAGCTTGAATCTGGTGCCTCCAAGGACACAACACCGAAGTGGTCTGCAAAGGCCCCTTCCAGGATATTTTTTCACATTGCCTTCTAGCTTACACCTGTGGGATTTTCCCATCCAAGTCCTGACCCGGCTTTTCCTGAGATCTGCTAAAGCTGGAAGGTGCTACCACCCAGCTTTCATATTTTTTAACCTTCATTTTACACCTAAAGATTGCTTTAAGGACTACAGATTTGCAAAATTCACCAATTCAGGAATGGAACGTTCCATTCCCCTGCCGAGCCAATTCTGGACCATGAAATCTTGGGACAGTTCAGTGGTTTACGAAGTAGATCTCCAAACCCAAAGTGGTTCAAGGTGTCCTAGACTTGGTACTGGGTATGAAATAAATGTTTTGTGGCCTTCTCTATAAAGGGCGACAAACTTCAATAAAGAATTCTTTGCACCCCAACCCGTTCTCCTCAAATGCACCCCCAGCTCTCAAAAGGCCCCCCCAATTTCCCATCTCCTCGTGGAATCAGGACGACACAAACATTCACGCACAGGAAGACGACACCTGGGGATGCTTCATCAGGTACCAAACACCACTGTCCACCCCTTTGAAAAGGCCTCCACTTCCTTCGGTTCTCCCGTGAAACCATTTCCCAGAAGGCACATTTGGCTTCGTCCTCCAGTATTATAATGGCTTCTGGATGCTGAGTAAAGTAAGCTTCTAGGCAAGCCCTCTTAGAGAGCTCCCTCTTGAAGCTTTCAGAGAGAGGCTTCCACCGCCTTTTAATCACCTGCTATTCTGTGGTCTCAACTCTCCTAGAAGTCCCCAGCCCTTCTTCTCCTTGCCCATCTGCACCCCACGGCCCTCCCCAGGCTCTTCCTGCCCCCTCCCTCCCTTCCTCCCTCCCTCCCTCCCTGGAGTCTCCAGGTGAGGGAAACCCCTTTCTGCCTGCCTTCCCAGCGTCCGCCCTTTATTCTGACCTGTGTTCTGCATTCCCCCCCTCTCTCTACCTCTGTGCTGGCTCATCCTGCTGGTTGTCCCTGTTCTCTGTAAAAGCCTCCGGTAACTGACTCAAGGGGGGGGGGGCTGCGTAGCTATTTTAATAAGCTCATTTTCAGGTTAATCCCCAAAGCCGAAGCTGTTCTCCTACCTGGCCTTTGCTCCGTGACCCCAATGCCCCAAGTTCCCAGGGCTGTACCCGATGCAGCCTGGCCAACCGCCTTGGTTTCTGGCCCGGCTGCACTCCGCCCCCGGAATGAAAAATGCCCCATGCAACCCCCTATCCGTGTCCCGAGATCCTTTCTTTCTGCACCCAGATGCCCCGGCAGGCGGAGACTGTGTCACCCCAAACAACACGGAGCCTACCTGGGGGGGTCCAGCTGGGTTTCTTGGGCGCTGAAGGGCTTGAGGTCTTCAAAGGGTTCCCAACTGATTCAATCTCCCAAGGTGGCCGAGCGTTTCCCTGACCTAATCGTGGGATTGAAAGATGGAAAAGTAACTAATGGATGGAGAGATACCAAATGGATCCTCCCTTTAAGAAGGGCAGATTAATTTCACACCACACTTGCCCGGAGTGCATTTCTGTTTATTATACTGATGACAGGGAACTCTGGAGAGGGCGCTCTTACAGAAGGCTCCATAGTAACAGGCCAAATATTTTAATGATAACATACTTGTTTCATTCTGGTAGCAGGACCCAATTGTTTCCAGAGTATAATTCTACTCACTGTGCTAGCCAAAAATTATTCAGACGCGGCACACGGGTGGGGGATTACTGAGTTTAAAAATGCTGTAAAATAAAATGGCCCTATGCAGAGTTACAGACAGCACAGGTTCTAAGCATTCTCCAGTAAGATGAGCCAATGCGATTTAAGAAAGACGACGGAGAAAACTCAAGGGCGCAATGTTAGGGAAAGAAGGCAGCCTGCCACCCTCAGGTCAATCTTACTGGCAGAGGCGCTATCATCATTGCCCTTCCCTGGCATGGGTAACGGGGCTTCCTGTCTGAAATCCTCTATGGCTTCCTGAGGTTCAGCACGGTCACCTAGAATTGAAATCAAACAGTGAGAACAACCCGTCAGAAGGAGAGGGAGGAAGTCGGTGGCTACGTCCTCTGATAAGGAAGACCCCCTGTGGCTTCTGCTGGGGGCTTCTGGCACCAGTTCTGAGGAGGGCACCTACGCCCCAGGCAACAGCAGGGGCTCAGAGAGTCCCACCCACCTTCCATTCACGGATTCCCCCCCCCCCCCACTCCCAGAACCACCACCACTCAGGCAGTAAACCAAAGACGCTTTTGCTAAACGTCACTGGGAATTTAGATAAAGAAAATACTGTAAATTTCTTATGGGCAGAGAGACTAGAGTTCTGGGGCAGTCAAAATGAAATTAACTCAAATAAAAAATGTCATCACTGTGGAAACAAGGTAACAGAGAATAGCGCTAACCGTGCTGGATGTCTTTCCTACTTGCAAATAAGAATTATTTGCACGTACAGGTGTTAATTTCCATAAAACATCATAGCCGCTTGCACGTAAACCATAACTTCTCACTCATGCTTACAGTCATCTGGGCCATTAACGTTATAAGCATCCTTGCCGAACACAGCAGGGAGGGAGGGAGGACGGAAGCACAGCAAGGGGAGGCAGCCCTTTTGTGGGAACGGCAGCTATTCCAAGACAGACCCAGAGGCAGCCCCCACGTGTGCCCCGCACCACCAAGAACTGCAGCTCCAAGAGCCATTCACAGTGTGGGGTTTAGCCACGTCAAAAAATTAAAGCATGAGCATACTTATTTAGCTATACAGATACGGTCCTCTTTTTAAAAAATCACATTCTGCCAATAATAAAAGTAATAGGAATTTGTTTCCAGTTCAAACCACAAATTTATTTTTCTCTCCCCTTTATATATAGAATTACCTTGTTTTTCTGTCTTTACAATAAACAGGAATGTACTTTAAATTTGACTCAGTGAATTAATTTCCCCCTCAACTCACTCTTAACAAACATTAGTTGCCACCAGTGCTATGCAATAGGTGCATCTAAGTCTGATAACCTGGTCTCCATTCTCTCTCTCTCTCGGTCAGAGCTTTCCAAACTGTGTGTCGCGACACAAAAGTGTGTCGCCACACACAGTCTGGTTTGTCGCCACACAACCCGGAAGCGCTGATCATCATCAGCGCTTCCGGGTTTTCCCGCAGCGACACACCAACGGCAGTGCGCAAAAACCGAAAGCGCCAGCAGCGCTTCCGGGTTTTTGCACGCTGCCGCAACAACGGCACTTCCGGGTTTTCCCACGGCGACACACCAACGATGGTGGTGTGTTTCCAAAACTTTGGAAAGCCCTGCTCTAGGTTATAGTATAAAATCCTTGATTTACAAAGCCATGATGGGCAGCAAAGGTCAGTATTCACGAGCCACCTGGTGATGAACACAGCACATTGAAGATCGAGGCTTGGAACGTTAAGAAGAGTAAATGGCAAAGACCGTGAATGCTAAAAATTAAATTAAATGAAGGATAGTCTGTGTGCTTGTGGAGCTAGGAGACAAGGGAAAGGTGTAAGAGTGCTGAATGTAGCGTTTATGAATAGATGCATGGACTTGAAGGTGTAGGTTTAATGAAAGGACTTCTCTGAGGGGAAGACTGGGGGAAGCAGGCCCTTGGAGAACTACAATACCGGGTTCAATTCCTGGCATCTTCGCTTCAACAGATGCTGCAAAAGACAGACCCTGACTGGCAGGGTTACTTGTACAGGAGTAGCAATACTGAAACATGCTACATACTTTATAAGTATGGAACAGCTTACCCCCGGAGGTAAGACAGGCCCCCACTCTCCCGGCCTTCCGGAGGGGGTAAAGACATGGTTATGCCACCTCACTTGGGATGGGAGGGGGGATAGCCATTCATGAGGGTGGCTGGCACCGTGATGGTGCCAAGGATAAGATCCTATTTCCATCTTGAATTTTTTATTTTATATTTTTGTATTTTTATACTTGCATCAAATCTTGATAAAATAGTTAAGAGCAGAGACATCACACTGACAACAAAGGTCCGCATAGTTAAAGCAATGGTATTGCCTGTAGTAACCTATGGCTGCGAGAGCTGGACCATAAGGAAGGCTGAGCGAAGGAAGAGAGATGCTTTTGAACTGTGGTGTTGGAGGAAAATTCTGAGAGTGCCTTGGACTGCAAGAAGATCAAACCAGTCCATACTCCAGGAAATAAAGCCAGACTGCTCACTTGAGGGAATGATATTGAAGGCAAAACTGAAGTACTTTGGCCACATAATGAGAAGACAGGATTCCCTGGAGAAGATGCTGATGCTAGGGAAAGTGGAAGGCAAAAGGAAGAGGGGCCGACCAAGGGCAAGATGGATGGATGATATTCTGGAGGTGACGGACTCAACCATGGGGGAGCTGGGGATGGTGACAGCCGACAGGAAGCTCTGGCGTGGGCTGGTCCATGAAGTCACGAAGAGTCGGAAGCGACTGAACGAATAAACAACAAAAATACTTGCATATGTATGTATGTGTATTTATACTTGTATTGATATTATATTGTAGTGTTTTTACTGATTGTCATTTTATTATCTGTAAGCCGCCCAGAGTCGTCGCATACGAGATGGGCGGCAGAAAAAATTGACAAATAAATAAATAAAATAACACAACTGCTCTATCAGCTCACACTAAGGTAAGAAATAAACCATTCCAGGAAATCTCATCACTACTCCAAAAAATGTAAGGACAGCATTTTTGGCTTGAAATTTTAAGAATCACCTTCTTTCTGTATTTTGTTGTTGTTTCCAGAGTATTCATTCAGTGACAGCGCTAAGGTAACTTCCAAGTCCCTCTGGAAAAGTTTGTCATCCAGGGGAACTCTGAAACAAATTGAAAATCAAGGCAGAACTCTTTTTCTAGTCCGGGAGATGATACTCTCTCAGCTCACTGTTCAGCCATTGGCCATCCCAAAACCCTACAGGCAGACTTTGGAAACTATGGATGTCAGGAACACAACAGAATAACCTTTCCTAAACCAGCTGGTTTGGTAAGGTAAACAGCGAATCTTCATCTTCTTCGGCATCCCACATCTTTGTCAACAGCCACCCTTAAAGTCCCCGGTAAAGGGATGCCTGCTGCAGATAGAATTATATTTTTTCACACATCTGGAGGGGATATGACAGGATTCTTTCTTATCAATTCCTCTTCAACAGCTGCATCACACGCCTAGTTCATGGCAAGTTTGCAGTCAACTCCTCCAACATCGTCGTCACCAATAATATAGCTCGGATACATACATACATACATACATACATACATACATTTCCTCCTATCTCGGCCACTGATTCCCGTTTCCTGCATGAGGAAGTCTGCGCTTAATTCCATCGCCGTATTTTCTCTGACTTCCCGGACCTCCCCAGAGACTCCGGCCTGCGAGCCTGCCGGCCACGCCGCCCCCTCCCCGAATCCGCGGGCCCCAGCCCGGCGTCGAGCCGAGCCGAGCCCTCGCGGGAGCCCCCCGAGGCTCTCCCGCCAGCCCGGCCAGGGAGGGCGAGGGGGTCTCCTGGCAGCCCCCTCCCCGCTGCGGGCGCCCGCGCAGGGCCCGGAGAACAGGCCCCCCGCCGGGGGCGCGGCCGCTCACCTCTTCCCGGGGGGGCGAGGCCTCTTCGGCGGCGCGGCGAAGTCCTCGTCTGCGGAGGGGGAGAGAGGGGGGCACCGTCAGGCCGCGGCCGAGACCCCCCGCCCGCTCGCCCCCCGCCCCCCGCCGCCGCCGCCCCCCGACTCACCCTCGTCGCCCTCCTCGAACGGGGCCGCGCCGGCCGCCCGCCCGCTCCGGCCGCTCCTGCCGAGGAAGCGCAGCGGTCAGGACTCGGGGGTCCCTCGGGCGCCCCCCCGCCCCACCCCCCGGGTTCGCCCGAGCCCACCTGCGCGCCATGCCAGCTCCGGAAGCGGAAGGGGCGGGGCTCCGCGGCGGCTTCCGGCCCGGCGAGCGGCGGGGAAGAGGCGGCTCCGGGCGGGGGGTCCTCGGGGCTGCGCTCGTGCTCCCGGCCCGCCGGGCGGGGCCTCGGCCGGCTCTGATGCTGCAGGCCCGCCCAGACCGGTGGCCGATGCGGGCGGCGAAGCCGAGCCTCCGATCGGGAGCTCCGTCCCGCTATTTCAGTCCGGGGTCCGCCGCGGGCGCGACCTCCCCAACTCGGAGCCTTCTCCGAAAATGGCCACATACGAATTACAGAATTACGTGTGTAATTTCCCCCCTCCCTCTCGGGGAACCGGAGGCGGTCGTTTGCCCAGCCCGCTCGAAGAAAATGGAGCGCCGCTCTGGCAGCAAGTCGCTCTCCCTACCGCTCGGCTGCAGCAGCCGCACCGCCGCGCCGAAGACGCCCCGTCCGGGCGCCGGAGAAGTTCGGTGGGACGCTGGTTCAGTTTCCCGCCTTTTTTGCTCGGTGCAAACTTTACGGGAGTCTCCGCCCTGAAGAGGTCCCGACAGCGCCATAAAGTGGGGCTTTTAATAGGTTTGCTGTCGGGTTCTGCAGCTAGAGGGGCTGCTCTGCTTACACAGCAGAGCCCCCTGCTAGACGATTTTGACGCGTTTAGCCGACAACTGCAGCTTATGTATGAAGATAAGCCTAACCCTAACCCTGTAAACCATGTTAGGGGGCGTGGTGGCTCAGCGGGTAAGACGCCAGGCTTGTCGATCGGAAGATTGCAAGTTCGGAGGTTCGAATCCATAGCCCTGCGTGATGGAGTGAGCTCCCGCACCAGCCCCAGCTCTTGCCAACCTAGCAATTCGAAAGCATGCAAATGCAAGTAGATGAATAGGTACCACTTCGGTGGGAAGGTAACAGCGTTCCACGCGTGTCGTCTTCGGACAACGCTGGCCGGAGATGAGCACTGGCCCCTAGAGTCGGACACTGCACAAATGTGCGGGGGGAACCTTTACCTTTACCTTAACCCTGTTAAAACTCAAACTGCAAACAGACGCATTAGAGAATTAAAGCAGGATCGCCGGCCAGTGGCAGAGTATATTAGTGACTTCCGTCTTCTGGCTCAGGACTTGAAGTGGAATAATGAGGCCTTGGCGGATCAATTCCAGGAGGGATGAGCTGGCCCGGACTGAGTGCCCACAGACCCCCCAGGCTCTCGTGCACCTGTGTCTCCGCATTGACGGCCGCCTCCAGCAGCGAAAGGCGAGGCGGCGCTCTTCAATGGCACCTCTTCTCGCCACATCTCAGGAACCCGGGAAACTCCTGTGGAGGAGCCCATGCGAGTGGGGGGCGCTCGGCCTCGCCTTACTCAGGCCGGACAGGCGCCAGCGTGAAGGATTGTGCCTGCACTGTGGAGGCCGGGGCCACCGGGCCGCCACTTGCCCCTCCAAGAAGGTCAGACCTTCCCCGTCGGGAAACGGGCTCAGCCCAGCCTAGAAGGCAATTAGGCTGGGCCGAGTTGGCAGCCAGCCAATCCCAGACGCCCCGTCTTACACCTGCCAAACACCTGGTCGTGCCTGTGTCTTTACAGATTCCGGGAAGGCCGGCTTTACCTGTCCGTGCCATGATTGATTCAGGGGCCACTGCAAACTTCATGGATGAAAAGCATGCGGTAGCCCCTCCTTTGGTAGTTGAGACGATCGATGGGTGGCCCGTGGCCTGAGCAACCGACCCCATACAAACGCAAATGGACTCCTGATCGGAAAACCTCGTGACCTGACTTGACTCTTGGACTCACTTGACTAACCGTGTTTCGAATGTGCAACTCCCTTAAGGCAACCTCATGGGACTTTTGGGGCTTGTTTTTATAGAGTGTGTGCGTTTGCACTTACACTCCCTGGTCACCTGTTCGTTACCTCACAAGTTTCTCAGTAAAGTTTTACAACTGCCTCCCTGGTGTATTGCGTGTGATTGGGCTGGGACAGGACAGTTTAAACCTTTAAACCTTTTCTTCTTGACCCAGGCCAGGGAGGGTCTTCTTCGGGTGGTCCCTGTATCCCTCGGAGGCCTGACGCGAGCCTGGTCCAGAAAGGCCGAGCCTCGCGGGTTGTTTCCTGGCCGGCAGCGGGGAGGTCCCGTCTCGGCCTCCCTGAACCTGCGCGTGGGGTCTGCGAGAGCCGCCCTCTTCCCTGAGCCAAACGGACAGTCTGCGTCCTCAAAAGTGGGGTCGGCGGAGGCCTCGGGGCTCCTTCGTGCCGGTGATCGGGCCCAGTCAAAGGCCCGCCGGTCTCGACCGGCAGCGAGGGAAGCGCGCCCGGGGAAGGCTGGACATGTGGCGGCCTCTCCCCAGGTGGGAGTGGGAGGCCTCTGGGAAGGCTGTCAGACCCAGCGGAGGCCTCGGGAGGGCTTAAGGCCTGTCTCTCCGGGGATGCCACCACACTCCGGTAAAATCCGGGACAGCCGGCTCCGTGGCTCCTCAAGGACCCCTCTGGCCTGCCTCGGAAACAGCCCGCTGTACGGGGATGACGTGCTACACGTCGGAGTTTCTGACTACTCACGTGTTTCCAGATGAGAAACTCGCATTTGTGGCTTTCTGTTGTTCCCAGACTCGCGAGCCATCCCCAATCATCGGTACAAAAACTCACCTTTTCCTCATATGTGCAGAAATACTCATTTCCAAGCTTAAAGCTCCTTAATCTAAGGACGCTGCCAAGAACCAAAATCTGTAATTAGTCATTTGTTTTACAAAATCTCGTCTTCGCTGCTACCATCGGATCTCAAGTAGGAATACACTATGTTCTTGTTGGCCCATCTGTGAATACAGGCAGAAAGAAACCAGCACACTATCAAGGGCCTGAAGGGATTTCTTGTTGCAGTAAGATGGTGGATTTTTAGTACCAGGGATGATAGTGAGGAATAGCTGCCGAGGAGGAACTAATGAAACGCCATTGGCAGTTGGGTCTGATGGTTGAAAAGAGGAATGGAAAGATGGGAAGAGTAATGGCTCCACAGCGTTGCCCCCCGTTTATTTATTTATTTATCACATTTCTTCACCACCCATCTCGGCAAGCGACTCTGGGCGGTTTACAATCAAATTAAGATAACAAAAGATTAAAATATCATAAAAATAGATTCATTATATAAAATATAAAATCCAAGATGGTGAAACAATAGTCTCAATAAAATTTCCCAGGGCCTCATCAAGGTGCCAACCACCCCCATGATTGACTATCCCCCCTCCCACCCCAAGCGAGGTGGCACAGCCAAGTCCTGACTCCCTTTCGGAAGGCCGGGAGAGTGGGGGCCTGCCTCACCTCTGGGGTAAGAGTGGGGGCCTGCCTCACCTCTGGGGTAACTTATTCCACAGGGCGGGAATAAGAAGGCCCTCTTCCTGGACCCTGCCAATCGGCACTCCCTCATGGGCAGGGACATAACATGCCTTCTCTGCCTGACCGGGTGGGACAGGTCGATGTAATGGGGGTGAGGCGGTCCCTCAGTTGCAGGACCAACCTTGATGGGGGTGCCTGGCTGCCCCAGCTGCTGCTGGCATGGGCGCTGGACATCGGAGCAAGGTAAAGGGGCCCGAACCCCATAGCCTACGCTTGGCAGCTTACCACTATCACAAGTACATCAAGCGCCCAGAGTTTCTGAAAACCCTTTAGCGTAGGAAAAAGAGTTACCTTTCCAGAATGAACCTGACAGGCCTGGAGAAGGCACTCCTTATCTGGAGACACACAGGCACTGACGGTCAGAAACAGGTCTATTCCCATCCCAGCCGGAAATGGCAATTCCCAGCAGGGAATCTGTTGTCTGCTAGGGCTGTTGACTGGCGAATAAGCAAGGAGGCCTGTCCCATCGTGTTTGTGGGACAGCCTCCTCAGCCTCTCGATGGTAGAATGGAAAGCTGGTCATCCCAAAGGACCCTTACAACTCTTCTGTATGTCAGGACAGGCGGTGGGTCAGCAGCAGGCTGGACAATTGCAGAGAATGGCTCTCCGACAAGGATAACCGAAGCGGGATGGGCCTCTGGCAATCGATCATGAAATCCTTCGCATCCAGAGAATGGATGAGGACTAGAGGCAGACTGCCTCCGTGTCTCCTGCCACTGGCCTTCCCACGCCGTGGGCTACTGGGCCTGTGCGGGGAGTACATCTTCTTCTTCCTTCGGGGGTCCAGCCTCTTGGCCACCGATATCTGCTTCAGGGGCTCCTGGAGCCAAGAACGTGGGCCAGGCGCTCGGCCCTCTTTGACTTGGTGGCTTGTGTGTGATTTAGCCCCATTAAGTGGTTCTTCGGTGTCATCCATCCTTTTCCTCTGTAGAAATTGATTGGCAAGAAACAGCACTTGGTCCCAACCTTTTTGTGTCAATCAACTTAGGAAAAAATTCGTTTCCTGTTATGGCTCCTCAGTAAACACTTTAAAATGTAAATGTTCCAAGAGATTATGCTTTTCCTGCCCAGATTACCTTTGGAGGTTTAAATTCCGTCTTCCGTCATTTGTCAGGAGGGTTATTTTTATTCATTACGTAGCCAGAATGACCCACAAGCTCTGTTGTCCAGGTGCTGCATCCTCTTACGCCCAGAAAGACCTTTTATGGCATCAGCCGGCTGCAAAATGTGCCCCTGACTTGCTCTTCGAGCAACGGGTCCTCCTTTTTAGAGAGAGAGAAAGAGAGTGTTTTTCCTTTTTGCCACTCACAGATTGAAACACCCACTTAGCATGTGAGCAAGAGAACATGTAGGCAGGTAAATTATAATGGAAATCCCACATTTCTTCCGCTGAGTCTGAAAAAAAATGCTACATCTGTATTGGGTTCTCCAGATCTCTTTGGTCTGATTCATAGAGCGCCCAAACCTCAGGGCAAAGTAAATAGACACTGAGGATTTGCATCACGAGAAAATTGCTTTTAAACGTTTCCAGCTTACAAGATGTTTTGTGGTTTTATCTTTCATACTGATTCACTGATACTGATTCACTTAATCTACAGGAGGTAGAGATTTTAATTACTGCTAACTTCGTTGTCTTGCTGTTGCCAAACAATGAACTGGTTTTGTTAAACATTTGTGTAGAAGAGATATATATTTCAAATATGAAATTAACATTTTGTGAAATCTGTATCACTTTTCTGATCCAGTTGTATAAGATGATGGTTAGAAGAGCAAGAAAACAAATTATTTTCAACAGGTGGGGTGAGCTTCTACAGAAGGGGCACCCTAAAACCTTCCCTGGAAATCTTACATTCTGGACCAGAGTCTTAGTGCTAAGTCTAATGGCGTACATCTTCCACCACTGATCGGGAATGTGTCTATCTGAAAATAACGTGGCTGAATTGATATGTACAAGCTTCTACAGTAAAACTCATTATTCTGGAAAGATTCAGTTACTGAACGTATTCTAGAAATATGTGAATAAAGTATGCATGGAGAAAGTGGCCATTTTAAATAGAATTGGGTCTGATAGAACAGCATGTATAAATCAAAAATAAGATTAATTAACAAAACAAGCAAACAGCGGTTAGGGTGGATCAACCACAAAAATTCTGCCCACCCCAGAACATTGAGGCTTGTAAAATACTTAAATAAGATGAACTAATTGTAATAACAATAGTAATATAGTAATAATAGTAATATAGTAATAATAGTATTAATAGTAGTAATAATAGTATTAATAGTAATAATAGTAACCGCCCAGGGTCCCTCCTTTTGGGGGAGATGGGCGGGATATAAATGTAATAAATAAACAAATAAATAAATAATAAGAATAAAATATTATAATATAATGTACTTATGATATTAGCTTCTATCTGCATCTTTTGCTCTGCTTTTTGAATTCTTTTTTCTTTGCTTTGATGTTGTATTCCACCCAGAGTCTTCAAGATTAAAAACACTTATGTGATCCTTTACAAGGTTACCACTTTTGTACCATGTGTAACCACAGGGTAACTACCATCGCATCAGTCTAGCCAAAGGAGCTGAGCTCAACATTATTTGTTGCTAAAATAACAGACACCCTACCTCTACAGCAGGGCTTTCCAAAGTTTTCCCGCGGCGACACACCAACCGCCGTTGGTGTGTCGCCTCAGGAAAACCCGGAAGTGCCGCCGTTGCGGCAGCGTGCAAAAACCCGGAAGCGCTGCTGCCGCTTTCGGTTTTTGCAAGCTGCCGTTGGTGTGTCGCCGCGGGAAAACCCGGAAGCGCTGATGATGATCAGCGCTTCCGGGTTGTGTGGCGACACACCAGACTGTGTGTGGCGACACACTTTTGTGTCGCGACACACAGTTTGGAAAGCTCTGCTCTAGAGTGTCAGATTCCAATCAAAATTCTTTCCTCCTATTCTCTCCCTAAGGCAGACGGCTTCACAGAAGTTGTTGTTTGACTTCCAAAACAATCCTGCAAGTTCTGCTGAGTTCATGTAGATGAAAGGCCAAGAATTGTGAATCCCCAAACTTTCTATCACAAGAGGACGTTGCTCAGTTGAGAAGAGGCACATGTTTTGGGCTGTGAAACATCCAGGATTCTTGGAGAGAACCATTTTCTAGCCCCAGATGGAACTCTGGGCAGGGAATGAAATATTATTATTATTATTATTATTATTATTATTATTATTATTATTTGTAGCTTGAATCATGTCAACTGGATTTCTATTTTCTCAGTGGAAACGTTTCGCTCCTTATCCAAGGAGCTTCTTCAGTCTGAGCAAAGTTGGTAAGGGAATCCTAAATATGTATAAATAAATAATTTATTTATATATGTATAAATAAATAAATGTATAAATAAATAAATATCCTAAATATAAATATCCTAAATACATATTTAGGATTCCCTTACCAACTTTGCTCAGACTGAAGAAGCTCCTTGGATAAGGAGCGAAACGTTTCCACTGAGAAAATAGAAATCCAGTTGACATGATTCAAGCTACAGACAATTCCACCTGGATGACTGAGAACCTTCATAGACATATTATTATTATTATTATTTATTTATTTATTTATTTATTTAATTTATATGACCGCCCATCTCCCCCCATGGGGAACTCTGGGCAGTTCACAATAAACAAGTTAAAATAAAGTCTAAAATATCTAAAATCACAGTTATACAATAAAATACATATTCTAAAATCCAGATGTCTGTAGCTTGAATCATGTCAACTGGATTTCTATTTTCTTAGTGGAAACGTTTCACTCCTTATCCAAGGAGCTTCTTCAGTCTGAGCAAAGTTGGTAAGGTGATTCAAGCTACAGACAATTCCACCTGGATGACTGAGAACCTTCATAGATAAAATCCAGATGGTGATGGAATAATTAAAAGAAGGACAATTATAAAATTAGGGGATTAGCCACCCCCATGAGGAACTATCTTTTCCTCCTTCCCATGCCAGGCGGCAGAACCAGGTCTTCAGCTCTTTCCTAAAGGTCGGGAGGGAGGAGATCTGTCTCAACTCTGGGGGCAAGCTGTTCCATAGAGTGGGCGCTGTCACAGAGACGGCCCGCCTCCTAGACCCCATCAGATGACACTCTTTAATTGATGGGGTTCGTAGCAGACCCTCTCTGAATGACCGAGTGGGGCGGGTCGATAACATGGGTTATGGCAGAAATAGCTGCACACCTTGTGGGAAGCGTTGCCGCTGAGCCGGAGGACCAGGATGGTGCCGCATCACTGCACCTGCCGAACCTGACCTGACGAAGGGAGGTACAAAATGGGACCAATAAAGAACGTCCTTGGCCCAATGCTCTTTTGACTTTCTATTAACTACTCTGAAAATAGAACGCTCATCAGATTTACATACCACAGAATTAGATGGGTTAGAAGACAGAAGCAGAACTAAACATCTTATATCTGGCTAGGATAGAAACAGGACCCAAACTAATAGGAGGACTTTCAGCAAAGATTAATACAACATTCTGCATTTAGGTAGGAAGAGAGACAACAGGTTTGACAGCAGAATATGGGGAAAGACACTAAGGTGGGCAGAAGAGCAAAAGAGCAAAAGCTAAACACGAATGAGCAGCGTGATGCAAAAGCCAGAAAAGGCTAATACGGTTGCATTGGGGTTGTGAGAAGGGATGGCCTCCTATTCCTAAACTCATCTGGAGTTTCAGAAGGAGATCAACAGACTGAAACGTGCCCAGACGAGAGCAAGAAAGATGGTAAGAGGCCTGGAGATCAAGTCCTTGGCTGAGTGTATTTCATGCGATGAAGAGATTTTTGAGAGCTTGTGTGATTAATATCATGAAAGTCATGTTAGCAATGTCTTTTATGTGTGCACGGATGTTTCTTGCAATTACTTATGTCCTACGTTTCAGGAAAACCATCCTCCAAAGCAGCTTTCAAGCAACTTGAAAAAAAAATAATTGCAAATAAAAATACAACCAACACACAACAATAACAACAAATCTAGCATCATTCCCCCCGGGCAGTTGATGGTAATCGTTATTGCCGTTTCAAGGGTGGTCATTTTAGGGCCACTCATTCCGATTGTGTGGACAGGAGGGAAACCAGTTGCTGCTGCAACACGAGGAGGGTAAGCAAGCGTGAGGCTCGCTGCTCCGAGGCTGTGATCTGACCGACGGAGGGGGTGGCGCAGGGTAAGTCAGCTAAGGGGGCTTCGCCGCCTCCCTCTCCAGTCCCTCGCAGCGGGAATGGTCGAATCTCATCGGGTCCTCCCGGTGCTGCTGCCCCTCCGTCCAGCTCCACAGAGGTGAATCAGAATTTTGGGTTTTTTAAACCCAGATCTGAATCATGAAGGGAGCTCAGTTTATTTTATTTATCATATTATTATTTAAATTTGTATCACCGCCCATATCCCCCAAGACAAAATTTATAATAAAACACATGTCAGAAACAGCAGGACATGACAGATACAGATGAGAACCAGATCTAAGAGCTGTAATCGTTTTTAGTATTATATTCTTATTATTCCCGTAACACCTAAATCTCACCCGGAACCCAGGTAAACTGCCTTGAATCCCACTTCCCAGCCTGGAAACTCAGCCCCTCCATGAGAACCACCACCTTTCTACATTGATTCTGGCAAAAAAAAAAAAAATCTGTATTTCGGAAAGCAGCCTGGAGCACCACCACCTGATCCAGCCCAAACAACTGAATTCATTTGTCCCGCACGATTGGGAAGCCTTGAAAGAATTCCAGTCCTCCCCAGACACAGGCAAAAGCCTGCATGTCAGAAAGCAACTCAGGGCCCCAACTTCCAGGCGAAGCAAACCCGCCAGTTACTCCATTCACACACGCCCATTCACACACACGGGAGAAGATGCAAGGCCTCCACAGGCTTCTTGTTTCACTACCTGTTCGGGCAGAAGGCCATATTTCGGCCCCAAAATGCCAAGGGGCGTCACACATGAAAGTCCCTCACGTGGAGCAGTGAGCAAGGCGTCCCCTCCTGCAGGGAGCCGATGCCAGCGGTGGTGGGACTCAACAAGGAGCGGGGGGGGGGCATGGGAAGCCGCCTGCCCAAACTGTTTGGGAAGGAGAGTCCTCCACCAGGTTCCCCAATTGTGCTTCTACGCAATTGTAAATAAGGTTACGGCCAACAGGCTCCTTTGGAGGAAGTGTGAAGACGTGGTGGCAGCTGTGTCTCTGCTTTACCTTTATTACTTTGGTGGACTTTTCGGTGGTCTAAAAAGAAGCAAAAGACAGACAGTCTAGGGGTACAGGGTTGGACCAGGACCAAGGAGAGCTGGGTCGGATTCTCACTGAGCCATGAAGCTCACCGGAGAGCCTGAGACTAATCACACTGTGTCAGCCTAAGTGACTTCATACGTTAAATGGTGGTGGTGGGGTTTACCATATAACCCGCTTTTGGAGCAGGAATGGAGTATGGGCATCATAAACTGCTAATGAGAGGGAAGCTGTATTTCCACAATGCCATGGACCCTGGAGCTTTGCCTTTAACGCAACGCTGTTTGGGAGCGAGAGTCCACCAAGCAGTTCTGGAAAAGAAATCCAAGCAAAGAGTCTGAAGCGAGAGAGAGTTGGAGCCCTTTTCAACTCTGTACCAAGTCCACGAGGGGCGCGGTGGCTCAGCGGGCAAGACGCCAGGCTTGTCGATCGGAAGGTCGCAAGTTCGGAGGTTCGAATCCCTAGCCCCGCGTGACGGAGTGAGCTCCCGCGCTCGCCCCAGCTCTTGCCAATTGTCTGTAGCTTGATTTCCAGTTGACATGATTCAAGCTACAGACAATTCCAACTGGATGACTGAGAACCTTCACAGACAGCTCTCACCAACCTAGCAATTCGAAAGCATGCAAATGCATGTAGATTAATAGGTACCACTTCGGTGGGAAGGTCACAGCGTTCCACGCGTGTCATGCCGGCCACATGACCACGGAAGCGTCTTCGGACAACGCTGGCTCTTCGGCTAACAAACGGAGATGAGCACCGGCCGGTAGAGTCGGACACGACTGCACAAATGTGCGGGGGGAACCTTTACCTTTTACCAAGTCCACAGGTGCGACCCTGGATTGAGTCAATCTTCCTATCTGCAGACCCCGTTGTTTCTTGAGCATGTCACACGAGGACCAAGTCTCTGAGCATCTGCTGTCTACCGCCAAGACTAAATGGGTTGTTCTTTGATTTTTCAGGGTCTATGAACTCAACGATCATTTTGCATACTACTTACAATTATTTGTAATTTTCAATTTAAATAATAGTAGTGATAAAATATGTGCCGTGGATGGTGCTTCTTGTAAAATGTTTCAGACAGATATCCACTGATTTGTTGCACTATCCCACTAAGCTACGGTCCGTGTTTGGCTTTTCCCAAAAACAGCAATTAGCATTGCGGGAGTTTCGAGGTAACAGTAGCGTGGAAGGTCCAGATTATACTGTAGCTTGATAGTGGCAGCTCCTGCCTTGCAGGCTGGTGCTCAGTGATGACTGCAGCGGCTTCACGTAGGTTAGCAGAACCAGGAAGTTCGCTGTGCGTGGGTTGCATGACAGAGACAAGCTCCCCAAAAACAGCCACTGCAGGATGTGAGATTTAACAACTCTTGGGCCAGGGAGCATCGCACCAGAGAACATGTTGTTGACTCTGTCTGTAATTATGCCTAGAATACACCGGCTATAGAAAGAGCCCACCTTCGTATCTTCACTTACGAACGCATGAACTTCCTAGATCCTACGTTTATAACCATGCTAAAAAGAAAGCGTACAGAGAGGGTTTGTTTTGAAAGCACATCTGTCAAAAGGTTTTCAAACTTCAGGAAATATTTGCTGTTCTTTACTTGGCTTTTAGGAAGGCCCTAGCAAATATATTGACTTGTTCTCCATTTGAGTATAAAAGAGCCCTGCTTATCTTTTTGTATTTTTATAACGTGTTAGCAGCCTTCATGAACTGTCACCATTTCCGAGGTGCACAAATGCTGGGCTTTGGGGATCGGCTCGTTTCTGTTGTGTTAACTCCCTTTCTGGTTTCACCAAGTAGCTCCAGCTCCAGAATAAGGGCTCCGGGGAGAAACCTGGAATTACGAAGCAGCTTCTGAGCGTGCTGTTGAGAGAGAGCAGGCTTCTCAGCACAGGCTCAAAGCAAGAGTTTGCGTCTGGCATCAGAACTGTGTGTACCCTAATTTTGCACAGTGTTTCCCCCTAATCTTACTTCATTTCACCCATCTGACTAAGAAGGGCCAGGAATCCTAATTGTTGTACCATAAGCTCTTCTATCGTTAAAACCGAGGAAGGGTTTCAGCTCAATGGCGCTGCATGGTCAGGATCAAGGCCTGATGGGCAGAGGGGGCAGCTTTCGCGCCCGGCTTCCCTGAGAAGGACCACAGGAGGGAGGGAGGGAGGGAGGGAGGGAGGAAGAGCATCTGAAGAAGGGAGGCAACAGATATGGGACTAACTGGGCAAGTAATGATGAATACCTTGGCGAGTTTCCCCCCTTCCTTCACATTCTCTGTTGTCTAAGAACTGCAGCCATTCTGAATACCTGCTTCTTTACTGTGTTATTGGCAAGTTCTGCCCTTCAGCAGGGAAGGCCACCCCACCTGCCAGGCGCTGAAGCTCAAGAGCAGATCCCGAGATCCTCTCCCGTGCCACTGGTCTGCCACCCTTAAGGCCTGCCCCCTGCCTGGGATCTGCAGTGCTGCTGGGGGGCCAGTTTCTCCAGGAAGGAAGCAGGAGCCCCAGCGCTGGTTTCTCAAGCAGCCTGGCTTACGGAAAGTGTCTTTGCTGGTACCTGCCACACCTATCCCTTGGTCTCCTGACTGTTCAAGGGGGCAGTATATTTTCTGAAAGCTTACATTAACTGTTGAAACTGCACTACAAACAGTGGTGTTTGAGCCTCTGGCTTGATTGAAGGCTGGCTGCAGCGATTCAGAAAGCTTAAAAATATTAATACTTTAAAAAGAATTGGGGGAGAAGAGTTAAACAACACAGGCGCGTTTTATTAACAGATACTTGCGTTTTCACCCCAGCGCAGGGCTGCATGTCCAACGATTGGTGAAAATGCCCTTTGCGCCAGGGTGATATACGCAGCTTGCTTCTCAGTGGCGTCTTCAGGGCCAGGGTTGCACTTCTGCAAGAGAGTTGGTCACTTGACCGGCACATCTCCAGAACCGTTGGACCAAGACACGATACAGACCAGTCAAGGCCGTCCTTCCTTTCTCTGCCAGGGTAAATAAGTACATCGTTGTCCTGGGCGTTTTGCATTGGACCCGTGTTGACGTCTGCCTCGATATGGCGGACCTGGTTCCCCCACACCTGTGTACATCCCTGCGTGGTCCCCTGGGAGGCCGGGCTGCCTGCCAGAAGAGCACCTGTGTAAATGGCAGCATCAGCAGGAGGGCCTGGAGGACAAACTTCAGCTGGAACTCTGACTAAACCAGGGTTTCCAACTTTTTTTCCTGGTAGTGAATCTTTAAGAACTGCGCACATGGAAGGAGCTCCACAGGTATTGCTCTCTTGGCCCTGGAAAGGGAACCCTGTAGAAAAGCTGGAAGGGCTGGATTAATTCCTGCCGGACAGTTTTTAAAGCCCCAGATCCTGGGCCAGAAAAAAGCTCCCCAGGATTCCTTCCACCTCCGCAGCAGCCAACTTCGATTCCCCGTGCCCAAGCGAATGCCAGAGCCTTTGCTGGACACCGAGGCGCCTCGAGGCTCCAGCTGCCCTGCTCCCAACGGCGTCTCCAGAAGGTCAGCCGGGGGGGGGGGGGGCTGCTGCTGTTTGGCCGCCTTTAAAAATGGGCTCGGTTCAGCCAGGGCTAAACAGAACCACTGACCCTGCTGGCCTTGCAAGTGGTCCAGACCAGAAGCGTGTCCACAAGGACCAGCTCTGCCTTCATTGTAAGGCTACATTGACAGAATCTTGCAAGTCTGAAAGTGCCTCCCCCCCCCGCGTCTTTACAGTCCAAGAAACGAGGGAGGGTCCCTTCTGAGACGCTTCCCACGCCCCCGTTCCTTCTATGGGCTCAGCCGTTATTTGCCTGACCATGCTGGTCTGCGGCTCTTCCTTCTCCTGCCTCCCAAGGTCCTTCCCACATGCCACTGCAGACCCCCAGGAGAGGAGCAGAAGCCCCTGGAGGACGTGTGGCCATCTTCTGTGCTGCAGTCAGGATCCGGGCAAGCGCCACCCACGGGATCCCTGGGCCTTTCTGGGCTCTGAAGAACCTGCCTCTGTTGACAGTCAGCCACGGGCCAAGTTTGTCCGAACCAACCGGGCGCACCTGTAGAGAAACGGATCCTCCCCAGCAGGCCTTGGGGAAAGGTTTCCTCAAGGTCACCTCTGCTGAGATTTGTTTGCTCAAGCTGCAATTCTAAAGTAAATTTGCTTTAAATTTCCACTGTCCGGATGTGGCTAGAGTTGGGACTTTCCAAGGTTCTGTTGTATCTGATTTCCAGATATTTACAAATCACACTGTGCACAGCCCCACATCCTTTCTCTGCTGAGGAAATCGGTGTCCCGTGAGAGAGACGGCAGAGCAAACTTCAAGCAGGCGCCTGCCAGCCCGCCAGAGGATCGATGTGAGAGAGGTCTCCTCGCCTCGCAGCTCCGAGGGCCGTTTCCCCGGGCCCCCTCGAACGGTAGACGGGAGGAGAGAAGGAGCCATTTGCCCCTCTGGTTCCGCTGCCCTCGCAGCCCGGCTCCTCCGCCGTCCCAGCCCTGTCGGTCGAGGGCCACGGCTGGGTGCCCAGGCTTCCCTCTGAGGCCTTCACGCGCTCCACGGTTGGCACCTGCAGACCTACAAGGGGTTCTGAAGGGGGCCAAAGAGATGCTATGTAAAGCACTGTCGTCCCATACCATTCTGCGGCCTTTCGATGTCTTTAACTGCAAGAAGACCGTGCTCCAGTCTGCGCCGAGATGATCCATCCTTTTTCCAGTCCATCTTTCGGGGCGAACAGTCATAAGCACATCTCCTTTTGGAAGCGGGGCGGGGGGGAGAGAGAGAGAGAGAGAAATGCAAAATAAACTAGGAGAAGGAAGAAAGGCTGAGTATCGTCGCCTGGTCGTCGTGATAGCTGATGGCACTCAAAACCTCCTTGGCAGACTAACAACTGCAGGTGTAATAAATAGGCGGTTGCCTGATTTGCCCCGGGAGGCTGTGACTGCCAAGCCTCTCCAGAGCGTTGTGATCCGGAACGCCGGTGGAGTTGCACGGGGCGAGGGCTAGCATTAGGGTTAGCGTTAGGAAACCCGACTCAGAGCACTTGTGAAGACACTACGATCGATACGAATGCTTGCCAGAGCTGAACGGCGTTGGTGTTGGTCCGCTTATCCCAGTCCAATTTACTGCCTCCCTTTGTTGTCGGGCCCTCCTGTAAGACTACGGCCATCGTTCCACGTAGCACAACTGTCCCTGAGATCAGGGAGTCCACGTTCCTGGAGTGGCCCAGTCCCTGGGGTCTGAGGCCCCTCCCTGCAAGGGTCAAGTGGGCACCTGCTTCGTTTCAGATCCAATTTGTCTTGTTCTTGGAAACAAACGAGTAGTTCCTGGGCAGCAGTCTGGACATCTTGTTTTATTTCTTCCGTTTGAACAGGATACTGTACGTTCCTGTTTCTGTTCCTTCTCCCAGTTGTCTTTCCTACCTCCCAGGACAAACAGCAGACAGGAGGGGAAAGTGGGCCTGGCACTGGGAGAAATCAGGACCGAGCAAGCCACGCTTCCATCTGCAGGGGTCCACTGTGAGAGCAGGAGGACGCTCTCAGTCCTGGGGAGCAGATGCAGAGGCTGTTGGCTCGAAGCCGGAGGGGCCTCGGAGGGGCCACGGAGCCTTGCAGGGGATCTACCCGTTGCTCTAAAACCGCCTGTTTGTTACACCTGCGATGGTTAGTCTGCAAAGGAGGTTTTGAATGCCATCAGGTGTCACGACGACCAGCCTTGGTTGAAGATGGCTAAGCGTGGAGGTGGAGAGGATGGCTGGGGTTCTTTAAAAGGGCTGAAGAGGGCATAGTTCATGCCTGAATCCCCCGGGAGGTCTCTCTCTCCAGCCATTTTCTGGATTGGGACCAGGAGGCGGAGGGCAGCAGGCGGGTCCTGCCGGAGGTCAGTCTGCTGCTCTGCAGACGGAAGACCCTCCCCAGCTTCAGGAGTCATTGGGGAAGAGAAACGCTGGCCCCGTTGATGCCCCAAAATATGGCACGGGCTCTTCACCCCCTCATCCTAGCGGAGGAACTTGTTTTGACCCAGGTCCCAACATGTCCAGGGTGTAGCCAGTTCCAGTTGCCAGGGAGCCATCAGCGGAGTCAGGAAGTAGGCCAAGAGGAAAGGCTTTTGTGTGTGTGTGGGGGGGGGGAGCTTCCTTTCCAGAGGGCCCTTCTCTGTTTGAAGGACTACTCCACTGCGTAAAATGAAAGAGCCCTCCCTGGGAGGGAGCGCAGAGGATCTGAACCACCCATGGGCTACAAAGAGGAAGCCCTTGAACAGCCCAGGGCAGAAGCAGCAGGGACGTCACCTTCCCCGGGGAGAAGATTGCTCGGCATCGCATGGAAGGTGCCCTGATGAGAGAAAAGAAACAAAATACGACTTCCGTCTGGGGGGAGAAGTCATGGCGGTGATCTAAATAAGTTCCCCATTTGCACCTGTGCATTTGGATTAGCGTATAAACGTGTCCCTGTGTTCCCTTTCCCCCCCACCTTTTCCCACAATGAATCCTGCCACTGCCCTGGGTTAAACAACAACACTTCTCCGGGAATTAAGTGTCGCAATAGCCAGAATCCATGAATTTGCAAGCCGCCTGTTAAGCCAAGAGCCGCGTGTTTCTGAAACGCTGCTCCTGATGCACACCCAACTCTTCGCATTCAGCAGATGTAAACATTAGGTTGCATTGTCTAGCGGGAGCTATTGGTAAGGTTAAGTTAAGTGTATCTGCTCTTGATCTTGAACTCACTTGCTTGAGGATGCCACTGTTTCAGGCCGCTCAGGGGCTCGAAAGGGCTGCCCGGACACCTCGGAGTTCCAAAAACTGAGGGGGGGGCATGTGGAGGAACGGAATGGTCCTCAGTGACAGTCATGGGGTGGCTGAGAAACGGGGAGGCGTCTGCATCCTGCCCGTGTTTTCGGATAATCAGCAAAGCCTGATAACGGTGCGCAAAAGCTTATTTGGGAAAGTGCCACAACTCTCTCCTCCTCGCCCTCTTCCTGAGATCTGGGGGCACTCCTAAAATATTGCCTTTGCTAAAAAAAAAAAAAAAGCCCGGGTGCCTCTTCCTTTCCCCCTCCCCCCGTCCCAGCGCCCTGTATAAAGCCGCCGGGAAAGGGACGGGCGCCCAGCATCGGCGGAGTCGCCTGCCCAGGAGAGGGCGAGGACCGGTCCGCTCCAGCGGCAGCCAGGCGAGGCGAGGCGAGGCGAAGCCAGCGCGATGACCCCTGCCCCGGCTGCAGCCCTTCTCCGCGCCCTGAGGCTCCTGCTGGCGCTGGCCGCCTGCGGCTGGGGGCCCGCGGCCGGCTTCCCCAACTCCTCGCCGCTGCTCAGCCGCAACTGGGGCAACGCGGACCACCTGCTGCACCTGTACACCTCCGGCGCCCGGAACAGCTTCCACCTGCAGATCCACGCCGACGGCCGCGTGGACGGCAGCCCGTCGCAGACCGCGGACAGTAAGTCCCCGGGGCGAGCGGGGCGCGGCCGCGGGCTTCTCGCGCCCTTCCTGCCTGGCCCGGCCCGGCCCGTGGAACGGGCTGCTGCAAGCGGGGCGGGGGCGTCCCCAGGATCAGCCGGAGGCTCCGGGGCGTTGGGCGCACCGAGGACCGGCGCGCTCGCTGCGCGGCACGAGCTTTCTGCACTCCGGCCCGCTCCCTTCCACGCGGGAGGCCGAGCGCGGAGCCGGCGGGGGGCGGCGGGTGGGCAGGGGAGACGTCCAGGGCCGTGAGAGCCGGCGACTGGCCTAGAGGGCGTTTGGAAAGGAGGAGCGGGTCTGCAGAGGTCTCTAAAGCCAGGCGGTTGCCGTGCTGAATGGTGGAAGCAAACAGCATGAGGTTGCCTGTCATTATTGGCCTCGTGTCATTTGCTAGTTCTGATCAAAGCTTTGCATTCATGAAGACAGGAAAAAGTTCTGGTCACCCTCTGTGGCCTGTGCTGTCTTCCTGGGAATTAGGGGATGTTCCAGTATTATACATCCTGCATGGCAGAAGCACCTTGGGACCTCCTCAGACTCAGCCAAGTAGGGTCAAGCCTGAGACATCTCTAGCCGGAAAGTCTCCAGTGCTTGAAACAGGGCTTATTTATGCTAAACGTGCTCTGAATATCCATAATGATCGAGACTAAAACCGCGGCATTTCAGCCGGTATCAAGGACTCCAGAGTGCCGCTGACTGCTTCTACCTCTTGCTCTCCCACAAAAAGAATGGAGAAGCAAAATGCACGAGCTCCCGGCTGCTCTCTTGCCACGGATGCCTTGGCTGGAGCTCTGCTCCGTGGCCTCCCAAAGCAGGCCCTTCTCGGTTCTGGAGGTCCGGGGGAGACACCCCTCCCTTCATGGAGATTTGGCTTGTTTCCCTCGGCTTTTGGTGGGATGTGGGTTCCACGTCTCTCTCCCCCCTCTTGTTTCGGGTCTTTCTTCTTATCTTGTGTTACCGTTTATCTAACTTTGCACATGGATTATTTTATATCGGAAAAAAATTAACAAATGACATACATGATGATATTTCTTCTGAAAGCCAACTTGAAAAGAAAGCGCTACATCTCTTTCTTACAATTAGGAATATTGAGATTGAGGGCAGATGTTTTGCCATGACTGGCCAGAATTTGGGAAGACCGTGCAGCAACCGGACGATAATATTTTGGCATTTGAGGTCGCTGTTTCTGGCTCAGGGTATGAAGGGATCTCCTAATGCTCAACCCATTCACTTCCAGGTGCCTTGATCATCAAATCTGAAGGCGCGGGCTATGTAGCGATCAGTGGGGCAAAGAGTGGACTCTTCCTTTGTATGGACATTAACGGAGATATCTTTGGATCGGTGAGTCCTAATATTCATTTAAGATTTTCTGGCCTCCTTTCCCATTAAGGACTTGGGCTATGATAGCTAATGAAGGTTTCTTTGTCTGGGAGGCGGAAGAAGACAGTTCGGTCGTGCTCCAGTTCTTCCATTTATGGCTGGGGTAGCTTTGTTCCTTTGTCTGTAGATACGGTGACACAGCGTGATGTGAAATGGTGCTCACATCTTCCTTCCAGGACTCCCACGGCATGTTGCAACTATTCCATAGAGAACAAGAAGGGGCACACAATTTACTCCTTCCATGGACCCCATTCTGAGCCTGAGCCACAGAGCAATCGGGGGGTGGGGGCTGAACATGATTCATGAACACAGATGCATGAGACTCTGGGGGCAATCTCTTGCTTGAGGCCTCCCAAAACAAGCAAAAACGAACTCACAATCTCTCCAGACCTTGTAGACATCGGTCAAGTTCCCTCAAATCCTAATGCTATTTGCATATTAGTTCAGTGTGGCTAAACATGGCTGTGCATCACTTGTAAACTAGTGTGAAATGTAAGCACTGTGAAACCACATACCCTAAACGAGTAGAAATACCAAGTATTTGGGAAACGTTTAACATCTCAATGCGAAGTGGAAAATGTTGACCATAATGTTGACAGAGAAGATAGGTGGTTTGAGAGAGGGGTCAAGGAATCCATTTATGCCAACTTGGAAAATCCTTCCTTGAATAGAGGTGGGGGCCTCAGGCACAATCTTTCTCCCATCTTCCTCCCGGCTCTGTCTTCTGTGCCTAGGAAGATTAAGACCATTTCGCAAGCTCAACAACAGCAAGGTAATCTTAACGATCCTCCTTTGGATGATAAAGGGACTTAGAAATAACATCTCAAAATAACCATGGCCTAGCCCCAGGTGCAAGGTCACACAGCCACCTAGAAACATATTTAGGATTCCCTTACCAACTTTGCTCAGACTGAAGAAGCTCCTTGGATAAGGAGCGAAACGTTTCCACTGAGGAAATAGAAATCCAGTTGACATGATTCAAGCTACAGACAATTCCACCTGGATGACTGAGAACCTTCATAGACATGTTGACCATAATGTACAGCTGATTTTCACCTTCGCCTTGACCTTCCGTGTGCTTGTTTCCTTTAGCATTACTTCAGCTACGAGGACTGCATTTTCCAACACTGGACTCTGGAAAACGGCTATGACGTCTACCAGTCCCCCAAGCACGGTTACCTCGTCAGCCTCGGAAGGGCCAAGCAAGCGCTCTTTCCCAACATGAACCCACCGATTTACTCTCAGTTCTTAGCCAGGAGGAACGAAGTCCCCTTGGCCCAGTTCAACACGCCAAGGCCTCGCCGACACACGCGGGGCGCTGGCGCTGATCCCTGCGAGAGCATCTTGTCAGCCGGCAAGACGCCAGGAGAAGGTCCAGGGGAGGCTCAGCTGGCCATCCGCCCCGGCTTGACCAGCTCAAATTCCGAAGAGAGAGACCCGAACAGTGCCACGCTGAACAGGAGGTTTTCCAGTCCGAGAACGGATTCCGGGAGAATCCTACTCTCTCCTGAGTCGTGAAAGACAGCTACGCTACTTTTTCAGATTAATTGTTCAGAATCAGGGCTCGTACGTGTGTGTGTGTGTGTTTGCGTGGCCCTAGCACTGCTCCTTACCAAACTGAATGACAAGTTTGGAAAATTGGTTGTGAGAGGAGTTTTATATATTTTGCTCCATCCACATTTTAACGTTTAAGCTTTACAACTGTAATGCTGTGCAGTACAGAGAGTCTTGCCTGTGCCACAGTCCACACAGCTGGCTGGCAGAGATGGTGAACCTTTGACCTGAGTGGCCTGCAGTCTCGGGAGAAGGCCTGGAGCCTTTAAAGGAGGAGCACCCTGTGGATCAGCTGTTGCAGGAGGAGAAAGAAGGGCGAACACCCTTCGTTGCCTTCTGAATGCTCCCGCACCCATGCAGCGAATGTCCTTGTGAAAACTGGTTACGTGCCTAGAGCTCTGCTTTGGGGCCGGGGAATCTCACCAGCAGCATCTCTGCGCCTCCATCTGGCTGTTTCAGAGCCCTGGGCTCTGGCTGCCTGAGGGTGTTTTAAGGCTACGTTCTCCTACAGTTCGGCTTTGGTATCCCGGGTTGTTGCAAGTCCAGCAGGCTCTGAGCATTGAGCAAAGAGACGGGACTTCACAAGAGGGGAGCCTGGCTTCACTATGCATGCTGCATTATGCATGACATGCCCTATTACCGCACAGTCCTAACTTTTATAGGCAACCCTCTTCCGAAACACGCACGACATGACCTATTATCACACAGTATTCCCCAACTAGTATAAGTGGTCTGATTCACCAGGCTGATCTCTGTGGATTTCTTCCATTGGTCTCAACAGGCCTCATGACTAACCTCAGCTGGATTCAGGATACTGACCCGTCATCTCAGCGTACTGGCCAAAGGCAGGCTTTGCCCAGGAAAGGCCAAATCCTGTTGTCTTGCTATGGGCCGCCTACAACCAGATGTGTGTGTGGGGGGAATGTGCACATAAGCCTCCTCCCTTCCCAGAGAAATGAGTTGAGATGCTTTGTGGGCTGTTAAAGCAGCAGCTGGCAGCCATCCTTCCGGGATGGGGTCCAGGTCCCTGTCACGCCTGGCCCTTCCAACAGGATGCCAGAATATGAGACTGGATTTTGGAAGAGGCAGTATTTGTAGCAGAACATTTCCTAGAAAAGGTATTTGGCGGGAACAATGCACCAGACTCTAGGAAGTTTGTACTTGGTATTCACTGAATCCTCATCATATTCCCTTGGCTATTAATGATTTATCTCCTTGTTCCCACCAAGCTACAACTGTTCTTCTTATTTGTTTTGTTCTGCTGTACAATATTGCTGGTATTAATATCTTTGCTTTTTTATTTCTCACAAGTTTTATCGATGCTGAAAATGCAAGTCAGTATCATAACCCTGTATCTTTTTCTACGTGGACTGAAACTCTGTAGCTAAAGATTACTAAAGAGTTATTGGCCTGAAGTGCAACAACCTGGAAGTCTAGCCCAGTGTAAAAATATAATTACTTGATTGTCTCATTTTACTAGTAGGGCCTTTTTTTTTTTTGGGGGGGGGGGGGCAACTAAAGCTGTAGATGAAGATATAAATCATAATTACTTGGGTACATCCGATAGATTTATATTTCTATCTACTAGGAATGTCTATGAAGGTTCTCAGTCATCCAGGTGGAACTGTCTGTAGCTTGAATCATGTCAACTGGATTTCTATTTTCTTAGTAGAAACGTTTCGCTCCTTATCCAAGGAGCTTCTTCAGTCTGAGCAAAGTTGGTAAGGGAATCCTAAATTTAGGATTTATTTATTTATTTAATCATTTAGGATTCCCTTACCAACTTTGCTCAGACTGAAGAAGCTCCTTGGATAAGGAGCGAAACGTTTCTACTAAGAAAATAGAAATCCAGTTGACATGATTCAAGCTACAGACATATCTACTAGGAATATGGAGCATCAGCCTCTACGCAGTTTAGTATGTGCAGCTTAAAAAAAATACTTGGATTTAAAATCAGCTCTAATGCTTTCTCTTGTGGCCTTATGAGCCCACAATCTGGGGCCTGGAAGAGAGCACCTTCAGGTTGGGTGGGAGCGGTGGCTGTTCTTCATCAGACGGAGCCTTCCCAAAGGCTAAACTGGGACTAGTTGAATCATATAATGACAGCACCATTTCAGGCTGCTCAAATCCTGAACCAAGTGGGGCAGGCAGAAATTTTAAAAAACAACCTTCAGGGGAAAAAACGATGAAACCCCCTCTGCCCAAAAGTCAGTTGAGGTTAGATAGGGAGGAGGACTCGAGAGGGGGACGGAGGGACTCGGTGCGGAACGTGGAACACATCACACTGTAATGTCAGCGCAGGTCCCGTTTGGGATGTATGTACACAACAAAAACGTGGGTGCTTTGGAGGGAGTTGTTCACAAGAACATCCTGGAAAGTACCAGAGAATGAGAATACCATATATGTATTTTTCTATTGCCCTATTTATTTATTTATTTGAATTATTTACATATTGCAGATGTATTTATGAGTATTTATAATGTTTATTATTCTGCCCCTCAATTCTGTTTCTCAGTGAAGGCAAAATAAATGTTTCATGTTTTTCAAGAAAAAAGGTGTCTTTATTCAACATTCCTGTTTTAATCCAGGGCAGATTCCCAGTTCTGAGCTTGGGCACACTTGCGTCCTGAGAAATGAATCCCTGCCGTGCCACGATTCCCAAATCCAGCCAGGATCTCTGCAAGGCTTTTCCACCCCTGTGGACGGGCAGCGCTGCCCGCCTCTTCATTCGGCACGATGGGGTTCTTCCAGACTTGCCAACTAGGCATCCAGCCCCTGAAGCTCACCCCACCCCCAGGAGATAGGAGTGGCCCCAGGCGAGTCTGTCGCAGTGGCTCTCTTTGGCCTGGGGGGCAACTGAAGAGGAGGCCCCTGGGCTACCTGGAGCCCAGCAAGGCCTGTCCCGAGTTCCAAGCCCAGCATAATCAGGAGCTAAAGGAGAAGCAGGTGGTGGGAGGGGGCCGCTCTCGGGGGGGGGGGGCTGGGCAAGGAGGAATGGGGCTGTGCCCCCGCAAAGCCAAGGTCTGCCTACAGCAGGGTGTGGCAAGGGCCCCACTCCTTCAGGAACGGTCGGGACCACCACTTTGCCTTGGAGAGGCCTTGCCGGCTGAACCCGACACGAAGTCCGTGGGGAGTGGGAAACGAAGGCATCCCCTCTGTTTCCTTTTAATCTTTTTCCTTTTACTAACTGCATACAATAAAAGAAGGAAAACCATGACTACTAAAGTTACGAAAAAAGACAGAAAGCACCTGTTTCCAGAGATGCGACACCTGCTCCTCCGCTGGGTGGCTTCTGACTGGACAATGAAGCAGGGAGCGCACAGAGTTATGGATCGTACAGCGGAGGCATTACCGACTCTCCCATTCTTTCACAGGTTTGTAGAGTGACTGAATGTGTCATTTTTAAATATGCTACAACTGTCTCCGGTTTATATCGTAAATCAATAAAACCTACCTGCATCCTCCTCCTGTTTGGCAGACGGTTTCCCATCAGAATGTCTATGAAGGTTCTCAGTCATCCAGGTGGAATTGTCTGTAGCTTGAATCATGTCAACTGGATTTCTATTTTCTTAGTGGAAACGTTTCGCTCCTTAGGGAATGGATAAGGATAAGGAGCGAAACGTTTCCACTAAGAAAATAGAAATCCAGTTGACATGATTCAAGCTACAGACTTTCCCATCAGAAGTGCCCGACCTTCTGAATAGGGTTGGGCAGCAAAGCCGAATCGAGGGCTGTGAAACAGAGCTGCACCCCTGAAAACAGGACACCTCCATCTGGGGCTAACCCAAAACAGACAACAGACACAGGATGGGAACTGGGAAGGACGGCAAATCTGATGGGGATAGACTTATGCTAACTTAAGATCAGCCCAGCAGTGGGGGTCAGCCCCAAGTCCGGAGATCCCTTCATACCCTGAAGTCCCCCCGGAATGGGGGGAGATGGGCGGTGATATAAGTTAGAAATATAAATAAATAAATATAAATAAATAAGTCCCCCCCACTGACTAGCATCAGGTCAAGGATAACCGGTCTCCTTGGGCCTTCACTGCCCTTTTGAAGGAAGTTATTGGCTAGTCAAGAAAAGCGTCGAAAAGACGGTGCTTGGCAGTCTGTCTCTCATCAAAATGACTTCCTGCCTTCCCGCTTCGAAAGAGCTGCAATTTGATTTTGGAAGACCTCACCCACATCTTCCCATTGGTCTGACACTGATAGTAGGCACTAGACAACCCATGACCCGTTGGGTCATTGTTTCAGAGGTATTTCCTTACCAGATTCCTCAATGCCTTCAACAATGGCAGAGCTTCTAATGGACTGGAAAAGTTCTTTAAAAATTCAGGGAGACATTCAGAGATGTATCTCCCTTGAAAGTAGCCCATGTGGAACTGTATAGTTTGTACAGTTTGGTCTAGTGGTTAAGGTGCTGGGCTAGAAACCAGGAGACTGAGAGTTCTAGTCCCGCCTCAGGCACGAAAGCCGGCTGGGTGACCTTGGGCCGGTCCCCGTCTCTCAGCCCTAGGAAGGAGCCAATGGCAAACCAGGAGAGTGAGAGTTCTAGTCCCGCCTCAGGCACAAAAGCTGCCTGGGTGACCTTGGGCCAGTCACTCTCTCTCAGCCCAGCTCACCTCACAGCGTTGTTGCTGTGAGGAAAATAGGAGGAGGCAGTAGGTATGTTTGCCGCTTTGAGTTATTTATAAAAATAATAAAGGCGGGATAAAAATTAATTAATTAATTAATTAGCACAGCCAAACATCAGGAGTTGACCACAGGAAATGTTTTATGACATTTTGTATTATGTCACCCGTGTGAGACTTTTTCTTAACTGGAAACAGGGAGTGTCCGTATGGCCAGATTGTGAATCCCAGCGCGCCATGCTTCTGCCAAGCCACCCAGATCTCTCTCTTCTGCTAACTGTGAACAGCTGTGTCTGATGTCCCCATGGGATGGATCCCTGCAGCCTGCCCATCGTACCATTAATGAACTGTTAGTAGAAATAAGGAGGAAAGCACCCCCTTCCCTTCGCTGTCAACGAAAGGGGCTTCACGTGTTGCGAACGCAACAGTGAGGCTGGTCGTCTTCTCCCAGAGGCGGCGGCAAACCAACCAAGCTGTAATTTTGGCTACGACGAATGAGGCGGGATGGGTGCACATGCCGCGGGAGGCTGGCGTCCATTACGGCCTGAAGGGGGGGTGCGCAGCCTGCAGAAGAGGCAGCTGCTCTTGCTGGGACTCCTCCTTGGAAGCTCTCTCGGAAAGGTCAAATCAACTTAAAGTTAACGTGAAAGGGAAATCCATTTTAAAGGGTAAATTCAGCTGAATTCTATTTATTCCAGATCAGATTGGAGATGGGGAGAAAATAATGTATCACAATTGCCTTTATTATTGTGAGAACAGATGGGGGAAAGAATGTTATTTTTGTTAGGTATATGCCTACATGCCTATATTTGCTCTCATTTTAATTAATGCCACCCCATCCCATCCCATCCCTTTTTGAGGCTAGCTGTAGCTGCCTCTGCCATTCTCCATCTCTCCCCATTACTGTAGCTAGTTTTTTTTTTTAAAAAAGTCAGACTGTTGTGGCTCACTCAGATATATATTTAATTATCTTGAGAGTGACACAGAATAACAAAACAAAATCTAAAGGCTCAATAAATACAAACACTGCAAGTATTTTACATACATTAAAAGGAAATGAGTAGCATTTGACAATTTAACAAATGAAACAAGAAACTATGGTATTCTTTTATGACATGTACTTGTGATCCCCATAAACAGTTCAAATACAAAGAAAACCAAATGGACTGAAAATTATACATCTTAAATAGAGTACACACACAAGAAACAAGATCTCAAGTTCTCCACACCTGAAATCGGAGCCAACAGTGCATGCAAGGCAAATGTATTTGGAGCTACATATTTTCTATCTAGGAAAAGCTAATTTTGAATGTCTTTGTCTGTGCGGCGCTCCTAGCTGGAAGAGCCTTCTGGCACATCCCACCACCTTTCCTCAGAGCAGGTGAGGCCACTGGCCCTTGCACTGCCGTCCAGGAAAAGAAGCAGAGAAAGAGAGCTTGCCAGACCGAGTTGTCCTTTCCACAAATATCACTGGGCGAAGTGTTATTTCTTGTTCGGCCTTGACATGTAGGTGGCACAACTACTAAACCGTAACAGCCAACTGCTGGGTGTTAGTACACAACATAAAGACCCATAAATATGTCTGGTCTCCATTTTACAGAGAACACGTTATCTTGCCTCCACGAGCAACAGAATGGGTCTCGCAACAGAACCACCACATTCCAAATCTAATGCCCACAAGTATCAGAATGCATCAGAATAATTCCCATTAGAGCAATAGCTTTACTGGCCCACACAAGGTGACAAAAAGTGCACAATTGTTTTAATTCTCAGTGGCATCTGCAGAGTACGGGTTGAAGAAGAACCACTGCTAGCCCCTCAATTATCTGATTCTCTTCCTTAAGTTTTTAGGTTGCCAAAAAGTAAGATGGAAGGTCCACCTTCATTCCTGCTTCTACTCCCCCTCCATTGTATATCAAAACAATGGGAAAGGTTTAGAGGATGACCTGGCTCTACAGTATGAATTTTTTTTAATCAGGTATATATTGCACTATTATTCGTAATTAACGCAGGGCGGAGCTCCCTTATGCAAGTTCCCCGAAAGCAAACTGGAGTCCCGTTGGCACCAGCCCAGATGGACGGGGGCGGAAGATTTCCACAGGGATCAGATCTGCTATTTTTCTTAAAGCAGTTACTAGCGTTACCTAACTGGGGATTTCCCCCCGTGACACTCAAACAGCAGCTCTGTTTCTCTCATCGTCCCGTCAGCCGGGGGAACCAGCCCCGCCCTCCTGGAGGCCTGCTCCTGAAACGAGCGGCTGGACCACGCTCTGGCCCACGGTCTGGCCCCGATTAAATCATCTAAAGGTCATCTCCTGATTTATATGCAGTCTTCAAATCCTGCCCCTTCCTTAACGGCTCAAGGAGAGCTTATAGAACAGCCACTGCTTCCAGAAGCTTCTCCAGAAGATAACCTTTCCCACCAGCCAATGCTGCTTTCTTGTCTTTTTCAACAGGGGTGGACAGGCAAAGACAGACAGAAGAAAAATGGGTTTTTAAATTCTTTAGCAGAAAATTCTTTCCAACATGCCATGTCTCAAACATAATTTAAAAGATAATTATTCCATACAGCGCGTAAATACATTCTGTATGTGTAACTTTTACAGCTGCATGCTTTCAGCTGTCACTCAAGTCATGTAAATGATCGCTTCTATTGAGAAAAATGCAATGGATTTTAGGTTCAACATTCTCTCTCAGGTCCAATTGTACGACGAACCGACTCATCCCAGTATTGGGAGTAACCAGAGACAACCCAGCCTTTGTCAAAGAGGCTGGCAAAGCACACTGCAGGTCTGAAATGAAATAGCCGGCCCAGTTTCTCATGTATGCCCCGTGACTCACGACCAGGATGTTGGCTGCCAGCCCTCCTGCAGCTCCTTCGGAATTAGAATCACATTCCAGTCCACCATGGTGGTTTGGCAACAGAGTGGTAGAACTTCCTTTGGCCATTTCGGTATTGTTTCCTTCTGTCCTCAGGGAAACTTGCTTCTCTAGACATGTCTCCTGGGCAACAAGATTGCAAATATATTCAAAAAAATCCTTGACACGGGCTTTTACCTAAAGCAAGGGAAAACCAGAACAAAAGTGTGGCAAAGTTATTGCAAGTTAAGTTTATCAGATGAACTCTCAAATTCCTACTCAATTTCCCTCTATGCCTGACAAAAATTCCTCCAAACCTCCAACCAACTTGGCCTAATGTCTCCCTTTCCCACATCAGCAGAAATAAACCTGGACATTCGAAGCCCTTGGCTCACATTTCGGAATGACGTGTACTTGTATGTTGCCTCTGTGGATGTGTGTGTGTGAGGTATATGTGGCTGACGTGGCTGTACAATGTAAAGAATATAAAAGATGGACTTGTGTGTGAAGTGTGCATACCCACGACGGAGGCGTAGGTGTGAAAGGTTTGCACTTGTGCCTGCAAATCCCGCATATATGAATGACCTGTGACTGATACCTGTCAGAAAGGGTTGCACACATGCCTACCTACTGCTATGGGTGTGCAAGTGCACGTGTGTCTCAGCTGCCTCTTCCTTCCCTCTGCCGCCGCCCTTCTCCAGTTCAGCTTCAGCCTCCCTGCCTGCTGGAGTTGACCGCTGCTGCTCCGGGGAGTCAGGGTCAGTCCAGCCTTTCACATGTGCCTACAGACTCAGCCAGTCGCGTCACAACGGACCACAAACCCCAAGAAAGGGAACCCTTACTTCATCCAGCGTTTCTCCTCCGGGAGGCGTGAAAGAGGGGTGCTGCTCCCCAGCAGCTCTGGCCATGGTCTTCAGATCACTGAGAGGCCTCCCTTCTGCCACTCCGTATTTCTGCCAAGACACGAGAGCGCCTTACGCGGTGGCAGCAGTGGTGGCAAGGATGCAGCCGGCATCCCCACGCCGAAGGGCGGCCCGCTGCGGAGCCTCTTCCCTTCCCCGCGGGAGAAGACCCGAAGCAAAGCAAAGCAAAGCAGCTCTCCCCCCGATGCAGCTCCTGCAGCAGCCAAGGAACCGCCCGCCCGCCCTCCGCCTCACTCCCGGCTTCGCCCACCACCCCAGCATCTGATCGGGGTCTGCCTTCCTGCAGCCTGAGCCCGTTGCTCCACATCCCGCAACTAAAAGGCTGGAGAAGTTGCGATCAATTGTTCATTTAAGGTTGCTCTCTCTCACACTCCGGCACGGAGTGAGACTAGATTTGTTTAGTCAGAAGCTGCCTAGATTTATTTTGATGGCGAACGCATTTTAAAACCTCCGGACTCGCATTCCTGAGTTGACTTCTGCTCTTTTACAGGCTCCTCTCCTGCGGAGGCGTGGAGTGGGCTGGGCTGGGCTGGACCCACCGTTTGCAGGCCATTAGAGCTTTATCAGCCATGCTGCCTAAACAGATGATAGAAGCTGCTGCTCCTCCTGAAAACACAGAACTCCCTGCTTATGTCCTGAAAGGACTAATCCTGAAAGACTTTTCCACCGGGCCTGCTGGTGTTTGTCTTCTCCTCTGTTTACAGAGAGGGATTATTTTCTTTTCCTTTCCCACTTTTTACCCCCCTTCCCCCCAGGTCTCAACTACCAAATGGCAACTCTCAAATGACCCCGCTCTCCCCACCCACCCTCCTGATAAGGGAGTGCCCAGTTAACTCTTTCATTGCCTTGGAGGAATGCCAGCAACCTGCTGTGCCATCACACGGCACATGCAACCAAAATTAAGCAGAAAAAATAATTCAAACAATTAAAATTTCAATACATTAGGAGAGGAAAAAAGAGGCATTAACAAGCAGATCTAGGTAAAGAAGTGGGTCTCCGTTCTGAACCCAATCTAGACTGCAGATCCCCGCAAAACCGGTTGGGTCGATTATTTCAGAGATAAAATGCAGGGTGTGAATGGGGAACAGGTCCCTTTATCACTTCTCACACTCAGTGCTGGGCGGACAAGCCAGAGGATGCTGCGCTGCACGTAAGACCTTCCTCTTGAGGAGGACGGTCTTCCCGGGTTAGACTGGCCGGCTGCCCCACCTGGTGCCGGCGGCTTCCGCACACGCAAAGCGAGGCAGCCCTCCCAGGTGGGTTGGCCCGGCCGACTCGGTCCACGCTAAATCCGCAGCTGGGTTCAGGCACCGGCCCTGCACCGTTCACGGTGCACACGTGGAACCTGGCAGTGATCTTCTAGATGCGATGGGAGACTTACCCGTTCTCGAAGGCGGGCATCACATTTAACAGGAATCTCTTTGCAGTACTGACTGTTCCCAAGAATTGAGGCTGTGGTCTGAAATGTTAAAATGAATGTTAAAAAACATTATTCTCTTTTAGAAACATGCGTTGATTTCCAAGTTTAGAGGCCGCCTGACTCCTGGACAACTGTGGGCGGCTTACAAATAAAGCGACATGTGGAAACACGAGCAAGAACCAACCGTGGCTGGCCAGAAAACCCCCCCCCCCTCTGGCCCCTTGGCAGGCACGAGGAACGTAGCGGAAGGCCCCCGCCCCGCCACTATTAGGGGGATTCCCTCCCTCCAAAAACACCGAGCACAGCACCGAGGCAGGGCCGTGTCCGGCGTCTGAAGGGCCCACCCTTCTAAGCCACCTTCCTCAGCTCTTCGCGGTTCTACTGTTTGACGCTAACTGATCTTGCTTTGTTTTTACTTGGTTACTCGGAACGCACTTATAGCTACAGGAAGTCCTCACTTAACGTGGTAAATGGGACCAGAATTTCTGTCGCTGAGCAATGAGGTTGTAAAGCATGGCATCACGTGACCGCACCGCTTAGCGATGGCGGTCCTGGCACTTCCGGTTGCCGTCGTTAAGCGAATCCCGCGCCGTCGTTAAGCACAGTGTCACATGGTCGCCATTTGTGACCTCCTGCCAGCTTCCCCACTGATTTTGCTAGTCAGAAGCTGGCAGTGAAGCTTGCGAATGGCGATCACATGACAGGGGGTTGCCGCAATGTCGTAACTGTGAGCAGGTTGCCGAGTGCCCAGATCGTGATCACATGACTGCAGGGGCGCTGCGATGGCTGCAACTACAAGGACCGGGCGTAAGCCCCTCTCGTTCGGTGCCGTCGTAAGTTTGAACGGTGGCTGAACAAGTGGTCGTTAAGCGACGACTACCCGTATTGCAAACTGCTTCAGGATCTCCTGTAACAAAAGTGGAATAAAGAACACTGAAAAAATCGATTTTGGGGGATGATCGGGGCCACGGGGCACATGACAAGGCCATCACCTGGGGCTCCAGAGAAGAATTTTCAGCTTCTTTGAAAAGTAATTGTTTGGGAGCTAGACTTCTGTTTTTTGTTTAAATTAATACAGGCATAGCAAAGCATACAATACAGACATCAACCTTTTACAGTTCTTTAGGTTAATGTCCTATTACGCTGCAGGACAACAATTAAGAAACTAAGCTGCAAAGGACACATTTAGGCGATTCTCGTGGTGGGCTGGGGATGAGACAGAGGCTGCATCGCAAGGACACGCCCGACAAAAACAGTGAGCGGCTTGTGCAGAAACGTCCAAGTCCTGCACCAGACCGCAGTCAGCATTTCGACTGAAGTCAACAGCTGCCTCCACTCTGACTATCCCTGTGTAGTTTTCTTCTTCTGTCCAATTAAGAGTTGTAAACAGCAGCCACTCCTTCACTGGCCTTGTAACATCACTGCAATTACACTTCTCATATTAGTACATGAAATATGGCAGCCTGTCTCTCAAGTTGCCAAATATACTAATGAAATAATGATTTAAGATCGGTAATGTCTATAAAATAGAAAACAATTGTTAAAAATTAAAGGGTAGGCAAACTAATTAAAAATGGATTATCTGTTTATTTTTTACTATTTAAGAATGTAATTTTTAAAACTGTATTGTTAGTTCACTAATCATTGTAAATGTTACAATTTTATACTATTTATCCCACAAAAATTGAACTCCATAAACTAGAATTATTACTACTAAACTTATATGCCTCCCAACTCCCAACACCTCTGAGTATTTGTGCATAATTTCGCCTACGACATACTTGCCTGCTTTGCCCGGAGCAGATCGCTGGTGAAGACGTGAGTGAATCTGGTGTGACGGAGATACATCCCAGCTGCCCGGGCTTGCTTGAATCCGGTGTCTGAGAGGGGCTCGTCCACGCCCTGACCTGCAAGAGCCACCGTGGAAACGGATCCAACAATTAGAACAAGCACGTTTTGGCCCCCATCAGCGAACGGGGACAAGCATTGCGCTACAGGTGGAGGCCCTTCTAAAAGAGCTCTGGCCATCTCTGAAAGAAGTCAAAAGTTAGGTAGCTGAATGGGATGTATCTCCCTTTCTTTTGCCTTACGTTGCCCTAACTTAAAAACATCTTTCTGTCTGGTTATACGATTTTGTGAAGTGCCACCTACTGTATGTTAATGGCTCCATAAATAGAATGGAGTAAGACAGACAATCAGACTCAGCACTACCCTTACGTTTTAGTTTCGCAAGGCTCTGGTCAGGAGGCAACCCCTAATCTGCTTGGCACAGACCCCCAAGCCACCCCAACCCCAACTGTAGAATCATGAAGAGGTTAAATTGTCACAACCAAGCTTAGATCAAGCTGAGAAACTCCCTGGTATACAACTTAACGATCATCTTGAAGCTACTGTAATTAATCAACCCTCTTGGACAATTAGCAAGGACTCGAGGCAACTTTTAGGCAAGGAATACTCCTATTATACAGGAGTTTGCCACTGTAAACTCATCAGCAAATCCATGTCCATTTTGCAGCTGCTTTGAGGTCACACAGAGAACAGGGGGGCAGGGGAATCTGTTCTCCTGGCAGATGCCCTTCTGCCACCAACTGGGGCAAGGCCAACCCAGGAAAGTGCAAACCGCAAAGACGATGCTTTGGAATGCGCGGGAGCACTCACCAAGCCCCCTTCTTCACACCATGGAAGCAGCAAAGTCGTTTTTCAGGCTCATATGGCTGCTCTCGGCCGTCTCAGATATATGTAGTCGTAATAATTGGACAAAATCAGGCCAGTAACATTTCAGTATTTGATATCCAAATAAAAGAGGTAAAAGTAAAGGCCACCGTGATTTAATAATCACCAGGGAGACAAACCTTGCATTATCTTCTCTTTGTTGTATCTTGTTTCCCCACTGTGGAAAAAAAACAAACAGAAACCAAAAACTTGAAACAGAAGAAAACAAAGTTGGATCAAGAGCCTTGAGCCTTTAGGGACCTTCAGTGTTACTCAGCCCTTACGGCAAGGACCCAGCTGGGGTACCCCAGTCCTTCCCCGCTAACCAAGCACACAGCCCTCGCTGGTGGTGGGGATGCGGACTGCCTAACGAAGAGGCACCAGCACATACTTCCTGGCCCTCTTGAGACACAGGCATCACTCCAGGAATCGAGCAATGACTCCTCAGCCCTGACCTGACCACGTGGACTCACGTCCCTGAAAAGACTGGGAGAACTGGGAGAGATTAAGCAGGAAAAACTAGTCATTTTCCCGGCTGGAAGGACTGACATGAAACTGTAGTTTGGGTCAGATACAGCCAGTGTTATATGGTCAAGGGGGGAGATTGAGATTGCCGTGGCCTCCCAGCGCCAATGCCAACGAGGAGTGAGGAAAGGCTCTAAGAGGGAAGACTGACTTCCTACATTCACTCCCTTTCAAGAAAGACTTTTCCTCCCCAGGTTGAGCTTAGACAAGAGGGTTCCGGTGTTGTTTCTCATATGAGGAAACGTGAAAGCAATCCAGGCTGAGCTCTCAGTGTTCGTAATCCTGCCCGTCTCCGTCAGAATTCAAAGGAGTGCACAGGTGGTTAGCAGGTCGCCTCTCTTTGTGCTGACCAGCATCTAGATCAGGCTGCCACCTGAAATCAGGCTTTCGGATTAAGTCGGGGGTTTCTTTCCTCGTGCTTCACTGCGATTTACTCAGCTGAGAGTCCTGCATAATCAGGGCTCCCAACAACGCACATCGCTAGGAGTCCTTCCCACAAACCCAGGAGAAGAACCCCAAGACTGAGTGGGAGGCGGGGTTTTCCCATAAAAGGAGATTCTAAAACAAGCCCAGTGAGAGGACGCACGGCTGCACAAAAGGCCTCGTGCAAGTCTGTAAACCTGAGGGGAAACATGCAGCAAAACAAGGGACAAGTCATCTAGGAAGGGTAGTCAGCCAGCCCAGATTTGCCGAGACGGTATTAAGAAAGCAAATTCAGAACGAGTACAGTTTAACAAGGGTAGTGTCCTGACTAAGAGTGAACAGCCACGCTGAGACGAAGTGCAGAAGCTCTAGTGTTTATTGTTCTACTCTGCTAGACGGAATCCAGCTAAACTGAAATGAATTAGCAAACGCTGAGGGAAAAGGCCCGTGAAAGTAAGGCGGTGCTTTCTTGACTCTCTTAGGAGGGAACCAAAGAGACTCCGTACTGCGTATGCGTTTGTCTCCCTGGAGAGGGCCCCCTCCTTCTCCACCAGCTATCTCCCTGACAGGTAGTTTCTTCAGATTCATTCAAAATAAAAATAAAATTGTTCTTATACTACCTGCTCAAAGAATAGAGCAAAATGCTAATGGGTAACAAAGGAAAGGCAGATATACTCAAGTTTTATTTTGGCTCAGTCTTCTTTAAGGGATAGGCACCATTGTCAAGAGCTGCTTGAAGGACACCAGCTTGAGCTCAGTAGTCCAGGACTGTCTACTGACCTTGAATAAACTGTAATCTCCAGAACCAGGTGCACTCCCCCTTAGGATATAAAAGGAACTGGCTGATGGCCTAGCCAAATCTCCTTCCACTACTTTTCAGAAATTCTGGAGAATGGGTCACTTATCAGATGACCGGAAGAGAGCAAATATTATCCCTATCTTCAAAAATGAAGAAAAGGAGAACCAGGTTAATCAGTCTGATACCACCACCTTGGAAAATTCTGGAGCAGGTCATAAAGCAATTGATCTGTAAACCCTTTTAAACAATGAAGCGATGATTAGAAGTCAGCATGGATTTGCCAAGAAGTATTATCAGACTTGGCGTTTTTATGGATGGTGTAACTTCCTTTGTAGAATGTGGGAATGTTGTGGAGATCATATAAGTGGACTTAGAAGCAGAGGTTACTCAATGAAATTGAATCCTGGAAGTATCAGGACAGACGAAGGAAATATTTTTTATACAATGTATAGTTCAACTTTGAAATCCGCCACTACGAGATGTAGTGCTGGCTACCAGCTTGACTGGCTTCAAGAAAGGGTTGGACCCATTCATGGGGATTAACGGCTACTCGCCTTGATGGCAGCGTGATTGCCACTCAAGGCCATCTGCTGGGAGACTAATGGAACTGGTTGACCACTGTGCAGTTAGCTGGCCACTGTAAGAACAGACTGCTGGACTAGGCAGGCCAGGGATTCAATCCAGTAGAGCGCTGCTTCTGTTCTTATATTCAGAAAAGCATTTAGCAAAACACCTCATGATATTCTGATCACCAAGCAAGTGAAGTGAAGGTTGCATGGCAAGTTCCACATGTGAATCCACAGCTGGCTTGAAAGCTGTAGTCAAAGAGGGCTTATCTATAGTTCTTCATCAACCAGACTGAGGTATCAGGTGGGATGCCACAGTTTGGTCCTCTTCAATATTGTCATTAGTTACTTGGATGAAAAGGTAGAAGTAAAGCTTAGCAAGCACACAGCTGACACGAAACTGGATACAACAGCTAATACCCTAGAAACAGAAACAAAATTTAACATGAATGCAGTACAGGGTGGGTGACTCCTGGCTTGGTAATAATATATGTAATAAAAAAGATCTGTCATAGATTCTGTGCAAGTCAGCAGTGTGAGAATGCCTGTTAAAAAGGCAGCTTCAATAGAAGCATCGTTTCCAAATGGAAATAAATAATAATGGGCAATAATAGTTCTACTCTCCTATAATCTGGTAAGGGGCTATCCCGAGTACTGCACTTAGTTCTGAACACCAGATTTGAAGAACAATTCAGAGAAACTAGAACAGGTGCAGAGAAGCACAGCAAGGAGATACTGAGAAGAGTGGTTATGTTTAGACTTGAGGGAAAAAAATCTCTGAGGATTTCTCAAGGGGTACTACACAGACAAGATCTATTCTCTGTCATTGCAGAGTACAGGACTTGAAACCACCATCTCAAGTTACATAAAGGAAGATTCTGGTTGGATGCTAGGAAAATCTTCCTAATCGTTAGAGCAGCTAAGAGTGGAACCATTTCCAGAGGAAGATATAAGCACTTCTTCACTAGATGTATTCAAGGAAATGCAGGACAGCAATCTTTGGAAGATACCTTAATTTGAATTTCTGCATTGAAAGGCTTTCCAATTCGAAGATTCCCAGAGATGTGAGGAATAGTTACTGGAGGCATATTGTACACTAAGGCACTGCTCTTAACAAGAGGACACCGCTTTGGTAATGCTGTATTCAAGGATGATGAGGGCTACTCCATATTTGTTCATTGGAGCAACTGAAACTGCTGCATTATTATTTTCAGTCTTGAATGTGGTTTAAAATGAAGTCCACCCATAAAACTAGCAGAAGTGAATTTGGGGATGGATTGAGCCAGACTGAAGCCTGTGTCCTCCCCCTGCCCCCAAAAATCCACGGTGTGGAGGTGATGCATTTGGCTTGCATTAGCTGACCAAGGAGAACCAGAGGGCCTTCTGCAAGCCCTACACACTTACAGGAGAGTCAAGAACTTCTTTTCCTGCATTTCTTGGAACAACCATGTGACGTGAGGTCTGACTTGGTACAGTATATAAAATGTAGATTAACTATCCTGAGTACATGGTGCAGAAGCAATAGGTTTTTACTGGGCACTCAGGAAAGATCAGGGATTCTGCTGATGTTAATCTGACTCCCTCCCAGAAGTGATGGAGATGGTTTCAGATTGGCTGCTGAGGACCTTCAGAAGTCCTTTGAGGAAATTTAACAGACATAATGACACCACTGGAATTGGGGTGTCTCACGACTCCAGATACTGCTCAAAAGTGGCATTAACGGCTGCCTGGCAGTTAGATCATGGATAATATGTAGTGGAAAGGCGTAAATCTACAGCCAACCACCTGAGCAATCTGTCGACAAACTGAGTAGTAAATTGTGAGCCCAATGTGAGCTCAGTACATAGATACTGAGTACAAGAACAGGAAGTGGAAAATATGTTAAAGAAAACCTAAGTGGTGTCTCAGACTGATGGGACAGTCATAAGCCACTGATCCACATATGCAAATAGATAATCAGGATTGTATTGTGGCCTTGGGGGGCCAGAGACGAAGTCCAAGGGGATGGTCTTCTATGGGCCAGACGGCCTGGCCAAACGCTTAAAAGCCCCGCGAGTCTGACTGGGAGACCTTGCCTCAATTATGTGCGAGGAAAAAGGCCCCTTACGGCGACGCCTAAGGGCCGAACAAAATCCCTCGTTTTCCAAAGCCAGAGCGTTGGGATACCAATGCAAGGCGCCCCTCTCGCCCCGCTGAGGGGAACATCCCACCCGGGGTCCTCCATCCGCCGCGCTTCTTTGGCCGGCTTGGGCGAACGCCTCGCAACCCCCGAGGGAGAGGCCGGGTCGCCCTCCTCCCCCGGGCCAGGCACCATCCAGGGCGGCTGGCGGGACACCCGCCCGCCTGAGACGCCGCGAAGGACGAGCCCCGCGATGGAGGGGCGACGGTCCTGCCCTCCGCGCCCCAGACGCCAGCTGCCCGGGGCCCCTTCCCGGCCTCCCGCCCGGCGCGGATACTCACTGCCGGACGACCGTTAAGCCGAAGGCAGCCATGCCTCGCGCCGCCCGCAGAAATGACGTCAAGCCGGCGCGCGTGAAGCGGGAAGCGGCGGGGTCTCGCGAGAAGAGGCGGCAGGTGCGCTCCGGCCCCTTCAGCCCTCCCCCCCCCCACGAGGCCCCGCCCGTCCCCGGCCTCGCGCTGGGCTGGGCCCGCGTCCGGGCCCGGCGGGGGCGCCCTTTGGGGCAGGCTGGCTGGCCGCGGCGGGTGTGCGGGGGAAGGAGGGAGACCAGCATTAGAAGCGAGGCACTGGAGCGGGAACCGGGGCTGAGGTGGAGAGGTGGCTTCTCGGGACAGGCCGCGGCAAGCACATTGAGCCGCGGTGGGGGGAAACGGGCCAGGGATGCTGAATGAGAGCGCCCGCCCCCGTTCTGTCAAGAAGCGCCGCTTATTCCCGCCGTGCCCCCGATGGCCACTCCTCCCTCCGGCGGGAGCTGGCGGGTGTCCTGCCCGGCCTTTCCTCCGCCCCCCAACCCGCAGCAGCCCCGGGGGAACCAGTGGGCCTTCCAGCCCACAAGGCGCCGGATGTGGAACATTCGCACTTGAATCTCTTGCAATGAACAGAACGCTGTCAAGTCTAAGTAAGCAAAGGGTAAAAACAAGTCCTAAAGATAAGGGAAGAAAACGAGACTATAAACTGACAAAGAAAGACAAAACGGTAAACTTTTGACAGGTTCCTGGAGTAGGACACAAAGAGATCATGTCATGTAAAGAACAAGAGCCGGCTTGGGGTAGTGGTTAAGGCTCCCGGCCAGAAACTGGGAGACGGTGAGTTCTAGTCCTGCCTTGGGCATGGTAGCCGGCTGGGTGACCTTGGGTCAGTCCCTCTCTCTCGGCCTGGCCCACCCCACGGAGGAGGAGGAGGAAAGAGTATTAGGTATGTTCGCTGCCTTGAGTTGTTTATAGAAAAATAAAGGTGGGGTAAAAATAAATAAAAGATGAGATAATGAAATGAAATGAAATGAGTGGCCTGGAGACTTAAGTGAAAGGGGATTTCTAAGAGTCATGTGAACATCCTTCTAAAAATCTCTCCGTGATGATAACCCAGACACTCCTCCGCTCCTCGTGGATCCCTTCCTCCCCCGACGACTGCCAGTATCAAAGCTGCTTCGCGACCACATGTGCAGCACACTTGTTTGGGATTCAGGTGGAGCTCTGTCTTTTTGCCAGTTCAGCTTGTCCAAAAATCACTCTTCAGCATGCAGCAGGTTGAAACTTTCTCCTGCAAGCTGGGCAGTGCCTGTCTGCCTGGATGTGAGGTGCCGCCCATGCAAGCTACGCTCGTTTCTCCCAAAATGACTTCAGCTCCACCAAGAGAGACTTCAGCTCAGGTGTTGGGAAGTAAACGGTTTATTGCTAGTCATGGGTAGGCAAGTAAAGGCACGAATGGTTCCCGAGTGTCCGGCTTGGCTTTTTAAACCCTCCCGCCAGAGTGCCCGCCCCCTCCTTGTTGAAGGCTTCCCTCTGGTCCGCTTCTGGTCAGTGACCTGGAGTACCCTTCACTGGGAGGTGTGGTTGATGTTTCTCATCAACTGTGGTTCTATTGTCCTTTTTGTTTTGTATTAATGGTCCCTTAATGGCAGGGCTCTGAGTGCTTGCCAGAGTCCTGACACTGGAGGAGGAGTTGATTTCCTTCTGCTTGTGCACGTTCTAAGTTATAGCATAGAGCTCCCCCCCCCCCACTTTTCACTTCATATTTCACAGTAGAAGACATGAGGGTTTCTAGCTGGACTCTTGGTTTGTTGCTATTAAATCCTGGCTTGCTGTGTTAGTCAGATGTACTATATACTGTCCTACAACTGTTTTTTGGGGTGGATCCTAAGAACAGCCTTAAATGGCCCATATAAGTATCTAATCAGGCGAGGCTCTAAGCTTTTCTAACTTATCGGCTCTTCCTAGAGTATTACTACAGCTCTAGAAATGCACACTGGGAGACACACGCATATGTGCGTATTGACAAAACCCAAGAGGTGGTAGAACTGGTTAGACTTGCTCCCCTTCCGCCGGTTCCCTTTCTCAGCCCTATGTGTTGGTTGAGCAAGGCGCTCAGTCCTCTCCTATGCTCTTCCTTCCTCCTTTCTCAGTATCTGCGCTCAGGTAGACCAAAAGAACAGGCTTAAAAATTGCAGTTTGACTGTAGGAGGCATCAGCCGGGACGTTACCGTTCTGGGGAACGAGAGAGGTAAGTTGTCCATCCTCTGCTAGGGTTCTTTTCTTTGTCTTCTTTTTTTCTTAAGGACAAAATACAGGCAGGGATACATAAAAGGAAAGATACTCAGAAACAAAAAGAAACCAAACGCCCAAGTGGCCATTTTAGCAGTCTTTAAGAGGGAAGTGTGTCTGGTTTTACTTCCTCTGCCTTCTATGTGTTGGAATGCAGCCAGTAACCCTTTTTGTATCTTGAAGAGTCGGTGCCGGACACTTTTCTTCCCTTTACTGATGCTGTTTAGTACATGTAGTTGAAAGCTATTAGCAAGAAGAGGCAGGTTTCCTTCGGGGGAGATTTTAAAGGTTCAAAGTTACAAATTCAGAATACAGTATTTTGAAAGTGTTTTTTATTTTGTTTTTTTCTTTTTCCTGCAGTAATTTTAAAAATATTCTAAACATTGTATAATCAGTCATTTTTTAAGGAAAGGGAATGCACGCTTGATATGTTTCCTTGGAAAAGCAGAACCAAGGGCACTGACCAAAACCAACCCAATATTCTAATAGGGGCAATCCTGTTATTAGGTGAATCAGAAGTTTATGGAATAGGCACAAGCTTTCAAGTTTTCAAGGTCTCTTCATCAGACAAGATGGCTATAATCTCGGGAAAAAATGGAGGAGGAGGGGGGGATACGGCTGATGTTCAACTCTGATAAGCAGTAATGCCACCTGATGTAGATGTGGCCTGAAAAACACCCCCGTTCTCCCAATTTTAACTCTTCTACACCAGATGGGCAGCTATTGATGGTGAATCAGCAGAATAAATGACAGATATCACAAGGATTCATAGTGCAGCCGCTGTTTTCTGTAACCTTCCTGGCAGAGATGATGAAGAGGACTTTGAATGTAGCCTCAAAGGATAGAACTATGGGAATGGCTTATTATGCTCAGTTAAAGCCTATTTAAGAATGAATGTGAAAGCAGGAACCAAAACTGCCAGAACACGGCCACACAGCCCGGAAAACCCACAACAACCAATGTGAAAACTACTCTTCATTGCCACAGCTAATAGTTTTACTAAGATCTTGAGCTATAGAAATAGTCCCCAGTTGCTTTAATCATGGTGGTAACAATTGCGTGGCCCACAGATTAGAAGCATAAATCTAAACATTACAGTCGCCCATCCTATCAAGGAGTTTTCATTTGTAAGTGTAGTGTTGATAATGGGAGATCTTGACCAAACTCAGTCTGCAGTTTCTTCAGTGGGATGGATAATAGCAGTAAAGAAACCTCCATCCAGGACAACTTCTCTGTCAGTCTTCTGTAGAAACATGTAACTGAGGGAGGACATAGGGTGTGTCTTGCCACATCCAGCTAGGTTGGCCACAAAGAGACCTCTTGTCACAAGCTAACATCTCCTTGGCAGACTGCAGGAACTCCAGGGCGGAGGTGCCAATCTCTATCTTATGGTGGAAAGTGTTCCCTGAAGTAAAGCAGAAAATGCGATAACCTGTTAGCCAGGTGGTTGACTGGTTTACAGTCCAGGTGTGTCTGTCTCTGTACACATATTGGCATGTTTGCAAGCTGGACTCTTCTCTTTGGAATGGTGCGTGATGTATCTGCCAGGCAGGCTACACAGAGTTTGCTCAGTAGTTATTATGCCAGATGGAAATGCTTCTGATCCCTCTTATTTATACCACCGGGTAGAGGACTAAATGGTTGAATTACATGTAAAATAAGCAAGTTATGTTATTCTGCAAATTTAACAACAACTAGGCATGAATGGAAAGAAATTCAGGGACACTGGAATGCCCGGTTTGTTTGTTGAGTCATCTCTCCCTGCTTTGATATTTGGCAGACATCGTTCACGTTACATCAGGGCTATTATTGAGAAACCTGAGATTCATAGGAAATATGAATCCATACCCTGGATTTTCTAAGACTGTTCGGCCCACATAATCTCTGGTTTAGTGAAAGATGTGCAAAAACTAGTTTTTCCTTAGCGAACACAGAGTACTCGACACGCTTGAAGTGACTGTTTTGTTTCCTGTGGTTACATGGGTTTCCTCACCACCCATATCAAACTCAAGAATGACAAGCAGATGCAAATTTCTAAACACTAGTAGTCTTAGTGCTACAGATCTACAGGACTTCCTGTAAAGGTTTGAAGGGGAAGGCCTGACCGTGCTTCTGGTTTTGACCACTGTGCTGCATTCGTTCTCGTAAGGCAAAGGTGTAACAAACTGAGTTTAACAGAGGCGACCCTGGAGTGTAGCACAGGTTGTCAGACTGCCTTTGTTTCATCCTCAGCCTGATTAACCTCTTCCCTAAAGAGAAATCCAGGGGCTTTCAGAATATTTATTTAAGGTCCTTAAAAGCCTACCAGATACATGGTTAAGCCCAACAGTTGGGTACATAGAAGAGGCTGATAAGTCTGCCCCTGTTTCTGGTTGAGATGTTGCCCAACTCCCTTCAGGGGCCAACCTGGGGCTTCAGAAATAGCTCTCCCCGATTGCTGGGGGATTGTCAGCTGTTTTAACTTGTTACCGGGAACAGAAGCAGCTTCAGGGAAAAACATTGAACTTTACCAGAGAAAGCGAGATCTTTAGGAGGGGATAAAGGTAAAGGTAAAGGTTCCCCCCGCACATTTTGTGCAGTCGTGTCCGACTCTAGGGGCCGGTGCTCATCTCCGTTTGTTAGCCAAAGAGCCAGCGCTGTCCGAAGACGCTTCCACAGTCATGTGGCCGCATGACGTGCACGGAATGCTGTTACCTACCCACCGAAGTGGTACCTATTAATCTACTTGCATTTGCATGCTTTCAAATTGCTAGGTTGGCAAGAGCTGGGGCTGGTGCGGGAGCTCACTCCATCACACGGGGCTAGGGATTCGAACCTCCGAACTTGCGATCTTCCGATCGACAAGCCTGGCGTCTTACCCGCTGAGCCACCACGCCCCCTTTAGGAGGGGATAAAGCATGCCAAATGTCTTCAGGTTGCACTCCTTTAAAATATATTTTTAATAGTGCACATCAGTAGAAGAGGGTAACTTTTACAGCAGAGCTTTCCAAACTTTTCATGTTGGTGACACACTTTTTAGACATGCATCATTTCGCGACACTCTCTTACATCAGGGCACAAGGCAGGCACTAGGACCTGCGCGGAATCCTGGCAGGGATCGGAGGCAGCAGCAGCCGCAACACACCCAGACACTGCAGCCGACACACTAACGTGTCCCGACACACAGTTTGGAAAGCTCTGTTTTACAGGAACAGTACACTGCTGTATCGTGGTGTATGGAAGGCATGTGAAGGACACCTATAGATGGAGCCCCCAGCTTTGTTTTCCTCTGGTGGGACAAGCACCAGGGAAACGTCTGCTGATCCTTCTCCTGGCTCCAGAAACAAAGCCCTTTGTGGAACAGTTCCAGGGCCTGTGCCTGATTGGCTCAGAGAGGCGAAGGGATTGGAGTCTACCAATCTCTAAGAGGTCGCCATGTGCTGCAGGGGCCACTCTGTTCTGGGTTGCACAAGGACCAAGGGCTTGGAACTGAAGGAAGATTCGGGGGGAAGAGGGGGAGCGCTTCCTGACGCAAGGGCTATTAAATCGTGGGACCACCTGCCTAGGACAGTGATGGGATCCCCCTCGTGTGATTTTTTCCAAGGGGGTCTGGATGGCTGCACTGCAATTAGAAAAATCAGTCAATAAACGTTGGTTATTAATTTTAATGTGGCTTTTTAAAACATTTTACAAATGTTGCGAGATGATGCAATATAACAGTTCTATTGTTGCTAGCTGGCATAATGCAACATACTATTTTTTTAACTACCATAAAAATGTTTTATTGTAGCAAAACACTAGAAACGTCTCTCATTGGATTAGTGATACTTAAATATTCGTGGAAAATAGCTTTGGCAGAAAAAATAGTAGCTTCATTGCAAAGCCTCGACAAATCTTTTAATTAAGGAATGTTTTATACAAATTTGGTTTCTAATTTTTAGGTGTGTCAATAAATTAGTTCCTAACAGATTATCCTCATGTATTGGACTGTTGCTGAGCACGGAGCACAGTTTTAGTGCGAGCTGTGGATCCCCCAACAATCTGCCACTGAGCCCACATTTCGCTAGTTTGCTCAGGGGCAGAACAGCAGCAAAAAACCCCTTTTCGGTTTGGCATGGCGTAACTTGATTGACTTTCTAGCATAATAGTACAATGTTCTGCATCCCCAAGGTGGTTTTGGTTACTGAAATTTTCCAGAGATTCAGCACATCCTTATAAAAAAAGAAGATAATAGTGTTAACCCCTCTAGCTTAATGAGAATGTCAAACATGTTGTATGTTTACTATTTAGGCCGTTCTCCTTTGGTGCTGCAGCAGCTATTTATAGGAGTAATTGCAAAAAGAGTATCCTGAAGAACCTCAATGCCAGAATCTTATATGTTCTCTGTTCTTTTGCTATTCAGTTTGTGGGCTGTGTTTGAGACTAACGAAATGGCAACTTCATGAAAACCTGTGAAGATGGATAGGCAGAACAGGGGCGTTGCTGATCCTCAGTTACAGGAAGATCTGGAAAGCAGCAAAATAGAAGACGACGACGACTCAGGAGCACAGTTGGATGTGTTAGCCAAAGCACATGAGTTCTTTCAGATATGCGATGTAGAAGGGAAAGGGTTTATTTCTCGTCATGACATGCAGGTAAACTGCAAAATGTGGATTTATAAGCATTCGTTCATTCTCAAGGAATCATGGTCTGTCCTGTTAGAAGTTACAGCTGTGAGCAGGCAAGAATAAACAGCACATTCCTTGTTCTCACAGCTTTATTGCCTGGCTGTAGATTAGTTCAACACAATTAGCATATACAGAGATAACCCACAGGCAGAGGGGTGTAAACCTGGCAGAAAGTCCCATAAGGACCTATTTGCTTTTGCACTGTAGCAGGGAGCCCCAGGAAGTTGCTCTCTAGTGATGGCTGAGTAGGGGTTTCTAGGGCCCTAAAGGTCCTGGGGCAGTGGAGCTCGTGGGAACCGGTCCAGGATTGGAAGCCAGGGATCGGTCCATAAGGTGAGGAGCCGGAAGCGCTGGGAACATGGAAGCAAGCAAGAAGGGAGGTGTCCCAGCATGAATCTTTGGTGGAACTGACGGCCTTCCCTCTGGAGGAGTCGCACTGACCTCTGCTCAGCTCCGGGGGGGGGGGGGGGGAGACCTGGCCATGCCGTGGGTCTAGCTCCCTATGATCAGAACCCGCACACCTGTTCCGGATCTTGCCTACTAACCTCTGGACTTGCCGTAGGTGGCTGATGGCCCACTGGCTCCTCAAGAGCAGGAGGGCAAACCACCAGGTTCTTCTCTCCAATAGCAGAATGCGTAGCACCACCTGAGACAATTGATGTACTTCAGCCGTTTTTAAAAAGCACTACTAACCATCACAGTATGTGAAATCTCCATTTTGTTTTGGGGTTTTGCCTGCTTCTCTCAACATTTGTCCGAAGCAGGAACCTGCAGATTTGCTTCAAGGTTTCATTTTGGGCACAGCATTGTTGGGAACTCTCTTATTAGCTTACGGTCCAGCGGTGGATCCTGTCGGGGGGCTGAGAGAGGCTGACTTACCTTGATGGCTGACTTACTAGGGGGAGGTATTCAGGTTTTGCCGGCCCTTCCGGTACTACTGGCAGTGTCTGTCAGGATAGAACTTGGGGGTACGGCTCCCCCTGTTTCGGGAGGACTGGTCTCGGAAGGGAGTGCTTGGGAATCGGCTTCTGAACTTTCAGACAATGTCCTGTGGCAGGGTTCCTCAGCCAGGGTTCCGTGGCACCCTAGGGCAAGGGTCGGAAATGGCGGCTCGCGAGCCAAATGCGGCTCTTTGGCCCCTTGAGTGTGGCTCTTCCGCAGGCAGGCGTGGCGGGCGTGGCGCAGCAGCGAGTGTGGCGGGGCAGGCGCGGCAGCGGGCATGGTGCGCGTTGCTGTGGGCATACCCCTGGCAACCTGGCAGCCGTCTCCGGCAGCCATCTTGACAACGGGCAGGGCTTTCCAAACTGTGTGTCACGTGACAAGCCGGAAGCGCTGAAGGGAGTGGAAATTCTCCGCGCCAATCAGCTGTGCCTCGGGAAGCCCGGCAGCCTGCACGCGCGATTTTTGCCTCCCTGCCGGAACCGAGGGCATTTTCGGGGTCCCCGGAGCCTGCCCTTTCGAAGGGGCAGCGGCAGCAGCAGCTGCAGTGCTGCCCCTTCGAAAGGGCAGGCTCCGGGGACCGGGGACCCCGAAAATGCCCTCAGTTTAGGCAGGGAGGCTGCGCGCAAGCTGCCTCAGCTGTTCTGCGGGGAGAATTGCCACCCCAGGGCAGCGTGTGCATGTGGAGAGGGGAGGTTTCTGCCTCCCTGCCGGAACCGAGGGCATTTTCGGGGTCCCCGGAGCCTGCCCTTTCGAAGGGGCAGAACTGCAGTGCTGCCCCTTCGAAAGGGCAGGCTCCGGGGACCCCGAAAATGTCCTCGGTTCCGGCAGGGAGGCAGAAACCTCCCCTCTCCACATGCACACGCTGCCCTGGGGTGGAAATTCTCCCCGCAGAACAGCTGAGGCAGCTTGCGCGCAGCCTCCCTGCCTAAACTGAGGGCATTTTCGGGGTCCCCGGAGCCTGCCCTTTCGAAGGGGCAGCCGTTGCCGCCACAGCGACAACCTGGAAGCACCGCTGCCGAAGCAGTCGAGCCTCTCTTTCCCTTCTTCTTCCAAACCTCCCCCGCCCTCTTCCACGCGATTGGCTCCCGCCCGCAAAACCTGCCCCCTTCCACGCGATTGGCTCCCGCCCGCAAACCCCGCCCCCTTCCACGCGATTGGCCCCCGCCTGCAAACCCCGCCCCCTGGCTCTCGAGCACTTCAAAATGTGCACGAGCATGTCAAAATGGCTCCCGGCAAAAAAAGTTTGCCGACCCCTGCCCTAGGGTTCCGCGAGAGGTCCCTAGGGCTTCCCTGGGAGATCACGATTTATTAAAAAAATTATTTCAAATTCAGGCAACTTCACATTAAAGAGGTAAGTCTCATTCTTTAGTTTAAGAACACTGTTAATGCAGGTCTACACATAAAACGAATATAATAATTTTGTAACTTCTGGCCTATATTTGGGCCTGAATATGCAGGGGTTCCCCGAGGCCTGAAAAATATTTCAAGGGTTCCTCCAGGGTCAAAAGGTTGAGAAAGGCTGTTCTGTGGTATCCTTCAGGTCCTATTTTATCTCCCATGCTATTTAATATTTATCTAGGTCATCTGGAATTTTGGAATGTGGTATCAGCAATATATGGATGAATGGATGATGCCCAACTAGCACTCAATTCTATGTCATTCCAAAGACATAGTTGAAGTTCTGAACTATTGCCTGGAGACAATAAACCGCCCGGAGCCCCCTTTGGGGGAGATGGGGTGGTGATATAAATCGAAAGATAGATAGATAGATAGATAGATAGATAGATAGATAGATAGATAGATAGATGATAGATAGATAGATGATAGATAGATAGATGATAGATGGATAGATAGATAGATGATAGATGGATAGATAGATGATAGATAGATAGATAGATAGATAGATAGATAGATAGATAGATAGATAGATAGATAGATAGCTCGATCACCTATAGGAACTACTGGTTGAAGCTCCAACGGGGTGGAAGGTTGTTAAGGTGAAGCTCCTTAAAAGAGACATCCAAGCCATCTCACGCTGGCCTCTTAAAGAATGACTGACTGGAACAGAAACAAAACTGGACAACAACAAGGTGACTAGGGGTGTACATGAAACTGAAACATCTCATGCTGACCTTGGAACTAAACCACCTCATGTGGTACAGTATTTATCTACTCGCAGATGGCATGCTTTCGAACTGCTAGGTGGGCAGAGATAGATTAGATAGATAGATAGATAGATAGATAGATAGATAGATAGATAGATAGATAGATAGATGATAGATAGATAGAAGATAGATAGATTGATAGATAGATAGATGATCAATCCATGTAGACTAACTAGCTGAAGCTGAATTCAGAGAAGATGGGGTACTTTTTATTAGTACTATTATTGTTCTGGGAATTGACTTTCAAGTTGTCTTGAAGTATGTATTGCTTTTATTGAAAGCAGAGGCTTGTAGTTTGTGGATTCTGGGTCCAAGGTGGACAGTACCCTACCTGTGGGCCATATAAACCCTCTTTTTGCACCCCTTGGAACCCACCAAAATTAAGCCAATGAAATGTGGCAGCAGAATTCACCTTTTTTTTAACCAGAGAGAGAGAGAAGCAAAGTGTTTCTGTTGTCAAAGGTAGAGTTCCAGATACTGGATTCTGTACTGTATTAAAAAAAAGGATGCATGATCTCTGAAGGATGCTTGGGGATCAGTGAGAAGGGGAACAAATCTGCAATGTATCTCAGGTTCATTTGTTCATACTCTTTCCACCCCTCTGTGGAGAAGCATGGATACAGAACTGCAGCCTTCTACCTGGAAGGACTGTCATATGATGGAGCTTAGGATGAATGTTCTTTATAGAGCAAATGTCTAGCATCCACCAAGTTAGCTCTCTGTTAGCCAAAGGATAAGTCACCATGACAGGCATGTGAAGCTCAATCCTAATTAAAAAGTGGATAATTCCCAAATGAGTACAAATCAGCCTTTAAAGGGTAGTGTGGGAGGAATGGTTACTCCTCATACCTGCAATATTTTATGTCACTGTTGGCTATTTAATAAAGACATCGCATTGGTTCCAAATTTCTTTGGTGCCTTTCTAACCCAGTCTGAATCCAGACATCATCTCTGTAAGACACAGGCTGAGATCCTCATGAGTCAGTGAGACTTATTTCTTACTAGATAGTTGTAATTCCAGTGGGTAAAAAGAAAAGCAATCTTCCGGCCATCTAAATTATTTGCTTTTTTCTGGATCTTTTTAAAGTTAACCTTTTAATTTATACATAACATCCGTGTAATCGAGGAAAACATTGTCATTTTAGAGGCTCCATGGTGAGTTACCTCTTGTCCCAGAAGAGCTGGAGAAAGTATTTGACACTCTGGATACAGATGGCAATGGTTCTCTTACTCTAGAAGAATTCACCGCAGGATTCAGTGAGTTTTAAGTGCACCTATAGTGCTTTAGAAGTATTTCAGCTGGTTATCAATTCCTACTCTAGTGGTCTTTTATGCATTCATCTATGTGATTTGCTTTCTCATCACTCAGCAGCATAACTTGGTCTAGAGAAAGGCCAATGGAACCCTTTGATTGGTGCATTCCTCTCCTTGGGCTGTAGCCCCATCTGCCATCCCTGGCAGTGGCAATTACGTTTTCCCCGGGGTGAGAAAGTGTTCTCTGTATTCTTCTGAGGCTTGGCAACTCCATGTGCTGATAGTGTGATGATATGTTGTAGATTCTTACTACATTTCAATAAATAAAATAAAATAAAAAGATTTCCTTTCCCTATTTCACCTCCCAGCAAAATTCATAAAGTTGTTATACAAATCATTTATGCCTATTTACTGACTTATATGTTACTGCATTCTATCTTTATTATGCAACCACTTATCTATGTTTTGTTCTCTACATGTCAGAAAAGATCTGGTTGAATCTACCCTTTACAAATCATTTATTTTATAATTATTTATATTATATTTATATCATTTATATTTTGCTCTACAGGTAGCCCTTGGTTAACGACGGTAATTGGGACCGGGATTTCCATCGCTAAGGGATGCAGTCATAAAGTGCAATGTCATGTGATCGCATCGCTTAGCGACGGCAATCCTGGCAATCCCTGTTGCTGTCATTAACTGGATCCCACTGGTCATTAGGCGAGGACCCACCCTGATCCAAGCCATTCCCGGCTTAGTCAGGTAAGGGACTGCCTCCTCTTCAGCTCCCCCTACCGGCCTGTCTCCTCCCCGTCTCTGCCCTTCTGGCCGCCCTGCAGAGCGGCACTCCTGGGCAGCGGTGGTGGCGCTGGGGCTGAAGCAGAGGCCCGGGGCAGCGGGGGCTGGCTGAGACTGCTGAAGGCCCCAGCGCCACCACCGCTGCCCAGGAGTGCCGCTCTGCAGGGCGGCCAGAAGGGCAGAGACGGGGGGGGAGACAGGCGGGGGGGGGTCGAAGCTCCCCCGCAGTCGTAAGTGCGGGTGGGCTGCCGAGCGCCTGAATTTTGATCACATGGCTGCGGTACGCTGCAGCGGCTGTAACTTTGGGGACTGGGCGTAAGTACCATTCATTCAGCGCCACTGTAACTTTGAACGAGGACTACCTGTATGCTGAAGTATCATGGCAGAGTTTTCCGTAGAACAGTTGTTAGTAAGCACGTGACAAAACAGTGCAGCCTTGATCCTAAGAATAGTGTATCATTATTGTGGTGTTGTTGCTCTGTAGCTAAAAAGGATTTGATCTGAAGGTAGTGAGAAAAAAGAAGCACCACTTAACTGTACATCAGCATTGAGATATTTCTCAGTAGCTCATGAAAAGTCTCTGGTTGCTTAATCAATTTCTCGATGATGCCGTGCAGTAATTGGAATATTGTGATCTAATGGGTCACTTTGGCCTGAAGACACACCTGTCAGTCATGAAGTCTCCTCCTCTTCTAACATGGAAATTAGGCACTGCTACTTCTCTCTAGTTACTTACTACATCTAGTGATGTGTGTGGATTGAATTCCTTCCTGCACCCTGGAAGGCTTCATCCCACAGCCGGGGTGGGGAGGATGTGGATTTCCTTCTTTCCTTCCTTCCTTCCTTCCTTCCTTCCTTCCTTTCCCGCAGTCAGCAGAAATGCAGAAGAACAGAAGCCGCCAGCAGACTCCTCCCTTGGTATTTAACCTCACGGGGATTGGCTCGCCCTGGTGGAGGTAGAGAGGCTCAGTCTGCAGGTCAGTTATGGGTCGCTGGGTGATTTAACTGAGGCCCATAGAGCTGCTGTTGCTAGAGGTGCTCATTAAAAGTGCTCCCTGCAGGAGACGCTGCCGGGCCGTTCGCTGGACTGTGGTACCTATTTGTCATCTGGTATATTGAAACCCAAGACCACCTGTTCTTTTGGAAGGAAGTAATATAAGCAGTTTGTTTAATGAATGTTGTAGAATTCTGATGTTCTTCGGTTGTAACATTTAACAGAAAATGACACCCTCAAGCGAATTTAGTATGACTTATTTCTCATGCTGTTAAAAGTAGATTTCTTCATTTATCGCAAACACCTTGAGTGCTAACCTATTTTATAAAACCAAAACTTTTAAAACCCGCAGGCCAGTTTTTGTTTGGGAGGAAGGAATCTGTTGCTGAGATCTGTGGATCTGAAACTGGAAATAACTCTCGTCCCAAATCAAAAGAAAGCATCATGGAAGGCAATGAGGAAGAAGATCAGTTTTCAAATCTTATGGAGCGGCTTGGAGCTAGTAATACCTCGAAGGAGTAAGTATTGCCACTGAAACGGCGGAGAAGCAGGAGAATCACACCAACACCGTCTTTCTGGGTTGGGCCAGTTTGGCCTGGAGGAAGGAGGTCGGGTGTTTGAATGCTGCTTTATATCAGTGTTGAAAAATACATCCACCTGCGCAAGAAAACCGATTCAAGGCTTGTTTAAAATGTCATTGAAGAAAAGGATGTATTGACAGTTTCCGTCTGGCGATCTGGACATCAGGCCTACTTTTCAGTCTCCCAGTAGAGCAGGTCAAAGGTCCTTTTCGGTGGTTTCTCCCTTCCCTCATCGGCTCTGCAACCCGGCTGGAATTCTGCTTCCCAGTTGCTTTTCACAGGCTGCGCGCGAGTAACGCAGCCCCCCTCCTGGCTGTCCTTCCCTGTCATGCGTTTAGGGGAGTCCTTGTATAATCGGTCACACTCAGCTGCTCTTTCGCAGCTGGAAGACTTCCCCGGTGAGGGCGGCCCCTGTGTTCGTCATGTCACATTTTAGGGCTCAACATCCTCCTCGCCCTGCTTCGTTTTTTGCAATTCCAAACAGCTTGGCAGGTTCACGTAGACCGAGAGGGGTGGAGTTGCGAGAGGTGTCCGGCGGCGGCAGTGAGATCATAGAAGAGCCAACATCTCAAATGCCAAATTAGGTGTGATTTTGGAGATTTGTTGTTGGGTCGATCAATATCTTTTTTCCCTTAGTTATATGTAGGCTGGCTAAGGCCTTGGAGATGGATTGTGTGGCAGCAGAGGCTTCCGAGTTCTTGCCTGAGAGAGAAAAGCCGGCAGTCCCTGTAAGACTGATTTCTTAAAAATCGTTTCAAGTTCAGTTTTCTCACCATGACGGAGACCCAGGTTTGATGGGAGTTGCTAGTGCATATTTTAGGTGGGAACTTTTAATTAGGGTTGTATTCCCAATCCAGTCATTCTAAAGTAGGAGCTGGCCCTCAGCTTGCGGCAACAGAACAGGTGCCTCAGGGACCATGTTCGACATCATGATTTCCAAATACCTTTAAGCTGTTTTATTGGGAAGATACTCTACTGGCTATCTCCTTCCTGGACTATTTGTTTTTCTGAGAGTACCGAAGGGTGCCCATCGAGATAAATAAAATAATGGACAGTAGTAAATATTGGAACTCTGTGGTGTAATTTACAGAACGTTTTTCAAGTCAGCAAAATAACTTGGTGGGCTTGGAGTCCTGTCTGCTCTCTGAGTTGAGTGTGTGAGGTTGCCATCTTCTGGTCATAGTTGGTTAGGCAGCAAAATGTCCTGGGGCTGCCTTGCAATTGAGATCTTAATTTCAAACAATCCTCAACTGATCATGTGTAGGATTGGTGGCACTAGCCTGGTGCCAGGCTGTTTAGCTCCAGGATCTACGGCCTCTGATGGAATCATTATCCAAAAGAAATAAATACATATTTTGGTATCAAGGATATCACATCTACGATATTAGGATCATAGATGAGAAAATGATTTTAACTTATTGCTGCCAGAAACTTGAGTTGCTAGTCAGCTTTGCCCTGTTCACTTCCATTGATAATTGAAATGTTAAGGGAAATTCACAGATTCCCTCTGCAAGAGAGATTTTGAGTAATTTGAAGGGGGGGGGAGTGGATGCTCTTCATTTTAAACTGATGGTATCCTAGAATAAAAGTTTCCCTTGCCGATACCTGTCCTCCATTTCCTCCTCCTCCAAAAATAAAAGTGGTGGGCAGCACCTGCAGTGAGAAGACGGGGGATTTGGGAGAAGGGGTGGGCACACTCCCATTCTGTTCTCCCTCAGATTGCCCTCCAGAATGGCTCGGAGGAATGCTGGGTGTGTGTGTGTGCGTGCGTGCAATCAGGCCTGCTGGAGAAAAGGAAAGGGGAAACAGTAGAATGGGAAGAAAGCTGGTACATTCATAGATCCTCTTGTCTCTCTGACAGTTCTCTTGAAAGAGCTAGAGCTAGTGATGACAGATGACCCAACCCGGTATCTGACCATAGACGTATTTGGAGAGGGAGTTCTCCTCCCTCCACGCAGTTTGGAGGGGTTGGGAGAGAGCATCTTTCAGTGATACCGCCGTAATTAAAATAAGAATATTTGAAGTACCTGCAGTGTGATTAACCCCACTAACCAGGGGCATTGCTGGAGTGGCTTATGAGTTGAGCACTGGAGACACTTGGTTTCACTGGTTCCATTCCTTTCTGCAGGACTGCACAGGATCCCATTGAATGTGTGCAACCCATTCCCAGATTTGTTCACTTTCCTGGATTCCAAAATGTTAGTTAATACCCAGGTGGCTTCAGTGAACTTTGGTGCACTAGCCAGGACACCCCCTGAACCAAGTAGCCCAGCTTGAGTGGTCCATGCCCTCACAAGGATCCATGTTCACAGTTGGATTACTGCAAACTGTGTGTGGCTACCTTTTCTGATCATCTGGAATGGCGGCTGATGCATAGTGCATCGGCCAGATTAAGTGGTATGACTAAATGAGAGCCAGTTTGGTCTAGTGGTTAAGGCTCCGGGCTAGAAACCAGCAGTCTGAGAGTTCTAGTCCTGCCTTAGGCGTGAAAGCCAGCTGGGTGACCTTGGGCCAGTCACACACTCTCAGCCCTAGGAAGGAGCCAATGGCAAACCAGGAGACTGAGAGTTCTAGTCCTGCCTCAGGCATGAAAGGCGGCCGGGTGACCTTGGGCCAGTCCCTCTCTCTCAGCCCTAGGAAGGAGCCAATGGCAAACCAGGAGACTGAGAGTTCTAGTCCCGCCTCAGGCATGAAAGCCGGCTGGGTGACCTTGGGCCAGTCACTCTCTCTCAGTCCAACTCACCTCACAGGGTGGTTGTTGTGGGGAAAATAGGAGGAGGAAGGAGTATTAGGCATGTTTGCTGCCTTGAGTTATTTATAAAAATAATAAAGGGATAGAAATTAAATAAATAAAGACATTCACATTGACCTATAAAGCCATAAATGGCTCAGGAACCAAGCATGTAAAAGCGTCTCTCTCAAGACCACCAGTCCTTGCATCAGATTAGCTAGGGAGGCTCTGCTTGTGGTCTCCCTGATGGGTTTGACTGACAGCGTGGTAGCACCCCAGCTGAACACCCTTTCCCAGGGGAAGTGAGGGGCCGCGGGCCCCGTGGCTTTGAAGACACGGTGAGCCACAACCGAAGCCACGTTTCTTCACCTAGGCCGGCACTGGACGAGGAGCCACTGCTGCCTTCTCCTGGGAAACATACTGTATTTTAATTGCTGTGCTCTCATGGTTCTGTCATTTTGTTTGGTGGGAGTTTGTTTTGTTGTTCATTGTTTTTACCAAATTACTGCTTTTGTTCTGCACTGTGTGCTCCTTTGGGAGAAATAATAGCATAAATGAACAATTTCACTTTCGTTGTTATTTTTAAGATTAGTAATACAAAGGAGTCCTTAGCAGCAAGGACAGAAATTGTAAACATACATAAGAGCATTAACATTTTTGCAGAAGACAGTCGCGTACAAGCGGCTTCATACCTTCAGCAGTAAAATTTAGAGAGGGATGAAAAGGTTGTGCAGCTCATTTCTTAAAACAAAAACGTGCCCCAATCTACATTTCTTCATAAACGGGCTCAAAAGGACATTGCTAGCATGCTTCTGGGCTCTGTCCAGGGTGCTCGTAGTGACCTATAAAGCCCTTCCGGGCATGGGCCCGGTCACTTGTGGGGCGCTCTCTCCCCAGTTGTAGCTACCCTCCCTGGGAGATGCAGCAGGAGGGGGGTGCTCTGGGTGCCACCCGTTAGGGAGTGCCGCCTTGGGGTGCCGCCCTCTGGAATATCGTTCCCCCAGATTTTAGACTTGCCCCGACCCCGCTGGGTTTCCGTAAGGCCTTAAAAACCTGGTTTTGTTGCCTAGCCTGGGCCCGGGGCTGTGCGGTTGAGCCCGTATCTTGGTTATATTGATGGTGTTGGTTGGTTTTATCTCGACTCCCATATTTGTAATGTATTTGTCTTTTATGATGTTTTTATCTAGTTTTTATTCTGTTAGCTGCCGACGGTCATAAGTTTGAGGTGGGCAACCATGTGAGTTGAATAAATAAATAAAATCAGAACTGAAGGAAAAGTAAAAGTCACTGATCCTTCCATCTATCCCCATGATTCTTCCTTTATGATACAAGAGTGCTAAAATTATATTTGCTACTGAAGCCCAAAAGATTTAGCCCCTAACGTGCATTTCTTTTTTCCCTTTCCCTAGTGAAAATAATATAAAGAACCTCTGGCTGCACCTGAGGAAACATGAGCCTCACCTTCTTTCCAATTTTGAAGAATTCCTGACAAAAATCTTCTCTCAGCTCCAAGAAGCTGATGATGAAAAGAACACCTTGGAGTCTGCCCTGAAAAAGTAAATGCTTCTTTATGGTGGCTTCCTAGGGGATCCTTCCATAGCGGTTCTGTTTGGGCAGAGAGTTCTCCACAAATGGGCAATGCACGTTTAAAGCCACAGCAGCAGCCCTGGTTGGGTCCACGTGAGATTTTTTGCCGCGCGAATACAGTACCATATCCGTTCCGTTAGCTGTGCATACAGTCCCCAACAGGGATGTTAATAAGTCCACCATGAATTTCTATGAGAGCGAATTTGCAGATTGCTTCAGAATGAACTCCACATCCCAGGGATGGCAGCGCTGAAGGAAAGCCATTAGTATTTCTCCTGTTTGGACAAAACTACACCAAAGACGGAGCTCCTTAACGGGCAAGAGGTGCGTTGAAAAAGATGGTCGCTTGCCGCCCCACCTCTTGCTGGTACCACCTGCACAGGCTCCGCTTCGGGCTCTGCCATTACCTCCCTGCATGGGTTCAAATTCTCCTTCCCAGGTACCCACTCCAGACGCAGCCCCTCTGCTGCTCCTCACCACTTCGCCTCCCACCGGGCACATTCGTTCAGCCTGCAGCTGCCTCTCTGCCACCCACCGCGTGCTCCCTGGTTCTTCCCGCTCCATTCGCCCTTCCGGTTGCTTCTTCCTCCCCCAAAAGCTGCCAGTGGAATTGGATGGGGCTCTGTTCTCAGGGACTGAGCGATTGGGAGAAAAACCCGGCTCCTGGATAGGGGACGATTGCAGTAGGGGTATCCTGCGGACTGCTGAATAACCAGAGGCTGTCCTGACGGCTCCCTTCGGGTGCTCTCCGCCCGTTCCTGAATTGGCACAAAACTATCCTGGCGTGAAGTTTGCAGTCCCCATTGCCGGTCTGTATCCCGCCTCTCTCGCCTCTGTTTCAAGTCCCTGCAGTCTCCTCCAGGGGAATGGGAGACAAAGTTAGATCCCTCGGGCTGCCCTTGGACCATGTTGGAAGAAGGGAGAAATGCCACTTAGAGCCTGTGAGGATTGAGATGAGCTAAGGAAGATTGATTGATTATTAAACGGATCTATAAGGCCGCCCAACGCACACTCGGTGACTCCAGGTGGCTTAAGATATAAGCTTATCTCACTTGTGGGCTGGGGATGAGGGGAAATGGCAGGGAAAAGATGTTACCAAACCATTTTTGTATCATGGTTGGGCGTCAGTGGGCAAAGGCATGAAGAATTTGTACTTGGCCAAGAAAGGAACAAGAAGACAAAAACCTTTCTGCTGGTGGTGCCCTAAGAAGTAAAACTGAAGAGGAGTGACCTGCAAAGCTTCTGGCATGTTTGTCTCCCTGCCTCCAAACAACCAGTCATATATTTGCAACAGATGCAAGGAATTCCAAGGAAGAGAGGCAATGAAAGAGAGCAGGAATTGCCCTCTAGGTAAAAGGTAACCCCTTCTGCTCAGAAGTCCAAGGGATGGCAGTGAGGTTCAGAACATCTCAAGGAGAAGATGTGGATGGTCTTTTCCAAAAGCAATTTGCAGATCTCTCAAAGAGGGATAAAGTTATTGTTGGGGAAACTTTAATCTATTGGGAGACAAACTCTGCAAGGTTTTTTTCCAGCAAATTCCTGACTAGCTTTGTTGAGAACTTTCTCCTCAACATGGTGGAAGAAAGCCCAAGCGCATTGCCTCTCCTTGAATCAAAAAGGGAGATTTAACTGAGGAAGTGGAATAGATAGGAATGGGGGTGTGGGGAGGGATCACATAATGGCCGAGTTCTTTATTTTAAGGAGAATTAAAGGTTCCCTTTAATTGCAATCCCTCAAACTCAGTGGAACCCCCCCATTGTGAAGAAGCCTCCTCCTGGGATCACCTGCCCCAAATTACAAAGAAGACTTTGTGGCGCTCTAGCAGATAGCTGCCTCCAGTTTGATGCTGAACCGTTGTTGAGCATTCTTCAAAGATGACTTGCACGGCAGCTGTAGGTCTGTCTGGCCAGCCTGTCCGCACTGGGCTTTCTCTCCAAAGGAAGAATATGTGGCTTCTTGTATCTCCAACCTTTTGCTCATGCTGCAACAAAGTTGTAACTTCTTGTCCTTTTTAAAATTCCTTATTAGCAAAATTTCTGCCTATGGCGATGAAATCCAGCAACTGTATGAAGAAATGGAACAGCAAATCAAAAATGAGAAAGAAAAGGTCCTGTTGGAGGCAAGTATGTTTTTAATATGGATGATAAAGGACAGATAGATAGATATAGAATATGACTATAAAGTTATCCCCACACTATAGTAGTAAAGTAAACTATAGAGTCAAACCTTAGTTTTAAGGTAAGAATTAAAATGCTGAAGTCATTCCCTTTGTCTTTAAATCCCGCCACCTACCGGCAGCTTCGAGGTCTCTTTTCTGGGCATCATCTGGTTCTGGCTCTGCCTTTCTTGATGCATTCTGGTTAGCAATAGGAAGTGCACTTTTCTCCCCTCCGTAACTACTGGATTGCCTTATTTTGCTACTGTACAGTTTAGTACAGCTGGCGGAGGTATAAGAATTGGGGGGATCATTTGAAGCCTCAATTTGAAGCTGTATCCCAGCTAGATAAATGGTCCTTTCCAAGCCTCCAACTGACACATCTTAAATCTTCGAGATAAAAAGTTCAGCATACTCCTGAAAGCTTTGTGCATATGTGTGTGTGTGTGTGTTTGTTTGTTTGTGATTGTGATTTCTTTTGTGTATGCATTGCAAAAAAAAAAAAAAAGCACCACCAGTCTATTCCTATAAGTAGTTGTTTTCTGAGCCCTGGTGGTGCTTTCAGCTAAAATCCTCTGCTCTTTTTGTCATCTTCCAATTCTGCAGGACACTGAGAGGTTTCAGTCCCGACATCAGGATCTGGAGCATAAACTTGTAGAAAAGGAGAAGGAATTGGAACAACTGGCTCAGAAGCAGAAAAGGGTATGTGAAAATCACGATGCTGTAATGGCAGCAAATTTCTAAGTGAGCTTAGCCGCACAGCGGCAGTGTGTGGCACCGTTTTGGCTGCGCTGGTAAGCCTTGAACCTCGGAAGTCGTAAGATGGCCATTCTTGTCCCTTGGGATGGTTTGCTTGCTTTCTGGAATGCCTTCCTGGAGGGGAGTCTGAAAAGCAAAGAATTTTATTTCTTCTGCTTCATCTGTTAGGAGAGAAGTAGACAGCTTTCTGGGCCACTGATAGGACTTCTTTGCCTCCAGATCCTTTTGGACAAAGATCAACGCTTGTGTTAAAACCTCAGAAGCTGCTTTGCCCTCGGCTTATTTCTCAAGTCTGACAGAGTGAATTTAACTTCTGTAGCTGGCTGGCGAGTTGATTTGTATCTCACAGATGTCAGCCTGATCTCTGTGGAACTGGCTCACAAAAAGCAGCCGAGCTCTTACGGAGACATTTGTTGGAAGCTGTAAATATTCCCAAATGTTTCTTATTGGCGTTTGGAGGTCCAAGCGTAGAAGCTGGGTAAACAAGAAGCTCATATGGCTGCAAAAGTAACGTGTTCAGTTCATTCGGTTGTTGTGACTGTTCTTGGAGGATTTACGGGCCATTCCTGCTTCCTCCCCTCTTACCCATTTAGGGCCACATTGGTTTTATTTGTGCTCTGTCGAAAAGGAGCCCGTTTCAGCCTTTAGCTGCCTTGTTAGATTGTTGTTATGGTAATATTAGTATAAGCCTGGATTATAGTAAAAAGGTAAAGGTTCCCCCCACACATTTGTGCAGTCGTGTCCGACTCTAGGGGCCGGTGCTCATCTCCGTTTGTTAGCCGAAGAGCCAGCGTTGTCCGAAGACGCTTCCACGGTCATGTGGCTGCATGACGCACGCAGAACGCTGTTACCTTCCCACCGAAGTGGTGCCTATTCATCTACTTGCATTTGCATGCTTTCAAATTGCTAGGTTGGCAAGAGCTGGGGCGAGTGCGGGAGCTCACTCCGCACGCAGGGCTAGGGATTCGAACCTCCGAACTTGCGATCTTCCGATCGACAAGCCTGGCATCTTACCCGCTGAGCCACCACGCCCCTTGGATTATCCTTGGCTGGATTATAAGATAATTGAATTTTGCAAAAAGGAAAAAAAAAGACATTTTCTTTTATTCAGAAGGACTAATTATTTGGCTGTTGTGGGTCTTCCTGGCTGTGTGGCCGTGTTCTGGAAGTTGTGGTTCCTAACGTTTCGCCAGCATCTGTGGCCGGCATCTTCAGAGGGCAGGAGCACAGACAGAAGCGAACTCTCTGTCTTCCAGAACACGGCCACACAGCCCGGAAGACCCACAACAGCCATCGAACTCTGGCCGTGAAAGCCTTCGACTAATTATTTATCTATGGCAAGTGCTTCTGTAACTGATCGAATTTAAGCAGGTTACAAAAGGCAGCATGTATATAAAACTTTCAAGCCTAGATAAAATACAAATCAAAGGAAACCATTATCCAGTATAACAACCATTTATTACCATTGCCCATCACTGAACCCAGGAATATTAATCTGTTCAACTCCTTGGTCCCCTCGTGCTCTCCAGAAAAGCCAGCGCTGACCAAGTTCCTGAACATCAAACACGATCTGGGTGCTGAGGAGGTCCCCTGCATCAAACGGGTTAGGGCTGTGTATCCCCTCTCGCTGCACCTGGTGGGGAATAGCAACTTTGGGCAGGCAAACGGGGCCTGGAGTGGCCAGTCTCGGATACAGCCAGGCCCCCAGAAACGGGGGGCTGTGCAGGTTCTAACCGGCACCTTGAACTGCATCTCAAAGCAAGCCAGCAACCAATATTGATCTCATGGGAGAGTACTGTTGTTGAGTTGTTGCTGCTGTCCTGTGGGAGGCTCGTTAACATGGAGTATTGGAAGCGTTCAGGTGGCCCTCGGGAGCAGCCCCACGCAGAGCAAGTGGTGTCGTGCAGGTCCGGGGGGACCGTTCCCAGGGCCTCTCGCTCCAGAAATGGCCGCTGGCGCTCATACCTGAGCCCTGAAAGACCGAAGCCCACTTTGGAAGCATTTTGTGATTAAATCTAGTAAAAACCCATTCAATTTGCTTTTTACTTATAGTTCTTCTTTTCATACAGTTGGAAGGACAATGTAAAGAGCTACGTAATGATAAGCATGATACTACAACAGAAAATACCCAGTTGAAGGTCACTAACCAAGAGCTTCTGAAGGAGCTGGAGAGAACATCAGAGGAGTTGATCGTTGCCCAGCAGCAGTTGCAGATACTTCAAGATGAAGCTAAACAACTGCAGGAAGAAAAGGAAATGTGAGTAATTCTAGAAACAGGAATTAATATGAGGTGATTGATTTTATAAAAGGATAGATACTTTATAACAGTCATAGACCAGCTCAAAAACACACTAATAATAATAATAATAATAATAATAATAATAATAATAATATAAAGAAGATCGCACAAACTGACTATAAACAACAACATAACACAGTTGCCAAAACGATTCTCTGGTACATCTGTGAAAATTATCATTTACCAGTAATGAAAAATTGGTGGGAACATATAGTTGAAAAAGTAGTCGAAAATGAGCAGGTTAAAATACTGGGATTTCCGAAAAAAGTTCTGATAAAGTTCTAACACACCAGATTTAACTGTGGTTGAAAAGAAGAAAGTGTGGATAATTGATGTGGCAATACCAGGGGATAGTAGAATAGAAGACGAAGAATTGGAGAAGATCACAAAGCATCAAAATCTAAAAACCGAAGTTGAAAGATTATGGCATAAACCGGCCGTGGTGGTCCCAGTGGTTATTGGCACGCTGGGTGCCTTACCAAAAAGCCTTGGACGGCACTTAGAAAATCTGTGCATTGACAAAATTTCCATCTGTCAATCACAAAAGGCCACATTGCTTGGATCTGCGCATACCCTACGCCAGGGCTTTCCAAAGTTTTCCCGCGGCGACACACCAACCGCTGTTGGTGTGTCGCCGCGGGAAAACCCGGAAGCGTTGATGATGATCGGCGCTTCTGGGTTGTGTGGCGACACACCAGACTGTGTGTGGCGACACACTTTTGTGTCGCGACACACAGTTTGGAAAGCTCTGCCCTAGGCAGATACATTATGACATCCCAGGTTCTTGGGAAGAGCTTGATGCGAATGAAGGCCAACACCAGCTAAAGAACTGGCAACTGATTTCACATTGTTGTATAAATAATAATAATAATAATAATAATAATAATAATAATAATCCATCTGACTCCCAGCAACCCTGGTCATCCCCGTAAAATAAAGTGTGAGACAGCAAGTAAAAACCACAGTATAAGCCAATAATTATAAAACTGGTGTGATCAAGTTGTAACACATTTTACAGATAGTAAACCAAAACTTGGCCATGTTAAGAGAAATAAAATCACATTGATCGGATAGCGGCAAGGGAGTAAAAAGGCTCCGGGTGGTCTGGAAATCTGGCCAGATGGAGTGTTAAGTGACTGCAACCAGGCATCTTTGTCACGAGAGCTAGATAAAAGAACGTGGGTTAGTGTCTCAGGAGTGCTGCCACAGGGGCAAAGTCTTGTGTGAAGAATGGCTGTTGCAAAATTATTAAACCTTGCCAGGGTTAGGATTCTTCTGAATTTGGAAACTGTTCCTTGGCTTAGATCTCCAGATGGCTTGAAAAATGGTGAATGGCTGCCCAAGGACAGGGCACATCTTCGGGTAGGGCAGCCAGTCCGATTGGGCTTCCAGACCCTTGGCGCACTGCTCGAGGGCTGCCTCTCATGCTCACATCCCATCATTGGGACTGCGTCGAGCGCAAAACCGCAGCACTTCAGCTTCTCACGCAACGCCCTGCCCCTGGTTATAGAAGGTAGCTCGTTATTTCGTTGGAATGCCGGGTCCCTGGCCCGGGTCTTCCAAAGGAAGGCAGCCAGAAAGCCAAGAGGACTCGGGGAGGGGGCAAGAGAAGAGAAACGGACCCTTGGGGAGAGCCAGGGCGTCTGACGCCAAAGAAAAGAGGCTCCAGGGGCCCTTTGACGAACTGAGCAGTCATTCTCTAGTTAGGGTCAGAGGAGACCTGTTGATGTACCGCTGTAAAAAGAAACAGAGTTTCATATATTATCTGTTCTCTGTTATTGCTCAAGAAAGCTTTAATTGTTCGTGTTCAGTTGGCCCTTTGGGCAAATGAGAGACAAAACTATAATAGCCAAGGTCCAGGATGCTGCATTGCTAGGAAAAGCACAGGGCATCAAGGTGTAAACACCAAGGCAAGACCGAACCTCCCTCGCAGAATTCCAGGTTTATCAGTCTTGAGCTGGTCAAGGATCTGGGGAGGAATTTCATGGCTGTGACCGTGACGGGCTCCCACTCGCAGGTGGCTTCGGGGGGCACCTGGTGGGACGACCCGGTGGGGAGGGGTTGGTGGATTTCTGCAGTGAGAAGGGGGTGGGACTGCAGGATCTAACCCCCTTCCAGCTCATACATGCTGTGGTACTTAGGATTTGGAGCAAGTTATACCAGGTCTATGCAAAGAAAGGCCATTTTTGCCATGATTACCTTCAAAGCCAATACTTGTCTGTTTGACTGCAGACAAATCAGTCTGTGGAAGTGGCTTTGGCAAATCCTGTGTCTTTGCCTGGAGCAAAAATATGACACTTTTTCCAGGTGGCTTTCAAGGGCATTGTTTTTTTGTGCCAGGCAGTTTTAGTGACTGGAAAACCTGAAGAAGCTGTTTTTATTATCAGATAAGAGATTCAAACTACACTTACTACAAGCAACATTAATTTTATTATATCACAACTGATTCTTTCACCAGATTATGATCTGGATCATCTGGGAGAGAGAATAACAGTAAGTTGTACAGGTCTGTGGACACTGATCTGGCAAACACTTAGCAAGGCACGGAATAAAACTTCTGATTTTGTTTAGTAAAATTAAGGAGTTTCTCCAGAGCTTCATTTAACAAATGCTGCATCTGTACAATTGCTTTTCCCCCCCATAAAACGAAGGTTTAAAACTTTTCCTATTATGTTATAAAGCCTGTTGGTGGATGATTAGTTTAGTTGTGTGTCAAGAGCAATTCCTGTCCAGATTTAGATTAAAAGTAGCCATTAAAATTATTCTGTGCACTTGTAAAAACTTTGCTTTTAGTTTTGGTTGTGGGAAAGGACATTTCAACTTATTCTGGAACTTCATAAATAAACAAACTAGAGTAATTATGAATTCGGTCAGTTTCTGTAGTTATTAGTGCAGTACCTACAGGAAAGAGTAAATCCCAGCTCCCGCTAGCATTTTCTCTGAACAGCAGGTTGAACTGGCTTTTGCATAATGCTTGTTTTGTCTCTCTTCCAGTGAGGTTTACCGAGTGACGGAAATATTACAGAGGGAGAAATCAGGACTTCTTAAACAAATGGACTTTTTGAGGTAAGAAGAATTCAGAACGGGCTTTAGGGAGTGGGGGAGCTCATCTTCCTTTCTGATGAACGTGTTCTTTATTGCCGTGTTGTATAGAGAGGACAAAGCTGTTTGAATGAATGAATGAATGTACATATTTTCCCAGTAAAATAGGAGCATTTGTCATAAAACCTAGGTTGGGTCATTCCAGGTGGGCCAGTGAGACCGAGGGGCCACTGGTGCCTCCATTAATGATGAAAATTAAGTAGCACCTCCCAGCCGCAAGCCTGGTCCTTCAAGAAGAGCCCAACCTCCCCCAGAATCGGCTGCTACCGGGCGAATGGCTCCCCCTCCCCCAGTAGTGCCCCCGTCGTTAAGTCATGATGCCCATTGCCATCCTTCTTTGTTCCTATCAGAGCTCACCAACAGTCATCTTTGAGTTGAAAGAGACAATACTTGTTCTGTGCAGCCTGGAATTGTTTTAAAAAGCGATGGGAATCAGAGTGGAATTTCAAGCAAAGACCTTTGTCTGGTGCCCAGCCAGATTACATAGCTCCAGCACAACATGAGTCCAGAGAACCCGCATGTTGGAGTTTCTGCACAACAAGGCAAACTTTGTGGCATTGCTACTTTTGAGGATCTGTGAAAAATTCCGATTTAGCTTCCAGTTCTGTTACTCCCCACAGACTAAATTTACAGACATGTCTCTCGCTCGCTCCTTCTGCAATATGCACAGAAGCTGTTGATGCTCTGTCAGTAGAGGGGTCCCGGGGGAGCCGACAGGAAGTTAAGAGGTGCACGCAGGGGAATACCAGCCATCAACGGGGGGGGGGGGGGCGGAGAGGGGAGAGCAGATGGAAGTTAAGGCAGTTCATAGAACAAATAACTGGCTTCACTATTTGGTCGGAGTTCTGAAGAAAGACACACCCCGTTGGCAGCTTACTACAAGAACACGGAGTCGACTTGGCCCTGGGGAAGAGACCCTCGCAACAACTCCCACCCCTTTTTGTGCTTCCAGGAAGCCCCAGCACAACGGTCTCGTTGCTGCTTGGCCAAATTTTTCAGGGAGACGGTCTTCCTTCCAGGCAGCATCTCTCGCCTTTCGTTCCAAGGAGAAAACAGGCCCAAAGGAGGGAGTCGCGCATCTGTCTCCAACTCGCCTCACCCTGCTGGCCTTCTTTACTCACAGTGGAAGCACAACAACAGTGAGGAGAGGGGCCTGGCTTCCCTACCACAGCGAGGCCTTGCCGGGACACTTGCCAGGAAACCGCTCCTGAGAAGCTGCCATCCCAGGAGGCGCAGTGCCTCATTCAGGTTCCTGAGTGCAGGCCCGATGCGCTGGTTGAGCAGCTGGCCAGAGGGGCAGGGGACTCCAGCTGGGGTGGCTGTAGAACTGTGGATCTGGGGAGGGCAATATTTGGGGAGGCACTGAACTGAATACGGAACAAACCAAGCTGTTTTCTGAGCAGTTTTTTTAATAGTTTAATTTGTATAAGGGTAATTCCAGCCCTCATTCCTACTGTGCCTCATTTGTATTGCTGCAGTTGCACATCTAGTAGTGTGAAAATGCCTGTTTTCTACTCGGAACTCTCCAGCCCTCTCTGCATGAAGCCAGAGGCAGTTCTTCCCTGGGGGCTGCAGGAGTGCCCTCCCTGCCTGCCTCGTCCACTCACCAGCACAAGGCACGCTGGGAGGCCTCCGTCCCTGGGCAGAGTCACAAGATGGCCTGGGAAGCGATATGCAGGAACCGTCACCTAGGCAAAAGGGGCTGAAGACTGTTCAAGTCCAGAGCAACGAGGTAGCACGAGGTTCAGACAGGCACCTCCCTAATTTACTGAACAATAAGAAGAGGGAGGGGGTCCTGCACCATCAGACCTGCAATATCATATCGGTATCTGGCACCTACACAGAACACCCCAGGAGATGTTCTTCAAGTTCTTCTTGGCAAGACACAGCATGTAAAAACAAGGACTGAGTACTGTGGTTTTTAACAGCAAAACAGCTGTGTGCCGTTGGATGTACAAGTGTCAGAATTGCTGATAGCTTTCCTCTAACTGCAGAATAGAAAAAATGCCACTGAAGAAATGGCTTGGTCACTATTCTTGGCTGTAGACTATTCACTCATTCGCTGTACGAACTGAGGAGAGGGTGAAACAGGACCAAGATTTGGATTGAACTGGAGATCCCAGTGTGAATATGTCTTTGCTGCACGGTTTATCATGGAGCTCATTTTATTTCCAGCTATGTCTTCTTCTGCTTGGCTCCACCCTTGATTAGTCACCCTGTACTCTGCCAGTACAGTAGAAGAAACATATTGAATTCTAGTCTTCAGAACCTAAATTTTAAAACGACATCCCAGAACTTCCCCACAAAACAAAATAAAGTAGGACAGCATTTCACCAGAATAAATACCCCCGAAATTGGGAATGTTTGGCAGATGTCCTTTTATTTTGTTGTTTTTCCTCCCTCCCTTCAACTATAGAGAAAGGAACAAATATCTGAGAGATGAGCGTGACGTGTGTCTCCAGCAGGTACGTTTGTAGCTCTTTTTATAAAGGGTTTTCTAGACAAAGACCTTTGACAAAAACTATAACTGCAGCTTTGAATTTAAAACTTTAAATTCTGTCAGATTTAGAAACATTCTCCCCCCGGAGATAAGACAGTCCCCCTCGCTCCTGGACTTCCGGAAAAAACTCAAGACCTGGTTTTGTCAACAGGCCTGGGGCGGGAAGAAGAGTGTACACTCCTGGGGATGGCTAATGCCTTAGGGTGGCCCTAGAGTGCCCTTTCCATGGTTTTAAAGAAGATACTGCCATCTGGCTTTTATTATATATTTATTATATTCATGAATTGTTATTTTAATGTTTGTTTAACTTTATTTATATTTTTAGTATGGTTGATTATCTGTAGCTTGTAAATCCAGTCCAATCCAAATTGGAAATCCAGTTGACATGATTCAAGCTACAGACAATTCCACCTGGATGACTGACAACCTTCATAGACATATGGTTGATTATGTTTGATTGTAAACTGCCTAGAATCCCTCTCGGGGGAGTTGGGCGGTGGTAAATCAATCAATCAATCAATCAATCAATCAATCAATCAATCAATCAAATAAATAAAAATAAATGGTAGGGTCTGTGATATACTGCAGAGTTGGGAGGCCTTAATGTGAGCACGAAATCTCTTGCAGCAGCCATTATTTTGAATGATGCTTCTGTGGTTAGGCTCCAGTTCTGTGGTAAGGGAATTGAAGTCTAGTTAACCTTTTTGTGGATTGTGAGATTACTAAGATTGTAATATTCCTTTAACTTCATCATCTCTGTCCTCCTCTTATTTAATGCCTTTAGAGAGCACATACGAAAGGCAACAGGCGAGAGGAAATGTGCCACTCTCTTGCTCAGATACCCCACCACTCAGAGGTCCCAAAGTGTTTACCCTCGTCGTGCCCCAATGGAATGTCCATTGCCTCATCAGTGGCCCAAAGGGAGAGGAAGGGTCCTTGTAGAAGCTGATGGGCACTGGAGGTAGAGCCCGGTCTGTCGAAAGAGAAAGTGCTCACGTGTTACATGCCACCGAAATGTTACCACCGTGCTTTTTCATTCCTTAAAAGGCATATAAACAAGCATATCTGTATCGTTTTGACATGCCAGCATTGCATCTGTTGTTTTATTAAGTATATCTTGACATTTTAAAACAATATTTCCACAGAAATACATGAATGTTGCACCGGTCAGTTGGAAGCAAAGGTCAGGCTCAATTATTGGCAAATATATTGAGAGAAAAAGTTCCCTGAAGAGGTAAGCCTTCCACTGTGTCTTCAGCGCATTATTTGTTTTTCAGGAAAGTTACAGAATAGGATAGTCGTCACAAGAAACAATGCTTTACTTAACTATTTATTTCCTGGGTATGTTTCAAATCTCCAACTACATCTTTGTTTCCTGTCTTCTTTAGCTGTGGGTCAGAATTTATTTGGGAACTAAAAACAGTCCTCCTTTGAAGGAGCTGAAAGCTTTCTATGTAGGCAGTAATAATTGGTGCCTTTAGTGGAAGTTGGGAGTCCTAGAGCCCAAGCACTGTACTGAACTAACATGGATCCTTAAAAGAATTTGGGTGGACGGTTTCATTTATTGCACTGATCATGTTTTTGAAATTTTCCATAAAGAACAAAAGGCTAAAATTATTGTGGATGGTCTTATTTCACAGCAATGCAGTATACTGAAGGGAACAAGACAAGGACGCCTTCTCTCTCTTTTTATTAGCGTTAGAACTCTTGGCAATCCGGATACATCAAGAAAACAGATTAAAGTAGCTGCTCAAGAACATAAATTGAAATTATTTGCTGGTGATACTGTACTAACAATTGCTCAACCAAGAGTCTCTTTAATAACATTGATGGAATGTATACAACAGTATGGTTTGATGTCAGGTTATCAGATTAATAAAGAGAAAACACAGATGTTGATGTGGAATTTGACAGAAGATGAAAAGCAATTTGTGTATCAACTAACTGGCTTTAATATTACTGTTAAAAAGGTTAAATATGTAGGAATCTTTTTGACAAGTAATAAGGATCTATTCAAGAACAATTATTACCAACTTGGAAGCATAAAATGACAGATATTTCTAGATGGGAGAAATTCCAGCAGTCAAAATGAATATTTTACCAAGACTAAATTTTCTTTTTCAAATGATTCAAGTCTGTATTGAGAATAAGGTATTAAAGAACTGTTATAGACAGGAATGAATTCCATGGGGTCCAACAAAAGACCAACAATTAAATTCAAGAACTTGCAAGATTCAAAGGAACGAGGTGGCCTAGCAGCTCCAAAGTTCAGACTGTACTATCATATCAGCTGTCTAACATGGATTTCAGAATGAATTTCTACTTCCTTATGGTTCCATTATCCTAAGGCAGGGCTTTCCAAAGTTTTCCCGCGGCGACACACCAACCGCCGTTGGTGTGTCGCCGTGGGAAAACCCGGAAGTGTCGCCGTTGCGGCAGCGCACAAAAACCTGGAAGCGCTGCTGCCACTTTTGGGTTTTTGCACGCTACCGTTGGTGTGTCGCCGCGGGAAAACCCAGAAGCGCTGATGATGATCAGCGCTTCCGGGTTGTGTGGCGACACACCAGACTGTGTGTGGCGACACACAGTTTGGAAAGCTCTTTCTTAAGGGATAATGGTACGGGGTAGATTTTTCACAGGAACTAGATAGATATAGATATATAGATATAGATTATAGATATAGATATAGATATAGATATAGATATAGATATATAGATATATAGATATAGATATAGATATAGATATAGATATAGATATAGATATAGATATAGATATAGATAGATATATAGATATAGATATTTATTTATTTATTAATTTATTTATAGTTAAATTTATATGACCGCCCATCTCCCCCAATGGGGGATTCGTTTTTTGTGTTGATATACACAAAAGCAAACAATTTTCAGGACTATCTAATATTAAGCAATTTATTGAAAGTTTGGGATAGATAAAGGAAAAGAATAAGTCCAGGCTTCTCACCTCTTGCTTCCTTACTGAATGTCTACTTTCATTATTAAGAAAGCACTAAGAAATTTGTTCAATGGAGAGACAATCTGTTTAGATTACAATACTTTATTATTAACAGGGCAAAATTAAGATCTCTCAAGTCTTTTGATCTTCCTCAGTTGGTCCAATACTCTCAAACAAATTTTTGCACAGCAAAAAGGATTACAGAAACAAGGGGGAATTTTGAGGACTTTGAAATTCTTATAGACCCATAACACTGAACATTTGTGGGCCACAATCTATAATCTATAAGTGAAATACGATTCAGAACCTGAACAAGTAAAAATACTGTATGATTAAATAAATGCAAAATTTGAATAGTTATAGAGATGGAACAATGGGAATTTCAGTGGAAAATAATATGAAGTTCATTTCAAACATTATATTTAGAGAGAACTGGTATACAGTAAGATATTTTATCGCTGGTACATTACTACAGTCATTATTGCTATGAGTAGCTCTTTTTCCCTGAAATGCTGGATATGCAATGAATGGATTGGATCTTTCTTCCATATGTGGTGGCAATGTGGCAATGTGGCAAAGCTCGACAACATTGGAAATTATTTCACCGAAGAAAGTAACACATTTTGAAAGTCATAATTCCATTTCAGCCTGAGATATTTTTATTAAACTTCACTAAACCACGCATTTCTTCAAAATACACTAAACTGTATATGATAACAGTTGCAAGGATTTTATATGGTTCCGGAAGTCTCTTAAGACCTGGCTCTGCCGCCTTGCCTGGGACGACGGAGGGGGTAGTGCCTCTTGGAGTGCCCCGTAGTGCCTTGATCTGGATTGTGGCTCCTAACCATCTTTGGATTTTATTTATTCCCCCTATTTATTGTTTTATAGTAATTTTTGTATAGATTTTAAATTCTGATATTTTGTAAACCGCCCAGAGTTCCCTATTCGGGGAGATGGGCGGGGATAAATTAAATAAATATAAATATAAATAAATATAAATATAAATATAAATATAAATATAAATATAAATATAAATATAAATATAAATATAAATATAAATATAAATATAAATAAACTAACTGTATATGATAACAGTTGCAAGGATTTTATATGGTTTTTATTGGAAAAGGTCTCTATGCAGGAATGGTTAATTAAACTGAGAATATGCTTCAATAACTAAAATAACTTAATATATAAAAAGTGAATGTGATGTACAATTCAGTGTTGGATTACAATTCTATACATGGAATTGTGCTACATCTCGACTTTGGGTTCTAAAGTTTATATTTTAGTCTGACATACAGTCTACACATTATTGTATTCTTTCAATATACTGTTTGTTATTTATAGCTTTTTCTTCTTATTGCTTTCCAACTCTTAACCAACTATTTTTACAATTTAATAGAGATATCTCTTGATTAGAAATTAGATATGAAATGTCTTATAGTACTGTAAGTTGTTAATGGTGTATTAGAATATATTAACCATATTATATTTTCAATCTGGTGGTTATTTGCAGTTTGTTGGCTATCCACCCGTATTCTATTGCTCATACTGTTTTTTTTCTTCCTTTGTATATTCTCTATATTCTTTCAGTGTGTATTTATTTATTTTTATTTATTTATTTATTATTTAGACTTATATTACCGCCCATCTCTCCCAATCGAGGGACCCTGGACGGCATTTATATCAGTATTATTTCTTTTCCTTTTCTTTTTTGAAATAATAAATTAAAAAAAGTTTGAAAAAGAATTTTTCTGAGGATTAAATTTAAATTGAAGGATAAGTTCTAAATATAAAGTCATATGGCAAGAGTTTCAGATTCTCATATTTTCTGAAATGTCCTAAACAGATGAATTTCTCAGTCATAGACATCTTTCCAGAAATGAACCAACGGTTATAGGAGTGGAGTGATGGCAAGAAGCAAATTTGATCAAAAACATTCTAATGCAAATATGACTCTATTGGTTGGCAACTAATTGTTGTGTTTATTGAAATCAAGGATGAAAAGTAATTTTGAATAGACTGAAAATGCCCTGACTTTCAAATGTTTTGAGTATTCTTCAGATATTTTCAAAATGTGTATTTACTGAATATTCATCAACTCTGCTTTGATGAACCCAAATTCAAATTTCCACTAGATTATAAATTACTGAGTTGTATTTTTTCCTAATAACTTTCTAGCGAGTCTTCAGAAGATGACATGTTTAGCACATCCCAAAGAAGAAGTTCCCTGAGTTTGAATGGGGATCTTTCGTTAGATTCCGAGCCCCACGTGGCGGGGGGGGCTGTTCCAGAGAAAGCACTTCAGAAGGATAATATCCATTGAAGAAGATCACCTGCCACAGCTGCTCAACCGGACAGAGAGGCAACTTGCCGGGTGGACCGAAGAAGAGGAGGAGGCCTCACCCGGACCAGAAGCGAGGGGGGCCCAGCCGCCCTCGCAGCCTGGACAGCTCCATGCCTCCCCCAGGGAAGAGCCGGTAGGGAAAGAAACACTGACAAAAGTAAGGAGCCATTTTGTTTTGTGTGAAGTGCATTTTGGCAAAATTAATAGGCTTCTAAAAAATCCCAGTGAGATTATACCAATCTGGGCTGCGTGGCAAAAGGGCAAGTCAGCAGCAGTATACTAGCTCTTTCATTATTCATTCAGGATAAAATTTAATAAATAGTTTGGTCGCTCTTGTAAAAAAGTCTTCAGCCACTTAGCTTCCAACAATCAGCTTTATCATTTTTTTTCCCCTCACGTATCTGGAAATATGTAAAGAAATGTGCTTTTTCATTATTCAGTCTGAGGTTACATTGATATTATAAAGATGTAAAATGAAAAATGTGGAAGCATAAACCTATTGCTTCTATTCAAACAAAGAGAATTTTAAAAATCGGGAATTGAAATTATCAAGAGAGTACCAGTGAGACTTTTCATACTCTTGAGCCAGATGTAGTCTATTTCCAATCCATATTAATTCACCATTTGTACAATTTTTGCGTCCATCTTTGATGTAACAAAACATTATTATTTATAGATGTAGTTTTCACAAAATTCATATTGTTAGTATGCAGTTTGAATTAAGAATTGTAATGAACTTGAGGAATTATCTGCAGAATTACATATTATTCTGAGAAGGGCAAATAGGGTCGCTTAAGAATATGGATCACGTGAAAGCTTGGCTTTGGTGTCTTTTTCTCAGAGGTGGCATTTGGATGACTATAACTGCTATTATCCCATTATTATTTAAATTCATTAACCATTAATCCAATTAAAAACAAGACAGCCAGCTCAAGAACATCCACAGGCTTCCTGCTGCAGGTAAGGGTTAAAACTATGTTGTATTGTTTTAACTTTTAATGCCATTATGGTTATCAATCATCATCATCTTATTAATGCTATATAAGCTGCCTTGGAAATATAATTTTCCATTGCCAGATAAAATTGGTAGCAAGTAACTAGCTAATGTGTTTTTACTTTAGAACAGAGCTTTCCAAACTGTGTGTCGCGACACAAAAGTGTGTCGCCACACACAGTCTGGTGTGTCACCACACAACCCGGAAGCGCTGATCATCATCAGCGCTTCCGGGTTTTCCCGCGGCGACACACCAACGGCGGCGCGCAAAAGCCGAAAGCAGCAGCAGCGCTTCCGGGTTTTTGTGCGCTGCCGCAACGGCGGCACTTCCGGGTTTTCCCGCGGCGACACACGAACGGCGGTTGGTGTGTCGCCGCGGGAAAACTTTGGAAAGCCCTGCTTTAGAACTATAATTGGTCAACTTAGTCTGGATCCAATGCATAGTTTAAAAGAACTGCATCGCCATCTTCATTTACACAATGCATTCTGTTTATCGTATGCCTGACATGCAACACTAAACGCCTAATATTTGTGCTTGTGCTTGTGTGAAGGATGAAGCGTTGTGCCTGGCCCCAGATCGCATATTCAAGCTGGTTCTGGTAGGCAATTCAAATGTGGGGAAGACTTCCTTTTTAAAGCAATTATGTGAAGACCGCTTTTCTCCAGGCATGGCTGCTACCGTGGGTAAGTAAACGAGGGCAGACCTGACGCATCACGGCCACATCACCCACCCTGCGCTGGAATTTGGTACCTGACAGCATCCCCAGATAAATCCCGTGGACGCCTCCTTGCTTCATTAAGCTCAAAAAGCCAAGGACAACAACAAAAAAACACAAATGTCTGGATAGATGAATTTAAGAGGCTGCCAAACCTCTGGTTTAATCTTTTTATAATAATTTTTATTAAAAGTTCTAGTTACAGTAGCCGTGAGGTGGGGGGGGGGGTAAAGATGCGGCTGTACTTAGTGTGGGAAAGGGTTGGCAAAGCAGTGATGATTCTATTAACTTGGTATACCAGCGACCACCAAAACCTCTTGGAGGTTTTCAGTTTTAAAGTTTTAAAATTGAGCTATTAGAAACAATTAAAATAGCGATTAGCAAAACAATCCACGTCTTTCCAGACTGCCTGAAGAGAGGGAGGGGGATCGAGTCCCACGGGAGATGCGAGCCCCGGAATGGGCCTGCAGGGTTGGTGGCCTCCGAATAACGATAAAAATTTAGTCCCAAGCCAAGTTGTTCCCATCCCTGTGAAGCTCCAGCCTGGTTCGCTCCGCCGGGGGCACCTTGGCCAATGGGATACAGGACGGTTTGCTCGGCCATGCCAGGGCCTGCTCCTCCGTGGCAGCCAGCAGGGCGCCAGCCGCTGGCTTTCAGACCCTCCGCCGCCCCAGCTCCCCTCCCTCCCAGAGAATCAGATGCAGTGGAGAAAACGTGCCAAGCAGAGACAGTTGGAGCCGTTGTCTTCCACAGGGGTGGATTACTGCATGAAAACCCTGGCCCTGGATGGCCGCCAGGTGGCGCTGCAGCTCTGGGACACCGCTGGGCAAGAAAGGTAACCCAAGACCTCCTTACCTGCTGGCTGAGTTCTTGGTGGCAGGAAATGCCCCCCTGTTGCAGCCCGGCCCAATTCCTGTGGAAGGTGTGTCAGTCCTCAAGGCAGACCAGGCTAGGGAACCAAGGCCATGTCAGTCGGGACCTCTGTTGCTGTAACAGCTGCAACAACAGAACCTTGCCAGTCTGAGTGTGCTTCCCCGTCCCTCCCTCCCTCCCTCCCTCTTCATGTGAACTGGGGGGGGGGGGCTCATCCCTGCCTGCCCTCGGGTCCCTTTTATCTGCCTGACCGTTGCCTTGGTAGCGGGTCTTCCTCCCGTCCTTCAAGGCCGTTCCCTCTGCCCTCCACGAGGTGTTACTTTCAGAACCAGCTTTGTTTTTTTAAAGCCAGGGTCCAGATGGAGTTTTCTGCCCTTCAGCTTTTTACAAGAATTAGCTATTAGGATATAAGTTTACAAATTCAACTCCTGTGCCGGGAGTCAGGGTTGAAGGTTAAGGACTGGAGGAACTCAAAGGAACTCAAAGACGTATCTATGAAAAAAGTGTTCTGATGGAGCAGCTCTTTCTCAACAGCTTCTTACTGGCAAATCAATCTGTGCACCTTAAATCTTAGAAATCCAATTTTGTTATGGGTGCTGTTTTCTTTAGCTGCTATTTCACTGTTGATAATTACAGAGCAATAAAGAAAGGAAAGCGAATTCTGATTGAATGTTAAAAAAATCCTTTCTCAAGAGGAAGAGCAATTGAACAGATAACCTAGGGAGTTGGTGGGCTCCCTTTGCTAGGTGTGTTCAGGCACAGACTATTTATTTATTTATTGAATTTATATTACCGCCCATCTCCCCCATCGGGGACCTGCAAGGCCTGGAATGCTTTAATTTGCACTGAGTTTGGACTGAGCAGGGAAGGCTGGGATCGATGGCTCCTTTGCGTTCTGATTCTGTGAAATAATTGATTCCCAGGTATCGCAGCATCACTAAGCAGTTCTTCCGAAAAGCTGACGGTGTTGTTGTGATGTATGACATAACGGCACGAGACACCTTTGTGGCTGTAAAGCAATGGTTGGTGAGCATAGAGGCAAGTCTGATTCGATTTAAGGGCTCCAGCATGGTACCTTTTTTCCCCAAGTGGTGACAGGTTCCAGAGGCCCTTGTATGTTATGGATGGATGGGTGGGTGGGTGGGCGGGCAGATGGATTACACTGGGTTACATTTTTATCCTGCTCTCACAGAAGACTCAAAGCCGTGATATATTGCCGCCTGGCATGGGAAGGAGGAAAGGATAGTTCCTCATGGGGGTGGCTAACTCCTTAATTTTATAATGTCCTTCGTTTTAATTCCATCGTCCATCTGGATTTATAATTATTTATTATTTTTACATTTATTGTATACTGATGTTTTATATTTTATTTTAACTATTTTATTGTAAACCGCCCAGAGTTCCCCATTGGGGGAGATGGGCGGTTATATAAATTAAAATAATAATAATAATAATAATAATAATAATAATAATAATACGTAATGTAATCATGTACAAAGCAGTGATGTAACGCTAAAGCCTATCAACACTGTACAATCAGATTGAAATATATTGCTAAAGGCCGACTGCTAGAAACCCTCTCTGCTTCGGTTTCCTTCTCGTCCCAGGAGCTTCCTGTTTCCTCCTCCGCGGCACACTCTTTCCCGCTTCTCGCTGTTCAGTGGGCCAGCAGAGTTTGTTCCTCTACCTGCTCTCAGACAGATTTCCAAGCCCCCCCCCCCCCGAAATATTGCAAGGCTGACGTGCCGCTGGTGTTGCAGCATGCAGAGGCTGTGAGCCCCTCAGAGAAAGCAGGCAGGAGAAGAGGAGCATGCAGGAGAGCGGCCACGGATGTTCTCTGGGGCGGAGGCACGGCGTCCCTCGAGGGTGCTGTAGCGGTGGGGTCCTGTCGGGGTCAGCCCAAGAAGGACGACGAGGAGTCCGTGTGTTCCAAGTCTCCAGTTCTTTATTGCTCCCACCATACGGACAGGGTCTTGCCAGACTCGAGCTATCCTGCAACCGAGGAGAGTCTAGGGCGGGGCTCTTCCGGCTCTTTGACTCCCTGCCAAGGCTCTCCAGACTGCCAGCCCGTTTGTCTCCTTGGAACGCGCTCCCTCCTTCCTGGGAACCAGCGGCAGCCCCGAAATCCACCACAGGTCCCGCCTCCCTGCAGCTCCGTCCCAGATCAGCCACAGGCCTTCCTTCAGAAAGCGGTTCCAGATCAGATGAGGCAGAATGAGTAATGGGCAGTTGCAAGCCCTTTGTATCTCCTCCTCCGAGTAGAGTAATGCATGCATTGACTTAGTTTCATTTACAGTTGCATGCAATCTGGTAGGCACGTGGGCAGCCTACAATCCTAAAACAATAAAACATCAATAAAACCAGATAACGGCAACCATAACGTCTCCCGTTGGCCCAGCCATAGCCTCACTGGACTGTTGACGGCCTTACATAGTTCTGTCCGGGAACTCTGCGACGGGCTTGCTCTTAGCTGCTTTTCTAAACGATAACACGGGGCCCGCCCCGCCCCGCCCCGCCCCGCCCCGCCCCTCGGGGACAAGCTGCGACCAAGGGGGTCATCCTCAGGCCCCTGCCCCCTTCCCAGGAGTGGGGTCCCCTAGCCGGCCCCCCCCAGCCTGCATATATTGGGCAATTGGAGAGCTCCTGGTGAGCTACCCTGGGTGGGGTTTGGAAGACTGACCGGTCACTCAGCGACTTCCCTCCTGCCTCCGTCTCCTCCAGTATCATCTGTGCACGGAGGAGCGACAAAAGTAGCGAGGCTGTGCAGAGACACCACCTGCCTGCCTTTAAAGCGCCAGAGTCCCGGATGCTTGCAAGCCTGCAGGAAAACCTAGATCCAGCTTCTAACCCTTTTGCAGACATTGCGCCTTTGCTCAAGTCTGACCCTTGGCGCAGCAGAGGAGGGGCACGCCCAGCGCACTCCTGGAGGCCACCCAGTGCTTCCTCCCCGACTCTCCGCAGGAGCCTCTGGCGATGGAGAGCAGAAGCCAGGAGGGAGCCACCCCGTGCAGAGGATTGGGGCGGGGCAGGGCAGGGCTCCTCCTCCTTGGGGGCGGGGCTCCGTCCTTTCCTTCTCCTTGCCAGTCCCCATCCTTAGAAAAGGTCCTGAGGCCCAGCAGTTGGCCCAAGGCAAAACATCCCAGAGACCGAGTAATTTTTCAGCTGCCGGCGGAGATGAAGATGTGTCCCATTAGCCCAGTAACCCTTTCTGTAATAGATCGATCGATCGATCCTGCTTACCCAGAAACAGCGACTGACAATCATAATGGCAAACGTCGCGTTATACAAAAAACTACCATATATTTTACTGTTTTGAAATGTGTCTTTCCCACCTGCTGCCCACAGATTGCCTTAGGCCTGTGCGAAACCTCAGCTTCCAGGCTGGTGACTTTGGCCCGTGGGCTGAAGCCAGCCATCCAGCCTCGAAGGCCTTGGGCACTCGGTGAGGGAACTGCAGGCTCCGAGACGTCCCTGGCGCAGCATTTGCCCAGGGCAGCCGGCCCAGAAGCCCCTTGGCCGGTGCCGGGGGGGGGGGAGAAGGCCCCTTCCAACCTGTGAATCAGGAGGAGAGGCGACCCCATTTCGCTTCGCTTTGCTCTTCGACCCTGCTGCCTCTCAGAGCAGCTTCAAAGGAAGTTTCACCCAAAACTTTGCTGAGGGCATCCCTTTCCAGCTTTGCATGTCCGTCATAAGCCGAAACACCTTGTTGCGGCTCCACAGCTGCACAGCCTGAGTTTCAGTTGCTGGGATGGGAACCTTCGCCAGGCGGTTTCATCCAGACCAGAATGGCAGAGTCATTCTGACTCGAACATTCTCTGACTAGAAAGGCTGGGAGAGACTAAATGTTGAAGTAGTTTTCGAAACCAAGACAAAAATATTTGATAATGGAATTGCGGTGCTTAGCTTTAATTTTTCCTCCTTAATTCAACACTCGGTTTTTTCACCATGTAATTCAGTGCCTGCCTACAGCCTAATAAATGTTTCTGTTTGTCGATTTGTGGATTGCTTCTTAAACTTTTCCTGCAGGAAAATTCTCTGCTTGAACTGCTTTTCCCTATTTCCTAGGAGGCAACTGGGGAGAACATTCCCGTCCTTTTGCTTGGCAATAAAATTGATAAGGAAAAAGAGCGAGAAGTTCCTAATGGATTGGGGAAACAGCTAGCCAAGGTACAGTAAGAAGGGAGACTGTTCTTAAGCATTGGACAGTTAACCAAGAAATAAAATGTATATTCCACTAGTACATAGCCCTGGAAACAACTTGTTAGAGAATTTGTACAACGAATACCCAGAGTTCTACTCCCCGAGTTCTCGAGCAACAGATGAGCAAAAGGATGGTCAGTGGAACTTGAAAAAGGGGGTTGCACAACCCCTCTAATTGTCTCGTCAATCTAGTTCCACCCTGAGGAGGTGGTAGAGCACGAATCATTTGGTACATTTTCCACATTTGAATTTTAGGGACCAAATGGTGTATTTTGTTCTGGTTCTTATGTCCCTGCTGGAAAACTGCTATTGGGAATCTTAATTCTAGACAGTCTTTTTTCTCTTCTCTATTCTAGGATTACAGTTTAATTTTTTATGAATGCAGTGCCTTGACGGGTGAGAATATCACGGCATCTATACTGCACTTGGCCAGGTAAGAAGCAGGTGACGTTGGTCAAGTAAACACCAGAAAGCGCCGAAAGAGCACCCTCCTTGCGAATGGGACTTTGGGGCGGGGACGCAGAACAAAGCAGCGGGGCAGGTGTGCCCTTCCTGCACTGACAAGCACCTTCAGCTCCCCACTGCCCCCCCCCCCCCAGGCCATGCTTGCAGCCAGTAGTTGAAAATACAAGTTGATCGGTTCTTCCCTTGTGTCAGTTTATGCATCTGATTGGGTAAATTCTGTCTTTAGTTAGATACGTTCCAGCTTTAGGTAAGAAGCTGAGACGTTTCCCTAATTCCTGGGTTACCAGTGAGATGCTGATTTCTAGTTTGTCCTGTTTGATTCAGAGCCTTACATAGATGTTCGCTGTGTCTTAGGGAATTGCGGTTCTTTTCCCCTTGTGAAGCTGACGGGGGCTATTTGGGGTGGGGCAGCCAATCAAGAAAGGCATCCCGACTTACCTGCACAGACCATCCATCTCAGGAAGGGCGTTTCTACATCCCCAACCCCTGGCAAGGGAGGCCTGCCCTTCTGAGGGCCGAGCACGGCCTTCCCGTGGCTGCCTCTCCTCTGTTCACCACAGTGTTGCCTGCACTCACTCTGGCCGCAGTCGCAGGAAGTACGTTGATGCCAGAATGCTCTGGCCCACGATGGATGGATGGATGGATGGATGGATGGATGGAAGGAAGGAAGGAAGGAAGGAAGGAAGGAAGGAAGGAAGGAAGGAAGGAAGGAAGGAAGGAAGGGGAAGCTCAAAAATGTCCCTGAAAATGTTGTCCCCTGTATCACTTTAGGTGGGGATGGGGAATTTGGTTATTTTCATTCATTACCGCAAAATAAATTTAAAATCAAGTGCACCTAAATTCCATGAAGCAGTTTCTGCCAGGCAGGAGTGTTTCTGATTTTAAACTTCCCTTGTGTAAATTTTCTCACAAGCAACGAAGTGCAGCCTCGTATTCCAGCATCTGTCTGATCCTTATGGGGTGTGATGCCACATCCCTCTCCACGGGTCTGGTGGGGAGAACGGAAGCAGAGCTGTACCCCAGCTTCACAGACCAGGCTGGGCAGGGGATAGGCCAGGTGTCGCGTGAATCGCCTTTCCGAGTGGCTCCTCGGGGACAGATACATGGCGGGCGGAGCTCTCAGTACAGCAGGAGAGGATATGGTTGAATGTCCAACGGGATGCGTCCTGAGCACGTGCGGGAAAAGTCTTTCCGTCGTTTCCTGCTTTGGGCTTACTCGTTCATAATTAATTGGTGGAATTGCTTCTCTCGGAGGGCTGTGGCGTCCATGGGAAACATGCCTGTGTGTGACCGTGAGCCACATAGTCTTGTGGTGTTTCTGCATGAAAGGCAACCCGTCTCCCGGTTTAAAATGCTGGAGAGAAGCGAGGTCTCCGTGCAGCATCTCTCCCAAGAGGCATATAGACAGCTGCTCCTGGAAACAGGAATAGAGTAGATGGTCCCGTTTGGAAAACCAACAATCCCCCCCCCCTCTCCTTTTGTCTCCCATAGGACTTTAAAAGAACAGGAAGACAACGTGAAGGAAAAAACCGTTCAGCTGCATCAATTGCCTAAGAAAGCAACTTGTTGTTCCAGGCTATAAAGATCATATAGAGGCACCTTTAATAAATAAACACAATCTTGCCATTTTTCCTACACTACAGTGTCCTGGCCCGCACAGGACCGTGAGTCATTTTTGCTTGTAGTTCTATTGCAACAATTTAAAAAAAATCTTGGATGCAAATAAGACGACTGCTAATCAGTTGTCCTAAGGGCACCGCCTCAGGCTGGAGAAGGAATCAGGAGCGTGTGGCCGTCACAGAAAACCGCAACCTGTCTTCCCTTCCCTTCCCTTCCCTTCCCTTCCCTTCCCTTCCCTTCCCTTCCCTTCCCTTCCCTTCCCTTCCCATCAATAAGGTTTCATACATGTGCAATGTAATGTGTGGTAACCTCACCTGCCGCCCAACAACAGAATTAGCTGCTACTTGGAAAGGCAGCGGAGCCTGAGCCAGAAACATACAGTCTGCTTTGCCATCCTAAATATCTAGGGAGAAAGTGAGATACGCGAGGGAACCCCTGCATCCAGATTTCACCAGACTCTGACCTGTTTAGACCTGGAGGATTGTGTCTAGTTCCAAGCTCAGCTCTTTAAATGAGCCCCGGAAAGGCTGGAGCAGGTTCAGAAGTGACCTGCTGGGGTTATAAGAGCTGGAACCCAAGCTGTATGATGAACAATTGCCCATGTTTGGCTTGTGAAAGAGAAAAGTAAAACGAGATACGATAGAGGTCTACCAAAGTAGATACAGATACAGAACCGGTTGAGAGATTTGGGAGGATTATTGGGAGCCGAGACACAGCGGGGCCACCTGCCCAGGAGAGCAGAGGACGTGGCTTGCTGGAGGGCTAGATGGCTGCCTGCCAGACGATTTAGTGGATTCTTGCCCTGAGCAGCAGGAGGAGTGACTAAATGTCCAATAGGTCCCTCATTCAAACCCATCCATTCCATGACCAAAGCAGTCAAGGCCGATACCCAAAGTGAAATGGGTACCTTCCCTAAGTGGGCACGTGGGGAAATAAAGAATTGTTGACCGCTACTTGTGGATCAAGGCAGGTTTCTTCTGAAGGGGTTGCATGACTCCCTCTTGAAGGGAAGGCAGGCACTACCGCCTCATGTAATAACATGTTCTTAGTCTGGACCAACTAGTTTCAAAAGCCATGGAGACAGGAATCGGAGCATTAGGCCTAAAGCACATAGCATGACCTGCTATTGGTTAGCAGTGCTGCATCTAAGCGAGCACGTGATTTCCCCCTCCCTCTGCTCCCTCCCTGGAGCAGGCTTCCCACGGAAGGAAATCAGGAGGCTTCGCCTTCATGGGAAGATCCATTGCTAGCCATAACAATGGTACCTTCTAGCTTCATATCTAATGAAGATGTAAACAAAGCCAAGGCTTCTCTGTTATCCAGCCACCTGGCATTCACGTCACCATGAGAATGCTTTTGCTTTGTACAGGAATGATTCGCCAGGGCAACACAAGAACTCTTAACAGGTCGGCCGTATTCTGAGGCTACAATGACTGAAAATGATCCGCCAAAATTGGGGCAGATGCTACTTTGTGCACTCCACAGGAATCTGCGAACTCTTAACATCCAGGTCAGCAGGGAGATGAATAAATTTAATCTGAAAATGCAAGCTGGGTTACCGCAAGGAGCAGGACAGATGTTACAACTCTGCGTCTGTCTGAAATAACCCCACTGGAAAGCGACTGGTGGATGTACAGAGTAAGGCCTTGACTGCCATTGGCCCTTTCATGCCACCAAGATAATTCCTGTATAATTCAGGAAGGCAGCTGTCAGGATAGCGAGTCCAGCCATTTCAGGACTGGATGTGTTAGAGTAGAGCAGCTAGCCTGCTTGCAGTAGAAGTGAGGAATGTAGCTGGTAGACGAGGAGACAGGGCTGCTTAGGCTTCAAGGCCGACGTTATTAGTAACCGTTAGAAGACACGTATACCTATTTTATGGGGAAGGTACTAGAAGGGGGGGGAGCAAAGTAGCTTTTGTACTAACGGTTTGGCGGGCTTTTCTTCACTCTGATCTTTGAACCGAACTGGTCACGGTACTAATAAAAGTTTTCTTCCATATCCTTCATGGCTTGTGACCGAGAATTCTTGAATTAATATCCAGGATCATCATCGTCACAGCAGCAAAGATGCTGTTGGGGCTTTGGGGCTTGAGGGGAGGGTTAGGTGATGCCGATTGCTGCAATTGATTGTTCTTATAACATGTTTTACGTTTATGATTTTATACGAGCTGCGCGGGCAAAAATTACGTAAATACATACATACATGCTCTGAGTGGGCTCAGCTGACTCTTGGGTGGGCTCTCCACTAGAAATGCTCCCACCATTGCTCTCTGGTTCCATCCCTCACAATCTCTCCGAAAGCCAGGATGTCGAACAAAGCAACTGGGAGAAACCATGACGAGACCCACCCCCGTTTCTCCATCTCCGGGTGCAAGCAGGGCCTCACTTGGATCATGAGCTGAGCCCCTGGGAAAAGCTCCAGCGCTTTCGGGAACCCACGGGTTTTCATGGAAGGAGAAGACTGGAGGGGACCAGGACCCAGGAAACAATCTGGCCTCTGAGCTAAGCGTAGCAGCTGCTGCCCCAGCCAACCACCGGCAGGTTGCCCCTCCCTTCCAAAAGCAGCCGCCTTCTATCCTGCAGCCCTTTGGGTGGACCGGATCAGGGAATAAGTCTCCACAGGAAGACTAGAACGAAGCTTCATCCAGAGAGGCTCCAGTACCAGAATCTGGCCAGCCCGATTGGGCTTTGCCTCCCCTCCATCTTACACCCCCGGGGGGTCAGGCAGGGCCCGTCCGAGTCTCTTCCCAGTGCTTTCCCCTTTCCCAGCAAGTTTCGTTTCGTAATAGCTTCTCCCTGCAGCGGTAGGCGATCACAATTCAGTGCTGCTTCCTGACTCAGCCGGTAGCCCAATCCCTCATCCAGGATCCGAAGCAGGGAGGTCGTCTGGTGAGGAAAATGCAATTCCATCCTTGTTACGCAAAGTAGCCGGGCAATCCAAGCAACCAGCTGGCCGAGCCAAGCCAGCTTCTCCAGCCATCAATGAAGTGGGCTTGAGCGAGAGACTTGGGGCTCCCCCCACCCGCAATCTTGGGAGCTTTATGGGCTTCCTGAACCAGGGATCGTGGCTTGCAACACACACTGTCCAGGTGGGTCTTCTGACCAGCCCCACAGAGATGCTCCTTCCGCTGCTTCTTAACCCACCAAGGCTAACGAGGCTCTTCCCAGCCAGCGCCCAACAGAACAAGCACTAGCAAAGCCACCAGCAAATTCTTTTTTGAATTACAGTTATGTTTGGAAGTTTATAGCAACCTTCAAGCCACGTTTCCCCAGGGTGATTTACAACCTATTTAAATTGCAGATAATTGTTGAACGATTAAAACCCACAATAAACAATATGCATAACAAGGGTAGTTCAAGGTTCCTAGTCATCCGCCACCCAGACCCAGGCCTGAGGCAATCGGGCCAGGCTCTCCTGCTACCCAGAAGGCCGAAAGGCAGAGCAGACGGAAGAGGCCTTTGCGAGCCAGCCGGGTGGCACAGGAAGGGCCCCGCTTGGGCAGCCGCCCTTTCCAGCTGCCCCTCAAGGCGCGTAGCCCTTCCCTGCCTGGATCTAACACTAGGGCGCAGCAAGTCGGCGACCCCCTCCGCCCCGGCCCCCAGCTTGCCCGAAGCAGACCCCTCGTGTGACGTCTCTCTGCCTGCTCTGCACCCAGGGATGGTGCTCCCCGTCCACCAGGCACGCCTTGCACGTTTCCATGGGGATCCTCCAGAGCTGTGACCTGTTCGTGTTGTGGGAACAATTATGGCTGCACTCTCTGGGCAGACTTCATGTCCTCATGGTCTAACATCCACTGCTTGTTGGATTGGGGAACTAGTATGATGCCCTTCAACTTTGCCTTCCGATCCTCCTCCTGTGCCAAACAAGTAGCCGAAGGTGCCATGCCTGTTACACACGAGTGCCAGCAGCCTCCCAGCCGGGGCCTCCAGAGGAGATTTCTGGGCACCTGGGCTGGGGCTGGAGAGAGATGGAGTCCCGTTCGACCGAAGAGCTTCTTCTACATTTGTCATCCTCAAATTTCATTCTGTTACTTTCTGCCCATTGGCCCAACCTATCAAGATGACTTTATACTTCATGTCTGTTTTCTACAGCCCCAGTGATTTATGTAACTTAAGAGCAGGCTGTATCAAGAGAAATGCTGGGTCAGAAGAAACAAACTAAAACTGCTGGGAGAAAACCAGCAGCCTCAGATTGGCTGGATAAAGGAAGACTTCGGGGAATCTCACGCTGAAGGTGCAAGAATAGAGAGCCAAAGCTGGTCTGTTGCTGACTATTAAAAAGGAAAACTAAGATGATGCTACCAGTGCCCGCCCAGGGCTGAGGACAGGGAAGCTGAAGGACTAACAGACTTCAATTTCAGGGATTCAGAAATTCCCAGGGATGGCGATCGTGGCATGAGATAAAAGAGTCTGCTATCCGGGAGAAAGACTGTGATAGAACTAGGCAAAATATTTACGTGAAACGACACCACGCTGACCGCAAGGTGTGGACGGGGAAGGCCAGTTTCCCGGTTGTGACCTCTGGCTGTGAAAGCAGCAGCAGCAGCATCGGAAAGGCAGCACAAGTCAGAGCCAGCCCCCCCCCCCCCGACTTGTGGTGCTGGGGAAGCGGCCGAGAAGACCTCGGACCGCAGGGAGAGCCACTTGCTCAGCGCCGCCGCTGGAAGCAGGCCGCCCTTCGGAGGGGAGGGGAGGGAGGGGAAGGGTCCTGTGGAAGAATTAAGGCCTGAGAACGGGCCGGGCGCATCTCGCCGAGGACGCGGAACGCAGAGGGTCCCGCGGGGCCACGAGCAGCCCGAAGCAGCTCGGCGACCGAACAGCGGCGCTAACGGGCCCGGGGGATTTGGGGTGCAGGAGCAGCAAGGAGAAGCACCCGCGGGCTCCTCGGGGAATCCCGGCGGCGGCCCTCCGGCCTTTCTTCAGGGCTCCCGAGGGCCGGTTTGGGGTCAGGCCGGCCAGGCTCCCCCGCCGCCACCCAGCGCCCGCTGCTCCGCTCCGGTCTTCCGCGCGCCAGCAGCCGGCCCGGCTCACCTCGCCTGCGGGGCGCGCTCGGCGACCGGGCACCGGCGGGCAGGCCGTGCAGGGTCAGGCAAGGGAAGATCGGCCGCAGCAGCAAACTGGCGAAGGGCGCGCAGGGGGCTTCCTCCGGGCCGGCTCCCCGCGGCGAGGGCAGCAGCTGGCCGGCAGCGGGCATCCCCGGGAAGGGCGCTCCGGGGTTCTCCCCGCCGCCCGCCTCGCCTCGCCTCGCCTCGCCTCGGATACGCCGACGGAGGCCGGAGGTCCGGGCAGAGGACCGATCGAGACAAAGCCGGCCAGGGAGCGGGCCCCGAGCGGGAAGGCGCCGAGCCCTGCGCGCGGCTCCTCGGCTGGCTCCTGGGGCGGCAGCAGCACCGCCCGCCCCGCCCCTCCGCTCCCCTCCCCGGCGCCGCCTGGCCCTCCCCGGTTTCCGCTGGCAGCCGCGCCGAGTCAGCCGAGCCGCGCGCAGGGCGAGCAGACGGGAGGCCGAGCCGCGGCGCCTCGGTCCGGCAAGCGGTGAGTCCGCGGGGGAGGCGCCCCGGGCCTCTGTCTGCGCCCCGGCCGGGAAGGCCTCCCGGAGGGGTCGCCGCCCGCGCCCCCTCGGCTCGGCCGGGCGCGGAGGAAGGCGGGGCGGGGCGCCTCGGGGCGGGAGCGGGGCTGGCGCGGAGGGGTCGGGCGACGGGGAGGGAGCGCAAAGCGCCGCTCGCCCCTCGCCGGCGCGCCCCAAAAGGCGCGGGGACCCTGCGGGCGCGCGCCTCGGCCCTCCCTGGGTGCGGGGGGGGGTCGGTGCGCGTCCCGAAGGGCGGGCCGGGGCGGAGGGCTGAATCTCGCGGCCCCCTCCGCCTCCGGGCGCGCTTTGCTCCGCATTGTGGTGTGGGTGGAGCTTTAACTGGCCGAACTGGGTCCAGTTCGGTTCACTCGCGATTCGGGCCGCAGCTTTCCACTCCGCGCGCCGGGAAGGCTTTAGCAGCCCCTCCGGGAAGAAGGACCAAGCGGGGAGAGCCACGTATCTGCGCGTGGAAACGCTCCGAGCCTCTCCTCTCGCGTGGACGGTCCTCGGGCCGTTCCCCAGGGGCGGCGCAGTGCCAGGGCGAGCCCTCCGGAGCAGTTCGGGAGGAGAGCGGTGCAAGTCGGGAATGGCATTGCCGGGGGGGGGGGCGTTCCCCCTTTACCTTTCCTTTACTCTCCCCAAATTTTACCTTACCTGAAAAGGCCGGGTAACTGAACGGCTGCCTCCCGTCGTCTTTTGCTTGGCCTCTCCCCGATTTTGCAGGCTGGCTGCCGCCCAGCGGGACAGCCGTGCGGTTAACATAATTCTGAGTCAAAGAGGAGCCAGGCGTGCTCCTGGGACGCGATGCCAGGTATCTCCAAGCGAAATTGCAAAGTGAGTTTCTCAGCCGATTCTTAAATGAGAGAAAAGTTGGCTGTTGTGCTCAGGGAACAGACCTCCTTCTGAACTGTCTTTGAACACCTGCAAATTTCTCTGCAGGGGTTGTGCCTCTGTATCCATCCATGCGCGCCTCTTCCCCTGCAGCAGCGCCTTTCGGGAAGACAACAGTCCGATTCCAGGCAATTTGGGCAACGGTCTTAAGCAGTTTTCTTCGTGAGCCCTTTCAGAATAATGGCAACTTGTCAGTCAAAATGGAGTCCCGAAATGTTGACAGCACTGATTCAGAAGCAAAGCCAAGCGACTCAAGGAGTCGCTCCCAGTAATTTCTTAGTTCCCACCTGACTCCTTACTTTCCTTCTAATAAAGCGTTGCTCATTTGCAAGCAGTTGTTCTCTGCATGAAACCGGGTACCGGGCATTTCTCATGCCGCGTGTCGTCCGGCAACATCGACGCAGCCGGGCTCCCCTGGAATCACTTTCTTGGGCTGGCAGGCAGGCAGGGCCATTTCGCCATTTCCATTCCTGGGATCAAGTGAGGCAGCCTGGCCACTGGACCGGAGCGCGGTAGGCCTGGAGACACTTAATAATTGACTTGCTTTCTGCCCAATTCTTTTGTGGTTCAGTCATACGCGATTTGTTTCCCCTTTCAGAAGTGCAACTCAAATATTTCTGGAAGCAAGCCCACTGAAATGTGTAGTATTCAAGGGCAATTTTATACCTTGGGGCTTCCACACTCCCATAACCTCTGGTTATGCCGAGCAAGCCTCCGCTCAGACCCAGCTCATCTGCCGCTGCCTCCTGTGGCTTTTGCACACTTAAGACTTTTTCCATGAGCATCTCAGGTTTTATCAGGAGGTTCCTGTTCCGCTCCCATGGGTCGATCGGTTTGCCCGTGACCTTGGGATCTCCTGCTGGTCTCCCATCCCGGTACTGACCAAGTCTGGCTCTGCTTAGCTTTCCAAGGCCCACTAAGCACTACCACATGCAGACTCGCCCGCTGAATGTATCAGTAAATGGGCACTGAACGTACCCTTGTTATGTTAATTTAACCAACTAGTACCATTCAGGTACAGTTTAGGAAAATTTTGTTTTCTGTGCAAATATCAAGAATTGATATTTGCGCGCGGATTAATGGACGTAATGTATAAAAATGAAATGTATACATGTATGTAAGCCGCCTAGAGTCCTCCGTTAGGGAAGGGATAGGCGGGGTATAAATATCAATATACAGTAAATAAATAAATTGCTATGCGTTCCACTGGCTAAAAAAACAGCAGTGTTGCTAATCCATCTTGTACTGAAAGCAAATGTTAAATATTTTTTAAAAAGCTTCTCCTAAAAAAAGGCGTGTGCCGCTCCTAGCCCACTAAAGCCCTCTTTGTTATGCACACCCGACCTGGCTGCCCTGGACAACTATGGAAAGGACTGCCCTGCTGACTAGTGGGTGTTGCCAGGGCGGCCTCCGGCACTCCTTCGGCCCGGGGCAGGAGGCGGCAAGGCGTGTGGCATCATCGGTGCTGCCAGAGAACAGGAAACCAGCTGCAAGACAGCTGCCCCCCACCCCCATCTTTTCATGCTCTGCAGCCTGTACGTGTATATATAACCAGCCGCTTTTTGTCAAATGCTTTCCTGAAATCAAAGCATATTATGTCTGGGCATTCCCACTATTTACGAAAGAAATTATGCAATCAAAGCATGAAGTGAGGCTAGTTTGACAAGACTTGTTCTTGAGGAGTCTGCTTGCTAGTAATCACTGCTTTCCTTTCAGTATGATAACAGACAGATTGCTTTACATTTGCTCTAGCATCTCCCCAGGTATTGATGTCCAGAATGCATGAAGCAAAATAGAGGAAGTAGCCAAGTTGCTTTCATATAAATTGGCAAAACAGAGAAATATTCAAGTAACACCTGCTATAAAAGATTTTAGTATTATAAATAGAAATGCTTGAAAACTTGATGAGTTGTGATACATTCTTGACAGACAATCTGTAGTGAATTTGCCTTTTTTAAGATGCTCAGGTAGGGGGAAAAATCTAATTTGGCATTACCTCAAATTATTAGAACCAGGCAAACTTTGCTTCAAGCTGTTATTTTTCTTACAGAGGTTCAGAATATAGTAAAACCTGATAAATCTCCTGGCTAGTTGTTTTTCTTCTAAATGACTTAAGGCTTCCTTTGGGAAAACTGTTTTTAGTGAAATTGAAGAGTTCCAAACAAAATAATTACTGCCATCATCATCATGTAGAAGTGATGGCTCAGCTAGTTGAAGATTCTTCTTTGTTATGTTGTAACTGTTTCACTTACTTTGTTATTCTGGAGTTATTACTAGCATTTTGCCTACCCCATTCATAAGTGTGTTATGCAGACGGGGGTTCTTTTCAAACAAGGACTGGATTTCTGTCCAACCAACTTTGGCTGTTGAAAGGAATGGCCAGGCCCTTTTGTTGTTGTGTCCAGACAAGGTTGGTCTGACCCGCTAGGGTCTAAAACTGGGGGCCCCAGAACAGGGCCCCTTCTGGTTCTGTCCTGGGGAACCACGTGCTGCAGCTCCACCATTGCGTGAGGCTGGCAGGCGCCCCCAGACCCCGTGTGGTGCCGTGGTTGGTGTACAAGTGTAGGACTGTGGGAAGCTCCATTTCTCCTTCGGCTGTGGAGCTGACCCTCCGTCTGCTTGATTTATCTCAGAAGATTGTTTTAAGGATAAAGTCGGAGGGGGAAATACTATATACGCCACCTTGAACTTCTGTCAGAAAGGTGGGATACAAGTCAAAAGGAAAAACAAATAAAAAATAGCTTTATCTTTCATCTCGGTGATCCTCTGGTGGGAAATGCCACCTCTGCAACTCATGGACTTCTCTTCGATCACTGTGTAAAACCAGTAGGTGGAAATAAATGTATATGCTGCCAGATGTTGTCAGCTTGATACCCTTCGGGAGGCCCTTCTGGGGAGAGAAACGGCTCTGTAACGGAGGTGAGAAAAACCTTCCTAAAAAAAAGGTAAAGGTTCCCCCCGCACATCTGTGCAGTCGTGTCCGACTCTAGGGGCCGGTGCTCATCTCCGTTTGTTAGCCGAAGAGCCAGCGCTGTCCGAAGACGCTTCCACGGTCATGTGGCCGGCATGATGTGTGCGGAAACCTATTCATCTACTTGCATTTGCATGCTTTCGAATTGCTAGGTTGGCAAGAGCTGGAGCTAGTGCGGGAGCTCACTCCGTCAAGCGGGGCTAGGGATTCGAACCTCCGAACTTGCGATCTTCCGATCGACAAGCCTGGCGTCTTACCCGCTGAGCCACCACGCCCCTTCTTTTTTTTTTGGTAGCAGCTACCAAAAGAGACATCCCCATACAGTGTTGGGGTGCTGAAAACGTAATAAACCTGCATCTGCACGTCCTGTGGAACAGCAAGGTTGGCGATGGACAGCCGCGGAGTAGGGTGGCTTTTCAGAGCTCAAACGCTTTTATAGAAGCACGTTTCAACCAAGAGTTCCTGTCCCACCCAGTCCTCAGTCTCCCCAGAGTTCAGGCTGGTGCCCTCCAGCCCAAGGACCCCCCAGAGCCCTTAGCAGAAAGCTTTGGGTCAGATCAGTTCACGTCCCGCCTACCAATCTGCTGCTTCAGGTGGAGTGGAGGGAAAGGCCCAGGGAGAACGCGTCCCACCTTAAAATGGTTGGAAACCTTAATTTGCGAGAACTACAGATCTTCCTGTTTGTAGCACATCAGTATTTTTAGGAATCTTGAGGGGACGTTGTCCATTCTGAGTTTTTATTCCTATCTCCTGGACATTTTATTCCTATCTCCTGGACAGAGGGGCGTGGTGGCTCAGCGGGTAAGACGCCAGGCTTGTTGATCGGAAGATCGCAAGTTCGGTGGTTCGAATCCCTATCCCTGCGTGCGGAGTGAGCTCCCACACTAGCTCCAGCCCTTGATGGAAGCTGTACATCACTCAGAGACAGTAACCATTGACGTCCCTGCAGATGCAGATGCAGTCTTACAGAGTTACAGCTTTGTACTGTAAACAAACATTTTATTACAATCTCATCTACTAAACTAAAATTACAGCAATAGCCAAGCTACTTTCACTTAAAGAGAGCAACAAACAACAGTGGAGATCTTTGTAAACTTTAAGATGGGCCTAGGACTCTGCCTTCGGCAAACAGTTTCTGTTAAGGCTACAGTCACATGTGGCTTAATAATGCTGCTGCTTTTCTGTTTCTGTGAGCATTTCCTTTGATAGCGACTGAGAAGAGTTGATTGACTGAATGGTTTGAATTATTTAACAATAGATGTTTGTCCAGAGATCATGGCTTAGAGTCAGCTGGTACCAGCCATTTGTAACTAGTGGGCGAGGAGGAAGTTTAAGGAAACCCTGCCATTAAACCCCATTTAATCAGGAAGCCTCCACTGCGTTCCCACTGTGTAGGTGCTAAATGTAGCTTAAAATCAGAGAAAGATACTCCTTCTGAGTGCTGAGAAGCTTCAACATTTCTTCGGAATAAATTTCAGAGTAGAAAGAGATAACCTACAGTTTCAGCGTTTTAAGTAACCATTGCTGTATAGCATTACACACATGAGAAAGGCGCTGTATCAATATATTTGGTTGAAAAGGTGCAGAAGTACAAATGACCTTGAAGGGGGAAAATGTAAGGGGGTTGAATGTGGGCTGAATTTATGAGGCAGGGAGAAAAATGGAAAATGGGGAGGAACAGGGCCAAAGAGAGTGTCTGCGACTGGAAAGGAGCAGAGCCAAACCGCCACTGAACCCTTTTCTTTCAGCATTAACCCTTTCTATCGCTGCTACACGCAAACCACTACACCACCCCTTTCAAGCTAACAAATGGTAGGCAACGTGTAGTAAAGAAAAGAACGGTAGGCAAAAGAAATTGGGGCAGAGGATAAAACAAAACACGAAGAAACTCACTAAAACTAATCTAGGCCAACCCCATTCCCTACGGCGGCCCCTGCTTTTCCCACCTGGCACACGGCCTTGTTTTAATGACCTCCACACCCCCATTCAAAACTGGCTTTTTTCCTTTTTGAGGATCTTGTCAGCTTCCTTCCCGTTAACACGCAGGTCCTTACTCCTCTTTGCATCATACAGCCTGTAACGTTTGCTGCAAATCTTTCAGCTCACACCCACAACCCGATGTCAGCTACACCCACATTCAAGTCCCTAACCACGCGCTTCTGTTGTCACCGTAATCCTTCTGACCCATTTATCATTAATACGTTAAAACATCCAGGAGGACATCATACATCCGTGCCTTGCCCCCCCCCCCCGGACCGCTCACCGAGCACTCCATTCTCGCACATGGTTTGCTTCCAGGTATCCAACTCTGGTGGCATTCGGCAAGCAACATTCAACCCAATATTTGTGCAAAGTGCTCCATAATTCCAAGCCTGTGCACTTCATCGTGCCCTTTCCCTAAGTCAAGACACGTACAATAAATGTTCCGTCTCCCATTCTGCCATTTCCCATTGGCTTCCGAAGAGCAAACCCCCCTGGCCGGACTGCAGCGGCACTTTGCCGGTGGGTCCTTCCGAGCAGAATTCTGCCAGTCGCGTCCCGCACATGCTCAGCAAACTGACCCACGCCCGTCTTTGCGTCCGCTCTTGCTACCTTTCTTAACGGTATTTCTTCCAGTTTTTGGGGAAGGATGCAATCTTTGCACGCACATGTGAAAGAGGTATCGCAGCTGTTCCCTAAGCAAGCCACGTGCACAACTTTACATGTCTCTGTTACATCACCTGCACCTGCAGCTTTGCCATTTTTCAGCATCCTCACATTCTTTACTACTACTTACCAATTTCTTCTTAGGCATTATTATTTTTATATCCGCTTCAGTTCTGCTCTTGAACGTACCTCCCTCCTTCCTGTAGCTTGAATCATGTCAACTGGATTTCTATTTTCTCAGTGGAAACGTTTCGCTCCTTATCCAAGGAGCTGCTTCAGTCTGAGCAAAGTTGGTAAGGGAATCCTAAATATGTTCCTAGGTAGCTGTGTGACCTTACACCTGGGGTCATGGTTATATTGAGATGTTATTTTAAGTCCTTTTATCATCTAAAGGAGGATCGTTAAGATCACCATGCTGCTGTTGAGCTTGTGAAATGGTCTTAATCTTCCTAGGCACAGAAGACAAAGCAGGAAGGAAGATAGGGGAAAGATTGTGCCTGAGGCCCCCACCTCTATTCAAGGAAGGATTTTCCAAGTTGACATAAATGGATTCCTTGACCCCTCACCTAGCCCCAGGTGTAAGGTCACACAGCTACCTAGAAACATATTTAGGATTCCCTTACCAACTTTGCTCAGACTGAAGAAGCTCCTTGGATAAGGAGCAAAACGTTTCCACTGAGAAAATAGAAATCCAGTTGACATGATTCAAGCTACAGACAATTCCACCTGGATGACTGAGAACCTTCATAGACATACTCCCTCCTTCCTGCACAGAAGTCTACAACACCCCTTCGGTGTTTCCTCACTTCAGCTTCACCCCCAAACCTGCTGAAGGCTCTCCACCCACTTCCAAAACAAGCCCTTTAGTCCAGCAGCTTTAAGCTGTGTGGACTTCAGAGTCCCCCAGCCAGCCATGCTGGCTGTGGAATCCTGGGAGTTGAAGTCCACACAGCTTAAAGTTGCTGAGGTTGACAGACACTGCAACCTCCACATGCTGGCTGTGGAATCCTGGGAGTTGAAGTCCACACAGCTTAAAGTTGCTGAGGTTGACAGACACTGCTTTAGTTCCATCAAAAGCACCCCGCATTTTCTCCACCCCTTTTAATTCCAGTGTTCCTTGCTCTCTCTGACCACATTAATTCTCTCTACACATATTATGTGCAATCTTGCTCTCATCTGCATTTTTTGCAGCTACCCTCTTGTGTGATGTCTCCCATCTGTAGCTTTTTTCACTCCATCCTTACAGCAAGCCTCCTTTCTCCTGCTTCCCATGGGGATCATTCATCTCCCATGCAAATACTAATCAGATCCAACCCTGCTTAGCTGTTTAGTGTTTGGCCAAATTTGGTTGCAGTGAAAATAGAGGGAATATCTTTTTCTATTGACTTTGTATAACTTCTAAGATTGTAAGTTAAAGTCCTCGACAACTGAAAGCATCACGTAAACATTAAAAAATAAATGCCTCCCATTTAAAGTCAGGTTAGAAAATCTAGATCATTCCCCTCCAAATATAAATTGCCGAATCACACGCTAGATGGCAGTGGAGACAAAGCAAGTGCTTGAAACAACAACAGAAACAAAAATGTAGGCAAAGCTGTCACATTAACATTCACAGGACTTCATATTTATGGAAGTCTGCCAGCCAGTCAGGACCCCAGGGGAATTTCTGAGTTTTCTATTTCAACTGGTCAGACCAGTGTTTCTCAACCTTGGCAACTTGAAGATGTGTGGACTTCAACTCCCAGAATTCCCCAGCCAGCACGGGGTGGGGGATTCTGGGAGTTGAAGTCCACACATCTTCAAGTGGCCAAGGTTGAGAAACACTGGGTCACACCATCAAGACTGGGCAGAGCCTTTGAAAGAGGGTGTTTCCCAAGGCCCAGGAGCAGGAGTGAAGCACCCCTCCTGGAAACGCTGAAGCAGTTGCAAATCCTATGCCGTGTCTTCGCAGCCCCCCCCCCCCGTTTTCTGTGCACCCTATGCAGGAGTGCTTGCACTAGGACCAGCAGGGACGCCCCGAGCAGATTGCATGCACGCTCTGCCCAGCTGACCACTGGGGCGCCCCTTGGGACGGGTGCCAAAGCCTCCCAACGGACACAGCTCTTTCGATGCTTCGTGCAGTCCTGCCTGCACCCCCGCCCCCGCTTTAGACCAGACCAGCGTGCTGCGCCAACCCAGCCAAAGACTGACTCAAAGAAAAGGAAGAGGAGCCAGGAATGGACTTTTTCAAAACTGTGCGTGCAGATCTCTGCCAAAAGGTGTGATGGTCCTCCTCTTCCTTTTCTCTGGGTTAGTTTTTGGCTGGGTTGGCACAACACGCTTTTTGGTCTAAAGCGGGGGCGGGTTGTCTGAGGAACAAGGCCTTAGACGAGCAGGGTGGAGACAGAGGCGGCCAGCGCTCGCGACTGCTTGGGCTTGGCTCGGGGAGCAGTCGCCGCGTGGCGGTGTTACAGAGAGACGAGCTGGTCTGCAGGGCCCTCACTTTTGTGTGTGGCGTGTGTGTTGCAGGGGGGAGAGAGGACTGCAGCCCTTCGGCCCACTTGCAAGCTCCATCCAGCCAGAGACCAGAAGTGACGTTGCAGCGGTACGTGGCCACGCTTGCTATTTTTAATTGGTGCATTTGGGGGTTTCGGTGCAAGAACGGACAGGGGCTCTAGCCCCTTTCCAGCTTGGCGATGCGTCTCTGCTCTGCTCTGCGGGGATAAGCCGCTCTCTCCGGCCTGTTGGGTCCGTGGCTTAAAGCCTCGAAGACCCTTCCCTCTTCCGCCCCTCGGCTGGCTTCCTGCTGGCTTCTCTTCGCTTTCCCTTGGTCTTACTCGTGGGCCAAAGAAATGGCAAAATCTAAACAGGCATGCCGCAGCCCCCCCCCCCCCCCCATAGAGGCCCCTTCTCTGCGAGGAGTTTGAACAGCTGGAAAGGAGGGTGTCAGAGGTGTGAGTTTCCACCAGGGGAGGGGGAGCGGAGGTGGAGGGGAGGGCTTAATCCAGAAAAGTGTGTGGCCTGCTGGCAGCTCGGCTGTCTGCCTGAGAAGCCCGGCTGCCCTGCTGCTCCCTTCCGGCAGAATCTTCCTTCTCCTCCAGCAGGAGTGTTGAAGCAGGAAAGGAGGTGCACGCTGGCCAAGATTCGTGCTGCTTTTTTGCCATCTTCCTTTGCTGGCTGCTAAACTAACAGAGTGGTCTTATGCGTGTCTGGCAAGTCTCAGGAACTGATCCGGCTCTGATTCCCGAGCGGCAGCTCTCGCGGGATTGTAGCGGTTCGTGATGAATGGCAGTGGGGTGTTTGATGGCTGTTTCTAAGCCAAGCATAACAATGCATATTGCATTTGCATTCAAAGCACTCTTTAGGTCAGTGCTTTCCAAAGTCCCGCCGTTGGCGACACACCAACGGCGGTGGTGGCGGCGGTGTGCACGACGGCGGCGGCCTCGTGTGGTGCGCTAAAACCCGGAAGCGCTGATGGCGCGCCACTGCCGCTGCTACTGCATGTGCTGCCGCAGGGGCGGCGGCAACGCGCCATCAGCACTTCCGGGTTTTGTCGTGACAGACAGTTTGGAAAGCTATGCTTTAGGTAGTATCCAGATAATCCTTGCACAAGATTTCAAGGTACCAAAGGAAGCTCTTTTTGAAGAGTGGAGCCCCCTCCCATCGCAAATGGAGTCCCTGTCTCAGATCCCTGTGGCCTCCCGGTGTGGTGAGGCTCGCGCGGGCACGGGGTCCGACCCTCCGCTCAGAGTCGGGATCCGGATGAGGCCTCCCCAGCTGAGGATATCCGGGAGGCTATGCAGACTTTTGATTTGCTGGGGCGGCTTTAGAGCAGTAGCATATTAAGCTCCCTTGTAACTGTGTGTGGTTCGCTTAATGTATTCATAAATACCCTTTATTTATTATTTATTTAAATTTATATGACTGCCCATCTCCCCCAACCCTTTCCACGTTCATGGCTTCTAGATCTGTGCGAGTCTGCCCGCTCCGGTCTAGCCGCCTCAATTGGTCAGGAATCGCTTGAGTACCACAATCTCACAGTTTGTAGATCCAGGTCCAGTTCCGACAGACAGCAGCACTCACCACCTCTGGACAAAGGAAATGGCCATCGTTGGAAGGGGCAAAGGTCGAAGAAGAGCAGATCGGTTACAGGTGGAAATGTCCAGCCATTTCCCACAGTTGAGTCCTGCCTGAAAGGGTCTCTTGGCCTTTGCAAATTCTGATGATGGGGAGATGGTGGTTATTTTTATGTTTGTAAACTATGCATAGACTGCATCTTCTTTTCACCGGATCAATTTATCTTGTAGAGATTCCAGTATGAAACACTATTCAGTAAGAACTATGCTAATTCTTTCCCTTTTAAACTCTCTCTAGGAAAATGAGCAGTGTGTCTGTGCACTTTGCTTGTCCATGGAGACGGGGGGGGGGGGGGGGTTCAGCAAGGGCCCAGCAGATGTTATGCTGGTGTGAACTTCTGAGACTCAAGGATGGGCGTGAAGTACCTTAACACATCATGCAGGAAGGTCCCCAAATTTTCAGGGGGCTTGTGAATGTGCTCTACTGTCTCATCAGCTTCCTGGTACAATCTACCGGTCTGTTCGGTTTTTTCCTCACCTGAAGCAGGGGACGTGTCTCTGGTCTCTTTGCTTGACATACCCCTTTTTATTATTGGGGCTGGGGTGTCCCGCTCCATGATCATGTATGCCCAGTTTACATCTTTGGGGGCTAGGCCTCCTTCCCAAGGTTTCCCTCTTTTCCCTGCCACAGAAACTTTCCTTCCAATGGTTGAGCTCGTAATCATGTTTTTCATGGGCTGTGTGAGAACTAGCTCTTGCATTAACAAGCCAAGTATCCCACACTTCATATCTGTGCATCTGATGTCCCTTTTCTGAGTGAAGAATTTTGCACTGGTTTCTATTAAATTCCATTCTGTTGTTTTTGGTCCATTTCTCTAACCTATCAAGACATTTTGAATTTTGTTTCTGTCTTCTAGGATATTCGCTAGCCCACCCAATGTTTGTGTCAGTTGCCAATTCAGTAAGCAGTCTCTGCACCTCCTCATCCAAGGAAGTAATAAAAATGTGGGAAAGTGCAGGCTGAATCTTGCGGCACCCCACTCAGTGCCTCCACTTCGATGAGGATCATTGAGGACTGTTTTCAAGCCAGCCATGTAGCCATTTAATTCTCACGCCAGCCAGCCACACATAAGCGGGCTTCATCAAATGCTTTGCTAATGTGAAGATTTTTTGACAGCCTCTCCACCATCTGTTAAGGAAGTTACCCATCCTAACGTTCTCTTGACAAAATCATGCAGACTTCTCGAGAATTTGGAGAACTGTTATCTCTTTAGGACCTGCTGTTGAGTCTTCCCAGGTATCCGCATGTGGCTGTGTATTTGCTGGATCTTCCTTTTGAAGATGCAAATATTTGCCTTCTGCCAATTATAAATAAAGATGCACTTCATCATCTGTTCAGGAATTCTCAGGGATGGTACAGAAAAGTTTGGCCAGATGATCAGCAGATACCCTAGGATACAGTTTGTTGCTCTTGAAGATTAACTGGGCTTCAATTCTGTGCTTTCCTCTCTTTCTTCACAGTGACCTGGTGGAACATCTGTAACCCTGGATCACTCTGCCTTTTCTTTGTTACCTGTTTATATGTTGCTCTGTTCATTAAGTCTGTAGCTTGAATCGTGTCAACTGGATTTCTATTTTCTCAGTGGAAACGTTTCGCTCCACTGAGAAAATAGAAATCCAGTTGACATGATTCAAGCTACAGACAATTCCACCTGGATGACTGAGAGCCTTCATAGACATACTGTTCATTAAGTGTTTCGTGTATGGATTTTTTCCCCTCTTCCTTTTATTTTCAACGTAACTGAAGAAGTGCTTTGAATTGTTCTCAGCCTCCTTAACCAGCCTAAGTTTATTCTCAACTTTATCCTTTCTGACAGCATCTCTGCTGTTAGGGTTGTGTGTACTTGCCCTTGTTGACTTTGCTCACTTTCCATGGCTTAGAGAGTCCTTTTTCCTTTTAGAACTTCACTAAGCTTTTCGTTTTGGTTTTTTTCCTTCATTGGAATTGCTTGTGAGGGAGCTTTTAGGACCTTCTGTTCTGTAGACCACTGCCACTGATCTGAGGCTCCTCTTCCCATTACTTTCTCTGGCTGTAGAAACCTACTTACCATTGTTGTCCTGAGTTTGCTAAAATCCATTTCATTGAAGTCCAAAATATGCATTTGACATATCTCGGTGTTGGTTTCCCTTAATACCAGCAGTCAGCCATTATTTTATTTCATTTTATTTATTTATTTTTCCAATTTCTATCACCACCCATCTCCCCCGAAGGGGGGACTCTGGGCGGTTTACATGCTGCTTCCCCCATTTGGTTGCTGTTTTCGCCTTCACCACCAATTGTCCCGATTGGCTCCCATGAAGCCAAGAACAGTGGATGCTCCTGGGTCTGCCTTTGCTGTCTGAAGGAGACCCCGTCAGCAAGAGGAGGGAGGAGTTCTTCTCCCAAGCCAGGGTCGGGGGAGTGAGAGTCCCCATCCACACAACTTCATGACTCGGAAGATGTGCAGTTGATTCTGGAAGTCATCGCCCATACTTGTCCCTGGTTGGGAATAGTACATGCCAACCGGCGTATTGCTTTTATTTGCCCCTACTTTATTCAAACTCAGATGCTCTGTCCAGTACTGCTAATTTCATTTAATTTGGATTTCTGAGCAGGCGTGGGAACCAGCCTGGTGACACCCAGAACGGCCCGTCCTCTCTTCAGTTACGTTCTAATCGCAGGATCCGTCCCGCCAGGTCCCTGTTACTCTTTCCAGAGTGCATTTGCTTGCTAAAGCACATGGAGTGGTTTCTTGGGGCCACGGCTCCTTCTGCCGTGCCGAAGCCTTTTCTGAGGTTCCTGGACCGGCAGGTGGGGACGGTTGGAAATAAGCCAGATGCACACACTCACAAAATAGGGCCGTTTATTACTATGCAAGTGTAGTGCAACGTTTATGTACAAGACTTTAGGTGTGTAAGTGCTTTTTTTAAAAAAAACTTTATTTAAAATTTTAAAATACAGACTTGAAAACAAACAAAGATTAAATAAATAGAAGAACAAAGCAAAGAAAAGGGGAAAGCATCAAAGATGCAAGAAAGGGGAAAAAGCTAGAAAAAGAGACATAAGAAAAATAATTGACTCCCGACCTTCTGTGTTACAGATATAGGTACACATTTGCATCAAGCTCTTACTCTACATACTCTAAAGAATCCCCCCTCCTTCGTCTACCTGCTCTGGATTCTTTTATACCTCTTTCTTTCCAATCCTATGTGCCAGCTTCCGGGGGCTTCTAAGAAGTTTTAAACCCCCCCCCCCCAAATGGGGGAAACTGTGACCTTGATAGTGGCTTGTGACATTTTTCTGATCCAGGGCAGTTCATCCTTCCACCTCCTACTTCAGGGATCGTGTCTCCCCCCCCCCCCCCAGGACTCAGTTTGGAGCCGCCACTGCCCCAGGCCAAGCGCACCACGCTTTGGCCAGATACCCTTTTCCCAGCCCGTGTGAGTTGCAGCCCCATCTCATCCCAGCATCCAGACATCTCTTTTTCCCAAGAGATCCTCCGATGGCTCCAAGAAGTTAAAGAGCAAGCTGCATGAATGCAGATGCTTCTGAGCTTTTCTGAATAGAACGATAGAATCCCAGGGTTGGAAGGGACCTTGGAGATTTTCTGGTCCAAGGCCCTGCCCAGTGCAGGAGTCTCCAGACCGTCCCAGACAAATGGCTGTCCAGTGTTTTCCCGAAAACGTCCAGGGATGGAGCACCCACAGCTTCAGGAGGGAGGACGTTCCATTGCTGAGTAGCTCTCACAGTCAGGAAATTCCTCCCTGTTTCAAGTTTGGACCTCTCCCTGTCAAGCTTCCATCTCTTGGTCCTGGTCCTACCCTGGGGGGGGGGGGGGCTATGGGGAATAAACCCACGGCCCGTTCCCCGTGACATCCCTTCAGCATTGGAAGGCGGCTCTCATGTCTCTCCTTCTCTCCTTCAGGCTAAACATACCGGGTTCCTTCAACTGCTCTTCGTAGGATTTAGCTTCCAAGCCTTTTATCATTGTTCTTGCTCTTCCCCGCACCCTTTCTGGTTCCTCAGGGTTCTTGATGCACTGGGGAGACCAGAAGTGGACGCGGCGTTCCAGGCGTGGCCTGGCCGGTGCAGCAGGGAGCAGGGTTATCACTTCCTGTGATCTTGACATTATACCTTGGTTGATTCTGCCCCACACAGCATTGGCGCTCTTGGCCGCTGTGGCACGTTGCTGCTCATGCTCAGTCTGTGGTCCACCAAGACTTCCAGGTCCGTCCCGCTGAGCCAGGTGCCCCGTGTCTTGTACCTGAGCCTCGGGTTTTTCCCGGCGCATCTGGTTCTTCCTGCCTAAGTGCAGAACCTTACATTTCTCCTTGCCTTACACTGCAGAACCTCACCTTACATTTCTCTTCCTTAAACCTGAGTACAAGGGACCCGAGCAGGGTACTGAGGTGTTGTGCCTTTGGTGCCCCCGATTTGGCCCTTGGGAGGGGAGGGGCCCGCCAAGGCGAGGCTGCGTCTAGATGAACTCAGGAGAGTTCCAGAAAGTGGTGGGTGGGATCCAGCCCAAACTCAGAGGGACCGACATTGAAGCCTAGCGGCCGCAAAGGCACCAGGGTCGCCTCCGGTCGGTCGTACTGCCGCTTCCGGCAGGGTGGGGTTCCTCTAGGCGGAGGCGAGGCCAGGCGTCCCCAGAAGAGCCTCCCCTCCTGCCGGTCACACGGTGCTTCTGGCGCCGCCTGCAGAAACTCCGGATGGAGCTCGGGGAGGAGGGAGGGTCCCCGGGAAGCGCTCTGGCGGAAGCCGGGCAGGCCTCGGGTTGAGTTGGGCGCCTGCCCAGAGCGGAGGGTGGACGCCCGGCCTCTAGGGCCGCTCCGACTCCCGCAGGGCCCTCGGGGGCACAGCATGCAAGCTGAAAGGAAAGCAGGAGCGAGTTTGGGGGGCAGAAACCAACACTGTCCTGGGGAGGGGGGAATGAAGGCACCTTTTAGATGGTGTGGCTTGCAGCAGGCTCTCTGCGCCCCTCGGAGACACCTAGGGCGCCCCTCCTCTCCACTCGGGGCAGCTTCTCTCCCCTTTTCAGCTGAAATCCACTGATGGACTCACCTGATGACTGAAACTAGGACATGTTTCAGATTAATGGCAACCTGTGAGTAAAACTGAGCAGCTGATGCCGAGCGAGCGTTGGGTGCTTCCTGCTAGAGGCGGGGGAGGGGGATGGGGTGGAAGTGCCAGAAGGACTCGCTCATGGGAACTTCTGAACCCCCCCCCCCCAGCTCCAGCTGTTCAGGGGCTCAAGCCCTCCTCTCCCCTTTCTTCCTGCAGCTGTTGCTCCATCGGGATCGTTTCAAATGCCAAACTCCTCATTAGTGCCAGTGGAGCTTTGGGACGGTTATGGCTAAGGGGCCCACAGGGGGGCTTTTCTCTCTCGAAGCCCGCTCAACCCCATGTGTCCGCAGGCAGCGAGATGGCGGGAGAGGAGCAGAAAGCGGGTCACGTTGGGGTGTTTTAAAAGATCAGGCTGAACCTCCTCTCTGAAGTGGGGTCAAAGCAGTCCGTTCTGATCTCGGGAAAATGAGAGGAGATTCTCTTAGGGCCACATCTGCCTGCACACGCTTGTGTAAGAGGGCAAGGGTGACACGGGGGACCGCACACGCTTGTGTAAGAGGGCAAGGGTGACACGGGGGACCGACCCGTTATTTCTTCAGGCTTCACAGCAAAAAAGGGACTCTCAGTAGAACGCGAAGGAGGTGGACAGTTGGCGGCTTTGCTGGGCCCCCTCCTCCGCCGGCTGGGCCTCAGGGGGCCTCAGCCCAGCTGGCCACAGCCTGGGCCGGCCCCTGCTGCCTTCCTTCCGCCAAGGGAGGGGGCGGAGAGCTGCCGAGGGGGGCCAGGAGCTGCCGCATTTGCTGCAGGTGAGAAGTAGCAGATCCGTCCCCTTGGATGCCAGGACCCGCCTACCGGATTTGGAGTACCCTCTGGGGAAGAATACACTGATTCCCATACAGAAAGCATCTGTGGAGAGTATTTATGCACCTGTGTAAAAATAAAAAGAGCTAACAATAGGGAAACGTTTGTTTTAAAATGGCTGACTTTGGGGGTATTTCCATAGCAGAGAATACTGGGAAATTACATAAAAAGTATGATGAGAAGAACCACATACTTCAGGAAAAGTTGCAAGTGACAAAGGAGAGGGGTATTTTTAATGGGCTTTTAGAAAATCTATAAAAAGGTGACAGACTGGATTACAGTTGCCTCACTTAGTCAGGCATAAATGTCTGTGGATTTATAAATGGATTTAGACTAATCTGCTTATCTCTTATCATTCAACCAAAAGTCATTAGGGTGGTGAGTTCAGCTGCTACCTAATTTTCTGGCTGGTGGGTCAGGCCCAGGACATCCAAGTTGGAGCGTTTGCTTGACTGGGCAAAGCAAAATCCGTCTCTCCCAAGAGGCCGCCTTTCTCCTGCTTTATAGTCCAAGGAGGGTTAGTCACACAAACGTAGATCGAAGCAGCCTGGCAGAGAGTGCCTGGAACCCAACCCGCAGTTGGATATGGATAGTGCAATAGTGTGTTCCCTGAGAAGTTGGTTATTTGGCTTTTCCTGGGTTGCATTTTGCAGCTGGGCAATGTTGGCATTCTACAGATCCTCCGCTTGTCTTGGCAAAGGACCAACTCATTCTTCTCAAAATCTTAGGTTCCTCCCATCCTTGGCTTCCTAATATCTCCCACGTGCCCGGTCTGGCTTGAAAGAAAGATACCACAATGTTGATTACTCCTAGAGCGCCCTTTTGTAAGGGCCAGCCACAAACTAGGATGCTCCCGGTTATGTCTTTGTTAGGGAACCTGGGCATGGAGTTTGGAGTGCGAGGGGGCCTTTGCCCTGGCTCTGCCCAGGTGAGCCTTCAGGAGGGCTCCAGAGCAGGCTGGCAGCCCCAGCGGCTGGTGCAGGATTGGCCTGATCGCTTCTGTTGGCCGAGATCCACGGCTCGGCTGTTCAGCTGGCGCTCCGCAGTGGCAGCCTCACCTGGAGGGTATTCCGGTAATCCAGTCTGTCTGGCAGGAATTAGGAGGAGGGCAAACTTCCCTTGGCAGAAACACTGCTGGGAAGCTGACGAAAGGCAGTCCTGGAAACCGGCGCTTCCTGCCTTCCTCGATAGCTGGAGCCCAGGGGGATGAGACTTTAGCCAACCGAGTCTTGTACCCCACCCCGATCAAGACTCCCGCCCCAATCTGAACTAAGGGTTTCTCCCCCTCTCTTCCCAACCCCTCCAGCAACTTCGGACCAAAGACCCACCCAGGACCCCATTGCAGGTGCTGCCCCCAGTCGGAGGGCTGGCGCAGTGCGTCCTCTCCCCACAGCCTGCCTCCCCAACCTTCAGCTGGAGGGTTCCTGCTGGCGGGAGGCGTCCACCAAGCACTCGCCCTCCTGGGGAGGGTTTTGAGGGATGGCGTAGCCCCCATCAGCCCGGGCTGCAGGACGGGACGGGGCGTTTGGCGCTCCTGTTTTAGCGATCCCCCGCTCCCCCGTCACGCTCTCCTGCTGCCCGTCTCTTGCCCACCCCACTTGCTTGGCCCTTTGTGCCCACCTGCCCCCTGTTCTTGCGCTCTGGAGAGACTTGTAGGTTTCACAGCCATACAAAACCGGTTCTCTCCGTTTCCCACTCGGGATTAGATGAATTTCACTCCAGAACGGTAGAAGGAAGGAAGAACAGTAATAAAAGGACCTCCAGTGTTGGGGGCATTGCTTCTGTTTAATTCTAAATTTAGTTGATGATTTCACATCGGTGATCCTGGCCGTGGCCTGTTCTCAGGGAGCCCAGCATCTGGGGAACTTTTAAGGAAGCTTCCGATAGGATGACGCATCTTTTCAGCTGCTGGCTCCGATTTCTAAGGAAGGATTATTCTGACTTAGAAGCCTCCGTTTGGGTTTCTGCCCTCTCCCCGTATTCCTCACAGAATAGCTACTTGTAATGTATAGATTTAATTATCAGGCAGATCTCTCATTGGGTAAGCTGCATTCTTCCCATTCTTTTCTCACAGGAAAAAAATTAAACCACTTGCTAGCTGACATGTCTGCCTCGGTGACACTTCCTGCCCCTCTGAAGAACAGAACGGCGTCCCTTTTGAAAAGGGGGCTCCGTGCAGCAGATCCCGAGCGCAGCCGAGCCACAGGTGCGATGCCTCGTGGGGGTTCCGCAGGGGGCAGCTTCCGCCCTACTTCGCCCTTTAAGAGGCAGTTGTTCTTTGGCCTGTTAGGGTGGACCAGGAAACCATCCGGGCTGAGAGCTGCTGGGCTCGTTTTAGTTTACTGGACGTGATTTCAACATTGAACATAGGCCTTTAGTCATTTTGGCTTACATTTATGTTTCGCAAATCAATGCTTTATAGAATACGTGAGGTCCCAGCACTGGGAAATTTTAAATATTAGTAAGCTAGGATAGCAGGGAAGCAGAAGCGGAGGAGATGAGCCGTTTTTCCAGCTGTTCTCACTTCTGCTTTGTTGCAGGTCAGTTAGCCTGCTTAGAAAAGGTGGGTGTCGGTGAGAGGGAGAAGGTAACGTGTGTGTGTGTGTGTGTGTGTTACAACATATTCTAACCTGGAGGGAGAACTTTGGAGATAGAAAGGATCCCCACCTGATAAAATGGCAGTATAATGAGAGGTACCCCGTCTTGCTCATCCGTGTATGTAGGAATGACATACTGGAAGTGCATCATAAAAGGTGGTGGTGGTGTGATCATCTGGATCAAAAGTATTATAATTAGAAGAAGATATAAAGCAGCATCATGGTTGGTGCCCGTTGCTGGCTATCCAAACAAGGAGACGTGGACGATGCTTTCCAAAGCAAACTGCAGACCGTCAACAGGCGAGAAGGAGTAGCAGCAGCAGTGGAGGACTTCAGTTTCACCCACCGCTCTTGGGAGATGATCTCTGTCAACACAGCCCTTCCGAGAAATCCTGCCCTGCCCTTCTGTCCACCTCCAAGTCCTTGACTTGGTGGTCCTAACCAATAAGGAAAACGGAGGAGACAGAGGAGTAGTAGGAACACTGGGAGAAGGTGACTCCACAATGTTGAGTGTAGTCAAGCGGTTTCAAGAGAGCAATTTTTAATCAATCCAGGGCTAAACCAGATTCCATGGCAGAAGAAGCCATAGGAAAAGGGAGCCGAAGATGGCTGGGGATCCCTTAAGGAATGACTTAAGGAATGGAATGAATTATTTGCATCTGTCTCCCTTGCGCATAATACAGGGCAGACATTCGAGCCTGGGTTGACTTTTTTGTGAAGAGAAATGGAACAACTAAAGTAACCAGAGGAGATATTTTAGGACATCCTGAGAGACGGCACTGCCATAAATCACTGGGTCCTGATGGCATCCTCTCGACCTCCCGGCAAAGCTATGTAACTTGCAACGTGTCCCTCAGCCCGGGCTCGGGGCCAGAGCTGCGAGAGAGACAACGTGGCACCAGTTTCTGAGAGGGGACCCCGGGGTAGACCCAGGTGATTTTAGCCCGGGCGAGGGTGAGGGTTGGTTGACAGGTGAACCAGATGGAGGAAGGGTAAACTGATGTCTTGGGGGCCTTCCGTGAGGACAGTATTAGCTGATCTGGTCAGCTCTGCCGCCTCAAAAATCCGGCTCTCCAGACGCTGACGTTTCCTCGATGGCCCTGGCTTGGTGACTGAAGGCTCGAGGACTAGATAACTCATTGCAGACTGGAAGGAAGCCAGATGACACCATATAGAGCTGAGATCCCCCTCCTGCCTTAGTTCCCAGCAATCAAAGCACCTCTCCCTGCTGCCCCCATATCCTTGCCCCAGGCCTACATTTTAGGCTTCTCTCCTCCTCTCCTTTTAAGGCTAAACCTATCTACCCGAGGCAGAGCTTCCCAAACTGTGTGTCGCGACACGTTGTGTGTCGGCTGCAGTGTCTGGGTGTGTCGCGGCGGCTGCCGCCTCCGAGCCCTGCCAGGATTCCGCGCAGGTCCTAGTGCCTGCCTTCTGGCATGCCACCTGGCCAATACTTAACCGGCCTGCTAATTAGGATATCAAGAGATATGTTGCCAATGCTTTGGGGAGATTAGTATTGATCGTGTTGAGAAAGTTGTCCAGACCGGGGCATATCTAGGGCACCCTGCCTGCTCCTGAAGTAGGGTAAGATCTCTCTGATAGGAGACCGCCAGGAAATGTCAGGTTGGAGGGTAGACTAGGAAATTGGAAAGAGGGCAGTGACAAAAATACATGGAAATGTCCAGGTGTTGAACTTAACTCAAAGGAGACTTTGCTAAGGAAGTTATCTGGTCAGAAAAGTTTTGTTCTTGACCAATTCATCATCACTACATTGGTTTCAAGGTGCTTTCAGGCTGACTTGAAGTGTAAACGAAAATTAGCATTTAACTTTGTGTGATGCCGAATTGCTGCAAAGGCACAAAGAAACTTCCCAGCACAGCTCCCCCCAGTCCCCTCTGAGTAAGAACGGTGAGCGGGAAATCCTATTGGATTCATTGCTGGTGTAAGTTGCATGGTAATCAAAATGGGGAGGGTGCTGGCAGTCTGGAGGAACACAAGATAGGATGCAAGTGTGTCAGTCCCCTTGTGGCATCATTGCAGCATTTCCCAGCAGACTCTCTTCAGAAATAGCAGCACGCTTCTGGGACGCTTTGCCATATTTGACTTCTTCCACTAGTAATATCCACCAGAGATGAAAGCAGAACTTGAGTCCCACCTTGTGCATAAATGATCGTCTACTTTTTTAACAACTGGGGATTTCAGGACTGGCTTTAAGGGTAAAAAGTTGGTTGCAATCAACTAGTCTAGAAGTTCCTAAGACAGAGCTCACAAAGGTCAGATCTTTGGGTATGTTATAAATAAAAGGAGAGCCAAAGAGGGAGTAGGGCCATTGCAAGTGGTGAATCCGTAATGGTGGGTGGCGAGAAGACAAAACCCCATAATCCTTATTTGGTGTCTGTCTTTTCCTCCTTCAGAGGAAATATGGAGCCCTCCTTGGTCATTGTTATGCCCCTGGGGGAAAGAGATCTGCTGCCTAGGATACTTGAGGATGGGGTCAGGAAATGTAACTAATTTGAATAAACTCGGGTCTCCGGGGCCAGATGCCCGGCATCCCAGAGTAGTGAAGGAGCTAGGGGAGGTGACTGCAGAACCACCCTCAAGTGATCTTTGAGTCCTCCTGAGGACTGGCGAGATCCCAGAAGACTGGAGGAGAGCAAATATGGTTCCAGGAAACTGTAGACCTGTCAGCTTGATGTCTGAACTGGGCAAGGTTCTCACGCAGTGTGTTTGTGAACACTCAGATAGGCACACCAACAGCAGCCAGCATAGGGTTAGGGTTAAAAAAGTAAAAAGGTTTTCCCCTGCACAGTCGTGTCCGACTCTAGGGGCCGGTGCTCATCTCCGTTTCTTAGCTGAAGAGCCAGCGCTGTCTGAAGATGCTTCCGCGGTCATGTGGCCGGCATGGCGCGCACGGAACACTTACCTACCCACGGAAGTGGTACCTATTCATCTACTTGCATTTGCATGCTTTCGAATTGCTAGGTTGGCAAGAGCTGGGGCGAGTGCGGGAGCTCACTCCGTCACGCGGCGCTCGGGTCTCGAACCGCCGACCTTCCGATCGACAAGCCTGGCGTCTTAACCACTGAGCCATCGTGCCCCCTTAGGGTTAGGGTTAGGTTTAGGTTTGCAAAAATAACTTGTGCCAGACTAATCTTACCTCCTTGTTTGACAGAGTTACTAGCTTAGCAGGTCAGCACAATACCGTAGACATAGCAGACTCGCAAATCCTTTGTCAGAGTGCCTCAGGATATTCTTCTGCATGAATTGGTAAAATATTGGGTAGAGGATACCACTGTACGAATGATGGTTGATACCACATACTGGATAGAGCTATGTCAGAGATGCAGAAGTGGACACTGTGCTGAGTAAGGGTGGGAAGGGACGGCTTCTGGGATTCTAGGATCTCGGCTGCTCAGCAGCGGCAGTAGCGTGGGCACCAGCACCGTGTGCTGAAATACAGGTTAGCTCATTTTCTCCATCGCCCTTTAGAAAATAAGGTGCAGCTAGGACAGCTCAGGTGAGAGCGTTTGCCAGCATTGTTCTGTCTGCCTATTTCAGCTGTGCTGGGCTCAGAACACCCCTAGGGATCTCTGCAGAATAGAATGTTTTGAATGTTCTGTCCTAGGAAACAAGGGGGGTGGGTTTCTCCCTTCTTTGTTTAAGACATTTGTATGGGGGGATTGCAGTCCGCCCTGACTGCTGCATCTTCCTAGCCTGCAGAATATTGGCCGAGGTCATGATTTTTTAAGAATAAATTCCAACGAAAGCAGCCGCCACACGCTCCTTCTGCGTCTTGGCCTGCTGGCGGAAGGGGCCCCGGAACCGAGCCCCACAAGTAAGCGGCCCGGGAGCTGCCTTTCAGCAGGGCTGGCGAGCTCCTGGCCACAGCGGCCCCTTCTCTGCCTGTAACACGCGTGCCTCGCACACCGCAGGCGTGTGTGTTTGGCCAGGAGCCTGGAAAGGAGGACGCTCGGCCCCCTGGCCTTTTCTGCTTCAGTTGAAGTGCTGGTGTCCTGATACAGCAAAGCAGTTGCGTTTTAAAACTATTTTCTGTCAGGACCAGGTGTTCCTACTGCTTTGTTTCTAAGATAAGAGGGTGTGTGTGGTTTTTTTTTTTTTTTTACTGTGGTTAGCTGCATTGTCTCCATCCACACCTGTTGACATGCAGTATTCCCTACTAGCCTGGAATTATGCAAATAGAGGGGAAATGGTCCCTTGTATTTATGCCTCCCTCCTCCTGGGAGCTCCGCGGGCTTCCAGTGTTCTTCCCACCACGGAGGGGGAGGCTGGTGGGGCCGGAGAGATGCCGCCGTGGCCCAAGACAACGCCTGGCCTTAAGAATAACAGAATAGCCCGCCGGGCCAGCCTCGAGCCGTTTTCCTGCAGACCGCAGCTTGCATTGCTCTGCTTGGGTTTTGCCGTTATCTTTACGAGGCTCCGTTAGGCAGTTTGCGGCTTTGCCTGCACCCCGCGCGGTGACTTCTCTGCGCCCTGCGCCGGCGCGTCCTCCCGATTTATCGGCGACCGGCCAGGAATTCGAGATGACGCCGCTCCTGCCAGCGTAGCTGGAAAGGAGGTCAGGGATCTGCACAGGTGGCTGATTTCGGCTTCTGATTTTGCATCATAGGAATCTCCTCCCCCCCCCCCCCCCCGTTTCATGTCCATGAACGGCTAACCTGAGTTTGACATTTCGGAGAGGTTTCCTGGTGCGCTTCTATAGTCAAAACGGGAGCGCTAATCCTATTCAGGCGCTCGTGTCATGGGGGGGGGGGGGCGCCGGTGAGCGTGGGATGAGAGGCCCCTTGCGATTGGCTGCACCGGAGCGAAAGGGGCGGGGCTTGGGGATGGAGAGGGCTTAAGAGCGGGTACCTCGCCGGGCAGGGATGTCCGTGGGAAATGCCCGGCGCTCCCCCTCCGATGAGCTCGCGCCGGCGGCCGCGCGGGGCTGACTGAGCTGCTCCGACCGCGGCACAGGCCGGGGCGCAGCAGCGCGGCGAGGGGGAGGGCGGTTCCTGCCCGGCCGGAGCCCCGGCAGTCCCGGGAGAGGGCTCTGGGCGAAGCGGGCGGCGCGCCGGGACGCAGCAAGGCGCCGAGTCATGCCGAACTGACCGGGAGGAGCCCCCGCGCGATGCCGATGCCGCCGCCGCCGCGACCCCGGGCGTGGAAAGCCAAGCCGGCGGGGCCGCCCGCCCTGCACTGAAGGGGAGGAGGCGGCGGCGCGCGGTGCGGGCCGGGCCGTAGGGGAGGCCCGCGGGGGGCGAGAGCGGGAGCGGCCGCGGCTGACCGGAGATGCCCGGCGCCGCAGCCCGTCCCGGAGCCACGCGCGAGCATGGAGAAGTCCAGTAGCGAAGCCTCCTCCATCCGCCGGAGCCCCTCCCTGGAGAGCAAGGACTCGGACTTCGCCAGAGCCTCGACCTCGGGGAAGCGCTTCAGCCGCGGCTTCACGGCCGGCGCCTTCTACGGCACCGCGGGGCCCCGCCGGCAGGGACGCCGCGCCGGCGCGCCGGGCCCCGGGCCGCCCAGGGACGCCGAGCCCCGCGGCCCGCGGAGCGAGGGCGCCGGCGGCAGCAGCAGCAGCAGCAGCAGCAAGTACCTGGTGTTTTACCTGGACCTGTCCTTTGTCTTCCTCCTAGAGTTCCAGAAGTGCAGCATGGCCAGGGGCTGCCTGTGCGGCCTGAAGTACCTGGTGTTCCTTTTCAATTTGGTCTTCTGGGTGAGTACCCGCCTCGCCTCGCCTCTCCCCTCCCGGCCCGCCGCTGCAGGGACCCCCGGCCCGCCCCGCTTCCCTTTCCTTGAGACCCCCGCCTGGATTTCCCGGAGGGAGGAGGCGCCTTCCCCCGGGGCGTTTGGGGTCCTCGTCATGCTAGCGCTGGGGGGAGGGGGGAGGCCGGCCTTCCGCCTTTGAGGAGAGCGGGCCCTTCCGGGGGGGGGGGGACGTTCCGCGGCGGCACAGGGGTTCCTCCTGCGGCGCGTTCTGCACGCGGCCCAGAGCCCCGGGAGTCCCCAGCTGTCCCTGCCCTTCCGGCCCCCTCCCCGGACAGAGAGGACGGCTCCGCGAGTGCCCCTGCACGGAGGACAGCGCTGGCCGGGCTCCGGCGCTCCCGAGAGGCCGTTGCGGCTCTTCCAGCCCGGCGACCTGGCCGCTTTGGCGCCCCCGGCCGGCTGACCGGGCAGGGTCCCTGCCGCGCCGCTGGGCCCCGCGTGCCCTGCTGCCGCCGCCGCCGCCGCCGCCGCCCAGGAGGCCCGTGGAGAGGCCAGTTCCTCCTCTAAGCCGGGAAACTGGCCGCGGTCCGAGATTTACCTGGTTGCAGGTTTGCCTTTTGCTGATAAAAGCCAAAGGCAGAAGATCTCCCGATTCAGAAAAATTACTACAAAACTGATAAATGGGGGCTCAAAGGCTATTCGGGATCATGGGTTAGATATAAAAACTGTACTAACCATCCATTAGAAGTTTCTTTTATGATGTTTCCTGTGGGTCCAACAGAATCCCAAGAGACTGGCCCTGCTTGGCATCTGGCTTTTCACCCCATTGCCCCACTTTGTGTTGTAAGGGCCAGAAGGACTTGGGGGACGGACGGAGCAGGGCGCCTGTGCTGCTGCGTCAGAGTCTCTGATAGCACATGGGGTGGCGGGTGGCCAAAATCTGCTTAAGGAAACTTTGCTCCCCATAGACCCCTTTCCCATTCAGCACTGCCTTTCCCACGATTCCTTCATCTCGCCCCAGAAGCAGAAATCCATCCTATTCCCTTCTGAGGCCAGTTCTTAAGAGCTTTCTGGGCCTGGGGATTCAGGATGTGTGTTTCAAGCTATCTTTGGTAACAAGAGTTATTTGGTGCAATGCTACAGCGCAGTTTTGAAATATGTGAAACTCGCGTAGGTTGGAAGGCACCTTTAGCTAATGTTTTTACACGTTGTGCTAGCAAGGAGCCTGTCAAGAGCTTGCTTGACCTCTGCAGGTCACCTGTGATCTTCTGCATGAAAGACAGATCAAACTGCTCAGGGTTATTTATTTATGCAACTTATGTATTGCTTCAGTCACACAATTGACTCTTAAGTGGCTGACAGCCAGCAATATAAAATAAAAACATGCACATACACAATACACATAAAGATGGCAACAGATACTGGTAATATGGACCCGCCCAGAGTCCCTTGCATGGGAGATGGGCGGGGAATAAGTTTGAAAAATAAATAAATAAATAAAAATATTTAATTTATACAGGCCAATAATGAGGCACAGTCCTTCGTTAATCACAGTAAATAACCTGATAGAAACTCACCCAGAATTCATGGTGTCAGCATCTACCTTGCACTAGTGACCGGCCTCCCAAGGTCTTCTGAAGTAACCAGACGTTGACAGTCTTTCAGAAAGCCGTGCGGGAAGGGTGCACTCTTCCCCCTGAGGGCGGGCCGTTCCATGGGAAGGTAGCCCACGCCAACAGCGGCTCTTTCTGGGGGAAGGTGGTCTTGACAATACCCAGCTGCCAAGCCACAGCGGGCTTCCCAGGTACTTCCCTGGAAAGAAACCGGAAGCCAGTGTAGCCTTTTTAGCAGCACTGTGAAAGCGGCAGGAATGGGCCTGGCCTGTAAGCAAACACAGCTGCATTTGAACCAGCTGTGGTTTCTGAGGGGTCTTCAAGGGCAACCCAAGAAGAGCGCGTTGCAGTAGTCTAGGTGAGAGGGAATAAGAGCAGGAGTGACTCTCCGCTGTGAATCCTGTTCTACAAAAGGCTGCAGTTGGTGCACCAGCCAAAGTTGGGCAAAGGACCTTCTGGCCATGGCTCCCATCCGCCCCTCCAGCAGAAGCTATGAGTCCAGGAGGGCCCCTAGATTGTGGACTCACTCCCTAGGGGGGAACAAAACCCCATCTAGAGGCAAATGCCAGGTTCTGATTCACATGTACCCTTATTGAAGCTTATTCTGCTTTCTAATGAATTGCATGGAGAAGTCTTTATTGGGGCATTGTGATTGGAGTCATTGCAGCAAATGTGATACCGTCCCAGAAGCAGCATTCTGTCTTGCTTGGGTGGAGGCTGAGCCTTTCCCCCCAGGCAGCCGTGACGGCTTCCAATCATCGAGTCAAGACATTATTGCTCTTAACTGTTCAGCTCAAAAGAGAGATGTATAACTGGCCATCATCGACATGCTGGTGATTCCTGACCCAAATTGATGGATAGATGACCTCCCTCTGAGGTTTCATGTGGATGCTAAACAGGGAGGGACAGAGGACTCGGCACCCCACACTGAAGGGCCCCAAAGCTTGACTCATTCCCACCATAACCACTGATTGGGACTGCCCCTTAAAAAGGAGAGACCATTCCCAACCCTCGCAAGAGACCCAGAAGGATAGGAAGTTTGACTGGGTCAAAGGCCGCCAAGAGGTCCAGGTTGTGGAGGGTGCTTCCTTCCTTCATCCAAGCTCTGCTGTAGGTTCTTAGAACCTGTATGAGTGCAAGAAGGAACAGCTGCGTTCAGAACTGGTAGGCCCAGTGGAAGCTCTGCTTCATCTAAAACAATTTCTGCTTTTCAGTTCAATTTTATAACTGAAGCAAAGAGGATTACTTTTTCAGAATATAATAAAGATTTAAAAGAAATCTCTTCCTCATAAGAATACGCTTATGGGTCAAGTCAGGCATCTAAAGGGATTATGGGGGTGAGGGCTGGTCCATGGTTCATACTTTCACTGTACAGCTTGTTGATTGTCATGATCCAGATAGCCAAATTTGGCCCATGAACTTCCCTGTCTGGTCAACTGAAGCTCATTTTTAAGGGAACAGATCTTTTAATTGTCCCCAAATGAACACCACCACAGTATTCATGTATCTGTTGAACACAATCCACTGATCTCTTCTTGTCAAAAATTGTTACCAAAACCACGTGTGGGAGTTTCATCTGAAAAAGAATGTAGATTTGTGAAAGTTCTGCAAAAAATTTTTTGAGGATGATTGGAAAGGGAATGTGCATTTTTAAAGTATCTCAGGGAAAGACCTTTAAAAATGATTTTTAAATCAAAGTTTCATAAAAATGTGATAGGATGGAATCCTGCCCTGTTAATAGGAACAGTAGGATTAGACTACTAAAGAGAACCGTAGGACTGGATTTATGTTGACCCTGTTGTGAATTTCAATCTCACAAGTCTAGATATCCATTAGCTGAGGAATTAACTGATGAACCTGTTGCAAAGTAAACAGATGAAAGCATTTTTAAAATCAACAGATGAGAACTATTCTACTGAAAATATTGTGTGTACACATTACAGGAGAATGTACTTTTTCAATATCAAATACAGCATTTTACATTTTGAATGTGTGTTATCAGCAAGGTGGAGACTTAACTACATTACACAGCTGGGAAGCATTCCCTGTTGAATAATGTTTGAATGGGGCTGTAAAAGTCCCAGATTAATAAATATTGCCTGGAGGGGCTTAAAATAGCATGAGGAAAAAAAGCAGGTTTTATTATCTCTCAGGTCCAATGACAGGCTAACTGGCCCAATCATGGAATGTAGGAGCTGGAAGGGACCTTCATGGTCATCTGGCCCAACGTCCAGCTCAATGCAAGAATCCACCAAACGATCTCCAGCAAGATCCACCCAGACTCTGTTTGGAAACCTCTCCCGAGGGAGAATCTAGCATTGTTAGATCCAGTGCTTGCCAGCTTTTACCCTCGGGAAATATCTCCTCATATTCAACCCAAACCTTGTTTCTTTTCACTGCCACCCATCTCGGTTACCCTGCTTTTAGCTTCAGCAAGGAAGAGGCCTTGCACCTGAAATCTTTTCCATTATTTGTGGACATACCTGGATGAGGTAGTTCTATTAGTGCAGCTGAAGCGGACGTTGTTGTTGCGTACTTCCTGCCCGTGTTCAGTTGGTGGTCCACCTGGAGTCCACCGCTCTTGCGCACAGCGCCACCAAGCCAGGTTGCCCCAGTCCTGCCCTGATGCACCTGGACATAGGACATCCTGTTGGCTCTGACCCAGCGTTGAGCCTACTGACATTATTTTGAATGGGGATTTTTATCCCTCGTAAGCCAATACCTCTTGCTTTGTTCATTAACTCATATTTAAGGAAGTCTGAGGTATGTGACTGACTTCTCTTAGCTTTTCCTCCTTCGTTGTCTTGAACTCCATTGTGATGTGTTTCTTTTCCCCAAGTTTTTATTTATTTATCCCAATTTATGAAACCTGAGACCTTCAGTCCATCAACCAATTCCTGTCTTTCAGTCAGGGTCTTCAGTTTCTTCTTCAAAAATATGAAATTGTCAGAAAAGGGATCGGAGGGATCTGTTAAACGTCCCACTGCTAGCTGAGCTGGATGTCCAGCAATCTTGGGATAGTTGAAGTCTTCGTTGCCTTTTGAGAACTTGCTGAGTGGATTTCCAATATCCTCTGCTTGGGCAGCTGGCCTGTAATAAATCCTACAGTAGTTTTTCTGACCGTTGCTACTTGGTCGTTATACAGATTCCTCAGGAGGCAGACAAGATGCCTTGGTATCCCCATACCACCAAGAACTTGCCACAATTTGTTATGGTCCACACAGTCAAAGGCTTTAGAATAGTCAATAAAACAGAAATAGATGTTTTTCTGAAACTCCCTGGTTTTCTCCATTTTCCAGCGGATATTGGCAATTTGGTCTCTAGTTCCTCTGCCTTTTCTAAACCCAGCTTGTACATCTGGCAATTCTCGCTCCATGAATTGCTGGAGTCTACCTTGCAAGATCTTGAGCATTACCTTACTGGCATGTGAAATAAGTGCCACTGTTCGATAGTTTGAACATTCTTTAGTGCTTCCCTTTTTTGGTATGGGGATATAAGTTGATTTTTTCCAATCTGATGGCCATTCTTGTGTTTTCCAAATTTGCTGGCATATGGCATGCATCACCTTGACAGCATCATCTTGCAAGATTTTAAACAGTTCAGCTGGGATACCGTCGTCTCCTGCTGCCTTGTTATTAGCAATGCTTCTTAAGGCCCATTCAACCTCACTCTTCAGGATGTCTGGCTCTAACTCACTGACCACACCGTCAAAGAGGAGATGTTACCTGCTGTATTTTTAAGGGACCAATTAAGTAGTTTGATGTTGGTAGTGGTCTATTTAGCTATAATACTACAGCTGTATGTATACAGTAACTTTAGACTTATTAGTAACTTGCAGGACAGTAATAAGTTGTTGTTGTTGTTGTTGTTCAGTCGTTTAGCCGTGTCCGACTCTTTATGACCTCATGGACCATAGCACGCCAGGCCTTCCTGTCCTCCACTGTCTCCCGGAGTTTACTAAAGTTCATGTTCGTCACATCGGTGATGCTATCTAAGAGAAGTCACCAATTGTGATGATCCTGAGTTATCATCAGTACTCCACACACGAGACACGATGGAATCGTTAGGAATCTTTATTATATCAGTGATCCCAGGCACGTCAATGCTTCAAGTGAATTAAGGTTACAAAGATTAACGTATATATACATACTACTCCTATCCCCTCCCCATGGAGCAATGCAAAACTTCGCCTCGCACCTTGCTTGTAGCTCGTTGCTGTCTATGGTTCTGAATCTACATTCTCTTCTTTCTGTTTGTCCTGGCTTGAGCTTTCACTTACTTTTTGTCTCCGTGTCTCTTGGCTGGCGCCATGTCGCGGATGGTACCCAGGTGGGGCCATACGTGACACCGATTTCTTCTATCGAAGAGACAAACCGAGCATGTTTTACATGAAAAGGCACACTTTTATTTCATGTACCAACAGAGAAAACTCTGTCAGAAGACCATCTCCAAATTGTCATACCTTCTGAAGATGCATTTGATCAGTCCATAGAATTTAAGAACTAAACAAGGTAGACTGGCTTTTCTGCTACATTTTGGGATCAAAGTGAAACAGTGTAATAGACAATATACTGCCTGAAACATGAATGGCCTAATAGTTTAGATATTTGTTTATTATGTTCAGCAGTTGTGGATTATGGAGTAGTCATGACCATGAATGGGGCTAGATGTTTTCTGACTAGGGTCCCACTTCAGCAGGTTTGCTTGCCGGCTGGTCCAGCGTAGACGCGCGATTATCCGAGTGTGAGGGTCAGACCTAGCAGGCTCCAGATTGGAGACCTCCGGCCAGAGATGAGGCTCCGGGAAGCAGGTGGGCAAAGTCGAGGCAATGGAGGCCGAAGCAGCGTCCAAGATAAGCAGCGCAGACGTTCCCGTCGGAAGCCAGGGAAAACTAGGCCGGAAGTCTCAGCCTGAACAGAAGTTGGGTTGGGTGAGTTTCTCAGCTGACCAAGCTGGGCTGGCCAATCAGCTTTGCTTCCAAGTGACCTTTTTCTCTCAAGGGCTTCTTTTCCTTGGCTGACTTGCGAGGTCACTTCCAGGAAAACGGCCCGTTCCGCCTCCCGTTCTGGAGCGTGGTGGGCCGGTGTCCCCGGGGCCTTTCCGCCCCACCGGTTGGCCCAGGCACTGCAATCCTGATCTGCCCTCCACGCCCGCTAGCGTGGGAGCTAAAGATGGTTCGGCTGGATTCACATCCGCTTCAGGACACGAGTCTTCCAAGGAAGGCAATGGATTCTGCTCAGTTTTTTGCTTAGAGGCTAAATTTCACCGGGAGCCGCCCAGCCTCTGGAGCGAGAAGCCAGTGACTGTTTCTGGAGCCGTTTTTGTGTCCGCACTTCTCTTGCCTCCACTTGGTCACTGCTGCCGCCCCCCACAGGGATAGCCGTGGCCTTGTCCGGTGCTTAGCACAGTTTTCCAGGTTGTTTGAACTGTCCGGAATCCCAGGAGAGGTTTTTGTTCACTACGGGTGGTCCTTGCATAACAACCATTCGTTTAGTGACGGTTCAGACTTACAACGGTGCTGGGAAAAACCGACTTACGACCGGTCCTCACACTTAATGACCATCGCAGCATCCCTGCAGTCACATGATCACAGTTTGGGTGTTTGGCAACCTGTTCACATTTATGACCGTCGCAGCGTCCCGTGGTCATGTGATTGCCATTTTTCACCTTCCTGGCCAGCTTCTGGCAAGCAAAATCAATGGGGAACTGTGTGATTCACTTAACGACCACGTGGTTTGCTTAATGCCCACGGTGACTCACTTAACGGCCGCTGCAAAAAAGGTCATAAAATCGGGTTGGATTCGCTTAATGACTGCTTCGCTTAGAAACCGAAATTCCAGTCCCAATTTTGGTCGTTAAGCGAGGACTACCTGTATTTCTCCAAGCCATGGAGACTTGGCAAGGGCTCAAGTTCAGCTGGAGCTTCTTGAGAGCAGGGGCTGGCTATTTCATGGGGAGAGCTGACAGGCAAAGGTCCTCTTTAAGGATGGACAGCACATTTTCCTTATTACGCTCCGGGCCAAATGGATTGCCTCCTGACAAACTTGAGGTCCGCTCCCCATTGGCACTGCCGGTGGTCCCAGCTTTCTGGCAGAAGCTGAAGAGGAGCTGCTGCTCCCCTCTGGACCACTCGCCATCTTGTTGGGTGAGCATGGCAGAGGAGACCCTGCCCGGGTTTGGGGGGAAGCAGCCAGTATCTTGTGCTTGCCAGAGTTGGAAAGCAGGGAGGAGTGATGGCGGAGGGAAGGAATAAAGAGAAGTGGAGGCCAACATGGGGGCCTCAAGGGCTGTCCAAAATGGCAGCCTGGAGAAGGTGGAGGACAGACGGGATGGAAGCGAAGGAGCCTCTCCAAATGGAAGGAGGCCATTTTGATGAGCAAAACCACTAATTTCTATAGTTCACCCAAATTTTCACACGTTCGCCCACCACTCAGCTGCATGCAAAGACACATTACATTACGTAACATAATCGTATAGAATACTCAGATACGCACAACACACATCCCTCCTTGGCACGAATGCACACGCAGAGAGGAAGTCTCTCGAGTTCTCCTATGCACGACGTTTGTCATATCCTGTAAGTTGGAAGTGATGGGCTCTGGCTATCCTGGAGGACTATTTAGAAATCTAACTGCAAATACTTGCAAATACCAATTTATAAATGTTTACAGTTCTCTTGTATGCAATGACATGAATATGTAAGACCATTTTATATTTTTTGGGGGGGAAGGTGTTCCTTTTCTCTCCTTCGTTCTTTTGCATACGTAGAACGCAATTTGAAAACGATCACCTGGCCCTGCAACGCCGTTCTCTTTAATTTTGCTAAACTGGATTAGGGGGCGCTGAGGGCAGTGGGGTGAATGCCACCGTCTGCCTTGCCATGCCTGCAACAGAGCCTTTCACACGTCCCCTGAAGGCAGGAACCCACGTAGCAGGCGATGGGTCGACAGCTGCCTTTCCCTGGTGAAAGCCCTGCTTTTAACATACTGGGGTTGTTTTAAACTCTGATAGCTGCCTCGGATGTTTGTTGAAGCAGAAAGACAGGGTGCAAATCCAGTAACTAAATTCTAATAGGGAAAAAAGACAGATGTTACTAAAAATGGCATTAAATATGTTTTGGCTGTCCTCGTTTAAGTTTGCCATACAGGTAGCCACAATTGAGACTGGAATTTTGGTTGCTAAATGAAGCGGTCATTAAGTGAATCTGACCGGATTTTACAAACACTTTTTTGCAGCGGTCATTAAGCGAATCACAACGGTAGTTAAGCGAACCACGTGGTGGTTAAGCGAATCATGTGGTTCCCCATTGATTTTGCTTGCCAGAAGCCAGCCGGGAAGGTCGAAAATGGTGATCATGTGACCGCGGGATGCTGCGACAGTCATAAGTGTGAGCACCAGTTGTAAGTCAGTTTTTTCAGCACCGTCTTAAGTTTTAACCATCACTAAATGAATGGCCACTAAGTGAGGACTACCTGTATTACAAAAAAACCCAGAGGAATTCTTCTGTCTGATCTGATAGCCAAACACCAGCAGGAAGGCCTGGATAATTCCGTTGCATTTCCTGCATCCTGGACCCCTCCCTGAATGGCATCAATGGCAAGTCAAGATGGAAAGGACAGTTTAGCATAGAGCTGTAACATCATCTCTGGTACAAGTGCGGCCTCCCCTTCATAGCCCTGGTAAGCCCTTCCCAGTAGCCCTGATAAAACACCGTCAGGGGTTTCGCCATGGGGGTGGATGACGTTTAACTCCTCCCTCCCCCCCTCCCCACCAAGACCTGGCAAGGAAGGGTTGCAAGGAGGAGTTTGCTGACCCCCCCTCCTCCTGGTAGAAGAGGGAATGTAATACTTCAAGGTCGGGGGGCTGCACTCTCTCCTCACAGCTCTAATCTCTAACGGCAGCTAATAGTTACTGAGAAAAGGTTCCTTTTAACCCACAACATGCGTGGGATACCATCCCCTGATCCAAAATGGCGCTATCGGCAAACTCCCAGTTTCGCTGACAGTCATAGAGGATGGGAACCTGCCTGGCGATTGGCCCTGGTCCACCCATCCCCTCTCTCTCCCTCTCGCAATGCAACCATGATTTGGTTTGCAGCCTTGCAAGACATTTGAAAATAGCCAGCCCACCACTCCGTTGCCAGAGAATTTCTTCCCGGCCAACAGTGGGGGTCTCCTTCCCCCACTTGATCGCCGTCCAAGAAGCCCCTTCTGGAGCAGCTTTCCTGTCCACCTTCGGGCGGCTGCGTCCCCGGGCGGCCTGCCTCGGCTTCCGGGAGGGGCTGCTGCTTGGGCTCGGTCTCCAGAAAGCCCCCCCTAAAACCGTGCCAACCTTCCCCCTTCTCAGACGGCTCCCCCTCTCCCAGTCTCTCCCAGCGATGCGGTCATGGTGCAGTTTATAGCCCCTTCCTTGCCCCTCGCCACAGCCATGCTCATGTTGCACTTCCTCGCACATCCTCTCCAGAAGCCACAGATCTGAGCCGGGCTTATGAAAGAATGTCGCTTCCCTTCCTTCCCTCCCTCCCTCTCCCTTTCATGGCTACCTCGCTTCGTTCTAATTTTTGATCACACAAAGGGTTTTGTAAGCCCCTGTAACCAAATCCTGCCCCACCTGTCCAAAGCCACGATTGAGAAGGATAGAGGAGCAGCTCGAGGGGGTGGGGGGGGGGGTCAAGGCCTCTGGATTGGGGGGAGCAGCAGCAGCAGCAGCTGCACAGGGGCAGATTTCCTAGCTGTATAATAGACTTTTTAAAGCCCAGGGACCAGAACTGGTCAGTATTCCAAGGGTAGTTTCCCCATAGTCTTGAAGTGGACATTCTACCAAGGAGAAAACCACACCCCCACCAACACGGGCAGGGCAAGCGACTGTGTGTAAACAGGGAGCAAACCCCACGCTCTCTCGCACTGATGGTGTTCCCTAGTCGGGTCATGAAACCTCTGCAAGCCAACAACCAAGCTCGGAGAGCACCAAGGACTCCACAGTTCAACCCTGAGCTACAGAGATTCTCTTCCATTGGATTCTACCTTCAGTTCCCTTTCTAATGATTCCATACGTGGAAATTGCCTTTTCTGAGAGCATCTGTAGATGGCATGGACATTTTCACTGATAGTCCACTCTGACCACAAGATCCCTTTCCTAGTTAGTCACTGTTAGCTCAGATCTTATTATTGTATAGGGTTGGATTTTTGTGCCCCAGATACATCACTTTACCCTTTCTGCCACCAGCTAACAATTAATTTTTTAATCCATTCAGTCGTGTCCGATTCTTGAAGACTGCCTGGACAAGTCCCTGCAATTTTCTTGGCAAGGTTTTTCTGAAGTGGTTTGCCATTGCCTCCTTCCTAGGGCTGAGAGAAAGTGACTGGCCCAAAGTCACCCAGGTGGCTTTGTGCCCAAGGTGGGACTAGAACTCACTGTCTTCCGGTTTCTAGCCTGGTGCCTTAACCACGACACCAAACTGGATCTCGCAGTTTGGGTGAGGATAAATCAGGAATCTTTGTTGAAGGAGAGGATTTTCTGCCCGTAGAAGTGGAAGATGTGGAGGTGATGAATGCAGTCCAGTTAGCAACTTAGCAATTGGTGCGAGGAGGACAGGGAGCCGCTGTCTTCTGAATCATTGTCCACAGCAGGTGGAGATGCCGAAGCAGAACACCCACCACCGCGGAGAGAGGGGCGTGCGGTTCTGAGGTCAGTGTCGTTTTGACCTGCTTCAGGCTTCGTCTTGGAGGTGCCGCTTGCTCTGTCTGCAAAGCACAGGCCGAAAAGAGCGTGGACGTTAGGCAGCTAACGTCTCCCACTGGGGAACACCGGTAGGCAAACTGTGCTGACGATTAGCAGAAGGGCGCCTGTCCTAGAGCAGGGTGACTTTGAAGTGGGCAAAACAGCCATTGGCAGGCAAACGGGTAGGGGGTCCAAAGTTGGCAGATGATGTGTGCTGTCACAAGGTTGATTGCTTTCTTGTGTTAATGTTTATGGAAGAGTTAAGCCGCCGGTATTTTTTCTCTAGGACAGATAGACACACGTAAGTCCAGCAAAGAGCAATATACAGAAGTTGCTAAACTCCATTGTTGCTTGCTTTTATTGCTTCCAATTGGAATTTTTTAAAAATGCTATTTTTAAAAAAATTATCCCCTTTGCCAACTTTTTTGTAGATTGAATGATTGATGCTTCTAAAACGAGGACTACCACTCCATCTTTGTGGCCCTAGGAGGGGAATTAAGATTTCTGGCCAAATTTCCATGATTTCCTATTGCATTCCAACTTTCGTTCTGTCTAGGGCTACCAAATCTGGGCTTCAGAAGTCCAGATGACCATTAACTGGGTGCCAAGAATTAGTGCTTTCTGTATCTCTTTGCTGCCATCTAGTGGTCGTATGCTACTCTTACAAGTTAGATCCAGTGGCTTTAGTAGAGTATTTAGTAGAGTATTTGTTGGGTGGAATCTGTTGGGCGTAAGAGTAAGGAGTCCCTCTCTCCTTGCCATAGCACAGGAAGGCTGTTAGAAGGAAATCAGAATATCTCTGCTGTAGTCGTATGTGATGATATATTGGTTCTAAATTGAAAATAATGCAGTTGTTGTAATTCTTTCAACCCCACCCTGTTCATCTCAATAAATCTTGTTAAAAAGAACTCTGTGAGAATCATGCCTGGGAAAGAATCACTTCCAATTTTAGGCAACTACCAAACAGCCTGAGACTGAATGGGAGTGTCCGAAACTGAAATAAAATCAGTTTATTGTGCACCCCTACTTCTCTACTCCACATTACAGCAATTCACATTAAAGCAATTCAAGTGTGTTGTATTCTGTCGATGAAGGTTCTCAGTCATCCAGGTGGATAAATAACCATGACCTAGCCCCAGGTGCAAGGTCACACAGCCACCCTAGAAACATATTTAAGGATTCCCTTACTAACTTTGCTCAGACTGAAGAAGCTCCTTGGATAAGGAGCGAAACGTTTCCACTGAGAAAATAGAAATCCAGTTGACATGATTCAACAGTGTGTTGTATTCTGTTTTCAAGCCAGTTGTGGATCCACCTTATTGTCAACCGATACAGCTTACTTTTAACCCAATTGCTAGTGTGAAATATTTTTCTGAGGTCAAGATATAGGTGTCCTTTCCTAACCACAGTGATGCCAAAATGATGAAATAAGTGTTCCTGTATCCCAAAACAAGCTCCACCCTTTAGTACATGCATCATTTTACATTTTACTCGCTTCCTCACCCAGCCCGGCAGAGAGATTTGCTTGCTTGCTTGCCAAGCCAAGGATCAAGATGTGTTATGTCTGCATTATTTCCAAGCAAATTATTCCCAAATATATTAAGTTTCCCAATCAACAATCAGATCATCTTCTGGCAGAACACTTGAGGAACCAGTGCAGACCTCCAATAACCCCTGTTTCGTTTTCAAAGTATTTACGTATCGCAATTTGATCTGTGTAGGGATTTAACGAACCAAATAAGGGTGGGGACACTTACAGTATCTTTTTGCTCTAATTTTCAATCCGATCTGGGAGTGCATAGAGGAAGACTCCTCAAAATCCAGTTCTGTTGTTCTGCCAAGCTTTCAATAAATGGACAGGCCTTAGCACAGGACCTTCGAGTAGAATGAACTACTAGTCCTAGGATATTTCTGCGGATAAAATGAAGGACACCCTCTTTGTAAGCTATTTAGAGTTCCCAAAGATATAAATGCAATTGTGATGTCTCTGGATCTAATCCTCCAATTCAGCATTCCTCCGTACACGCCATTTAGAGCCTAGGAGAAAGCTTTATTGAAAGTATTACAATTCAGAACATCTCTAAAGACCAGAATGACTCAATTCCCACCAAACAGTCAAACCGCACTCTCCCCCCCACCACCACCTACGTGTCACTCCTCCCTTGCTGATGCATTGTCCAGTACTTTTCCCATCCAGCCACGCTCCCCCTCCCATCAGCATATTTCTCTTCAGTACCAAGCGATGCGATGCAGGTGCGTGGCCTTGACCAGCTGTAAACATGCTTCCACAGTCTTGCTGGAATTTCACTCTCAGTGTTCTCCCCCTCCCTTCTCTTGAAATCCTTTGCACTGACACGCATTGTGAATAATCCATTCTCAAATACAATTCAACCTGCATGGCAAGGCTTGCACTGTGGCAACCCTGACATACCGACCCCCCCCCAAAAAAACAAATTATAATGTCCCCAGAGTTTAAACAAGTTTACTACCAGGTGAAAGTTGCGTTCATAAAACCTGTAAGGAAAAGGGAAAATCAAACATGTCAGTTAGTGTTAAATATTTAAAAAGGTAAAGGTTACCCCCGCACATTTGTGCAGTCGTGTCCGACTCTAGGGGCCGGTGCTCATCTCCGTTTGTTAGCCGAAGAGCCAGCGTTGTCCGAAGACGCTTCCGCGGTCATGTGCGCAGCATGACGCGCGCGGAACGCTGTTACCTACCCACCGAAGTGGTACCTATTAATCTACTTGCATTTGCATGCTTTCGAATTGCTAGGTTGGCAAGAGCTGGAGCTAGTGCAGGAGCTCACTCTGCACGCAGGGCTAGGGATTCGAACCTCCGAACTTGCAATCTTCCGATCAACAAGCCTGGCGTCTTACCCGCTGAGCCACCACGCCCCTGTTAAATATTTACAAGCAGGTTATTTAGGTTTATCAGGGAACTGCTCATGAGATTTAGTCGTCAGGGCAGGAGCTCGCACATGCCTGCTATCAACCCATTCACTGAAGCTTTTGGGTAGATGCTTCCAGTGAATCTCGTACTGCAGCCGGCCTCTACAGCGACTTGAATCGAGGACATCTTGTACTTCAAAACGTTGCTCCCCTTCGATCATCGTGGGCGCCGGGGGAGGGTCTTCTGGATGCCGGGTTGAAGATTCTTGGCTTGGCTTTAACAGGCTGCAATGGAAAACAGGATGAATTTTCCTCATGTTTTTGGGTAATTCCAATTGTACAGTTACAGGATTTATAACTTCGACAATAGGAAAAGGACCCACATATTTAGGTCCCAATTCCTTGGAGGGCTGGTTGGACCTAAGAAACTTTGTGGATAGATAAACTTCCTCGCCCACTTTCATCTGCCATTCTGGCGCTCTTTTACGATCAGCGAATTTCTTATATAAGTCTTTAGCTTCCTGTAAAGTTTTCAACATGACTGGCCAATTGCTGGCTACTTTTTGTATCCATTCATCAGCCAAGACTGGGTCTGTTTGATCCTGAGAATTCTTTTGTGGTAATTCTGGAATAGCCACAAATTCCTGTCCATTTACAATTTGGAAAGGTGAAAATCCTGTACTTTGGTGCGCTGCATTATTGTAAGCCACTTCAGCGAAAGGCAACAAGTCCACCCAATCATTCTGTTGATAACTGATGTAACTTCTTATGTATTGTTCTAATACAACGTTCAATCGTTCAGTCACCCCGTCCATCTGGGGGTGATGGGAGGAGCTTAATCCTTGCTCTGTCCCTATCAGTTGTAGAAACGCTTTCCAGAACTTTGAAGTAAATTGGACCCCCCCCCCCCCCGGTCACTAATTATTTGCCCTGGGACCCCATGCAACTGGTAGATATGCTGGATAAACAACTTGGCTAGTTGACCTGCGGTGGGTAAGCTGGCACATGGAATGAAATGAGCTTGCTTTGAAAATAAATCAGTAACCACCCAAATTACTGTCTTCTTTTTGCTCTCAGGTACAGTGGTTCAACTATAAAATCCATAGCAATCTACTTCCATGGTTTAGTGGGGTTTGCTACTTCCTGTAGCAAGCCCCTAGGTTTGCCTCCCTGTCGTTTGGCTGTTGCACAAGTGGGGCAGCTGCTCACATACTCTCCCACATCTTTTCCATGGAGGGCCACCAAAACTGCCTTCTCATTAAATGCAACGTTTTTACGAACCCAAAATGGCCGGCAGTTTTAGAATCATGGCTTCTCTCTAAAATCTTTTTTCTCATGGCTTTTGGAACGTACAATCTATCCCCGCTCCACCAAAGCCCTTGGTTTTCCTTCAGAGTTTGTTTATTTTCTTTTAACCACTCATCTTTTTGTAACTCTTCTTTCAGTTCTTGGAGTATTCCCCCATTTAAATCTGGGATTGCCTCTATTTTCTGACTTCGTGTTACTGCCAACAATCCCATTTGTTGGGGTGAAATCACAGAGTCTACCACCACCTCTCGTTGGCTATTATGTTGAGGCAGCCTCGACAATGCATCTGCCAAAAAGCTTTTTCCCCCAGGCAAGTGCTTCAGAGTGAAATTAAATCGATTAAAGAATTCCACCCACCTCAGCTGTTTGGGATTCAACTTTCGGGGTGATTTTAAAGCCTCCCAGTTTTTGTGATCGGTCCACACTTCAAATGGGTGGGGAGATCCCTCTAGTAAATGTCTCCATGTTGCCAGGGCATGCTTTACAGCAAAAGCTTCCTTTTCCCAAACATGCCATCTCCTCTCTGCATCTGAGAATTTCCTGGAAATGTAAGCGCATGCTCTTAATGCCCCATTCTCATCATGCTGTAGTAGAGCTGACCCAGTTGCCACATCTGAGGTGTCCGTTTGTACTATTAACGGTTTTAAAGGATCGGGGTGCTTTAGAATTGGCTCTGCAGTAAACAGGGTTTTTAGCTGTTCGAATGCCTCCTGAAATTCCACTGTCCATTTTAGCACCGCCCCTGGTCTTTTTGCCTGCTGCAGCTCTCCTTTGTCTTTGCTTTTTAATAAATTAGAGGCAAAGCAATTTGGGCAAAATTAGGTATGAACTGCCGATAAAAGATTGCGAACCCCAAAAAACTTTGCGGTTGCCTCCTAGTCTTTGGGGCTTCCCAGCCCAGTACGTCTTGGACTTTTGCGGGGTCCATTTCAATCCCTCCACTGGACACCCTGTAGCCCAAATAATCCAGTTTCTCTTTATGAAACTCACACTTGGACTACTTTGCATACAATTGGGCTTTGAGTAGTCTTTTAAGCACTTATCTCACCAATTTCACATGCTCTTCTAAAGTCTCTGAGTAAATCAAGATATCATCCAGATACATGAAGCACCTCGTTTATCAGGTGCATGAACACCCCGGGGGCTCCTTTTAATCTGAACGGCATTACGCAATACTCAGAACAAGTTGGCAATTAAACACTGTTTTCCACTCGTCTCCTTCTCGGATGCGTACTCTGAAATAAGCCTCCCTCAGATCTAGTTTAGTAAATATTTCCCCCTTCGACAAATGTGCTAACATAACTTTCATCAGAGGCAACGGGTACTTGTTTGAGGTACAAATTACATTCAAACCCCTATAGTCAGTACACAGTCTTAAAGTCCCATCTTTCTTTTTCTGGAAAAGCGCTGGCGCCGCCATCGGCGAATTGGCAGAGTGGATGAAACCCGCTCCAGGTTCTTATCTATAAACTTCCTTAATTCCTCTGTTTCTTTGTAAGTCATGAAATACATCTTGGGTTTAGGCAGAACTGCTCCTGGGTCAATTTTGATGGTGCAGTCTGATTTTCTATGGGGGGGGGGAAAGCTGATTTGACTCAGCTTCTCCAAAGACTTCCTTTAAGTCTCGATATTGGGCAGGTATGATGTTTTCTTCCTCCTGTGGCTTTCCCCCCCAGTTCCTGGTTTCAGCTGCCGCTGATTCTAAGTTAGAGACTAGCGGATGTTGGTTCCCGCCCTCATAACTCACATCAATAAATTAACAGTAAAATTAAATGAATACATCCCAGATCAGGCTACCTTTGTTACTGCTGGCTGAAAGCAGCTTCTGTTGTCTGATGGACCTTCCTGGCATACCACACCTTTGCTGCCTGGACCCACTTCTGCTTCCTGACTCTTGTCTCTGAACCTTGACTAGGATTTCAGCTGGTTCAGCTTTGGCTTTTCAGCTGAATTCCTGACTGCTCTTTCATGCATTTCTCTGGCAATGAGGACTTGCTCTGGAATTAGACCGGGGGGACAAAGTGTGGTGCACAGATGTTCCTCAGCTGTCCACCCTAAGCATCCTGGGATTGCTCCACCACAGTTTAGTGGCCAAATGTCAAAATTTCAGGAACGTGAATTAGGCTCATCAGGGTGTTGTTTTAAGAGTAGTATTAATGGGAGCAAAAAAACAAACTGGCCAATGTAATTTCAGCTCCTTTGGGTGCTGCCAGTCTATCCCCAGGTGGCTTCTGTGGCCTTCTGGGGAAAGTCGATGGCTCAGTTGCTCCCCTGAACCCTTCAGCTGTCACCCCTGGACCAGTCCTTGGGAAGCAGGTTTGGCTGAAGACGAGGTGAGAAGCAGCGGAGCCCCTGGCTAGGGCTTTGGTGTCCTCCCCCCAGACATTCAGACAGAGCCTGGATGACCACCTGTCGGGGAGGACTTAGTGGATTCCTGCACTGAGCAGGAGGAAGGATCAGATGCCACCAAAGGCTCCTTCCATCTCATCAATTCTGTGACTTTTGTCCTGCCATTTGGGCGGATTCCAGAAGGGGGAGGGAGGGGGGAGCAGGGGGCCGTCCTCCCAAAAGCTGCTCACCTGGGCAATCCTTTGCTTCACAGGACAGTTGTCCCCAGCTGCCTCCTGGGGAGGATCCCTCCTTCCCTTCCTCCCTCCCTCCCTCCCTCCCTCCCTCCCTCCCTCCCTTCCTCCCTCCCTCCCTCCCTCCCTCCCTCCCTCCCTTCTTTCCTTCCTCCCTCCCTCCCTCCCTCCCTTCTTTCCTTCCTCCCTCCCTCCCTCCCTCCCTCCTTTCCTTCCTTCTTTCCTTCCTTCCTTCCTTCCTTCCTTCCTTCCTTCCTTCCTTCTTTTATAAATTTATTGATTTCTTCTATAATTGTGCACATAGTTCATGCATATTTGTTTCATTTATTCCTTTAATATGCATTGAAGATGAAGCATATAATACTTATATGCTTGCTTGTATGAAGGAGACTGTAGCATAGTAGTGTGGCAACAGCTGTCCTGGACATGTGAATTTTCTCTTCACCTTTTTTCTCCCATCAGATCATTCCTCCCCAGGCTTCCCCCCCCCCCCACACACACACTATTTCTCTCTCTAGGTCAGAATATATCCTTTAAAAAACATGATTTTGTATCAGAATAATGAGAAAACATTTAGCTGCTAATGATTTCATATATATTAAAATGGCCTGGGAATTTAGATCACGAGCAAAATAACTAAGAAATTGGACCATATTGTCTCTTAATAAGAAAGAGAGAGAGAGAGGAGGGAGGGAGGGAGGGAGGGAGGGAGATCCATTCAAATGTTAATGAACAATACGATCCATTTCTGCCCATTTCTGTGCTAGAATGATTCCCTTGGTCAGTCGCCAGGGAGGAAAAATCTGTATTTCTTGATGTCCTGAGAGATTCCACAAATGGGAGAGCAATCAAGAAGCATGTTGGCACCTTTGACATGCAGTGATGTTCAAAATTCTGTGAATTTTGGCCTGACCTGCAGTCCAGACAGGGTGGCCTCAGCTGCTGGGCGTGAGTAACTCTTACAGACCTTGATGGCCCTAACCACGCAGCATGTGTAAAAAAAGGGCAGGGCTTCAACCTGTGGAGCGTCCACGGGGTCTTTAAGAAATGGAAACAGCCAGGAAGAGTCAATAAAAGAGGGAAGGGAGGCCTCTCAAAAGCTTGACGAAGGAGAAGACGGCCACCATTTCCACACATCTAGACCCACAAGGGCAGATGCATTCTTGAAAAGTCAGCTAACAAAGCAGGCAGCGGGACTTAAAACGCAGCCTGGGAAATGCTTTCCGGGATGTGGGCACAGTTAGAAGAGTTAGGGTGGCTTCAGCCTGCAGGATCTGAAATTTGGGGGTACCCTACACTGGCCAAGAGAGTGTCTAGCCCTGCCGCAGGTGATCCCTGAGAAGGTCTCTGGGAAGCCATGGGGATCGTGTCCCTGAACCAGCCTTCCCCCATCCGGGAGCCCCGGAGTTGCTGCGTGCCTGGGAGGAATCTTTGCTCCCGCCGGCAGCCAAGCACGCACGGCCCCGCAGCCCCCGACTGACCTCGGCGATCCGGTTTCCGAGCAAGCGCTGCTTTAAGACTGCACCACCTTGAGCTCCACATAAAGAAGCCAGGCCAGATCTTTTGCCACCAGAACTTTAGAGCGGTTGGTACAAAATTTCCTTGTTGCCCATGGAAAATGCAAAGCAGCTGCTGCGGGGTCACAGACTGACCTGAGGCTCTTTTACTGCTGCAGCATGAAATACCCTAGGTGGGTGCTTAAAATATCTTCGCCGATCAGTTCTGTTACCATAAATAATCCATTTCGATGTCCCTGGTTTGCTGAAGCCCAAGGAACGTGAGGTTTACCTTCGGACAATTGAAGGAAAGGTGAACAGCAGCCCCGTCCGGATTCAGGTCTCGGAAGGGTTTCCGCAGAAACTCCACAAAGGGCCCGTGCTGTCATTCCTGCACAAGCAGATTTGCAAGCGTTTCCTGGCCAATTGAAGAGCACGAGGGCCTGACGCTCAGATTTGATCGGTTTTGCCTTCCCCCCTTGCAATCAAATGAATGTGGCCCTTGATATCAACAAAGGCAACGCAGAATGAAGTTTTAAGCTGCTTGGAATATTTTCTTTCCTTTAGCTGTAATACTCCTCCCTGGTTGATATAGATGCACGTACGCCTAAACCCATCTTGTTCCTCCTCTAATATTTCAGTCCTGGCATTTCAGACCTAACGGTCTGGCCAAGGGGTGGTCTATCATATTCAGCCTGTAGCTGATAGGGTCCACCCTGTTACCTGTTTGTTCAGGTAATGGTAATAGCTATTTGGCCAAAAGGTGATGCCAGGATTGCACTATTCTTCATGAATTCCGTAGGAGGACGTGACTGCCTGGGCCTTGTCCCCTTGTAGACGGTTGTTTCAGAGATGGCGTAACAGCTCTTTGGGTGGCAGAAGGCAGCATAAAACCCAACCGGAAGGAGGAACCAGCAGGTTTCTGATAGAACGGCTGGCCAGATGCTTCCCAGGCCATGTGCCCTCTCTCTATTTGGTCTCCGAGGGCAAAGCAGTTGCAACCAATTGCTAAGTATTCATCCATTAGCATCAAATGAGATATTTTTACGTTGCTTAAAGTTGGTACGATGGCTCAGTGGGTAAGACGGCAGGCTTGTCAATCGGAAGATCGCAAGATCAGCGGTTCTAGACCCTAGCCCCGCGTGACGGAGTGAGCTCCCACACTCGCCCCAGCTCTTGCCAACCTAGCAATTCGAAAGCATGCAAAGTAGATAAATAGGTACCACTTTGGTGAGAAGGTAACAGCGTTCCGTGCGCGTCATGCCGGCCACATGACCGTGGAAGCATCTTCGGACAACGCTGGCTCTTCGGTTAATAAACGGAGATGAGCACTGCCCCCTAGAGTCGGACACGACTGTGCAGGGGAAACCTTTACCTTTACTTAAAGCAACCTTTATTGAAGAGCAGACTGCTTTCCCTTGGACCCGCACTTGCCGTCATTGGCTTAAGAGAGAATTACGGCGCCCTCGAGCACCAGCCCGCCGGTTCCTTCACCGTCCCCGTCTCAGAATGGGAGAGGTCTGCTCCGCTGCTCTGGAGTGGACGCCCAGGGCCAGAGCCACCGCTGGTTCTTCTCTGGGGCTTTACCCCACCTCTGAGTTGCTGAAGCAGCAGCTTTCCTGACTGGTGGGGTAAGATTCTCCTGCTTCAGCCTAGGAACGTCTCGGATTTGTTCTCCGGCGCTCTTGGCTTGAATGTCCAAGTCCCTCGCCGAGTCTCCCCTTGATCACACACCCTGTCTGAGAGCTGCAGGTCCAAACTCTGTGTGCGCCCCAACGTCACTGTCACGGGCCCTAACAATTAAATACGCACACGATCAGAGGTGCCTTCGCGTGCTTTTCCTCTGATGGGATCCATGCCACCATCTTCCAGCAAGGCCCCTCTGGAGTCCGTGTAGGCCAAACAGGCCAAACTTTGCACCATGGACATAAGTTTGACACCAGGACTCAGAAGGAGGACAAAGTAATACCAGAGCATTTTAGCCTTCCAGGGCACTCTATTGCAGACCCCAAAGTGATCGTTTCGGGAAAATGAGACTTTAACAGCACCTTTGAGCGAGATATTGCTGAACTCAGATAGGTCAGAAGGTTTCAGGCAATGTTGGAAGGTCTCCACAAACACAATGGGATTTTAACACGTTATAATAGTTAATGGATCAGGTACTTGCAATCTGTCTGACATGTAACCTACATCTTGCATAACCAACCTGTCTTTGCCTCCTTTCCCATTCAGCCCTGCCCCCAGTTCAAATCCTACATCAGAAGCTCCTGAAAGCTGCTGCCTTTTAATGAAATTGGATAGTTGAAAGGGGGCCACCAGACCCCTCCTGATTTTCTGCCACCGTAGACTAACACAGCCCTCCCCCTACGAAGCCTGGCATTTATGTGGAGATCTTGGCTTAAAGACCTTTTGTAACTTAATGAGCAGAACACATTAAGAGATTTTGGATTTTTGTCTGTCGATGAATCTCGGGAAAGCATTAGGTTTGAAGTATCAGCAGGCAGGCCCTACATTACATTAGGAAAGAGCAAACATATTATCCTAGAGCAGGGGTCGGCACACTTTTTTATGCCAGGAGCCATTTTGACAGTTATAAAATTTATAATATCATTCGAGGGCCAGGGGGCGGGGTTTGCGGGCGGGGGCCAATTGCGTGGAAGGGGGCGGGGTTTGTGGGCGGGAGCCAATCGCGTGGAAGGGGGCGGGGGAGGTTTGGAAGAAGGAGAAGGGAAAGAGGCTCGACTGCTCCAGTCATTTCTCTTCCGGTAAAGCTGGTGGGGGATCCAGCGCGGGAGCGGGGTTTGCGGGCGGGAGTTTGCGGGCCAATCGCGCACACTTAGGGCCTGCTGCCGCCACGCCCGCTGCCGCGCCTGCCCCCGCCACGCCTACCACGCCTGCCTGGGGAAGAGCCACACTCAAGGGGCCAAAGAGCCGCATGTGGCTCGCGAGCCGCGGTTTGCCGACCCCTGTCCTAGAGCATCTATGTCTGTTTAAAAGGTTGCATTTTTTTGTAGGCATGTGTGTTTCTGTCCTTGGGTATCTCTAAGAAGTTTTCAAGGGCTGGGGTTAGGGCAGGTCGCACAAAGACACACCTTGTGTGGATCACAGCTGGCGGGATCCAAAACTTGAAAAAGGAGCCAGTAGAAAATCAGGCCATTTGCGTCTCAAGGAAAGCTCCATTTCAACAGTTATTTGACCGTTCCTACAATGTGAGTCATAACGTGTTAAGCTTCTGTTTATTTATTTTATTTTATTTATTTATTTAATTTATATGACTGCCCATCTGCCCCAATGGGGAACTCTGGGCGGTTCATACGGTTCAGGGTGTTTGGTGCAGCCGGCCTTGCTAATGTGTTCCGTAATCATGTGATCTGCTGGACCCCCATTAGCAAATGTTGCCTAGAGCGCCTGGCGGAAAAGGCGGTGGAGCGGCAGGCGCTGCACGAAATCCCTCAGGTGGCTTCAGACAGCCATTTCCCCCTGCATCCTAGACTGTGGTGAAACTCTTAACTGCCTGAATGACAATGCTGAAAGATTATTTCTGTGGTCTCAGTAGAACATCTATTTACCTTATAAATTATTTGTAGCACACCTACCTTTTTTGCATTTCTCGCAAGCATTTATAAGGTGAGCTAGTATGTCTTAGATACTAGTTAGATGCCAGTAGAGATACGTAGCGCAGATTCTGCCTCGCGAGGAAAGGCTGACTGACTTCATGGAGGAACTGCCCTGATTTCAGAAAGGGTGTCCTTGCTCGTCTGCCGTAGGGCAACAGTTCACTGTGAACTGAGTGTGCAGATCATGTTTTCCTCTTAGATCATCGGGGGATAGAAGGGCGTGTCCGTCTGTCTCACGAAGTAGTGCTCAAGTTCTAAATGGAAATGCTCCGAGAACGTTCACCAATTCAAGTACTCCCTTCCCAAATAAACAAGGCAGGGAAGTAAGTTCTAATCTGTTAACAAATCCTAATATTATGCCAGTAAATTGGATTGATTTTGCTTCGCTTTTCTCTCTCTCTCTCTCAAACCAAATTTTATTTAGCAATTGATAAAAAATAAAAATTGCTCTCCAGGCAGATTCAGCGTTGCCTGCTTATTGCAGAAGAACACAGTCTCTTGGAAAAGAGAAGGATGATGACGATGGGGGCAAACTTGTGTCTGGTGGAGCAGAGAGAATTGATTGCCAGCCAGCTTGCTAGCTTGCCTCTCCCCCCGCCCCCCCCCCCCAATATAGCATCTCCTCACAAGCAGACCAGAGCTTGGTGGGTCAGCAAAAAAGAAGACTACCTTGGAAAGGCCTGGAGGGATGTTTAATGAAGGGGACATTCCAAAGGCTCAGCTCGGCAGCTGTTGTAGAATTATAAAATCCGAGAGCTGGCGCGGCCAAGGAGGGCAATGAAGCTGACCCTCTCCTCGGGGCAGAAGCCTCGGACAGAGGGCTGTTGGGTCCCCA